>CM070776.1:21898480-23098480 GCA_036346955.1 Dipus sagitta | reverse complement strand
GCCAGGTAAGTATGATGGATACTTTTTTCATTTAAACTTTTATGGAATTTGGGTTGGATAAGAGGGAACAATCAATCAAAATAAAGAAAAAATTGTATAAAACAGTACATAGAGTTCCTTCATCTTTATCCAACTTGCCCCAAAAACATCAACTTATATGAGTACAATACTATTACCAGAAGCAGAATGTTATCACTGATAGAATACTGATAAGTACATTTCAAATCTCATCCTATCATCCATTGCATGGTGATAGCTTTAGGTTTTAAGACCCACCCCAGAATCTCATATTGCATTTAATTGTCATGACTTACAACCTGGGGAACTAAAAGCATACTTTTGAAGAGCACTGTCAAGGAGTTTTTTTTCAATGTCCCTCAACTGAAATTATGTGATACTTGCTAATGATAAATTCTGATTATGCTTATTGTTTGACAAGCATACCATAGAAAAGACAGTGAATTCTCTGAAGGCATTATACAATGTGATTCAGGATATCAATACTTACTATTAGGATCCTGGGATGCTTAATTTCTCTAGTCAATTTGACAAGATTTAGAATCACCACTGAAAAAAATCTCTGGGCATGCCTGTGAGTGATTTTCTAGATTAAATAGAGGTGGGAATATTTGTCGTAAATGTGGGTAGTACCATTCTATGGCTGGCACCCTGGACTGAATAAAAAAGGAAAAACAGACTGCAGAACCACCATTTCCTCCTTTGCTTCATGATTGTGGATACAATGTGACAAGCTGCCTCACATTCCTTCCACCATGCCTTCCCTGCTATGATGGACTATATCCCCCTTGGAACTATGTCCTGACACAAACCCTTCCTTCCTTAAATTGCTTTTCTCAGGCATTTCATTACAGCAGAAATGTAAGTAATACAGATCCAACCTTGATCACTTAGTTAAGGTGATGTTCAAAGTGTTTCTACACTGTAATTTTTCTAGTATTCTCCACTAAAATTTTCTCATTTTTTTCTTGCAATTATTATGTATCATGAGGAGGAAAACATAAATATATCCATATGCTTTAAACTGGGAATTTATGGTGTGTCACCAGTTTGCATATGCATTAAATATTATTTAATACTAGGCACTACACTCTGTATATCAATGAGGAAATAATGATTTCAGTGAAAATAATAACATTAAATTATAATTTAATTTTCCTGAAAATAAAATATTTTCCTTGGAAACATTCCCTTATAGAGATGATCTACTACTATTTCATGTGTTCTTTCTAATAGCACATCTGCCAAAACAAAGAGGAACAAGTGATTACAGAACACCCAGTGTCTGCAACAGAGTATCTTTCAGTCAGAGTCTGCTAATCAGGGAAACAGTATCATGAAGTATGAGGGGAAATAAGTGAAGAAAATATGTACAAAAGTATTACTTGTACTTCCGGTCAAGATGGCGGCATAGGAACCACGCCAAAGCAGCCTAGGGGAGAAAAAGCCAAAGAAAACCCAGCAAAATACACACCGTTACTAAAAAGGGAGGTGTATAAGAGATTAAAACAGCAGCAGAGAAGTAGGAGGGATCCAGGGCATCCAGAGCCCACACGGGCAGGCCGAAGCAGCTCTGGCAGCGGTGACTCGGGCTCCAGCAGCAGCAGTTTGGGCTCCGGCAGTGGAAGAGGCAGTGGAAGCCATGACTCTGGCTCCAACAGCAAAATCAGCGGCTCTGGCACCGGCTACAGCGGCTTCAGCGGCGGCGAATCCAGCAGCGGCAGCTCCAGCGAGAGCAGCAGCGGATCTACCAGTGGCAGTGGCAGCGGCAGCAGTAGCGGATCCAGCAGCAGGGGTGCCGATCTGCAGGGCCACAGTTGCCAGGCTTTGTTAGCCCCGCAGGAAAAGCCAGTGACCAGTTCCAGAAAACAGAACAGCGGCCCAACACCCCAACCAAAAGCATCCAAAAAGGTAACTGGGATTGAACCAGGGAAGGGTCTTCCTTGGTCACAAGCTGACTTGGTCCCTCAACAGACCAGAAATCTTAACCTCTTTGTTGATAGAGGATCTGGTTCTTATAATACCTACTATTACATAAATACTTGGTGCTGTTTTTGACTGAATGTGTACAGGGTTTAGTTAAATTTTAGAATCTACCTGTATTTTATTCCACTCAACCTACTTGAATACTCCCATAGTAGGCAAACTCAATACCTAGGAACACTTGTCTATATAATCTGAAAGTGTTAAGAGCCACACCCAACATCTTAATCTCCTACATTGAAGATATACAACATCATATCAATTGATACAGCTAAGAATACCCAGCTAACTGGAAAATCTAAGCAGTAACTTAATCGAAGATGCAAAAACATATACATTATAACAAAAGAAACACCAAAAACCAAGGCAATATAAATCCACCAAAAAGTATCAATGCATCAGAAATGACCTCCAGTGAGAACGAGTTAGAGGAAATGCCTGAGAAAGATTTCAAAAGAATGATTGTAAATATGTTCAATGAACTCAAAGAAGAAATCAAAGGAATCAAAGAGGAAATCAAAGGAATCAAATAAGACACAGGACACCAATTTAACGAAATAAAGAAGTCAATACAAGACATAAATAAGGAAATAGAAATAATAAAGAAAAACCAGCCAGAATTACTAGCAATGAAGAACACAGTGAATAAAATAAAAAACTCTGTAGAAAATCTCACCAGTAGAATGGATGAAGGAGAGGACAGAATATCTAAGCTAGAAGACCAGGTGGCAGATCTAATACAATCCAACAAAGAGAAAGACAAACTAATAGAAAAATATGAATGGGAATTTCAATATATTCTGGACACTATGAAAAGATCAAACATAAGAATTCAGGGCATAGTAGAAGGAGAAGAATTTCACTCCAATGGCATAGTAGGCATCTTCAACAAAATCATAGAAGAAAACTTCCCCCAAATTGGGAAAGAGGTGCCAGTGCAGATACAGGAAGCCTTTAGAACACCAGCCAGACAAAACCTGGAAAGAACCTCTCCTCGCCATATTATAATCAAACTACCAAACACACAATCCAAAGAAAAAATATTGAAAGCAGTTAAAGATAAAAATCAAGTTACCTACAAAGGAAAACCCATCAGGATCACAGCAGATTATTCAACACAAACTTTCAAAGCCAGAAGGGCTTGGAGTGATGTATTCCAAATTCTGAAAGACAACAATTGTCAACCAAGGTTACTTTATCCTGCAAAACTATCCATTCAAATAGATGGAAAAATAAGGACATTCCATGACAAAAGCAGGTTAAAGGAGTATTTGAAGACAGAACCAGCTCTAAAGAAAATACTTGAAATAATCCTCCATGCCGAAGAGAAGGAAAAGCACACATATAAGGAACCTTCGAAAACAACAAGCAATACTCAAATACTAGTTAACACAGGAGAGCAAAGGTAGAACTGGAACCACAAAAAAAAGGCAAACATAAATACACACCTTTCAATAATATCTCTTAATATCAACGGCCACAGTGCCCCAACCAAAAGACATAGGTCTGCAGACTGGGTTAAAAAGCAGGATCCTACAATTTGTTGTCTCCAAGAAACTCAACTTTCTACAAAGGATGGACATTATCTTAGGGTGAAAGGTTGGAAAATGGTTTTTCAAGCAAATGGACCTAGAAAACAAGCAGGGGTTGCTATCCTAATATCTCACAATGCAGACTTCAGTCCAACATTAGTCAAGAAAGATAAGGAAGTTCACTTTATATTGATTAAGGGCACACTCCAACAGGAGGACATTACAATCCTAAACATATATGCACCTAACATGGGGGCTCCCAAATTCATCAAACAAACACTGTTAGAACTAAGGTCACAGATAACACCAAACACAGTGGTAGTGGGTGACTTTAACACCCCACTCTCATCAATTGATAGGTCATCCCAGGAAAAAATAAACAGCAAGGCATCTGGACTAAATGAGGTCATAGAAGGAATGGACCTAACAGATATATACAAGACATTTCATCCAAATGCTGCAGAATATACATTCTTTTCAGCAGCACATGGAACATTCTCTAAAGTAGACTATATATTAGGACACAAAGCAAATCTTAACAAATTCAGGAATATTGAAATAATTCCTTGCATTCTATCTGACCACAATGGAATCAAACTACAAATCAATAGCAAGAAAGGCTATAGAGCATACACAAAATCATGGAAACTAAACAAAACACTACTAAATGATGAATGGGTCAATGAAGAAATAAAGAAGGAAATCAAAAAATTTATAGAGTCAAACAATAATGAGAAACAACATACCAAAATCTCTGGGACCCAATGAAGGCAGTTCTAAGAGGTAAATTTATAGCTTTAAGTGCCTATATTAAGAAATTAGAAAGGTCACAAGTAAATGACCTAATGCTTCCCCTTAAAGCCTTGGAAAAAGAAGAACAAGGCAAACCAAAAATCAGTAGACGGGAAGAAATAATAAAGATTAGGGCAGAAATTAATGAAATAGAAACAAAAAAAACAATCCAAAGAATTAATGAAACAAAGAGTTGGTTCTTTGAAAGGATAAACAAGATTTATAAACCCTTAGGAAATCTGACCAAAAGAAAGAGAGAAGAGACACAAATTAATAAAATTAGAGATGAAAAATGTAACATCACAACAGATGCCAGAGAAATTAAAAAAATCATAGGGACATATTATAAAAGCATATACTCCACAAAGTATGAAAATCTGAAAGAAATGGATGATTTCCTTGATTTATATGACCTACCTAAATTAAATCAAGATGAGATTAATCACTTAAATAGACCTATAACAAGCATGGAGATCCTAACAGTTATCAAAAATCTCCCAACTAAAAAAAGCCCAGGCCCAGATGGAGTCACTGCTGAATTTTACCAGACCTTCAAGGAAGAGCTAACACCATTGCTTCTTCAGCTTTTCCATGAAATAGAAAAAGAAGGAATTCTACCAAACTCCTTCTATGAAGCCAGCATCACCCTGATAACAAAACCAGGCAAAGATAGAACAAAAAAAGAAAATTACAGACCAATCTCCCTCATGAACATAGATGTAAAAATTCTCAACAAAATATTGGCAAACAGAATACAAGAATATATCAGAAAGATCATTCACCCTGACCAAGTAGGCTTTATCCCAGAGATGCAGGGATGGTTCAATATACGCAAATCTATAAATGTTATACATTATATAAATTGGTTGAAGGACAAAAATCACATGATCATCTCATTAGACACAGAGAAAGCATTCGACAAAATCCAAAATGCCTTCATGATAAAAGTCCTACAGAGACTGGGAATAGAAGGAACATATCTCAATATAATAGTGGCTATTTATGATAAGCCTATAGCCAACATATTACTAAATGGGGAAAAACTGGAAGCTTTTCCACTAAAATCAGGAACAAGGCATGGGTGTCCACCCCACTTTTATTTAATATAGTTCTGGAAGTCTTAGCCATAGCAATAAGGCAAGAGACACGCATAAAAGGGATACAAATTGGAAAGGAAGAGGTCAAGTTATCATTATTTCAGATGACATGATTCTATATATAAAGGACCCTAAAGACTCTACCAGCAAACTGTTAGATCTGATAAAAACCTACAGCCATGTAGCAGGATACAAAATAAATACACAGAAATCAGTAGCCTTCCTATATGCTAACAACAAACACACAGAGGATGAAATCAGAGAATCACTCCCATTCACAATTGCATGAAAAAAAAAAAAGTTCCTTGGAATAAACCTAACCAAGGAAGTAAAGAGTCTCTATAATGAGAACTTTAAAACACTCAAGCGAGAAATTGCAGAAGACACTAGGAAGTGGAAAAACATCCCTTGTTCCTGGATTGGAAGAATCAATATTGTGAAAATGGCAATCTTACCAAAAGCAATCTACACATTTAATGCAATCCCCATCAAAATTCCAAAGGCATTCTTCATGGAAATAGAAAAAGCAATCCAAAAATTCACTTGGCATCACAAAAAACCTCGAATATCTAAAATAATACTGAGCAACAAAAATAAGGCAGGTGGTATCACCATACCTGATTTTAACCTATAATACAGAGCCATAGTAACAAAAACAGCATGGTACTGGCACAAAAGCAGACTTGTAGATCAAGGGAACAGAATAGAGGACCCAGATGTAACTCCAGGTAGCTATAGCCACCTTATATTCTATAAAAATGCCAACAATACTCATTGGAGAAAAGACAGCCACTTTAGCAAATGGTGTTGGGAAAACTGGATATATATCTGTAGAAGGATGAAAATAGATTCTTCTCTCTCTCCATGCACAAGGATTAAGTCCAAATGGATTAAAGACCTTAACATCAGACCTGAAACTCTGAAACTGCTATAGGAAAAAGTAGGGGAAACCCTTCAACATATTGGTCTTGGCAAAGACTTTCTGAATACAACCCCAATTGCTCAGGCAATAAAACCACAGATTAACCACTGGGACCTCATGAAATTACAAAGATTTTGTACTGTAAAGGACACTGTGAATAAAGCAAAGAGGCAACCTACAGAATGGGAAAAAATCTTTGCCAGCTATATATCTGATAGAGGATTAATATCTAGGATAAACAAAGAACTCAAGAAGTTAAATAATAAGGAATCAAACAAGCCAATCCAAAAATGGGCTATGGAGCTAAATGGAGAATTCTCAAAGAAGAAATACGAATGGCATATAAGCATCTAAAAAAATGTTCTACATCACTAGTCATCAGGGAAATGCAAATTAAAACTACATTGAGATTCCATCTCACTCCTGTCAGATTGGCTACTATCATGAAAACAAATGATCATAAATTTTGGCGGGGATGTGGAAAAAGCGGATCCCTTCTACACTGTTGGTGGGAATGCAATCTGGTCCAGCCATTGTGGAAATCAGTGTGGAGGTTCCTAAAACAGCTAAAGATTGATCTACCATATGACCCAGCTATAGCACTCCTAGGCATATATCCTAAGAACTCATCTAATTTCCTTAGAAGTATGTGCTCAACCATGTTTATTGCTGCTCAATTTATAATAGCTGGGAAATGGAACCACCCTAGATGTCCCTCAACTGATGAGTGGATAATGAAGATGTGGTACATTTATACAATGGAGTTTTACTCAGCGGTAAAGAAAAATGAAGTTATGAAATTTGCAGAAAAGTGGATGGATCTGGAAAGGATTGTACTAAGTGAGGTAACCGAGGCCCAGAAAGCCAAGCGCCACATGTTCTCCCTCATATGTGGATCCTAGCTACAGATGATTGGGCTTCTGTGTGAGAAGGAAAAAACTCAGTAGCAGAGGCCAGTAAGTTAAAAAGGAGATAGAAAGGGAAGAGAAAGGAAGTGAGGAGGGCATTTATTAAGTTGGTATTGTATGTATGTAAGTAGAAAGATTGAGATGGGGAGGGGGTATGATGGAGAATGGAATTTCAAAGGGGAAAGTGGGGGGGGGGAACTACCATGGGATATTTTTTATAATCATGGAAAATATTAATAAAAATTGAGAAAATAAAAAGGCATGCAAAAAAGGCTTACCTTCTTTAAATAAGATTAATATTGTCAATATTGTGGTAATAATTGTTTTTAGATACTATCTTTGTCATTTGCTATTTTGAATTAGAACAATCCTTATTAAAGCTGTGTACAAAAACCTCCTTCCTTTCCTTTTCTCTCTTCTATTCATTTTTTTCTATAAGCATCCATATGCACACTTATGCACAAACACAAAATTTCCAGGAAACATGATTTTCAATATGAACTATGTCATAGTTTGCTGATCCTAGCTTGGGCCAGTAAGAATAGGGTTTCTTAACCTTGACATTGTTGAAATTCAGGTTGTCAAAAGACCTGTTGTGTTCATTTTATGATACTAAGCAGCATTCCTGGCCTCTGTTTCTGAGATGTCACCAGAAATATTCTACTCTAGAACTATTAACCACAAATGTCTTTGCACATTGTCAAGGGTCTTCTGTGTGAAAAAAAAGTCATCTATGTTTGAGAACCATTGTCCATCCTATCTCCTGACCACAGAGTCCATGCTCATTAGATTTACTTTGGTGTTTCCAACATTGTTTTGAGTCCCTTTTCTGCACTTGTTGCCATTTATGGTTGAGGGCATTTCTTGTAGGTATATTGAGATACATAGAAATGGAAATACAATCTTCAAGAGATTCAATTCTGGGTCCTTCCTCAAATCCTGCCTTAGTTACTTTACTTGAAGTTGGGATCAAATATCTGACAAATCATAGTTTAATGAAGAAAAGGTTTATTATAGTATAGAGTTCTAGGAAATAAGCCCATGATGCCAGGGAAGGCATAGCAGCAGGACTGGAAACTGAGGTTTTGGCATTGTTAGGCAAAGTAGCAGAGGAAGAAAAGCGATGTGGGCTAGGCCAAAACACTTTCAGTCCCACCCCCAGTGACCCACTTTCTCCAGCAAAACTCCAGATTTCATAACCTTCCCAAGCAGACTATCAGCTGGGGACCAAGTGCTCCAACACATGAACCTAAGGTAGAAATTTTATATTCAAACCATGACAAAATACATACCCTCCAACCATTTTACCTTCTCTTTGCTGCTTTTGACAGTGTTCCAGTGGTTTTTTTCTTATTTCTTTCATCTTTTCTGGGTTTTAGTTGTAATAACAGCAGAACTAACGTAAAATGTGCTAACTCATAGTATGAAAGAGAAGTATTCTTCAAATATGTTTCCTGTTAGAGGATGTGCAGTATAGTGTATTGATAATAAAGTGTCACCAATATGAATTGAGTTCATGAGTCTGCTATCAAAGATATGAGCATCTAAGCAGGATATGTAGCCCTCTGCTACTCACCCATATTTTTCAGAAATAAATTTATGGTAGTGTTAATATCTAACTCCAAAATGCATGTAACATAATCCTCATTGAATTTCAGAGGGATAAATGAGTTACTATGTATAAAAAATGTTTGATACATAGTAAAAATTGACTATAAATTAACTAATATCCATACTATTTTATTATAATTTTTAGAAAATTCACCTAAAAGAAACTTCACAAATATCATCCCAATAATCATTTTTATTATTATTATTATTCCCGAGGTAGGGTCTTGCTCTAGCTCAGGCTGACCTGGAAGTCACTATGCAGTCTCAGGGTGGCCTCGAACTCATGTCAATCCTCCTGCCTCTACCTCCCAAGTGCTGGGATTAAAGACATGCACCACCATGCCCAGCCCTTTATTATTATTTTAAATATTTTATTTATTTAGGGCTGGAGAGGTAATTTAGCAGTTCAGGCATTTGCCTGCGAAGCCTAAGGACCCAGGTTTGGCTCTCCAGATCCAATGTAAGCCAAACGCACAAAGCCAGCTTGTGCTTCTGGCTTACATGGGTACTGGGGAATCAAACCTGGGTCCTTAGGGTGCACAGGCAAGTGCCTTAACCACTAAGCAATCTCTCTAGCCTATCACAATGATTATTAACACTCTATATTACCATCTCATACAAAAATGATAGCAAGAGACATCAAAAAACTTTAGCAACATTTTTAAATGAGAAGAAACACACTTGGATTTTAATTAAAAATGCAAGCTTTTAAAGGGTTGAGAAAATTGTACTTGCTATCTTTAGGTATTTCAAATTGCACTGAAGTTAAATGCATTAACTCCATGGAGTACATGAGGGTAGTTTTCTTTGATGTAACCCCACCACAGGACAGTAAAAGAGAAAGGAGCAGTGCTTCATTAAGTGTCTACCTACTTTCACTTCACGGGTAAGGACACATATTGATCTCTCTTCACGGAAGAGCTTTCACTTCATCTCAGTCTATAGAGGAGAGGTTCATTTCATCCTTCAAACCTCATAACCTGTCACCTCAATTTATAAGGCTATAAAATTCCCACAGCAGAAGAGACAAAACAAAGGATGCATTGAACATAACATATAACATAAGAGGAGAGAATTAAGGCTAAATTTTGTGTGTCAATTGCTGGAAATATGGAAATAATAAAATAGACATGAAGTAAGTCTCAAGAGGTATTTATAATAACCTGTGCAAATTTCTTAAAAATTGGGATTACATCTATCATATTATAGAAATAACAAAGTATGAAAATATTTATTTCTGAGTTCCCCATTCCTAGGAATATGCCTATGACATTTTAGGCACACAGCAAGTATTGATGGTATGAATACATAACAACAGGGTGATTAAAAGTAAATCATGAGCCGGGCGTGGTGGCGCACACCTTTAATTCCAGCCCTCGGGAGGCAAAGGTAGGAGGATCGCAGAGAGTTCGAGGCCACCCTGAGACTCTATAGTGAATTCCAGGTCAGGCTGGGCTAGAGTGAGACCCTACCTCGAAAAACAAAAAACAAAACAAAAAAGTAAATCATGGATCTGGAGAGATTGCTTAAGTGGTTAAGGCTCTTGCCTGAAAAACCTAATGATCCCCATTCTATTCTACAGTACAATCACAGCAATAGTAGCACTTAGTTACAAAAAGAAGTCCAAAGAGAAGTACAAATGGCACAAAATATAACAGTGCATAATATTTCAAGAACTGTAAATAATAGTTTTCAAATATCATATTGTTAACATTTATACAATTAAATAAAATTAACTTGATAAAGATGTGGGAAACAATTCAACATCTGCTGTTAAGTATCCAACTAAAAAAAAGAAGATCAATTTATCAATATGTAAGCAAATTTAAATTAAAAAATTGTTGACTCAGCAAAGTTTGATGGGACATTATCTCATAACATTATTCAAAAACCTATGAAAAATTCACAGATGATATTTTAATTTGTATTAATATTAGTAATAAGATGTAACCCACAATGTCTAACAACTTATGAATGACTATAAAGTTTTGTATATTTATTTAGTCCAGCAAAGTAAAAAGCTTCAGACTACTATAGAATGTTCTTCAGTAATGGTACATACAGAAACTGTTAAAAGTCATACCATTGACAAAAGGAAGTAATGATCCTTACAGTGATATGTTATAGAAAAGTCCAGAGCCTTAGATTTATAATTTTATATGCTTATATCATGTGTATATAACAGTGAATTTATGCAAATGTATCTATGTATGTATACTCATATTTATCTATTATTCTCAGGAATATGAAAGAGTTTGCTATTAAAGATTATTATAAATATGCTAACTGTATAATTTTTTTCATAAATTTTCTTTCTTTATTTTTTATTAGTTATGTATATAGTGTATATAAAGCCATGATGATACCATCGTTAGCCTTCTCCTGGTCATCCCCCCAATGAGGATTGTGGGTGTTGCATTGTGGGGGTAGCCATCAGTTATGGGGGAGAGGCAATGTCCCTGTGCATAATGACCCAACTTATGGCTCTAACAATCTTTCCGCCCCCTCTTTGAATTTTCCTGAGCCATGTTGGGTTCATTTTAGGCCTATTTCAGCGACGAGTTTTTGGGAGTCTCTGTGTCTCTGGATATCTGATTTAGTAGGAGTTGAGTGGTCTCTGTGTGTATCTTCTTCACCCTTTTACTGATAACAGGTTCACCAAGAAAGCAGCTCTTGCTCATTACCCCACTAACTCTATGGCTTCCACTAGAGCCCTGATGGGGTACAATGGGCTGATTCTCTCCTCAGGTTCTGCGTCTGTCTGTAAAAGAGAAGCAAATTTTCCAATGGAGAGTGAGGTCAGTGCAAGATACATGAATACCCATTATTATTTTAGAGAAAATTTAATAGGTGTAGGCACTCTTGTAACCCACTACTGGTGGGAGCTTGACATTGGAGAGCAGGCTCGTTTTTGGATATGGTTCTGAATTGTTTCCCTGTTCCAGGTATGGGTTCTGTTTCACGGAGCAGATCTGTTAGCCAAAATAAGAGCAGTTGATTACCCACCACAGCAATGTGCCACTATTATACTTGTGTGAGCATCATGTCAGGTTGTTTGCTGCTGAGTAGCTTAGACCACCAGTTGCTTGGACAGATGTTGGTCATTTTCCCCATCACTTATGTAAAAACTTCTGGCACTAGGCAAGCTAACTGTCTGAGGACTGACTCTCTTCCAGTTTCTAGCCAGTCACTCCATGTTCCATCGCAACAGCCTATGGTGTCTACTGTGGTAGGGTCTTACCACTAAATTTTGGTGGGTCAACAAGTACTCTGACAGAATTCTGTCTTATTTTCAGAAACCTTGTTGGTCTCTCTGATCAACAGCTCTTTGTGGATGTTACCCACATGCTGGTACTTGGAGTTACAGGTCAGTGTCATGGGAAAAGAAGGAAGAAAAATATAGGTGATCTAAAACTGAAAGAGATAAGAGAGAGAGAGAAAGAGAGAGAGAGAGAGAGATAAAGGAGAAGATTGAGGATAGTCTTTATCATACCCTTTCCAGGCCCCTGTTATTCAGGTACTCTCTCTAAGCACCTGATGAAGGTTTGACTTTTTAGTATGTCTTTTAGGATATAGGATTTTATGGTACCATTTCCATTTGGGTTCAGGTTTTTGTTCCCACCACCCTTACCCTCCCCTCCTGCCCCGCCATCCCTATTGTCCAGTCCTTGAGATGTTTATAAGGTATGTCATCATCATGGGCAAATTCAGGTTAGGAGCCACAAATGAATGAGACCATGTGACTTTTATCTTTATGTGATTGGGTGAGTTTGCTGAGAATGATCTGTTCCAAGTTTGACCATTTTTCTTCAAATTTCATTTTGTCATTTTTCCTCACTGCTGTGTAGAATTCCATCATGTGGATATACCACATCTTAGTTATCTCTTCATCTAATGATGGACATCTGGTTTGATTCTAGCTCTTAGCTATTATGAATTGAGCAGCTATAAACATGGTTGAGCAAATAGCTCTGAGCTGAGGTTTGGAGCTTTTAATGTAAATGCCTAGTAAGGGAATAACTGGGTCTGTTGGTACCTCTTTAGTCATTCATTTTAAGAGTTTCCATATTGCTTTCCATAGTGGTTGTACCATCTTCCACTCCTACCAACAATGGATGAGGGTTCCTATTTCTCCACATCCTCACCAGCATTTATTTTCATTTGATTTTTTTATGTTTGCTATCCTTACTGGGGTAAGGTGGAATCTCATAGTTGTTTTAATTTGCATTTCCCTAATGATTAGGGATGTTGAACATTTTCTTAAGTGTGTGTTTGCCATTTGTATTTCTTCCTCTGAGAACTCCCTGTGCAGTTCTCTGCCCCATTTTGTGAGTGGGTTGTTTGACTTTTTATTGTTGAGGTTTTTGAGTTCTTTGTACATTCTAGAAATTAGGCCTCTATACAATGCATATCCAGCAAAAAGTTTCTCCCACTCTGCGTGTCATCTATTGGCTCGGCTTATTGTATGTTTGTCTGTGAAAAAGATTTTCAGCTTCCTCAGATCCGAATGGTTGAGTGATTGTTTAATTTCCTGAGCTACTGGGTTTTATTCAGGAAGCCTTTTTCTACTCCTATATCAAGGAAAGTTCCTCATATTTTTCTTCCAGTAGTATCAGAGTTTCAGTCTTATATTGAGGTCTTTGATCAATCTGGACTTGATTTTTTTGCATGGCAAAATATTTGGATCAAGTTTCATTATTCTCCATATGGTTATCCAGTTTGCCCAGCACCATTTGTGGAAGATGATGTCTTTTTGTCCAGTCTACATTGTCAGGACCTTTGTCATATATCAAGTAGCTATTGTTACTTGACCCAAAGTCTGGGTCCTTCATTCTTTTCCACTGGTCTACATTCCTGTTTTTATGCCAGTACCATGTTGTTTTTATTACTATGACTTTGTAGTATAGCTTTAGATCAGGTACTGTGATGCCTTCAGAGGTGTTTCTTTTGCTGAGGATATGCTTGGATATCCATGGCTTTCTGCCATATCATATGAATTTTGAGATCATTTTTTTTATCTCTGTGAAGAAAGATGTTCAGATTTTTATTGGTATTGCATTAAATCTACATATTGCTTTTGTTAATTCTGCCTATCCAGGAGCGTGGGAGGTCTTTCAATTTTCTCAAGTCCTCCTCAATTTCTTTCTTGAGTGTCCTTATGTTTTCATTATATGTCTTTCAAATCCTTGGTTAATGTTATTCCAAGGTATTTTATTTTATTTTTGATGCTATTGAAAATGGGACATCACTTATTTCTTTTTCTGTATCTTTGTCTTTTGCATATAGAAAGGCTATTGATTTTTGTACATTGATTTTGTATCCTGCTACTTTGCTGAAGGAGTTAATCACTTTTAAGAGTTTTGAGATGGAGGTTCTCAGGTCTCCTATGTATAGAATCATGTTATCTGCAAATTTGTATCCCTTTTATTTCTTTCTCTTGTCTTATTTCTTGAGCTAGTACTTCCAGTACTATGCTGAAGAGGAGAGGTAAGAGTGGACACCCCTGTCTCGTTCCTGATCTCAATGGTAATTCCTTCAGTCTCTCCCCATTAAGTATTATATGGGTTTTAGGAGCTTTATATATAGCCTTTATTATGTTGAGATATAGGCCCTCCATGCCTATTCTCTCCAATGTTTTGATCATGAAGCGATGTTTTATTTTGTCAAAGGCCTTTTCTGAATCTATCTGATCATGTAGTTTTATGTTTAAGCTTATTTATGTGGTATATTACATTGACAGATTTCTATATGTTGAAACATCCCTGCATTTCTAGGATGAAGCCTACTTGATCAAGGTGGATAATGCTTTTGATGAGTTGTTGAATTTGGCTTGCAAGGATTTTGTTCATGATCTTTGTATCTATGTTTATCAGGGATATAGGCCTGCAGTTTTCTTTTCTTGTAGCATCCCTACCTGGTTTAGGTATTAGGGTGATACCACTTTCATAAAATGAGTTGGGGAGCTTTCTCTGTTCTCTGATTGTGTGGCATAATTTGAGAAAAATTGGTTTCAGTTATTCCATGAAGGTTTGATAGAATTCAGCTGAGAAGCCATCTGGTCCCAGACTCTTCTTTTTGGGGAAGTTTTTAATTAACTTTTCAATCTTGATGGGTTGTGATAGGTTTGTTTAGGAAATTAATCTGCTCTGAGATTAGCTTTGGTAGGTGGTATGTGTCCAGGAATTCATCCATTTCCTCCTATTATCCAGTTTTGTGGAGTAGAGGCGTTTGAAATAAGTCCTGATGATTCTCCCAATTTCACTTATGTCTGTTGTGATCTCTCCTTTTCATTTCTAATTTTTTTTAATTTGGAGCATCCCATTTTTTCAGTTGCTCAAATTGACTAGGGATTTATCAATCTTGTTTATTTTTTCAAAGAACCAGCTCTTTGTTTCATCAATTTTCTTAATTATTTTCTTAATTTCCAATTCATTAATTTCTGCTCTGATCTTAATTATTTCTTTCTGTCTGGAGCTTTTGGGTTGAATTCTTCTTGTTTTTCCAATGCCTTTAGGTAGGTGGTTAGGTCATTTATTTGGGTTCTCTCTGTCTTTGTTATGAAGGCATTTAGTGCAATGATTTTTCCCCTGAGGACTGTCTTCATTGTGTCACATAAGATTTGGTATGTCGTGTTCTAATTGTCATTCATTTCTGGAAATTTTGCAATTTCATTTTTTATTTTGTCCAGTACCCATTTATTGTTTAAGAGTGTGTTGTTCAGTTTCCTGGAGTTGGCTGGATTCCTGGAACATATTTTGTTGTTAATTTGTAGCAATACAGCATTGTGGTCTGATATCATGCAGGAAATTATGTCAATCCCCCTAAATATATTGAGGCAGGCTTTATGACCCAGTATATGATCTATTTGAGAGAAGGTCCCATGGGCTGCTGAGAATATGTAGTCTGTGGATTTGGGGTACAATGTTCTGTAGATGTCTTTTAGGTTTGATTGATCTATGGTGTTGTTAAGCTCTCTTACTTCCCTATTAATTTTCTGTTTGGATGATCTATCTATTGCTGACAGTGGAGTATTTCAGTCCCAAACTATGATGGTGTTGGTGGTTATTTCTGTTGTATTGTCAAGTAGGTTTTGTTTTATGAATTGTGGTGCACCTGTTTGTGTTTGGTGCATAAAGATTACTGATTGCGATATTCTCTTGTTGGAATGTTCCCTTGATAAGTAAGATGTGGCCTTTGTTGTCTTTTTGGATTACTTTTGGTTTGAAGTCTATTTTATATGATATAAGTATAGCTACTCCTGCTTGCTTCTTATTTCTGTTTGCTTGGAATATTTTTTCCTCCCTTTCACCCTGAGGAGGTGTCTGTCTTTTGTGGTAAGGTGGGTTTCTTGAAGACAGCAGATTGGGGGGTCTAATTTTCTGATCCACCCTGTTAGCTTATATCTCTTGATGGGTGAATTAAGGCCATTAATATTTAGGGTAATAACTGTGAAGTTTGTTTTAACCCCTGCCATATTGTGGTATTTATGTGGTTAGGTGTTTTCTTGACCTTTGTAGTTTTTGTGCCTTCTCTGAGTTTGGTTATTGTGATCTGCATGTCATAGGCACTTGAGTTTGGTTATTTGAATCTTCCATATGGAGCATTCCCTGAAGAACTCTCTGTAGGTTTGGCTTTGTGTTCATATAGTTGTAAAGCTGAGTTTTATTGTTGAAAGTTTTTCTTTCACCATCTATTATGAGGGATACTTTTGCTGGGTAGAGTAGTTTGGGTTGGAAGCCATAAGTTTTTAGAGTTTGCAGTGTTCCGTTCCAGGACTTTCTGGCTTTTGGGATTTCCATTGAGAAGTCTGAAGTAATTCTGAATGGGTTTCCTTTATATATAACATGTTGTCTCTCTCTATCTGCCTTTAGGACTTTATCTTTTTGATTGATGTTTAGAGTATTAATGATAATATGTCTTGAAGAATTTCTCCTTTGGTCCAGTCTGTTTTGAGTTCTGCTAGCTTCTTGTAAGTTGATGGGACTTTCTTTGCAAAGGGTGGGAATGTTTTCTTCAATAATTTTGTTGAATATATTTTCCATGCCTTTTATCTGTATTTCTTCCCCTTCTGGTATTCCCATGATCCAAATGTTGGGATGCTTAAGGGTATCCCACAGTTTCCTCATGTTCTGTTTACAAAAATTTTTGAACTTATTGAAACTTTTGAACTCACAAGCTCTTTCTTCTGTTTTTTCTTCCAGTTCTGAGTTTCTATCCTCCACTTGGCTGACGATTCTTGAAAGCTTCTATAGAGGTTTGGGCTTGTTCAGTTTGATTCATATTTTCTACTACTTTTTTATGTATAATTTACAACCCTCTGTCGAATTTCCTTTTCACATCATTTTCTGATTTTCTTAATACTTCTTGGAGTTCATCCTTGCATTTTTTATGTCTTCATTTAGCTTACCCAGCTGGTTATTGATGTCCTCTTTTTTATTGCTCTCCTTCATATCACTTAACTACTGTCTTAGGGACCTTTCCTGGTTCTTTTCTATTAGGTCTAATCCAGAGAGCACAACATTCATACAATTATTGTTCCATTGTTGAGTTTCTGCAAGTTCTACTATTTGCTTGGCCAGGGTTGCACAGTTTGTTTCTTCATTTTAGTGTTCTGATCCTATTGTCTTTTCTGTTTTCATTAGAGACATCCCTTTTGGGACTAGGCAAGCTAGCTAGATTTACTTGCCTCTGATTTTTTGTGCTATTCCTTTTACACTGTGATCTGCCCATAACAATGGTTCAGAAACCACAGGGTATGGGATGCTAGCCTGCTGGCCAGGGGTAGGGGAGTGGCAGTAAGTGGGGCAGTGATACACTGTGGAGTTCAAAAGGCTAGGGAGGAGACACTGGTGGGATGGGGCAGTGGCAAGTGGCATAGCAATCATACACATGGGGCTCAGAAAGGCTGGGCAGGAAAGGTGACTGGGATGCCTATTGCATGCTGGAGTCATCAAGGCTGGGCAGGAACTGTGATCATGTGTGGGGTCTGGAATGCTGGGTGGGACCAATGACTGGGACAGTGACCACATGTGTGGGTGTCAGTATGGCTGGGTGGGAATGGCAATTGCACATGTGGGGGTCAGCAAGGCTGGGGGGAACAGGATGGAGCTCATGCCAATGGAGCTCTGCCCAGTGGCAGGAAAGCCTAGGATGGAGGACCTAGCCTGCTAGCTTGGGTTCACTGGGCCCGAGTTTAGTGCAGGAGGTACCTCCTACTGGGACTCTGGCTTGGACAGCTGTTTGAGGGGATTGGGGGACTGAGATGTGGGAATCAGTAGATTCCCTATTTTACGCCTCTTCACACTCCCACTGGAAGCCTACTAGAATCAGCAAACCCCTAAACAACCCCCGCCTCCTCAAGCCTTAAGGGCCTTGCCTTTTCTTCCCCATAAGGTGAGGTTAGGCAGACACCATCTTGACCAGAAGTCTAACTGTATAATTTCTAAAAGATTTATATTGTTTAGTTTTGTGAACAAAATAAAAATTATACATCAGTCCCAGGAATTATAATTCATATGTAATTATATTGTTACAACACAAGCAATAACAAAATGAAATTTGCCTGAGTAAGAACTAACTTTTCCAAGTGGTGGTTGGTGATGAAAAATTAGTTATCTATAAAAGCTCTTCCTTTAAGTGGCACTATATGAAACTTCTGAGGTTGTGAAATATGTGACATAGTCTTCCAAATGTATATACATCAAGGAACTTTTCAAATGTTTTTGTGGTGGACAAAGATTCTGTTATTCTTTTTTAGCAAGCCAACTGAAAAGTCTTATATCATTTTGGGGAAATCTACATCCAATTTAGAAATAAAATTTGTCAATTCAGTCCTGATATTAATACATAAAGATTCATCTGGACAGCCCCAGAATTAAGTTGAAGTAGGAAAGCTCTGGATTTTGCTGATGTTTGTATTTATTTCAGAGTTCTTCACCTTATCATTTAATTAAAATTCATGATGTCAGAAACAGTGCACACTCCAAAAACCACAAGCTGGTTTATTTTGCATAGAATATTTAATTTTGTTTTATCTGTTTTGCTATGATAATCATTGTTTGGCCTAAAAATGTTGTCAATTTGATTTTATCTATACCTAAAAACAATAACTGAGAATCCTATCCTTATAACTGAATGCCCACAATAAAAATTTATTACTTTTCTTCTTTTTTTTTTTTTTTTGAGGTAGGGTCTCACACTAGTCCAGGCTGACCTGGAATTCACTATGGAGTCTCAGGGTGGCCTTGAACTCATGGCTATCCTCCTACCTTTGCCTCCTGAGTACTGGGATTAAAGGCATGCACCACCATGCCCAGCTTAAAAATTTATTACTTTTGAATAAAGCTATGAAGATGAACAATATGGTAAGTTCTTAAAGAGGAATTTAAATGTAACTGTTTTAATATTTTTATTTATTTATTTATTTGGGAGTGAGAGATTGAGAAAGAATGGGTACACCAAGGCTTCCAGCCACTGCAATCAAACTCCAGATGCATGCACCACTTTGTGTGGCTTACGTGGGTCCTGGGGAATCAAACCAAGGTGCTTTGGCTTTGCAGGCAAATGCCTTCACCACTAAGCCATCTCTCCAGCCTTTAAACCTAGCTTTAAAGATATAAAATGTAATTTAATCTATTCTTAAACCCATAATTATCAGTAAGCAGCAAATATATAAAAGTAAAATAAAATCAACATAATTGCAGCAAAATATCTGGGTCAAGATCAAGAAAAGAGAAATGTATTTCTAATATCTTAAAAGATTAAACACTAAACAATATTGTGGTACTTTATTTCTTAAATGTATTTCAATTCCATAAATTTAGGAGGTTGACAAAGATATTCTTTTGCCCTCTAATTTTTAGTGTAAATGGCCTTGTCTAGTTGGAATGACAAATAGTGATCATCATGCTATCTTGAATAATCTGATTATAGAATAACATTAAATACAGAATAAGGCAATTTGCAGTTATGTCAAACTTATCTGCTATTATTTTGATAAAAATATTATCCAGGAGCTATAGATGTTTCTCAGTGGATAGGGTGTCAGCCTAGATGATACGAACTCCTGAGTTCAATCACCCGCCTTGCATAAACCAGGTATGGTGAGACACATTTGTGATCCTAACACTCAGGAGGTGAATGCAGGGGTATCAGAAGTTGAGTTTGTTCTCAACCACATGGTGAGTCTGAGGCCAGCTAGGGTTACATGATATCCTATCAAATATCAAAGAAAACAAAACAAAATTTCATCAAGATCCTTAAAATATCAAAAGATTAAAAACTAACATTTCAGAAGTATAAAACAGAGGTAGAATTATTTTATATAGTGCAAATGTGTCCATAATCTTTAATATTAAGTAGTATGAAAAATAATACAGCAAATAAAAATTATGTTATGTTCAGTTTGGTTATACTAATTAATAGCCAGTAGTAATGAACCAAATTAATATTAAATGAACTTGAGAATAAAATACATGGAAAGCCAATGTACTATTTCTTGATTCTTACATTTCTCAGGTGAAATGAAAAAGATTATATACTTGTCCAAGGTTTTATTTTGTTATAAGACAAGGTTTTATTTTTTATAAGAATGATTTAGCAATAAGTATCATTTAAAATTTAGTCATAATATATTTTGTAAACTTTCTTTGCTTCTATAGTTTACAATACAGTCAGCAAAAGTTGAAGGATTCATTGGACCAAATCCTATTGTCATGACTATTCTCCTTTAAACACAAGTTTAATTATAAAGTTGCTTACAAAGTATTGTAAATTTCATTAGATATTTTACTGGGGACAAGACAGGCCCATAAAGTAGATGAATATGTAACAACTCTTTATAAATCAGTACTTTTCCTTATTAAGATATGTAGTTGCAATCAGCTATCATAGAAGAAGCTTTATGAAAGCGAATTTATAAGAATATATGCTACACAGTACTACACAAGGCTTCTCAATCAATGAACAGTTATTTGGTCAATAAAGCACAGAAGACCACAATGGCAAATTTCACTTTTCTTTTCTCTAGAAAATCAATATCCATAGTGGGAAAAAAATGTCACATTGAAGCCTTGAATTTCCCATCTACCAATGTACAGGATTTTTGTAATTATTGTTAAATTCAACAATAGAAACAAGAATGAATGCATGTCTAGAATACATGAATCCCATTACCTTGCTACCATTAGAAAGTAAGAGAGAAGATTTTATGTTTACCAAAAAACAAACATGTTCCATGCCAGCACATGGGAGGCAGAGGTAAGAGGACCTCTGTGAGTTTGAGGTCACCCTGAGACTACATAGTGAATTCCAGGTCAGCCTGGTTAGAGCAAGACCCTACCTTTAAAAACCAATATATATGCTGAATATATATATATTCGTATATATATAATCTGTAATTTATAATATAAAATTGTGTGTAAAATAATTTTTACCCATTTACCTATTTACTTTTAGATAGCTTACTGTGATAATACTATTTAAAATAACTCTTCATTATTATATTTAATCCATGTGATAAACTTTAATTCAACTTGCATTCAAAACTAAAATAGCCAAACTGATTAAGATATGTAAATAACTACCACCTTTTCTAATTTTACTCTTCTTTAAATTTATTTTTCTTTTATTTCTTTGAGAGAGAGAGAATAGGTACACCAGGGCCTTCAGTTGCTCAAACTCCAGATGCATGTGCCCCTTTGTGTGCATGTGTGTCATTGCATGCTTGCATCACTGTACATGTGGCTTATGTAGGACCCAGAGATTTGAACATGAGTTCTTAGGCTTCTCAGGCAAGTGCCTTAACTGCTAAGCCATCTCTCCAACCCTAATTTTACTCTTTATAGCCTAACAACTTGTCTGAAACCAAAAATAAGAAAAAAGGTTGTTAAATAAACATGTTTCCTTATGACTTCCTATGTTAACACAGATCACATAAAAGATATGAACATCTATTTCTATATTATGAAACATTTAAATATGTACAATTGGAAAAATAAAGTTTGCCAAGACTAGGGATGCCACCCCTTAAGAAAATAAATAATTACACATAGGTTCATATTATTGTGAAGCAACTAAATCCAATCAATTAATTAAAAGTCTTCAGTCAGTACAGGTAGACTTTTACTGCTGATTATGTTAAAGCAGGAACCAATAAACAATACCTAAATCATGTAGCCTATGACTCTATACTATCACTGAAATGAAAAGAAACAGTGTGAACACAGTCATAAATTGATATGCATGAAAAAGATTGTACTATGAAGAGCATTATAATATTTCACAGGAATTGTTATATATTTAAGCTGACATTCAAGTGTGAAAATCACAAAAAAAAGTTAAGTATCCTGAGATTTCTCCCAACAGATAAATCTGGTATTTGTGTTAAGAAAGTTGATTGAACATATTTTCAAAGGTCACTAGAAAACAAAACCAAAATAAAAACACAATAACTTGGAAAACACCATTTTTTAAAAATCACATTGAGTCTTTGACAGATTTATATATCCAACTATCAACTTGACATATCTATTTAGATGTTTCATTGACATCTCACAGGTAGCATCAACCAATCTAAAATCCTGAAATCCCCCTCAAAAAAGCTTCATTTTCAATCCTTGTCATCTCAGTTAACAATTCTATTCTTCTCATGGCTAAATTCTTGGAGCCATCATTGTTACCTCAATTTCCCTCACATGCCTCATATCATGGGTCAGAAAATCCTTAGGGTTCACTGCCAATGGAAGCATGAAAAATTTATGGTGCAATGGTTCAGTAGAAGCGGATCACTGAAAAACTGAATTGAGGTGATAGATTCCTGGCCATATTAATTTACTAACTATCATTGATCCGAATACTTATAGTGGCTGATTTTTATGGTCTAGAAGTAACAAATAAAGTTAGAAACATTTTAAACAACACCCCTCAGAAAAGTGTGTCTGTGAGAGAGAGGGGGAGAGGGAGGGGGAGAGAGGAGGGAGAAAGAGATTGTTAATGTTGTAAGGTGAATTTTCCTGACTTTTTGTTTGTACTAAACATTTCACTTCTTTGCCCCTGTATTTTTTCATTATTTCCAAAAATTATGACAACTACTAAATGCCACTTCAATCTAATGCTAATTACTTGGGATATAAAGAAAATAAGGTTATATGTTATGTTCAAAAGGCATTTGTAGAGTAATGAAGGATATATTCAAGGAAATGTGCAAGTATGGGGCAGGGTATCACATTCTTTGCTAATATTATATGCAAGACTTAAGGGAGATTCCAAATGGGCTTTAAAATACTCATATCAAACTATTTAATTGGCTGAATAGATATTAACCACATTGTATAGTTGATTATACTAAAATTACTAAGTACTATTATTCTTTACCATTAATAAGGAAATGAATAAACTTATTTGACATATGAAATTGTATTTTCTTTTTATTGGGAGCATTCCAGATAGGACAATGACTCCAGATAAACGAATTAGATTTAAGAAGTAGTTATAAAACTCCATGTGAACTTATTATCTAGGCATGTCCTGTGACATGTATATATTATATGTATGATGAAATTTATAAATACATTTACATATGTATACATAAAATGCATATATCTATAACACTATAACACTTCATTTACTCTACCTTCACAATTCTCAAATTTCATTTGCCCAGAACAACCAGGAACCAAAAAATAAATATTAGATAATCTAAAGCCGGGAGTGGTGGTGCACACCTTTAATCCCAGCACTTGGGAAGCAGAGGTAGGAGGATTTCCATGAGTTCAAGGCCACCCTTGGACTACAAAGTGAATTCCAGGTCAGCCTGAGCTAGAGGGAGACCCTACCATATATATTAGATGATCTAGAAAAATCTAAACAAGGGCACCACTTTTCTTCACTACTACCTGTCAATTTTAATAACAGATTGTTGATGTACATCTTCATATATTTAGTGCATACATTTTTAGGTTCTCAGGTAGTTTTGTCATTGTTTTGTATTGAGTTTTAGTTCCTAGCACATCAGAAGAAGTTGTCATTAAAAGGAAATCTTTAGAGACCAACACTATAACACCAATAAAAGTAGTGGAAAATCTAGGAGACAAGAAGGGGACTAAAACACAAAATACAGAAAACAATATCCAGATACAATAATAAAACATATGGTAATAACCACTATTTATACAATGTTTAGGATTGAGAGTTTTCAAATTATGTTGCTGTTTAAAGTCACCCGAAGCAGGCACCATTATGTTTACTTCATAATTGCTATTTTGAGCCAAAGATTACCAAATATTGCACAGCCAATAACAGGAGGAGCAGGTGTCTGTCAAAAACCAAGATTAGTATTCTTTTTTTTTTTTTTTTTTTTTTTTTTTGGTTTTTCGAGGTAGGGTCTCACTCTAGCTCAGGCTGACCTGGAATTCACTCTGTAGTCTCAGGGTGGCCTCGAACTCAGCGATCCTCCTACCTCTGCCTCCCAAGTGCTGGGATTAAAGGCGTGCGCCACCATGCCCGGCTCAAGATTAGTATTCTGACTCTGATATTGTACCTAATGATGAGTAGTTGTTTGAATCTAAATGTATATCATCCATAGCCTGAGGTATTTTTAATTAAGCTTGAAACTTAGGTCTCCAGGAACCTGGTAAACGGTGTGTCACTGAGGGTGGATCTTTAGTCCTTATCACCTTAAGGTGTGATTAGAGCAGTTTTGAGCTCTTTCTGGCTGTTCATGTTTGTGGGCACTTCAGTGGTTTCTCTCAGCTAGTAATGAAAAGATAGCTATAACAGTGGCCAACATGGTTGGTAAAGTTATTATATGATTAAATTACATAAAATAAATACTACATACTGATTTCTAAAACAGTCTACTGTAACTTATACATAAACAGTTATATTTCAAACATCTTAAAGTTCTTATGTTGAATAGCTCTGAAATCATTGATAAACAAAGTAAAATAACTGAAATTTGAAGTAAATATTCATAATAACAATCAAAAAATTGAAAAAGAAACCCCAAGTCAGGGACTTCCTGCCAAGATGGCGACCGCCTAGCTGCGCTGCAAATCCCGGGGAAAGAAAGGCAAGATATTAAGGGTATATAGTGGCTTTTAGGGGAGAGAAATCTGGGAGGGCACAGAGGTGGGGGAACAGGGAATCGCTGGTCCCCTTGCGGGCGGGTAGGCACACCTCGCCCCAAATAACCACCGTGTTCAAAGCTCCACCCCGGCCGCTGCTGCTGCTCCGGAGCCCGCACAGCTGCCACCGCGCGCCGATCGTTCCCTCCGCGCGGAAGCTTAGACTGCTCCGCACCCTTGTCCACTCGCCCACCTACTGAGTGTGCCCAGTCCCACAATCTCAGACTGTATCTCTCGCTTGTGTCAGCTCAGGTGCCACCCCCTACCTGCCTGCCGCACCGGCGGGCCGCCATTGTCCCGTGGCGGGGGAGCGCAGACTGCTTCCGGTTCCCAGCGTTCCCAGCCAAAGTCTGGGCGGCTTCAGTGCTTGGTGCCTCAGTGCCACTCCTAGCTCGAACGCAGGCAGCTGTGGCACAATACCGCTTGAGAACTCAAGCAGCCTTGGCGCCCCTGCCAGGTAGTAGATAGGCGGCTTTGGCAAGTGAGATTATTCCCTGCGTGCGGAAGCTTAGACTGCTCCGCACTCTCCTCCACTCGCCCTCTGTCTGCCGCGCGGCTGTCCACAATTGTCCTGTGGCAGGGGAGCGCAGACTGCTTCCGGTTCCCAGCGTGCCCAGCCAGAGTTCGGGCGGCATCAGTGCTTGGTGCCTCAGTGCCACTCCTAGTTCGAACGCAGGCAGCCTTGGCACATTACCGCTTGAGAACTCAGGCAACTTCGGCGCCCCTGCCAGGCAGTAGATAGGCGGCTTTGGCAAGTGACAGCCAAAGCCCAGGCTTCTTGGCAACGCCCCCAGGCTGCATAAGATTCCCATTGTTCTTGAGCCCAGGCTGATATGCCCACTTATCTGCCCATACACTGTCATGGGCAGAACACAGCGCAAAAGAAATAACATGAATAATCAAATGCAAGAAAATCCAATTAGATCACCCAGTCCCACAATGAATACTTCTAATCAAAACATAGAAGAACAAATAGGACCAGAACACGACATTGAAGCTATGAGCAATGCAACTCTAACCAACCTATTGGTAGAACTTGCAGGAAAGCAACAAAGGGCCGACAATCGTGTGGATGCTGCCATCACTAAACTAGAACTAATAGATAAGAAATTGGAAGGATTAGATAAGAAAATGGAAGGATTTCAAAGAGAGTTAAGAGATTTGAGGGAGAGTGAAAAAAAAAAAGAAGACCTTAAAAATCAGCTGGCCATGCTAAATGAAGACATAAAGAAATGCAAGGATGAACTCCAAGAATCATCAAGAAAATCAGAAAATGATGTGAAAAGGGAGCTTGACAGAGGGATGGAAATTATACATATAAAAATAATAGAAAATGCAAACTTAATTGAACAAGCCCAAAACTCACTAGAAGCTCTCAAGAATAGAGTCAGCCAAGTGGAGGATAGAAACTCTGATCTGGAAGACAAGATGGAAGAAACAGAGAGTTCAAAAATTTCAGTAAGTTTAAAAACTCCTGTGAACAGAACATGAGGGAATTGTGGGATGCAGTTAAACGTCCCAATATCAGGATCATTGGAATACCAGAAGGAGAAGAAATCCAGACCAAAGGCATGGAGAACTTATTTAACAAAATAATTGAAGAAAACTTCCCCAATCTCTTAAAAGAAAGGCCCATCAAGATACAAGATGCCAATAGAACTCCAAATAGACTGGACCAAAGGAGAAACTCTCCAAGACATATTATTATTAAGACTCTAAACATTGACACCAAAGAGAAAATCCTAAAAGCAGCTAGGGAAAAACAGCACACCACCTTCAGAGGTAACCCCATCAGAATTACTTCAGACTTCTCAATGGAAACCCTGAAAGCTAGAAGAGCCTGGAATGAAACACTGCAAAGTCTAAGAACCTATGGCTTCCAACCCAAACTACTCTACCCAGCAAAAGTATCCCTCATAATAGATGGTGAACGAAAAACTTTCCATGACAAAACTCAGCTTTACAATTATATGAACACAAAACTAAACCTACAGAGAGTATTTCAGGAAATTCTCCACAGAGAAGAAAAAAATAATCAAACACAATTGCCTACAAGAAGCAGATCACAACAACCAAACTCAGAGTAGGCACAAAAAACTTCAAAGTCCATGAAAACACCAACCCACATTTACCATCACAATATGGCAGGGATCAAATCAAATCTCACAGTCATTACCCTAAATATTAATGGCCTTAATTCACCCATCAAGAGACACAAGCTAACAGGATGGATCAAAAAATTAGACCCCTTAATCTGTTGCCTTCAAGAAACCCACCTCACCATTAAAGACAGACATCTCCTCAGGGTGAAAGGGTGGAAAACAGTATTCCAAGCAAACGGGAATAAGAAACAAGCAGGTGTAGCTATATTAATATCGGATAAAATAGACTTCAAACCAAATATAATCAAAAAAGACAAAGAAGGCCACTTCCTACTTGTCAAGGGAACGATCCATCAAGAGGATATTACAATCATAAATTTGTATGCACCAAACACAGGGGCACCACAGTTCATAAAACAAAACCTACTTGACAATAAAACAGAAATAACCACAAACACCATCATAGCTGGGGACTTCAATACACCATTATCAGTAATAGACAGATCATCCAAACAGAAACTCAACAGGGAAGTAAGAGAGCTCAACAAAACCATAGATCACTTATACCTAACGGACATCTACAGAACATTCCATCCCAAATCCACAGATTACACATTCTTCTCATCAGTCCATGGAACATTCTCTAAAATAGACCATATATTGGGTCACAAAGACTGCCTCCACATATTTAGGAAGATTGACATAATTCCCTGCATGATATCAGATCACAATGCTATATTGCTAGAAATCAACAATAAAAGACCCACCAAGAATCCCAAAGGCACCTGGAAACTGAACAGCACACTTTTAAACAATAAATGGATAGTGGATGAAATAAAAAATGAAATTGCAAAATTTCTGGAATTGAACGACAATGAGAACACATCGTATCAAAACTTATCGGACACAATGAAGGCGTTCCTCAGGGGAAAATTCATAGCACTCAATGCCTTTGTAAAAAAGACAGAAAGGTCCCAAATCAATAACCTAACCATCCACCTAAAGGCACTGGAAAAACAAGAAAAATCCAACCCAAAGAGCTCCAGAAGGAAAGAAATAATTAAAATCAGAGCAGAAATCAATGAATTGGAAACCAAGGAAACAATTAAGACAATTGACAAACCAAAGAGCTGGTTCTTTGAAAAAGTAAACAAGATTGACAAACCCCTGGCCAATCTGATCAAGCAAAAAAAGGTGAAGCTTCAAATTAACAAAATTCAAAATGAAAAAGGAGAGATCACAACAGACATAAGTGAAATTGGGAGAATCATCAGGACTTATTTCAAAAACCTCTACTCCACAAAACTGGATAATGTGGAGGAGATGGATAAATTCTTGGACGCATACCATCTACCAAAGCTAAACACAGAGCAGATTAATCACCTCAATCATCCCATCACACTCATGGAGATTGAAAAAGTAATAAAAAACCTCCCAAAAAAGAAGAGCCCAGGACCAGATGGCTTCGCAGCTGAATTCTATCAAACCTTCATGGAAGAACTCAAACCAATCTTCCTCAAACTGTGCCACACAATTGATGAACAGGGAAAGCTACCCAACTCCTTTTATGAAGCTAGCATCACCCTAATTCCAAAACCAGGCAGAGATGTTACAAGAAAAGAAAACTACCGGCCTATTTCCCTGATGAATTTAGATGCAAAGATCCTAAACAAAATCCTTGCAAACCGAATCCAACAACACATCAAAAGCATTATCCACCTTGACCAAGTGGGATTCATTCCAGGAACACAGGGGTGGTTCAACATACGGAAATCTGTCAATGTAATACACCACATAAACAAGGTTAAACATAAAAACCACATGATCATTTCGATAGATGCAGAAAAGGCCTTTGACAAGATTCAACACCACTTCATGTTCAAAATATTGGAGAGAGTTGGCATGGTTGGTTCATATCTTAACCTAATAAAGGCAATATACGAAGCTCCGAAGGCCCAAATAATACTTAATGGAGAGAGACTGGAGGAATTCCCATTAAGATCAGGAACAAGACAGGGTTGTCCACTCTCACCTCTGCTTTTCAATATAGTTCTGGAAGTCCTAGCTCAAGCAATAAGACAGGAGAAGGAAATAAAAGGGATACAATTTGGAAAGGAGGAAGTTAAGTTAGCTTTATTCGCTGATGACATGATTATATATGTAAGAGACCCGAGAGACTCCATCCCAAAACTCCTGAAGGTGATTAACTCCTATAGCAAAGTAGCAGGATACAAAATCAATGCACAAAAATCAGTAGCCTTCCTTTATGCAAAGGACAAAGATACAGAAAAAGAAATAAGGGACATAGTCCCATTTTCAATTGCAACAAAAAAAAATAAAATACCTTGGAATAACGTTAACCAAGGAAGTGAAAGATCTATACAATGAAAACATAAAAACACTCAGAAAAGAAATTGAGGTGGACTTGAGAAAATGGAAAGACCTCCCATGTTCCTGGATAGGCAGAATTAACATTGTGAAGATGACAATCCTACCAAAGGCAATTTACAGATTTAATGCAATACCAATTAAAATCCCCACAGTGTTCTTCACAGAGATAGAAAAAATGATCTCAAATTTCATATGGAAAGGCAGAAGGCCTCGCATTTCCAAACATATCCTCAGCAAAAGAAATACCTCTGGAGGCATCACCATACCTGATCTAAAGCTATATTACAAAGCCATAGTAATAAAAACAGCATGGTACTGGCATAAAAACAGGACTATAGATCAATGGAATAGACTTGAGTACCCGTACTTTGGGTCAAGCAACTATAGCTACTTGATATTTGATAAAGGCCCAAACAATATACGCTGGAAAAAAGACAGCATCTTCAACAAATGGTGCTGGACAAACTGGATAACCATATGCAGGAAACTGAAACTTGACCCACACATTTCACCATGCACTACACTCAAGTCCAAATGGATCAAAGATCTCAATATAAGACCAGAAACTCGAATACTACTGGAAGAAAATTTAGGAAGTACATTCCATGATATAGGAATGGAAAAAGACTTCCTGAACAAAACCCCAGTAGCTCATGAACTTAAACCATCACTCAACCAATGGGACCACATGAAGCTGAGGAGTTTCTTTACAGACAAGCATACAGTAAGCAAAGCCAATAGATTACCCACAGAATGGGAGAAAATATTTGTGGGTTATCCAACTGATAGAGGACTAATCTCTAGAATCTACAAAGAACTCAAAAATCTAAACAGTAAGAAGTCAAACACCCCACTCACAAGATGGGGCAAAGAGCTGAACAGGCAGTTCACAGAGGAAGAAATAGAAATGGCAAACATATTCTTAAGAAAATGTTCAGCATCCCTAATCATCAGAGAAATGCAAATTAAAACAACTATGAGATTCCACCTTACCCCAATAAGGATAGCAAGCATCAAAAAATCAAATAAAAATAAATGCTGGCGAGGATGTGGAGAAGTAGGAACACTCATCCACTGTTGGTGGGAATGTAGGATGGTACAACCACTTTGGAAAGCAATATGGAGACTTCTGAAAAAGCTGAGTATAGAGATACCAACAGACCCAGTTATTCCCTTACTGGGCATCTACCCTAAAACCTTCAAACCACAGACTAAAGAGATTTGCTCTACCATGTTTATAGCGGCTCAATTTGTAATAGCTAAGAGCTGGAATCAACCCAGATGTCCATCACTAGAAGAATGGATAACTAAGATGTGGTATATCTACACAATGGAATTCTATACAGCAGTAAGAAAAAATGACACAATGAAATTTGAGGAAAAATGGTTGAACCTGGAACAGATCATTCTCAGTCAACTTACCCAATCACAGAAAAAAAATCGCCACATAGTCTCACTCATCTACAGCACCTAACCTGAATCTACCGAAGATACCTTACGTACCCAGCAAGCATCTCCTAGATTAGACACTAGGATGGAAGGGGAGGGAGGGGAGGGCATCAAAGGGGTGGGAAACACAAATCTAGACCCAAACGGCAATGGTACCATAATCTTCTACTTACTAAAAGATAGACCAAATGGCTGATCCTTCACCAGGCCCTTACAGGGAACACCTGAACCACAAGACACTGGAGAGGGTAAGATTAAGACTAACCTTAGTCTCCTACATCTTCCCTCCCTCACTTCCCCTCTCCCTGTCTCTCTCTCTCTTATCTCTAACTCTTGTATATTAGTTATCTTTTTCCTCATTTTCTTAGTGGGCACTGACCTGTAACTCCCAGAACCAGCATGGGGCTATCATCCACAATGAGCTTTTGATCAGAGAGACCTACAAGGTTTCCTAAAAGACAGACAGATTTCTGTCAGAGTACTTGATGACCCACCAAAGGTTAGTGGTAAGACCCACTGCTGAAGATACCTTATGTGATTGACATGCAAATTAGAATGGCATGGCTGGAAGTTGGATGAGAGTCAGTCCCCAGACAGTCAGCGCGTCTAGTGCCAGAAGGTGCTACATGGGCGACTGGGGGAAATTGACCAATATCTATCGAAGCAACGCATGGTCTAACCTACTTAGCAGCAAATAACTTATTGTGATGCCCACACAAGTGCAGTGGTGGCACACAGCCATGGTGGGGAACCAACTGCTCTCAATTTGGCTAACTGATCCCCTCATTGGTATGGGACCCATAGCTGGAGCTGGGAAACAAGTCAGAACCATATCCAAACATAAGCCCACTCTCCAGTATCAAGCTACTATCAATTGTGGGCTACAAGAGGGCCTACACCTATTAAATTCTCTATAAAAAAAAAAAAGTAAGGGTTATCTCATTTGTCCTGGTGCTAACTTACTCTCCGTTGGTGAATCTGCTTCTCTTTTTGAGATAGAAGTAGACCCTAAGGAGAGAGCCACCCCATCATACCTCAAAAGGGCCCCGGCGGAAACTAAGAAAACTTGGAGAAACAAGCAAGGGTGCTGTTTTCCTGATGAACCGGATACCAGCACAAGGGGGAAGGAGATCGACACAGAGAAAAATCAACTCCTACCAAATCAGAGAGCCAGAGCCTCAGAGGCCCTCAACACCTCATCACTGAAGCAGACCAAAAATGCACCCAACATGGCTCAGGGAAATTTTGCGGAAGAGGGGGCGGAAAGAATGTCAGACTCACATGTTGGGTCATGATATGCAGAGACATTTAGCTTACCCATAACTGTGGGCTAACTCCACAATGCATGACCCGTATACCTCAACAAGGAGGGGCCAAGGGGAGGGGGTAGGTCACGGATGAGCCTAATAATGGTACCAAAGTGACTGTATTTGCTGAATACAGAACTGACTAATAAAAAAAAAAAAAAAGGAAAAAGAAACCCCAAGTCAAAAATATCCAAATAACCTAAAACAGAAGAACCATTTTTTTTTCTAGCTCAGGCTGACCTGGAATTCACTATGTAGTCTCAGGGTGGCCTCAAACTCATGATGATTCTTCTACCTCTGCCTCCTGAGTGTTGGGGTTAAAGAAGAACCATTTTTATGAGTCACCTTTACCTGTAATCTTGACCTCTCCAATAGTTATTTCTAATTTAGCAGAATATTCTTAGGGAAATGTGTATTTTCTTCAGTTGCCATCTGAATTTTTCTGACAAAGCTTGCTATCCTTTTTGAATAATTTCCTGTGGAGGAAACCCTGTTTTGTGAGGACACTGATAGAAATTTGTGGATAGACCTACTTGAAGTCTTCCAGCAACTACAGGAGTGAATTTGAATGTAGATAGTTTAGCTTCAAGTTATTAGTGCTCCAACTAACATCAGGTACACAGCCTTATGAGAGGTTCTGAGCCAGAAGTATGCACACAAGCCTCTTCTTAGGTGATGTGATACTTTTATCATTTTGTTCCATTATTTAAAAAATGATTTCAAGGATGAGGAGATGGTTCCGTTAATAAAGAGCTTGCCTTTCAAGATGTTGTACCAGTTTGATCACCAGACACCATGTAAAAAGCTGCAAGCTATAGTGGGTTTCTGTAATCCCAGTACCTTGACACTGATGCTGAGAAAGGAAGTAGAGACAGGAGAAATTTCTTGAAGCTCTTGGTAAGGACAGAAAAGAACATCTGAGTGAGAATTCAGAGTGAGAATCCCAGTGTCAAATGAAATAAATGGATAAGGTCCAACCTGAAAGTTATTCTCTGACCTCCGCAGTGCACAGCATGACACATGTGTATATACACACCCATCAAAAAAGGCATACACATACAAATAAATGAGTTTTTAAAAATTTCTTTAAAGAAACTGATTTCAAGTTTGTCACTTATATGAGAATAACCTTTCAATGTTTATACAGAAACAATCTCGAATGAACTAAAGCCAGGAAAACTATATCAATGACCTTTTTACTACATCTTCAACAAACTACAAAATACCAGAGACGTAACAGCAGTTTTATATACATTTGCTCTGCTGGATGTTGGCCAAGTACATATGCCCATTTGACTAGGGTAGCTTGTTCATATATTGTAAACTGTCTATCAATTAATCTAGGCTGGTCTTCATCTTAGGTGACTAGATTGAAGTAGCTATGTCGAAATGTCTCTAGCTCACAGAAACAGCGATCCAATTAATATTGTTGTTTGAGGCCACTAAATTTTAGGATAAGCTTACCATTGGATAATAGATAATAAATGCAGTTTTGTCCTTAGAATGTTCGCTTTCACACATTCAAATTATTTCTGTTATATTTAACAGTGGATAACTTAGAGAAACTCTGTACATTGCATATTCCTAAAATTTCAATTAAAAAGTTCAAGATACTTTTATCAATTTTTGTATTACTTCAATATTTCTTCAGAAACTATCTTAAATCAATTCCAAAAGTAGAGCAGAAGGGAAGTTGGAGGAAGAAGGGAAAAAAGGAGGTGGAGGAGGGAGAGCACGCTATTGTGGATGAATATGGTGAAATGAGATAATATACATGAAAGAAGTTGCCTTTAGGAAGCCTATCAGTATGTGCAAAGAATTTACACCAATATGCAGAATTGTATGTGCTAGTAACCTTTTCCTACATACTAGACATATATAAAACATCAGAAACATATAAAAATAGGCATGCATTGCTTATTTTCTCAGCTTGATGTTGGTTAAGTATTTATGCATATTTGACTGGGGTAGCTCATATATACTCTATCAGTTGTTCTAGACTGGCCTTTGGCTTGGGTAATGGGTTGAAACAGCTTTGGTCAAATGTCTCATTCTCTAGTAGGCTATGTGAGGTATGTTTTTAGGGTGATAATAAAAATGCTAACAATAGTTATAATGGTAGTGACAGGCACAAGAGAGTCAATAACTTAAAGTGGAAGTTAATTTCAAGTTTTGGCATGCAACACATATACTGTGATTCCAATGGCCAAATCAACTTAAGGGGAAAGAAACTATGGACATGTCAAAATGCATACACATAGGTAGAAACAAAGATCAGCACATCAATGTCACAAACAAAACATGTATGTTCTGAAATGTGAAGCAATAAGTCAGTCTTATTTAACTTCAACAAAGATAAATGGTAATTATATGTATTTATAAATAGTCCTTGTAAGATGGACATAATTTCTTCACAGCAAAACAAAATATTTGGATATTCTAAATTTTAAGATAAATATATTATGTTCTACTTTAATTAGTAGTAGTTCTTATCAAACAAATTCAATACTTATATGCTTTAATAAACACTACAAACAATGAAAACTTTTATAAACTTATTACTAAACAAAAATAATATTTACAGGTATATTGGTAATATTTTTCCCATTAATATTAAATAGCCTCCCTTATTCTTTGGATTTTGTTTTAGGAGAATATTTTAATGAAATTTAAATACTTTGTTTTTTTTTAACTGGGAATTGATTTTTGGCAATTATTGGTATCCACAACACACAGTCATCTAAGACATACTGTTTAATTAATTTATAGTATTTATTGAGCACATATACCTGTCATTTTGTTAGTGGCTAGTTTTTATATAACTAATAGGAAAGACTTAATTTTTCACCATGTTTATAAACTAGGATATAGAAACAATACTCTAATTTTTGCCATTAGTACAATATTCTTCCTCTATATTGAGATAGCTATGGTATTTAGCAAAATAAGAATAGTATGCAATCAAGGCATGAGGAAAGTGTGCAAGCAAAGGTTAAAAACAGTTTGGCAAGGTATGGTGATGCACGCCTTTAATCTCAGCCCTTGGGAGGCAGAGTAGGAGGATCGCCATGAGTTCAAGGCCAGCCTGAGACTACATAGTGAATTCCAGGGCAACCTGGGCTATAGCAAGACCCTACCTTGGAAGAAAAAAAAAAAAAACAAAGAAAAACCATAGTTTGAATCTAGGTATGAGTAGTTAATTCATGGTAATTATACTGGCTTGTTCTAGTTGGTAAATACTGAGAAAAAAATCAAAGTTACAAAAAAAAGTTTAAATGTCTTATAATCTAGATATTTATAAGAAGATGGGCCTAAACAGTTAATAATTTTTTAACTGGAAATGAGCAATTTTTTAACTATAAGAAACAATTCTGGTGGTAAAGACAGCCCTACCATCCAGATAGAATTAGTTAGAGGCTCTTGTGGTAAATTCAAATGGGAATATTTAGAGTTCAAGAGAAAGCTCTAGGCTAGAAGTAAACATTTATCAAATGTGAGCTTAAATGATAGAAATTGCCAATAAGGACATAGCCTAGAACTAAAACTTGAAGAATTCTGCTATTCAAGAAATGGGTAGAATGAACTCTTTCTAAAAGAAAGCAAATACAGAAAGAGAACAAAATAATGGGCAATTTAAAACAAAAATAAAAACAAACAAACAAACAAACAAAAAAAAGCAAGAAAGCCACGTATGGTGACACAGTAATTTTTAAATATAAGTTCTTATTTGAGCAGCTACCAGTTTCTATTTTTAAAATGCAAATATTTGGGCTGGAGAGATGGCTTAGCAGTTAAGCACTTGCCTGTGAAGCCTGAGGGCCCCAGTTCGAGGCTCAATTCCCCAGGACCCACGTTAGCCAGATGCACAAGGGGGCGCATGTGTCTGGAGTTCGTTTGCAATGGCTGGAGACCCTGGCATGGCCATTCTCTCTCTCTCTCTCTCTCTCTGCCTCTTTCTCTCTGTTGCTCTCAAATATATAAATAAATAAATATTTTTTTTAATGCAAATATTTTATTTTAATTACACCTGTTTGAATTCTAATCTTAGCCTTCAAAAGTGAAAATTTAGTCAGGCAGGCATGGTGGTGCATATCTTTAATTTCAGCACTCTGGAAGCTGATGTAGGAGTATCACTGTGAGGTTCAAGGCCAGCCTAAAAATACATAGTGAATTCCAGGTCAGTCTGGGCTAGAGTGAGACCCTGCCTCAAAAAATGAAAATTTAATATTAAAATGCACTTTTATGTAATTAAACTTTTTCAGACCAGGAAGTAACTTCCATTGCATTCCTCAACACAAAAGAATTAATAGGATCCTTTGCTATGTCACAGTTTACAAATGAACTGTTTCTCATTGAAAAAAAAATTTTAAGGCTTGAACCAATCTACCAACTACATGGAAAATCTCCTTATTATAATTTTCAATAAGAAAACTCTATTTGGGTAAAATTTCAATTAGAGATTAAAATGAAACAAAATAATCCAGAACTCATTAACATAGTGATGAAAAATGGATTTATAAACATCCATTTTTGCTAATAGCATATAATAAAATGGACTTAGGAATTCATGGGATTTTTGCACTAACTTAAAAGCTGATCAAAAAAGCTGAATAATCTGCTGATATTTTTCTCTTCTTGACTATATTTCTGTGAAAAAAAATTCAAGAATTAATGAATCAAATGTCCATATCACTTATCCAAATTTAGTAAACAAGAAAGACAAGTAGTTATAATATAAGCTTTACTTGTATCTAAAACAAACTAAAATCAACATATTGACAGCATGTTATCCATGAAAATGTAATTTAATTATATCTAGAAGAAGATGTTAGAAATTGACACACAAGAAAGTCTGTATTGATGAAACCTAGTAGAATTTTTTTGTGAAGGAAATTTCTGGGTATCTTTAATATTTAAGGCCTAAGGCTGTTTGTAAGTTAGAGTTTCTTTATAAGCCACACAAGAGTAAAAGCAGCATAGCAAGTGAAAAATAAAAAATGAGTTTTTGATATTTAGATGCAAAACTACTTTTCACCTAACGTCCAGACAAGCATTTGCTTTAAAAAATAAATACCATCTGATACAATGAGAGCTGATTGCATATCCAGAAAAATGGCTAACATTAAAGCAACGAAAAAAGTAAATATTGAAGTCATTGAACTCTAAGAGCCCTAACCATACCAAAACCAGACTGAGATGCAACAAGGAAAGCAAATTATAGGCCTATTTCCCTCATAAACTTATATGTAAAGATCCTGAACAAAATCTTTGCAAAATGAATTCAACAACACATGAAAAGCATTAATCACTTTGATCAAGTAGGGATGGTTTAACATACAGAAATCAGTCAATGCAATGCACCACATAAATAAACTGAACCATAAGAACTGCATGACCATCTCAATTGATGCAGAGAAGGCCTTAGACAATATAAAACACCACTTCATGATCAAAAAACTGGAAATAATAGACATGAAGGGTTTATATCTCAACACAATAAAGCCTATATATAAAGCTCCTAAAACCCAAATAATACTTAATGGGGAAATACTCAAGGAGTTCCCACTGAGATTGGGAACAGGACAGGGGTGTCCACTCTCACCACTGCTCTTCACCATTGTACTATAAGTACTAGCCCAAGCAACAAGACAGGAGAAAGAAATAAAAGCAGTTCAAATTGGAAAGGAAGAAGTCAAATTAGCCCCATTTGCAGTTAACATGATCCTATTTGTAAGTGACCCAAAAGTCTCCATACCAGAACTTCTAAAGGTGATAAGTTCCTTGAGCAAAGTGGCAGGATACAAAATCAATGCATGAAAATCAGTACATTTTTGATATGTAAAGGGCAAATATACACAGAAAGAAATCAGTGAGGCTGTCCCATTTTCAATAGTAACAAAAAAATTAAATGCCTTGGAATGACAGTAACAAAGGATGTGAAAGAACTATATAATGAAAATATAAAAACATTCAAGAAATAAATAGAGGAGGACTTAAGAAGATGGAAGGGCCTCACATGCTTCTAGATAGGAAGAATTAATGTTGTGAAAATGACAATTCTACCAAAAGCAATATACAGATTTAATGCAATACCAATAAAAATGCCAGCATCATTCTTCACAGAGATTGAAAAAATGATTTTAAAATCCATATGGAATGGCGGAAGTCCTCTGATATTCAAACATATCCTCATCAAAAGAAACATCTTTAGTTATATCACCATACCTGTTATAAAGCTATATTGCAAAGCCATAGTGACAAAAACAGCATGGTACTAGACTAAAACCAGAAACATAGTACAACGGAACAGAATAGAAGACCCAGACCTTAGGGCAAGAAACTACAGCTGCTTGATCTTGGACAAACTTTCCAAAACTGGTAGAATGGATAAAAGACAGCATTTTCAAAAAATGGTGTTAGACAAATTGGATGACCTATGTAGAAAAAAGAAATTAGACCCACTCATTTCATCAAACACAAAAATCAAGTCCAAATGGATAAAGACCTCAATATAAGACCTGAAACTCTTCAACTATTGGAAGAAAAAATAGGAAGCACTCTCCATGACATAAGACTGAGAAAAGACTTCCTGAACAAAACCCCAATAGCCAAGGAAATTAAGCAAGCAGTCAACCAATGGGATCTCATGAAGCTAAAAAGCTTTTGCACAGATGAACATACCACAAGCAGAGCCAATAGATTAACCACTGATTGGGAGAAAATCTTTGCTAGGTATCCCACTGACAGAAACAAATATCTAGAATCTATAAAAAACTAAACAATAAAAAATAAAACAGCCCACTCCAAAAGTGGGGCAGGGAACTAAACAGGGAGTTCTCAGAGGAAGAATTACAAATGGCTAACCCACACTTAAGAAAGCATGCAACATCCTTGACCATTAAGGAAATGCAAGTTAAAACAAGTATGACACTCGACCTTACCCCAGTAAGGATTGCAAACATTAAAAAAACAAATGAAAACAAATGTTGATGAGGATGTAGAGAAATAGGAACACTCATTCACTGTTGGTGGGAATGTAAGCTGGTACAACCACTTTGGAAATCAATTTGAAGAGTCCTGTAAAGGATGAACATAGAATTACAAACAGACCCTGTTATTCCCTAATGGGGCCTTTACCCTAAAAGCTTCATATCTCAGTTCAGAAATATTTGCTCAACTGTGTTTATAGCTGCTCAATTCATAATAGCTAAAAAACAGAATCAATCCAGGTGCACATCATTGGATGAATGGGTAACCAAGAAGTGGTATAGCTACATGATGGAATTATACTCAGCAGTAAGAAGAAATGACACATTGAAATTTGTAGAAAAATGGTTGAACTTGGAACAGATCATTCTACGTGAACTCACACAATCACAGAAAGACAACTGTCGCATGATCTCACTCATCTGTAGTTCTTAACCTGGATCAGCCCATGTTGCTGATATAAGTGAATAGCATTTTGAAGCTTAGACAATATGGAGGCTAGGGCTTTGGGGAAGGGAAAGGGTGGGGAGGGAGACACAAAACTGAACCCAAGTAGAACTGGTACCATGGAATCCTATATCCTGGAAGTCAGACTAAAAGGAGGAACCCTCAAACATACCTTAGAGGGAGCACCTGAATTTAAAGGCCCTGGAGGGGGTGAGATGAAACCTGTGGTGATTTGAATAGATGGCCCCCAATATATTCAGTTTTTCATTTGTCTGTAGTTTGCATCTGCAGCCACCTGGCTGGAGGCAGTGTCACTGGGTGGAATCTTAAGGTGTGGTGGTGGGTTTCAGATTTCAATCTAAAGATATGCAAAGTGTGCCTAGCTGGAGTTCCTAAAGTGCACTGTGTGGCTTTTGACTTTTAGGCTTGTACTTCTCTCTCTCTGCTTGGTCCTGTGAAGGCAGGCCAGTTTTTTCTGCCATTATGGAACTTCCCCTGGATCTGTAAGCTTCAATAAATATCCCTTCCTCCACAACTGTGCCTGGTCTGGAAGTTTATCTCAGTGAACCTGAAGCTGTCTGCTACAGAATGTGGTACTAGGAGTGGGGTGAGATGAACCTGACCATGTGGATGTTGATCTTTTGGAACCTTTGTATTGGAGAAATGGGCATGGATTGGTGCTTGCAACTGAAGATGTCTTCTGGAGTGGTAAGCCAAGTTTTATGGGCTATTATGATGAGAGTTTGAGAATTCTAAGTGTAGACAATATTGAACTTCGAGGCTTGGCTTATGAGCTTTCTTAGGGGAAGGAAAGACTGCAGAGGACTTTGTTGGAACTGGGCTACTGGCATAAGGGCTGGCTGAGTCCTGCTGCCCAGACCCAGAGAGTTTGATCGTGGTTAAATCTGTAATGGACTGATGTGCTTGGCTAGAGATATTGGGCTGAGAGATTTAAGATTTTAAGATGGAAAACCTCAAGCAAGTTAAAATTACAGGCACTGAGATTGGTTACAGGTTACTAAATCTGCTATTGTCAAACACATTAGCAATCTTAAGGAAGATGGTCGAATTGCTTTACCATGGAAAGGATGCCTGAGGAAAGAGTATCATAGAAATGCAAATGCTTTTGGAAAGAGTTGACTTGAGAAGGAACCTGCTTTTCAAAGCCATGATTTGTTTCATCCATGAATTAATAATATGGCTGTGTCCTGCACAACTGGTATTGGTTTCAGAAGCATGAAAAATGCGAGGAGTGATCGTGAATTACACATGCTTCCACGAGCTGCCACTGAGATGCTGCATGAGGTAGGGACTCATGCCATGATAGGCTGAAAGAGCCTTTGGAAGATGGACCGTGGTTTGCATGAAGATCTCAAGATGTTTTGTATACACCAGGACAGTGCAAGGGCTACCATAGAGTGCACTGTTGCCCTAAGATGGAAGTGTTCCCTGGCTACTCTGCCCAGCTGGAGGGGCAGAATTGGAAAATCTGGAGACTGTCGGTCCCTGGTTGTATTGAACTTGAACTGCCAAAGTTTCATGTTTGTTCGATGGTGGTTGAGTTTGCATTGTTTTAGTCTCTCCTTGATATGCCTTATACCAGTTGAAAATGTTTACTCTGTGCCTTTATATGTTAGAAATGTTTAACTTGTTTGATTTTACAGGTCTTAATATCTTAAATTGCTCAAGACTGTGGGGACCTTTGAAATTGAACTGAGTACAATTTACAATGTGTGATGGTTATAAATCCATTGGGGGCCAGGGGCAGAATGTGGTGGTTTGAATAGAATAGATGGCCCCCAATATATTCAGTTTTTTATTTGTTTGTAGTTTTCATCTGCAGCCACCTGGCTGGAGGCAGTGTCACTGGGTGGATCTTAAGGTGTGGTGGTGGGTTTCAGATTTCAATCTAATGATATGCAAAGTGTGCTTAGCTGGAGTTCCTAAAGTGTACTGTGTGGCTTTTGGCTTTTAGGCTTGTACTTCTCTCTCTCTGCTTGGTCCTGTGAAGGAAGGCCAGTTTTTTCTGCCATTATGGAACTTCCCCTGGATCTGCAAGCTTCAATAAATATCCCTTCCTCCACAACTGTGCCTGGTCTGGAAGTTCATCTCAGTGAACCTGAAGCTTTCTGCTACAAAACCTAACCTCAAATTTCTCCTGTTTCTCTTTCTTCTCTGGATTTTTCTTTTTTCTTTTCCCTTGGTGTTGTCCTGTAATTCCCTGTACCAGGATGTGGTCTACATCCACAATGAGCTCTTGATGAGAGAGACCTACTAGATCTCCCAAAACAAACAAGACAGACTTCTGTCAGAGCACTTGCTTACCAACCAAAGGGTAATGGTAAGACCCTACTGCTGAAGACACCAAACACTGTTGACATGGACCATGGAGAGACATCGTTGAAATCCAGAGGAGAGCCAGTCCTCAGATAATTAGCCCATCTAGTGCTGGAAGGTGCTACATTAATCACCAGGGTAAAGTGGCCAACATCTGTCCAAGCAACTCAAAGTCTAAGTGACTCAGAAGCAAACAACTTGAAGTGATGCTCACATAAGTGCAATAGTGGCACATGGCCATGGTGGGTAACCAACTGCTCTTGGATTGGCTCACAGATCAACTCAGTGTAAAGGAAATAATATCTGGAACTGGAAAACAAGTCAGAATCATACCCAGATAATGATTCTGCTTTCTATTGTCAAGCTCCCACTAACATTAGACTATAAGAGTGTCTAAACCCTTTTAATTCTTGCTAAATTAATAATGGCTATCCCATTTAACCTGTGATGACATCACTCTCCATTGGAGAATCTGCTTCTCTTTTTCAGATGGGAATTGGACCTGAGGAGATGAATGACCCAGAACACTCCACCCTGGCCCCAGCGGACACCACAGAGGAACTGGGGAAATGAGCAAGAGTGCTGCTTTCTTAATTAAGCTGATATTAGCACAAGGGTGATGGAGAATGATACTGAGGACACTCAACACCTACCAAACCAGTGATCCAGAGGCTCCTAAGTGCCCATCATTGAAATAGACTTAAAATGCTCCCAGAATGTCTCAGGGAATTTTATGGAAGAGGGGGCAGAAAGATTGTTAGAGCCACAAGTTGGGAAATTTTGCACAGAGATATCACCTCTCCCTCCATAATGCATGAACCACAAACCTGATGGGGTTGACCTGTATCCCCAATGAAGAAGGCCTCTTCAGAAAAGGGACAGGGAGTAGAGAAAGGATGGTACCAAAATGTAATGTTTGTATACAAAATATATCCATATCTAATAATAAAAAATAAATTATAATAAAAAAGAAATAAATGACATTAATATACAAAAAATGAAGGAAAACATAAATATACACAAGAAAATGTCCAAACACCAATTATCTAATAAATATTAAATATACTCATAATATATATTAAGAAACAGTAATATTAAAAATGTAATATCAGGGCTAGAAAGATAGATCAGCAGTTAAGGCACTTGCCAGTAAAGCCTAAGGAACCAAGTTTGATTACCCAGTACTCATGTAAAGCCAGATGTACAAAGTGGCGCATGTATCTGAAGTTCAAATGCAGTGGTTGGAGGCTTTCTCTCTCTCTCTCTCTCTCTCTCTCTCTCTTTCTTTCCCTCTTTCTTTCAAATGTAATGTCACCAGAGAGACTCATAATGATCATGAAAAGAATAGAACATGGGTTGCATTTACTCCAATTTTTTTCTACAATTATAATAGATATATATCAGTCAAGCAATTCCTACAGGAGGGAATTAAAAAAAAAAAAGTTTTTCCAGGAAGTCACATACTAGGTAGTCTTTCACAAATGAATAGATTATAAAAATAATCTCCAATTGGAAGAATTCGAACAATTTATTACTTTTGCACCTCAATGAGATGATTTTAAGAAAAAAATATAATTAAAACAAATTAATAGATAAGAAGGAAATTCTTACTGTACTTGGGTAGTATTTGTCCTTAATATCTGTTAATATGGTCTAACAAAGTTAAACCAAAATAGATACATAATTAGAATACAGCTATAACAAATAATGATATTGAAGCTAAAATTAAATTCTCCCAACCAAAAATAGTCCATGCCCAGACAGACTCACTGCAGCATTTATACTAGACATTTATGAAGATCTGAAGCCACTGCTGAACAAATTATTTTGCAAAATTTAAAAAGAGGTTGTAGTAAACAGCTTCAGTTTGCTGTGATAAACTTCTAAACCAGACACCTTTTATAGGCAGAAAGGTTTATTTGAACCTTACAGATCCAGGGGAAGTTCCTTAATAGCAGGAGAAGTTGGTCTGCTTTCACAGGTCCACACATAGGGAGATACCACTATCAGCACCATAAGCAAGCACACTACAGGAACCAAGCAGAGCTCAGACTTCTCTCTACATACCTTAGGATGGAGGTTCAGATATGCCCCCAGTAACACCTTAGGGCTAGACCCCAAGATTTGCCCATAGTGACACATCCCCCAGCCAGGCAGCTGGGGATCTAATGTACAAGCTTTGACTGCTTAAAAGAAACTAGCTTTCTCCTGTTCTCCTTCAATAGGGCAACATAGTAGCCCTTGCACAGTTCTGGTTTATCTAAATATATTTGGGTCTCTGTGCAAACCATGGTCCATCCTCCAATGATTTCACTGGTCTCTTTATCAGGGTCATCACACCTTGCTTTGGGACTTATCCCAGCAGTTACTTCTGGAACCCTGTGTACTTCAGGACCCACTCCACATGTTTTTTGTGCTTCTAAAACCAATACCAGTTTTGCAGGACACATCAATATTTTTAATTTAGGGAAGAAATAAATCATGATCTGGAAGAGCAGGTTCCTTCCTTTCTGAAGAGTTTTCATTCCTACTATTCAATGTTTGCTCAGGCATCCTTTCCATTGTTTCAATGTAAAGTAGTTGGCCATCTTCCTTCCAAATGCTAAGGTATTTGACAATAACAGCTTCAGTAATCTAAAACCAGTCTCTGTGCCAGTTAATTTTAAACTTGTTTGAATTTCTCCAATTTTAAATCTGATATCTCTCAGTTCCATATCTGTGGCCAAGCACATCAGTTCATTACAAATTAATCAGACTCTCTGGGCATGGGCAACAGAATGCAGCCAGCCCTTAATCCAGTAGCCCAGTTCCAACAAAGTTCTCTACAGTTTTTTCTTCCCCTTTGAAAGTTCATAAACCAAGCCTCCAAATACAATTCTCCCTGAACTTGGCATTTTCAAATTCTCACCAGAATAGTCCATAAAACCTGGCTTACTACTCTGGAAGGTGACTTCAGTTTCAAGTATTAAGTACATGCCCATTTCCCCATAACAAAAGTTCCAAAAGACCAAAGTCCACATGGTCAGATTCATCACACAACAACCCACTATCTGGTACCAATTCTGTAGTAGATAGCTTCAGGTTGTTGGAATGAACCATTTATAGGAGGAAGGGTTTATTTGAAGATTACATATCTAGGGAAATTCCATAATTGTGGAAGAAGCTGGCCCCTTTAACAAGTCCATGCACAGAGAAATTCCACCACAGCACCATAAGTAAACATCCTCCAGAAACCCAGCAGAACTCAGATTGCTCTCTGCATACCTTATGCTAGGACTCAGGTCTGCCCCAGAAACACCTAAGGGCTGGACCCCAGGATCTGCCCACAGTGACACCACCTTCAGCCAGGTGGCTGGAAATTTAAAGTACAAGCTTTAATAAACTTTAATAATCTTTGGGGTCCATCAATTCAAAATACCACACAGGGACTGTTCTGACTCCTTCTATGAAATTTTAGCCCTTGTACCCTTGGCATGACATTTTTCCTGGAAATCATACATCTTAAACCAGCTTACCTATTTGGCAACCTGATGTCACAGACTTTTGGAGTCACAGTGAGGGGACAGTACATGTACAGCATTGTATTTTGTAAAATTGGATGGGTCACCCAACTCTGTTTTTTCAGTGTTTAATAATTCTCTAAAATGATCATTTTTTTGCGCTAATAGCAAAACCAGACAGAGACACATCAACAAAAAGAAAATAAAATTATAGACCAATATCCTTGATGAACCTAACATATGACAAACCTAAAGCCAAAATCATACTAAGTGGAGAATAATTTGAAGCATTCCCACTAAGAACTAGACAAGACAAGGGTGCCCATTCTTCTAGTTCCTATTTTATATAGTACTTGTAGTCTCAGAAAGAGTAATAAGGTGAGAAAAATAAATAAAAGTGATACAAATTTGAAAGAAATAAATCAAAGTACCTTTATTTGCAGATATTTTTTTGTACTTAAGAGACCTGAAAGATTCCACCAAAAAGTTCCTAGAGCTGATAATAACCATGTTCATCTTAGTGGCAGGGTATAAAATCAAAACAAATAATAGCCTTCTTATATATCAATCACAAATATACTGAGAATGAAACAAGGAAAACATCAATTTATAACAGATATAAAATATTAAATATCTTCGAGTATCCCTAACCAAGAAAGTGAAAGGATTTTTTAATGAAAACATTAAAACAATGAAGAAAGAAATTGAGAAAGACACAGGAATATGGAAAGATCTTGAATGCTCATGGATTACAAAATATAATTTTGTGACAATGGTCATCCTACCAAAATCAATACAGATTCAATGCATTTCCAATAAAAATTCCAGTAGCATTCTTCACAGAAATAGAAAAATATAATACTAAAATTCATATGGAATCACAAAAGGCTTCAAACAGCTAAAACATTTTCAGCAAAAATATTACTAGAAGTATCACCACATCTGATTTCAGAGTAAACTATAAAGTCAAAGTAATTAAAACAGCATGGCACTAGCACAAAAACAGATCAATGGAATAGAATATAAGATCAAGATATAAGTCCTAGTAACTATACCCACTGATTTTTGACAAAATGACCAAATACACACACTGGAGAAAAGACAGCATTTTATTTTAAAAAACAAAATTTATTTATTTATTTATTTGAGAGAGGTGAATCAAACTTGGACCTTTAGGCTTCACAGCAAGTGAGTTAACCAATAAGCCATCTAGACACTATAGGTACAAACATCAACTACAAATGGATTGAGGATTTCAATATAAGACTTGTAGTGTTACAGGAAACTGAGTCACACAGAGATGGCACCAGTGAGAGTGGAGGATCAGATTTTTTTTTCATGCTGACATGGACTAAAGGGAATAACTTCCAAAGCATGAGTACTGAGCTCTGATAACTCAGGGGTTTTAAAGATAGCATAGCAAGCCATTTGGAATCATCTTGAATTTGTTATAGTATTGGTGGGTCACAAGTTTCTAATGTTACATTATTTTCACTGTGGTGGTTTGACTCAGGTGTCCCCCATAAATTTAGCTGTTCTGAAAGCTATGATCCCAGCTGATGGAGATTAGGGAATTAATGCCTCCTGGAGGCAGTGTATTGTTGGGAGCAGAATTATGGGTGTTATAGCCAGCTCCTCTTGCTAGTGTTTAGCACACACTCCCCTGTTGCTATTGTCTACCTTATATAGGTCAGATAGTGATGTCCACCCTCTGCTCATGCCATCATTTCCCCCTACCATGATGGAGCTTCCCCTGGAGCCTATAAGCCAAAATAAACCCCTTTTACTTCCCAAAACCTGCTCTTGGTCTGGTGATTTCTGCCAGCATTGTGAACCTGACTGCAACAGTTAGGTGGTACTGAGAGTGGGGTTGCTGCTAGACACCTGACTGTGTGGCTTTGGCCTTTTGGAACTGATTTTCAAGAAGAATGTGGATTTGAAACCTTGGCCTAAGAGATGCCTTGCAGTGCTGTAAGTACAGATTGATGGATTATTCTGGTCAGAGTTGAAGGACCTAAATGCAGTAAGAACTATGGACTGTGAGTGTTGGCTTAAGATGGTGAGAAAGAGCTTTGCTTGGACTGGGTTAGAGGCAGTTTGTGGAAAAAGCTTGCTGTTACACCTGTGTCCTGAGAAGTTGTACAGAGTTGCATTGTGTAGAAATGAACTGGAGTGAGCAGAGGGATGTGGCACAGAGAAAAATGAAATCTTTAGACCTAAACTGCAGCCCATTTACCTGCAAATTTAGAGATTACAAGCTTTAAGTTTGGGCCAGCTGACCTGCATTGGGGCAACAGGAGTAATGTAGACTCTTTTGAAAGGGGCCTGAGTGCTCAAGGTGTGTCCTGTTCTTCAAATTCTGCTTTATTCTCCCCTGGATTAACAAATTGGCACCCTACCTGGTATTGCGGAGTATAGGAAATGCAGTAAAGAGAAGGTCATTGAGTTTGCAACATGGTCTTGTGTTTTGGATATGGCCATGGGCAGTGTGAAGTAGGTTTGCTGGATGCCTGCATGAAGACCCCATGGAGCCATGAGGATGAACCGTGGATTGCAGTGGACATGATGGTACCATGAAATGGCTGCTAAGGAAAGCTGTGGTCGTGGATTAAGTTTTCCAGGACTGTGAATAGCCTAGCTGGAGGGGCAGAATTGGAACTCCAGGGACTTGTTGCTGATTAGAATAATTGGACTTGGAGATTTTGCACTGACTAGAGTTGTTGGACTTGGAGCTAGAGTTTGAATATTTGCCCTATTTAAATCTTGTATTGGTTGAATATTTCTTTGCTATGCCAATGCCATCTTTTGCAGTGTGAATGTGTGCCATTATGGGTTCTTGGGAGATTTTTTTTGTTCTTATGGCTCAGTTAAAAGATCTTGGACTATGGGGATGTTTGAACATCATTGAACTTGATAAAAACTATGGGGACTTTTAAAGTTGGATGAATGGATTGCATTTTACCTCATGTATGGTAATCAGTTTATGGGGGTCAGGGGCAGAATGTGGTGGTTTGATTCAGGTGCCCCCATAAACTTAGGTGTTCTGAATGCTAGGTTCCCAGCTGATGAAGATTTGGGAATTAACACTTCCTGGAGGGAGTGTATTGTTGTGGATGGGCTTATGGGTATTATAGCCAGCTCCCCTTGCTAGTGTTTGCCACACTCCCCTGTTGCTATTGTCCACCTTATGTTGGCCAGAGGGTGATGTCCACCCACTGTTCATGCCATCATTTTCCCCTACCATGATGGAGCTTCCTCTGGAGCCTATAATCCAAAATAAACCCCTTTTATTTCCCAAAACCTGCTCTTGGTTGGGTGATTTCTGCCAGCAATGCTAACCTGACTGCAACATGGGGGCACAAACAGAAAATTCCTTAGCAGGAAGTTCGTGATAAGAAAGTACAAAGATAGAACAGAAAGCTGTTAGTTCAGGGATGTTTATGTGTATGTCTGCACTAACCAGATCACATACAAGCAGGGTGCAGCTGAATAGATATGGAGGAGACTCAGGGTCATGCTGTCTCCCTGGTAAAGTTTATACAATAGAAACTGTGTTTTCAAGTATTATCTGGGCCTGATTTCTTTGTTAAATTTCTTCTACCACCGTAACTTGAAATGACTACAGGAAAAAGTAGGTAGAACAGTACAAGATACAGTTGTAAAGAAGACTTTCTGAATAAAACCCAGTGGCCCAAGGAATGACACTCAACCACTGGAATCTCATGAAACTAAACAGCTATTATTGCACAGCTAAACAAACCATCAATAGAGTCAATAGATAACCTACAGAATGGGAGAACATCTTTGCTAGCTATACATATGACAGAGTTTAATATCTAGAGTATAAAAAAGAAGACAAAAATTTAAGTAATAAAAAAATCAAGCAGGGGCTGGAGAAATGGCTTTGTAGTTAAGGCCTGCAAAGCCTAAGGAATCAAGTTCAATTCTTCAGGTCCCACGTAAGACAGATGCACAAGGTGGCACATGCATCTGGAGTTCGTTTGCAGTGGCTAAAGGCCCTAGTGCACCTATTATCTCTCTCTTTAATAAATAAATAAAAATAAATATTTAAAAAAATCAATCAAGCTTCACAGAAGTGTGATTAGTAGTACTTAATAGTAAGAGTTGTTGGATATTTGCTTTTGCTGTATATATTTTTTTAGTTCCTCCAAATGTTTCTGAGGGAATTGTTATTTTACTGTTGTAAAACTCATTTGTCAGAGGATATTTCCCCCATATTTTCTTCACCATGTTCATGTCAGTGAGGAAGTAAATAGAATTTATTGCCACACTAGATCTCTCCTTTCTCCTTCCCCTCCTCTGTCCTTTTATCCAGTGGCTTCCTTTTTGTTCCTTCCACTGCCACCTCATCCCTTTCTTAAGAAACTCATTTAAAATTTAGCTATGGCTAATGCCTAGATCCTTCTGTCAGGTGAAAAAAAGAAAGATTCTTCACATGGACAGGAATGCAACCTCTGGTCTTCTTAGAAAGAAGAAACGACCACAACAGAGAGATGCATTTAGTCTTGCAGAGTTCGTTCTGGCTAGATCACACAGACCTATTTACAGTGGAGATGTATTGAAGTGGACGAGGGAAAAAAAATAGTGCAAGCAGAATAAAAGCATACTGCAAAGAGGACAATCTGCAAGGATGCTATTACCTTATTCTCACGTATGATAGAATAAGGCAGGTTTTTACTGGGTCTGTTATGGGAAAGATGTGAGCTCAGTATCGAGATAAAGTTAGAAAATACAGAACAGCAGATGGTAGAAAAAACACCATTTATTTTACCATAAGGAGAAAACACACCAGAAACCAGTTTTAATTAATTTTAGTAGAGCACCACTTGTGATCAATTGTGAAGTTTAGTTACTATTTTAATATTGTATTTATTTATTTAAAAGAAAAAGGGAGGGAGGGAGAGAGAGAGAACAGGTGTGCCACGCATATGGTTTATGTGGGTATTGGGGAATTGAACCTGGGTCCTTAGGCTTTGCACACAAGTGCCTTTAACACTAAGTTATCTCTCTAGCCCTTAGTATTATTTTAAAGTTATTTATAAACATGGAAAACACAGGCAACTGCACTTATGAAAATCGTTTACCAAAATCCTTCTGACTAGATATAGGGTCATTTTTTTTTGCATTTTGTTACTATATTTATTATTGAATATTTTATATACTTTACATCATTCATAATATTTTACAGTTTTAAACATTGTTACCAAGAATATCCATGAATCCTAAATTGAACAATTGGTTGGAAATATATGGAAATATTTGCTAAACTCACCGAATATAGTATTTAAAGTTAGATAAAAATCACTGTTTTCCAAATAAAGTCGGGCTATTGTGATTTTCTATTCATGTATATTTTTAAGAGCAGAGTAAAAACTCTTTTTAGGAGCAATTTTATTCAGCAAAATCTCCCTAGCAGAAAGAGTAATTAGTTTACTTCATTCTCAAAATAGCCACACTTATCTTCCCAGTGAGAGACACATGAAGAATTATACAAAACAAAAAATAACCAAAATATTTGAGTACTAGACTAATCTTGTCATTGTTGGCAAAAGAGAACTTTGGCAAGCAATAATAAACATTTACTTCTATTTATGAAATTCATATGGCAATGGATCATCCAAAAATATACTACATTCAGGGAGATCAGTTTGTTAAGGTAAGTCAACCTAAATAATGATTAAACTATTCTAGCATTAATTAATTTTAGAAAACACCTTCAGGTAGTATTTTGAAGAAAGATACATGGGTTATATATTTTCTAGGCTATTATTACTTTGAGTATTATGGATTTATTTTTGAGGAAAGGTCTTACTGTAAGACAGGCTTACCTGCAACTCACTCTGTAGTCCCAGTCTGGCCTCAAATTCTCTGGGATTTTCCTACCTCAGACTCCCTAGTTCTGGGACCAAAGGTGTGTGCCACATGCCTGGCTAAGTATTCTTTGTGTCCATGAATGAAAAATAGTTTAGCTCAATGCTGAGATTCCCAAGTCATCATACTTTTGTTCTAGAGATACTGCATGTATGAATGAAATAGAGAGGGGCAAATGTGGTCAAAACATAAAGATAGAACCATAACCAAAAGTGATTATAAAGAGATGAGATGGAAGAAGGGGAAGTTATAGACAAAAGAATACCTGTGACATATAAACAGAAGGAGAAAATATATAGATGGGAGGGGACTTGGGAGGAATAAAAGAATGGGCAGGAATGGGGATGGGGATCAACAAAAAAAGACCATCATAATAGGAGGAAAAGATGATGACATCAAAATAAAAGAGAGACTGATTGAGAGGGGAAAATGTACAATGGAGAGTGGAATTGTAAAGGGGAAAGTGGGGGGAGGGAAGGACTTACCATGGGTTATTATCTATAATTATAGAAGTTGTCAATTAAAAAGTTAAAAAGTAAAATGAAATAAAAATAATTTTAAAAAATTGTATTGGGAAAAGCGTCATGGATACCAACATGAAAAGAGTCAAGGGCAGATGACTGCAAATATCCATCAAACAGTCTCTCTATTTGACATAGCTCACAAATCTTTACATAAGGATAGTTCATCAACTGTCTAACTTACTTTGTCCACATTTATGACCTTATTCACGAAGGCAAAAATGAAACTTTGTGAAATCCTTTCTTGAAATTGAGGTTTTGAATGTCTCTATCTTTCTCACACATTTATTTTGAGAAAGAGAAAATATTAATATAACCTTCATAACAGTATAGTGTACTTGTTTTATTATTAGTTGTTAATCATTTACAATGTCTAATTTATAAATTAATCTTTATCATGGGTATCTATCTATAATATCTATATATATTATATCCATATCTATCTTATCTATCTTTATATGTATCTGGGAAAATATAGTACTTAGTAGGTTTTCATTCTCGTTGTGGTTTCATGCATCCACTGGGACCCTTGAACTATATTCATTGAAGATCCATCAACTATTTATAAGACACAATTCTTACTCAGTGCTTTGAGTTACTTTTACTTGAGGTTTAGCATGTGGTGTGAACTACAAGTAATTATAAACATTTTGTTTTTTTCTCTTTTATTCTGTTTTGTTAAAGGTTGCCACTTAAAAATCTAAGATAAATAATTTTAGGACCACCTATCTTTCCTTTCTCACACAGATGAATTGTAGTTGGGACAAGAAATTTATATTTAATTATTCCAAACGTTCTTCTCAATAGACTAACCTGCCAGTCTTACTTCAATTTTGTAGCTCTTTTTTCTAATATGACTATAGAGGAAAATTCTTGCTTTTGTTTTTTTAGATTAAAAAATATTGTAATTCATTTATTTCAGAAAGAAAGGGAGAGATAGAGAGAGAGAGAGAGGGAGAGAAAATGGGTACGCCAGGGCCTCCAGCCACTGAAAATAAACTCCAGATGCATGTGTCACCCTGTGCATCTGGCTTATGTTGGTCATGGGGAGTTGAACCTGGGTCCTTTGATTTTGAAGGCAAGCACCTTAACTGGTAAGTCATCTTTCTAGTCCATTAGACTGATTTTGATTTCACCTCTGACATGAAAGGAGAAAAGAGAAAAAGATTATTTCTAGAACTGAAATTAAGCAGTTTGATATCTCAAGTAATATCTAAGTAAATATATCATATCATCCTATTATATTGTTTTGTGCTTTCTAAACAAATACTTCAGAGAATAAACAAAGCCAAAGAAGCATGAAAGTCCTTGGTAATTAATTATTTTAACTGAAGTGATCTCAAAAACATAGCTAAATATTTCAATAGTATTTGGCCAAATACTCTTCACAAGTCAAAAACTTGATTGATTTTAAACAACTATTATACTCTAAAGCAATAACTCTAAACGAAGCAATAGAGATTTTATTCCCCAGGAATATGTGGCAATACACAGAGACATTTTTTATTTGCCATGATGTATTAGAGCTGTACTCGACTTTTGTACAGAGAATGAATGACTAAGAAATTAGTAAGACTCCTACAATATACCAAAGAATGCCCCTAACAAAAATTCCAGTCTCCAAATAACTGTTGTGTCAAGGCTTTAAAATCCTATTTTACACCTTTACTTCTACAATTATTTTATGGAGGATTTTGGAGGTTTTAAAACACTGTGCATGAATAGTCCTATATAGTATATTTCTCCTTAGGAAACTGCTGGCCTGGTTGTATAGATTCTAACATGTCCAAGTGTCAAAAACTTGTGATCACACACTTATTTGAAATCTTCAATAAAGATAGGAATTGTAAGCCAGGCGTGATGGTGCATGCCTTTAATCCCAGCACTTGGGAGACAGAAGTAGGTGGATTGCCGTGAGTTTGAGGCCACCTGAGACTACATAGTGAATTCCAGGTCAGCCTGGGCTAGAGTGAGACCCTACCTTGAAAAACCAAAAAGAAAAAAAAAAGATATGAATTGAGAAATCAAAGCTCATTTGTTTTGAATAAATTTCTGTGATGTATCAGAAAATTAGGAGAGAATTTCTCAAAGAACTGAAATGATACTTTGTGGGTAGAACACTTTTCAAAAGTGACAAATAATGGTTGACATCAGACATATACCTATGAAGAAAAAAAGTAGTATTTTTCTGAACATACTGTTTTTATAAAAGCTAAAGTTAAAAATATCTAGAATCTAATCAAATAGGCAAACAGACACTATCAATTTTTAACTGAGTAGTGAAGACATGGAACAGATAAAACTAGTAGCTGATAAGTAAAATGCATTTTCTAAAACTTGAAGCAGCTGCTTTGTTTTTTTTCTCTTCCTCTGTTACCATAAGCATTAGTTACAATGATTCAGTAGTAATCTCTGGAAAGCATGCGTACAGAAAAGGAAAGAAGAAAATTAAAAAGTGAGAATGTAGAAAAATATGACAATAGAATTTTTTTGTGTTTTCTAAACAAATACATTAGAGAATAAACAGAGACAAAAGAGGCATTACAAACCTTGATAATAAATTACTATAATGGGAACAATCTCAAAAATTATAACAAAATATTTCAACAGTACATGACTCCAGACATAATGTAGTGAAATAAAGTAAACTATATTAGACTCTTGTAGATGTAGGTAGGAACAAAAAGGCAGTGGTGTTGTACTAAAATTAGCTAAATATATGCAATGCAGTATTGTCATCTAATAGGAAGATGCACTATAAACTTTAATGGACACATTTGGTGATTGTACATTCTGTCATCCTGAAACTTTAAGAGTATCGTTACCTATCATCATTAACTTTAATGGAAGAAAACTCAAGTGTCTGGGCCATAAACATGGATAATTGTTTGGGTATCACAGATCAACCAACTGTATGTGGAAAATCTTGTTAATTAATCTAGTATTATTTTACAATTAAAAACAAAAATAAATATCACTTGACCTATAATGCAATTTGTAAAATTAAAAATGGAGAAAAAAATTTAACGCATAGAAATATAGAAAATATTCATTATTAAAAACTTGCAGATTGAATTATGGGACTTTATGTCATTCTTATTTTACCATAAATGAGATTATTCAGAATTTTAAGTATGGCACTACTTTCCCAAATTGATCTGCACAGCCATTATATTTATAATGAAAACCACAGCAAGCTTAAATTCTTTTTTATATGTGTAAATTAATCAGCTTATTTGGAAATTTATGAGAAATATAAAATTCAGAGCAATCTCTATGAATCAAATAGAGTACAATGTTTTACAGGGTGTTAAGACTTTGCATAGAACTAAAATATTTATTGTAGCATAGTTCTGGTGAATTGATACACTAATGTATTTTATTATATTCATGTAATGTGAAATTGCAATGAAGATGAGCAAATAACTGCTTCTTCCATCACCAAGGAAGGATATACAAAACATACTGTTGAGCCAAAACAGACATCTACAACAGGCTACATATTGAACAATTCATTTCATATCAAATTCCAAAGGAAGAAGGGCAGGGGAGATAGCTCAGATGCACAATTCACACATTATTAAGAAGGATGTTATAGATATTAAGGTGAAATCTAAAAGTGGTGGATCAATAATCTTTCTTTGTATATTCTACTTTTAGAATGTGTGATGGGTCACATAAACAGGATCACTTTGCTACAACTAGCTAATACCTGTGCTCAGGACTTGTGACTCTGTATATGATTTTATTTTATTTTTTTACTTAAAAACAAATGAAAGAGACTTCTACAGGCCTGTAGGAAACAATTTGAGTAAGTTTCAAATTTATTAAATATAAATAAAATTAATGTTCTCATGATGATTGATACTCAAAATTATTATTACTTGGCCTGGAGAGATGATTTAGCAGTTAAAGGCATTTGCTTGCAAAATCTGATGGCCTGGGTTCAATTCCCTAGTACTCACATAAAGCCAGATAGACAAGGTGGTGCATGTATTGGTGGAGGGACCTGGGTACCCATTCATTCTCTTCTCTTTCTCTTCCTTTCTCTCTTTCTTCCTCTTTCTTTTTCTCTCTTCTTGCAAATGAGTAATAAAATGTTTTTTAAAATTCTTGCTGGTTTTGAATACAGAGGAAGAAGGTCACAAACCAAGTAATATGTTAGTTAAAACAAACAAACAAACAAGCAAATGGATTCTTTCCTGCAGCCTCCAGGAGGAGTTCAGTGTAGCCATACTAACTTCCTGATTGTAACCCAGTGAGAGCCATATCAGACTTGCAGCATTCAGAAGTAGGATATAATTAATCTGTACTGTCTCAAGCCACTGAATTGTAGTAATTTCTTATAGCACCAATAAAAAACTAATGTGGTATGTTATTTTTTAAAAATTCTTATTACTCAGCACCAGATGCTACAAAAGCACAATTTCATCATTCCAAAAACTGGTAAATAGAAGGGAATAATTCAAATTTATCGTCATTCACTCCTCCTCCACACACAGTATATCAGAGTACCCAAATACTTGGCAAGAGAAACATTTCCTTGTAAAATATTTTTGCTAATAGATGAAGAACAAATGATGGCATTGAAATTAGTTTCATATCTAATGAAGTAGACTGCAAGTAGACTATAACCATCAATGACAGTTTAAGGGTTGAAGTCATTATGATGGATAAATCTATAATGGGGGAAGACTTATGCCACAAGAACTCAGTGATCAGTCTTAGTGGATGAAATAAATTGACACTCTTACATGAGGTGTCTCCTATTATAGGTAGTACACAGCTCCTTTAATGTATCTTTTCAAAATAGTTTTTCAATATAATTAAGTCTACGTATCTAGCTGATATTTATAGGAAATCTAAGGATCTATTTATGATTAAAAAGCAAAGAAAGGGAACTTAAATTCAGAGCAAAGGTCATTTCCCAGAACAAATAATATGGATCCAGAAATCTTCAAAATACTAAATTAAAAGAAATATTAGAAACATTTGAAATAATCAAATAAAGTATAATATTAATCAGATGATAGTTGATGTGAAGGAATTTTGAAAATTATGCTAAGTAAGATGATAAAATATTGATTTGGTGATTATTTTTACTTTATTCTTCATTTACAACATCCTAATCAGTTAATAAGGCAGCTGAAAAATTCCATACCTTTGCTTTTTTTAATTCTCAAAAAATGATGCATATATACACATGAATATAAATGCACACATACCAGATGCATATATAGGTATAATTTTCCTATCAGTAAGCAATTAGTTAATAGTGAAACACTAAATACATTCAAAATTCTCAGTTAAAAAACAACAACAACACAATCTTGATGGAGGCTAAGGAATGCCAAAGGCTCCAGTCATTTAAAGCAGTGAAATCAATGAGATTGAGCAAAGGTCAGGACTAGTGGACACAGTTGGGTAGCAAGGGCTTTAAGGTAAACCTGAAAAGTAAACTGTTCTGCTGTTCACTGAGGCATTTAAGTAGATGAGTAGGCTGTTGTCTTTTTTTGGTTGGTTGGTTTGTTTTTCAAGGTAGGGTCTTGCTCTAGCCCAGACTGACCTGGAATTCATTATGCAGTCTCAGGCTGGCCTCTAACTCACAGCTATCCTCCTACCTCAGCCTCCCAGTGCTAGGATTATTGTAGGAACTTTAATCTTTCAAAGGCTTCTAGAAGAGAAAACAAAGTAACTAAGCCATGTTGCCCAAGATGACCTGAGTTTTCAGAAAATTTTTTTAAAAATCACAAAATATTGGCAACTATTGATACTAATGTGAGTATAAAGAGTTAATTTGACTTTTCACTATAGCAGTTGTGTTATTCAATTTGAAATTTGGATTTTTTCATAAAACACTAAAAAGTGTTAATGTTGAGATGATCATCTTTCTTTTCTTTTCTTTTCTTTTTTTTTTTTTTTTTGGTTTTTCGAGGTAGAGTCTCACTCTAGCCCAGGCTGACCTGGAATTCACTATGGAGTCCCAGGGTGGCCTCGAACTCAGGGCGATCCTCCTACCTCTGCTTCCCAAGTGCTGGGATTAAAGGCGTGTGCCACCATGCCCGGCTCGAGATGATCATCTTTCATACTGTGTAAGGCAGCTACTTTGTAGCAGATGAACATTTAGGAAAACAAGAAGGAATCACAATGATGTAGAAGAAAGGGACTGAGTTATGGTAAGGGCTATTAAGAAATGAACTAATGTCATGGTTAGAAAAAAGGTATTTTAATGTAGAATTTTAATAAAATGCCTACTAAATTGCAATTTAGCAAGTTTTTGTGTAATTAATATATTTCATATAACCTAACAAACATATATCATCTCAATCTCACAAATGTTCTTTGAGATAGAAATTTATTATAGCAGCAATTTTTAGTTGCCTTTACTAAGACTTAGCAGATAGGATTCATTTATTTTTCTGAGGGCATAAAAGTAGAAAAAAGTGAAGAAGATTTTAAGAGACCCTCCTCTGACTCCAAAAAATGAGAGTTTAACTACTTTCCTGAATTATTATTTTCATTTTTAGGACGCTAAAATCTCATATTTCATATGGAAGCCAGTTCTTCTTCTGACTGTGTCCAACATAATTTTAAAAGAATATCTGATCTCTACAGCAATGCAAAAAGAAAAGAAGTAACTCTAGATAAATAGTGTTTATACTTAAATGTTCAAGTTGGACAAATAGATTGCAGGTGAATTTCAGTTACAGTCTTGATAAATGGATGAAGGTTTCTGAACTAACTAGTACTTAGAGCAACTGAGAATGTGGTCATTTGTCAGCATCATTGAATGTTTTGGTTTTAGAAAAAGAACTGATGCGCTCATACACTTACATTAGTACATACAAAATGTGTTATCTATCATCATCATCAACAAATATTTACGGAGCATTCTCTGAATGTAATCGGTTTCAGAAGAGATAGAGAAACCATTCTATTGCTTTTCCCTTTGGTTTCATGGTAGTCATATGTAACGTTTCCAAGCACTGTGATTTTATTTATAAATCATGGTACCCACTATAAATAATAATTGAAGGACATTAAAATCATGTATGCTTCCTATTATGTTGTATGTTGAGTTACATATACTCCATAGTCATGATTCTTCTAAAAATAAGATTTTATTTTTTTTAAATATTTTTTTGTTATTTTTATTTATTTATTTGAGAGCAACAGAGAGAAAGAGGCAGATAGAGAGAGGGAGAGAGAATGGGCGCGCCAGGGCCTCCAGCCACTGCAAACGAACTCCAGACGCATGCGCCCCTTGTGCATCTGGCTAACGTGAGTCCTGGGGAGTCAAGCCTCGAACCGGGGTCCTTAGGCTTCACAGGCAAGTGCTTAACCGCTAAGCCATCTCTCCAGCCCAAAAATAAGATTTTAAAAACAACATGGCTTAGAAAAAAATTCATTAGGTATTACATTGGAATTTTCAATGTTTTGTATTTGGGATAAATGAAACTAATATGAGAGATGCCATTTACAGTAAAATATTTTGAGCAGATACAAAATAAAATGTGTTTATTTTTCTAAGGACACTTCAATTGAAAACTTCTCCTGTGCCATAATTGGACAGTCCTACCATGATTTAGATCTCACAACTCTATTGATTAACCACATAGTATGCTTATTTGATGTGATCCTTATATAAACAAATCACAAGTAGGTTTCAGTTTCAGGTTTTGTATGTGAATATGGTATGTGTATATACATGTATGTTCAGACATCAAATGGGCACATGTCTCTGTGCAAGTGGCCATATGTACCTTTATTGTGGAAGCCAGAAGTCGATGTCAGGTGTGTTCTTCATTCACTTGTTTGAGATAGGGTCTTTCTCACTGAACCCAGAGCTCACTGCTTTGGCTACTGCTGGAATGATAGGTAGAGGCCACCATACTTGGCATTTGTGTAGTTGCTCCGGATCTGCAATCAGGCCCTTACACTTGTATAGCGAGTGCTTTTTAATTGAGCCATCACCCCCACTTTCAGCCTTTTGTTCCAGGTAGGTTCTTCCTCTATCTCAGGCTGACCTGGGATTTGCTACGTAGTCTCAGGTTTGCATCTAACTCACAGTGATCCTCCTATGTCTGCCTCCTGAGTGCTGGGACTGAAGGCATGTGCCACCATGCCTGACAACTTCCAGGCTTTTAATATATTAATATGCATGCTAATTTTTACATTGTGGGTTATGACAATAAAATATACCAAATTTAATTATAAATTACAGACTTAAAATCATTCCCCATGATGGTTGAAACTTAAGCTTCACTTTAGAAAGGAGAAATTTGTATAATATTCTTATAAAGTCTGTTGTAATTCCTTTATTCTGGAGCAAAACTGATTTTACTCAAAAAGATAAGAAATTGAGATGCTAGAGAACACATGTTAACTAATAGTTTTATTGGTAAAAATTAGTAATTCAGAGAGATTTGCTCAACCATGTTTATAGCTGCTCAACTTATAATAGCTAAGAGCTGGAATCAACCCAGATGTCCATCACTAGAAGAATGAATAACTAAGATGTGGTATATCTACACAATGGAATTCTACATAGCAGTAAGAAAAAAATGACACAATAAAATTTGAAGAAAAATAGTTGAACCTGGAACAGATCATTCTCAGTGAACTTACCCAATCACAGGAAGATAATCACCGCATAGTCTCATTCATCTACAGCACCTAACCTGAATCTACCCAAGATGCTGACATACCCAACAAGCATCTTGAGGACTAGACAATAGGGTGGGTGGGGAAGGAGGGCAAGGGAGGGGGTGGAGGACACAAATCTAGACCCAAACAGCAATGGTACCATAAAATCCTACATCCTAAAAGGCAGACCAAATGGTTGAACCTTCACCAGGCCCTTAGAGTGAACTCCTGAGCCACAAGGCACTGGAGAGGCTACGATGAAGACTGACCTTAATCTTCTACAGCTTCTCACACACTCTCTCTCTCTCTCTTCTCTAACTCTTTTACATTAGTTATCTTTTTCTTCCTTCTCTTGGTGGGCACTGACCTGTTACTCCCAGTACCAGCATGTGGCTATCATCCACAATGAGCTTTTCATCAGAGAGACCTACCATGTTTCCTATAAGAAAGACAGATTTCTGTCAGAGTACTTGATGACCCACCAAAGGTTAGTGGTAAGACCCTACTGCTGAAGACACCATATGTGGTTGACACATAAAATGGAATGACATGGCTGGAAGCTGGAAGACAGTCAGTCCCCAGACAGTCAGCATGTCTAGTGCCAGAAGGTGCTACATGGGCAACTGGGGGAAAATGACCAATATCTGCCCAAGAAACTCATGGTCTAACCTACTTGGCAGCAAATAACCTGTTGTGATGCTCACACAAGTGCAATAGTGGCACACAGCCATGGTGGGAAACCAACTGCTCTTGATTTGGCTTACTGATCCCCTGAGTGGAATGGGACCCGTAGTTGGAGCTGGGAAACAAGTCAGAACCATATCCAAACATGAGCCTGCTCTCCATTATCAAGCTACCACCAATTGTGGGCTACAAGAGGGCCTACACCTATTAAATTCTCTATAAAAAAAATAAGGGTTATCCCATTTGTCTGGTGCTAACTTTACTCTCCGTTGGAGAATCTGCTTCTCTTTTTCCGATAGACGCAGATCCTAAGGAGAGAGCCACCCAATCATACCTCAAAAGGGCCCCTGCTGAAACTAAGAACAATTGGTGAAACAAGAAGGGTGCTATTTTCTTTGTGAACCAGGTACCAGAACAAGGGTGAAGGAGATCAACACAGAGAAAAATCAACTCCTACCAAATCAGAGAGCCAGAGACCCAGAGGCCCCCAACACCTCATCACTGAAGCACACCAAAAATGAACCCAACATGGCTCAGGGAAATTTTGCGGAAGAGGGGGCGGAAAGAATGTCAGAGCCACATGTTGGGTCATGATATGCAGAGACATTTATCTTACCCATAACTGTGGGCTAACTCCAGAATGCATGACCCATATACCTCAACAAGGAGGGGCCAAGGGGAGGGGGTAGGTCACAGATGAGCCTAATAATTGTACCAACTTGACTGTATTCACTGAGTACAAAAATAATTAATCAAAATGAATTAATTTTAAAAATTAGTAATTAACTCATTTCACTTACATTAATTAAATGACTGCTAATTTATAGTTAACAATTGAAATTTCAGTTTGTTCATTTATTTCAAGTTGCTATTTACTTTAAACAATAGATTTCCTATGAGAAGAAGAGATACATCATAAGTATCACCACATAAAAGACTCACATTTATTATTGCATGTATTCTGAAACTGAAGTTTAAAATATAAAAACATAGGATACATATGGATCCTAAAATATTTTCAATTTTGGGTAAGATCAGAATTTAAAGTAAAAAATGTATTGTTTGTTAGTTTGGGGAAGCTACCTTTGGTTTAGAAGATTACAATGGGGGTTAGAGAGATGGCTTAGCAGTTAAGGTGCTTGCCTGTGAAGCTAAAGGAGCCAGGTTAAATTCCCCAGTACCCACATAAACCTGATGCATAAGGTGGTGTATACATGTGGAGTTTGTTTCCAGTGTTTATAGACACTGGAGCACCCATTCTCTCTCTATATCTGCCTCTTTATTTCTCTCTCAAATAAATAAATAAAATACTTTAAAAAAGATTACAATTGAAAATAATAAAAAACCTACATTGCAAGATAAGTAATAGTACCCAACATTTACTAACGCAGTAACTTTATGCCAATTTTAAGTGTCCTCAGCTTATTGTATCACTTATTCTTCATGCTATATGGGGTAGACACCATTCCCCAACTCTGTAAGATGCAGATGATAAATCATAAATTTCAATGGAGTAGACATAAATTAAGAAGATACAACTTTCAGAAACATGTTCTATCTTTTTATATCCCATTTTAAATAGTTACTGAGTGTGGTAGTTTGAATGTATGTCCCCAATAGACTCAAGAGTTTTAACAAAGCTTATAACTTCAATTTCCAGCTGCCTGGCTGGAAGAAGTATCAGTTGGGGTGGATGCTGGGGTCCAGCCCAAAGGTGTGTTTGGGGGATGGATCTGAATTCTAGTTCAAAGGTATGCAGAGTACTTGAGCTCTGTGTTCCTTGCTGCTTTCTACTGGATTTGTGCTTGCTTGCTTGTTTTGTGTTGCTGGTGTGTGGTAGTGTGTCTCTGCTTGGACCTGTGAAAGGGGGCCAGCTTCTTCTGCCATCAATGGAACTTACCCTGGATCTGTAAGGATCAAATAAATCCATTCCTCCAATATACTGTGTTGGGTTTGGAAGTCCATCCCATCAACATAGAGCTGACTGTGACACTGAATAACAAATATTCACATGCTGGCTATTAATGTAAGGGACAACACAACTTGTAAATATCTTCCCATAACCATATTAATTAATGAAATTATTTTCAGAATTTTATGAACAAAAGTTTCAGGCATACATAAAAATGAAAAGAAGCATACAATTAACACTTTTATACATACTACCCAGATTCTATAACAATGTTGCTTTCTTTGTCATGTTACATTTCCATCTATCCATCCATCCATCCATCCATCCTCCCACCCATCCATCCGTGTTATTTTCAGTTCATTTTATGGTGACTCCAGGTATTTGACAGTATCATTACAATAATATATATAAATCAAATAGTAGAGAGGATTTTAGAAAACTAATCTGTCATTTATATCACATAGTCAATTTAAAATTTGGCTATTAGAAGTCAGTTACTCACTATCTAAATGTATAGTTGGCTTCAAAAATGTACGTGTAAAAATTTAATGAGGAGCTGGGCATGGTGGTACACACCTTTAATCCTAGCACTTGGGAGGCAAAGGTGGTAGAATCACTATGAGTTCAAGGCCACCCTGAGACTACATAGTGAATTTCAGGTCAGCCTAGATTAGAGTGAAACCATACCTTGAAAAATAAAAAAAAATAATTTAATAATCAAAAAATATAAACATGGAGTGTTGTACTTTGTACAGAGCAAGCAAATGTACTCAAAATAATTGATACTACTCATAAAATGCCAAAGTAAGCAAGACATTATTTGTATAGAGTGTGGATTATTGTCCTAGAGGGCATAGGATTAGAACATCCTCCAAAGAAGGAAAGGTGACTATTGACCTGATACTTCCAATCTGTATGTAGATATTTTTGAAAAGCAGAAAGCCTATTATAATTAATAAAATTTAAAAAGTGAAAATAGACATCATAAGCTGTTTACAATAGGAATGAAGTAAAATTGAATGAATATATTCACCTAGTTCTGTATGAAAACAAAATATTTCTTCAAAGACAGGTGCTAATATAGTCCATGTAGTCTATTTCTCCTTGGGGATCTAAACTGAAGTAGTGAAAGCACACTATTTTACTCTGAATAGTCTATAATGTGGTACTGTGAACAGTATTTTCCACAATGCTTAAGAAGATGAATTTTACCTGATAAACTACATATACTTATGATTTCCTAAAACTACTTTGGCTCCAATATAAGTAGATAGGAAATCTCTCTCTTATGAAATGGAGCTATTTAACACATTGTTGTTCCAAAATATACCACAAGGGGCTGGGGAGATGGCTCAATAGTTAAAAGTTACTTGCTTGCAAAATATACTATATACTTAGAAAAACCTCACAAATATGATAATAGAAGTCAAGGTCAGCAATACCTTAATATCAATTTAGATTTCCATCAAAATATCTGTAATTAGCTGTGAATGTTTATATGGATTGTCAAACTGACAGAACCTAGAATCACCTGTAAATCATTATCTAGATTAGGTTACTCTCTGGCCATGCTTATTTGGGATTATCCTGACTTAGGTTAATTGAGGCCATAAGTCTAACTTAACTGTGGGTGGTGGTACCATCAGATGGGCTGGGGTCTTGGACTGTATAAAAAGGAGATAGTTGGCTGAGCACCAGCATTAATTGCTCTCTGCTTCCTTACTGAGGCTGAATGTGACCAGCTATCTTAAACTTCTCCACCATGCCTCACCCATCATGACTGAATGTAACCTGGAATTGTAAGATGAAATAAACCCTTCCTTCTTTAAACTGATTTTTGTCAGGTATTTTTGTTCCAGCAATGAAAACTTAACTAACATAATGGCCAAGATGCCAAAGCATGACATAGGAAGAAAAGGCAAGGCAAAGAGTTTGAAATAGTTTTAAAGTCAGTGAAAATGCATATATGTATATATGTATGTATGTGTGTGTGTTCAAAAACATAATTTATGAGATAGAGGATGAAAGAAAATTGTGTTATCAGAATGAAAGAATTAATTTACTGAATATGAAACTCTTAAAACCTGTGTGGTAGTAGCTTTTGTAATTTTAATTGTAATATCTAAGAAGCTTTCCCAAGACATGACCTGCCCTAACTGCTTGCACTCTCTGGTGGGCCCAGCCCAGACCCAGGTAGAGTCTAGCTGCATATATTGAGTAGGCCAGTCAGCTTTCAGGTGAGTGCTCCTAGCCATGTCCATTCAGTCACTGGTAGACAGGCAGGCACACACTAATTTGGGATGAGGCCCATTTGGTGCTGTACACAGTCCCCACCCATCCACTTGTGCTATCCTGAGTAGGGAAAACTAGACTAGGCCTTCTTTGAGCTGCTTATACTCTCCAGTGCACCCAGCCCAGATACCTATGGAGACTGTCCCAGCAGTGAGTAGGCCACTCATTTTCTAGGTGAGTGCTCCCCAAACCCTGACCCAGACCATGCCCACACACACTGGGGATCATTCCCATTTTGTGTTGCCTCCACTCCCAGGTCCTCCTTGCAGGCTCCAAGTATGGACTACTAGATTAGACCCTCCATGCACTGGTCAGATTCCCCAGTGTGCCATGACTACACACCTATGGTGATTGCCCTTAAGCAGAGTAGGCTACTCAGCTTCAAATGTGCCAAGCCTAGACCCAAGGATAGACCAACAATCCTTGCTGGTCTGGATCAAGGCTGGCCAGGTTACTCTACATAGAACTTATGAACTCATTTGTTGCTGCATTCTCAGCATGACAAAGAGATAAGCTCTAGATGGGCAAACCCCAATGCAAAACAAATAACACAAGAAACTAAGGCAAGATATCCCCATCAACAATGCCTAGTCAAAAAGTGCAAGCCCTCAATGAATTCAAAGAGGACATCACCAAGTGCCTACATGAATTCCAAGAGAGCAAGAAAATCAACTAAACACAATGAAAATGGAACTCAATAAAAAGAGATGTTGAAGAAGAAACAAATGGAAATAGAAAACGATATAACTAAGTCAAAAGGCTCACAAGAAAGCCTCAAGAACAAAATAGAATAGAACATATGGAGGACAGACTGTCATGATCTGAAGACAAGACAGAGGAAATACATTGTGAAGCCAAACTCAATGAAAATATTAAAATATATATATATATATATGTGTGTGTGTGTGTGTGTGTGTGTGTGTGTGTGTGTGTGTATATATATATATATATATATATATATATATATATATATATATAAACAGAATATGAGGAAAATGAAGGACACCTTAAAAAGACCAAACATTCAAATTATGGGCCTAATAGTAGGGGAAGAACTATAAGCCAAAGCATAAAGAATTTCATCAAAAAAATTATAGAAGAGATGTTTCTGAATCTTATGAAAGAGAGGCCTATCCAGGTAAAAGAGGAAAACAGAACATTAAATAGACATGACCAGAGAAGAATTTCCCATGTCACATTATAGTGAAAACATTAAACACAGAAAACAAAGAAAGAATATTAAAAGTTGTAAGGGAAAAACAGCTAATCACTTACAAAGTTAAGCCCTTCAGAATTACATCTGATTTTTCAACAGAAACTCAAAAAGCTAGAAGGATTTGGAATGCAGTATTTCAAATATTGAAAAACCATGGCTGCCAACCCAAATTACTATACCCATCAAAAATATCCCCCATAATAGAAGGTGAAAGAAAAACTTCCCATGGAGAAAAGATGGCTTTATGAATATAGAAGCAATAAGCCAGAGGATAGTGGATAGAATACTGTACATTGAAGAGAAGAATAAATATACTTAAGTGGCTACTGAGGGAAAAAAATAATCAAAACTTGGAGTTGTTAAAGCAAATGAAGATCAAGAAAACACCAAACTCCACAAAATCTTTAACCTGACAGGGATTAATTCAGGCATTTCAATTATAACTATGAATGTCAGTAGACTCAGCTTCCCAATAAAAAGACACTGTTAACAAGCCAGATCAGAAAGCTGGATCCATTCATTTGCACTCTTCTAGAAGCCCACATTACAATGAAAAAAACAGACATCATCTTAGGATGAAAGAATGGAAAAACATATTCCAAACAAATGGAAATATGCAACAAAAACATGTCACTACACTAATATCTCACAAAAGACATTAAAATAAAAGTAATCAGAAGAGATGTGCACTTTATACTCATTAAAAGAACTATTTAATAGGAGTATGTTATAATCATAAACTTATACGTACTGAAAACAGACACACTGGGTTTTTATGAAACAAAATCTGCCAGACATTAAGTAATAAGCAAATCTCAACATAATAAGTAGATTGGTCATCCAAACAGAAAATACAGAAACAATGGTGCTAAACATCATAGACCAAATGGACTTAATCAACATCTAAAAAACATTCAGTCCATTCGGCACAATACACATATTATTTAGTAGCTTGAAGGACCTTCTCTAAAATAGATCATATTTGAGGACACAAAAAAGTCTTCACAAATTCAGAAAAATTGACATAATTTCTTATGTTATATCTGACCACAATGCAACAACGCTAGAAATCAACAAGAGAACAAACAGAAAATACACAAACTCCTGGAGACTGAATAACATCCTATTAAACAATGAATAGATTGTTGGAGGCATCAAGAAGGAAATAAAGAAATTCTTAGTATTAAATGACAATGAAACACAGCATACCAAAACCTAAAGGAAACAATGAAAGCATGCCTAAGAGAGAGGTTTATAACTCTAAGTGCCTACATTAAAAAATAGATCTCAAATAAATAACTGAATGATCCATCCAAAGGCATTGAAAAAGCAAGACCAGTCCAAACACCAAGGTAGGTGATGGAAAGAAATAACTAACTTCAAGGAAGAAATCATGCATTATAAATGAAGAAAACAATTTCTAAAACTTATGGAACAAAGGATAGGTTCTTAACAGAATAAACAATATTGTTAATCCCCTAGCCAAATTAAGCAAAAGATAGAAGAAGAAGATGCTAATCAACAAGATTTAGAGATGAAAAAGATGTTACAACAGGTGTCGGTAATTGGGAGAATCCTAAGGTCATATTTCAAAAATGTATGTCTACAAAATAGGAAAATCTGAAAGAAGTGGATGAATTTCTTGACTCTTATGTTCTACCAAAGCCAAACTCAGAAGAGGTAAATTATCTGAATGGAGCTGTAACATCTAATGAAAAGGAATCAGTAATTAAAAGCTTCCTAAACAAAAAAAGAAAAAAAATTCCAAACCCAGAGGGATTCAGTGCTGAATTCTATCAGACCTTTATAGAAAATCTAAAGCCACTACTTTTCAAGTTATTTCAAAAAATTTTAAAGGACAGAATGCCCCCTGACTCCATCTATGAAACCAGCATTACAATAATACTACAACTACACAGAGACACAAGAAAATTACAGATTAATATTCCTGATGAATTTAGGTGAAAACATTCTCAATAAAATTCTTGTAAATCAAATCCAAGAGCACATAAAAAGCATTATCCACCTTGGTCAAGTAGGTTTTATCCCAGGGATGCAGGGATGGTTTAACATATGGAAATCAATAACCAAAAAACATGGCACAGAAATCACCTGATCATCTCAATAGATGCAGAAAAGGCATTTGATAAATGCAACATCCCTTCATGAAAATATGTGTAAGAGACTGAAGCATTCCTGCTAAGGTCTGGGACAAGACAGAGTGTCCTCTCTCCACACTGCTATTTAACATAGTACTTGATGTCTTAGCCCAATCTACCGACAAGAAAAAGAAATAATACAATTTGGAAAGGGAAAGTCAAATTAGCCTTATTTGAATGTGATATGACTCTGCACTTAAGAGACCCCAAAATTTCCATCAAAACAAACTTCTACAGCTAGAAACACTTTCAGCAAAGTGGCAGGATATAAAAACAAAACACAAAACCCAGTAGCTTCCTACATACCAATGACAAACATCCTGGAAAATAAAGCAGGGAAACAGTCCCATTTAAAATAGCCACATAAGAACTAAATATCTTGGAATATCCTGAATCAAGAAAGTGAAAAACTTCTACAATGAAAACATTAAAATACTGAAGAAAGAAAATGATGAAGACACAAGAAGATAGAAAAATCATTCTAAAGGAATTATTAAAAGAATTATTTTTTAAAAATAGCCATCCTATCAAAAGCAATATGTAGATTAAATGCAATTTTAATCAAAAGTCATCACAATTCTTCACAGAAATTGAAAAAAAATCTCAAAACTCATATTGAAACACAAAAAAGTCTTGTATAACAAAAAATGTCCTCAGCAAAAAAAAAAAAAAACTACTACTGGTGGTATCACTATACCTGACTTCAAAATATACTACAAAGCCATAGTAATAAAATCAGCATGGGACTGTCACAAAGAACAGACCATAGAATAGGAGATCAAGTAGAATTTTTAGTAACTATAGCCTTTGATAAAGAGGCCAAAAATGCACACTGGAGGAAAAAAAAAAAAAACACTTTAAATAAATGGTGTTAGGAGAAGCACATGGAACACTGAATCTAGACACTCTTCTCTCAGTCTTCACAAAAATAAACTCAAAATTGATCTAGAATCTCAATATAAGATCAGATAGTAAGTTAGAAGAAAAAATATGGAAAACAATTTAAGATATATGAGTAGACTAAGGCTTTTTGAATAAGATCTGAGTAGCCTAGGGAATAAGATAAACACTGAACCATTGGGATCTCATATAACAAAGACGATTGTACACCTAAGCAAACCTACAGGGGTGAAGAAAGCTTTACCATAAAACTATAGGCTGTTCTTCTAAATCCCAGTGCCAGTATTGTGTTACCCTCCACAGTGAGCTACTGATCAAAGGGGCCTACGAGCCACCCCCTCCCTCAACAATATAGGCTATTGTTAAAGCACTTGTTCATAACTAAACAGTAAGACCCTATTGCTGGAGACAATCCAGGCTGTGGTTACAGGACTTTCAGAGATCAAGTTGGAACTGATATGGATACCACCTCTCTACTGACTAGACTTCATTGTGCTCAAAAGTGGTTTAAGAAATACTGGGGATATAAGTAAGCAACAGAGTGAACAATCAGTGGCTCCTGCAAGTTATGAAATGAATTAGCTAGGCAAGTTGTATCCATAGTGGCACATAGGTTAGGGAGGTGATCAACAGTTTGTGATTGGATATGAGGCCTGCTCAGTGGGAGAGGTATCTGATGCCTGGTACTAAAATCCAAGTCAGAAGCATAGAGTTGGGAAGGTCACAGTCCACTTTTATTTGGTTAAAAGAAGAGTTTATGCCCATCTAACTGTCTTTATTTATTCCCTTTGCTCCATGCTGCTCCCACTCTTGGATAGAGATTTTGCTTTTTACAGGTAACAGTGAATACTGGGGAGACCCATGACCCATTAGAATGAAAAGAAAAGAAAGCTTAGTGTCTATCATGAGATAAGTCATCCCTATCACATCCACCAGGGCCCAGAAAAGATTACATAGGAAATGGAGGATTAATTATGCTACTGATAGACCTACTGAGGAGGTCCTCAGTGGAATTGGAGGGACCTGGGGAGAAGGGATGAGTATAACCTAATGGGCATATGACCAATTTTCAATAAAAGTGATTTAAACAGAAGCATGCCCTTATATATTTGGTTTAAGATAAGCATAGCTATTTCCAAGACTTTAGTTTTAATTTATTTTGGTACAATTAAACTGAAAAGAATCTGCTTCTTAGGTCATTACTAGTTTGTCATTTCTAAAAGCCGGGCCAAATAAATATGATGGTGAGATTCATTAGCTAACAAATCACAGACATGAAGCCTCTATTTACTATATAAAGACATAGGTAGGTGGCTTATATATTTTATCCTTCCTTGGGTCATGAAAAATAAAAAAAAACAATGTGCATGTAAGAAAGGCTAGTCATAACTGTACACAATATCAATTTAACATTTTTCTCTTGAAAGAAACTCCAAATAAATAGAATAAAGTACCCAATAAAGGGGATATAACAATGCTGGCCTCTAAAATTTAAATGTGCAATCATGCTTATCTTGCATGCATATGCTACACACACACACACACACACACACAGACACACACACATACAAACACACACATACGCACAAAATTTCATGACTAATTCATGTTCTTTTATCTAGCCATACAGAATTTCCAGACTCACAACTTTTTATATTTTAAGTATTCTTTTTTAAATATTTATTTATTTGACAGAGAGAGAGAGAGAGAGAGAGAGAATGGAAGGGAGGAGGGAGAGAGAAAATGAATGAGTATGGGTGCACCAGGGTTTCCTACCTCTGCAAATGAACTCCAAATGCAAGCATGGCTTTGTGCATCTTGCTTTATTAATCTTGCCTTATGTGGGTACTGGAGAATTGAACCCAAGTTGTCAGGCTTTGCAAGCAAGAGCCTTTAACCACTGAACCATCTCTCTAGCCCAACATTTTATATTTTTATACAAAAACATGTTTAGACAATTTATGCTTAAATACTTTGTATATTAAAATGATAGGCTTTGAACATTATTCTATGAGGGAAAAGGAAAAATAAAACCTTCATCCCCATATATTGACATTACAGATCTTGATCAACAACAATATTCTACCATCATATCCAGATTATTGAATAGTAAATCTTATCTAAAGCATAATAAAAATGAAATAAATTGATATAAGATATTAAGAAAACCCCAATTTGAGCTCTTTTGAAATTCAATCTTTACTGTGTACCTCTTTATATGTAGTCATTAAAATTTTATGATTGTAAAAACTCAACTGAGGATATCTTGTATAAATTTACATTTGGAGAATGTTTTCATAAATTTTCTGGAAGGCTTGAATAAAGATAAAAATTTGGGGGTTACATTTAAAAGGGAATGGTTCAAGGGATATAGGCAAAGAAAGAAAGTATACAATTTAATAAACCTCATTAATCTAATCTAATTTCACCAACTATAAGGAAAGGAAAGGATTTAACTACACTATCAATGAAACCAAAAGTTATTTCATCAAATCACCCATCAGTAAGTAGAAAACAAATCAAGAGATCTAGGGGCTCTGAGCTGCCTGATCACTCCTGACCCTCTACCTGCTGGTAAGTTTCACCTCCACTGGGACTAGGCTGGGTCACCAAGGGGAGAACCTCCTAACCCTTACATTCTACCTGGTCTCTTTACCCCTGCTGCTCTCCACAGGGCAGGAGCTCTTTGTACTTTCTTTTCTGTCCTCTCCAGGCATTTTCCAGACTCACCAGGTGGCCTTTCAAGCCACGTGGCTGTCCTTCCCTTGGCTTTGTACTTTCCTAAATAAATTCAATAATTTAATAATAGCAATAAAGAGGTCTAGGGGAGAGATATTTTATCAGGATACAAGAAACAGTGTAAGAAGTTTCTACCAGTTGGTACTAAGAATGTGGACTAGCAGGTTTGATGGTAGGGGAATTTGCCCATTAGGCAGTAGGCAGAAAGATAAACAAGCAGCAGCTTGCCTATGTAATCAACAATGTCCACTGGAGGGCAGCCAGTGGATGTTCTGGCAGAAAAATGGTGTTTGGGAAATCTGTTGACCAGCAATCAATAGAATTAGTGAAGTATGATGGAAGCTTGGCTTGATATAGCATCAAGACAGTTAAGGGACCAAGTATGGAGCTATCAGCTCAGAGATGGGGAATTAACAGTAATCCGGTGTATAAACTCGAGAAAGAAATGTCTTTGCTGAGACTTTACCCAAGAAATAAAGACCAGAGCTAGAACCAAAGGTGACGTGAAGCTGATGGAAAAAATTATCAACTGTGTTAGTAAGAGAAACACCAACCACTGGAAAAGAGTGCAATGCAGACAATGATATTAGCCCAAGGTTGAATTTCAACATTTTGAAACCCCCAAATAGGAATATTGATGAAGGATCCAGGAACCAGGCAATTTATCATCATCATCTGTAAAATTAAGTTAAACTATGATCCTTGGATGATTGTCATGTACACCAATATGTATCAGAACACAAAATTATTAGATATATTAAATATACTTGTACATTACTATTGAATTTCCTGATTAAGAATTTTCTTTTGTGTAATAAGGAAATTTTAAATTATTCAGCACTTAGGGGTCTGTTTTCATCAGAATTCACTCTTTTAAGGCAACAGTTGCTGACTCAAAGCAACTTAAGCTGAATGAAAATTTATTGAAACAATAGTGGCAGTTGAAAGAATCCATAGGAGGGCTGTGGAGACTGCTTAGCAGTTGAGGCACTTGCCTGTGAAGCCCTATGTACCCATGTTCGACTCTCCAGATCCAATGTAAGCCAGATACACAAGGTGACACAAGAGCACAAGGTCACACATGCACACAAGATGGTGCACACATCTGGATTTCAATGGCAGTGGCTGGAAGCCCTGGCTTGCCAATTCATTCTCTCTCTCCCTCTCTCTGTCACACACAAAAAAAAGAATCCATAAGAAGGATAAACAATCAAGCTAGGGAAATGATGAGTAAAAAGGTATCCTGGGCAATGTAGATACAACTAAAGTCATTTTACAGCCATTACAAGATATGATATTGAATTGGAATAATTTAGCTGGACTGAAATGCAGTGAGCATGTCATCGCAAGCATGACTTCTCAGGTACCACACTTCATCATTGTCATAGATTCACATTCCTGAGAGGGTGTGATCAGCTGAACCTAAATGGGCTTAAGCCTGAACTTCCATAAGATTATGGAATATTCTTGCCACGCACACTCATTCTAGAAGAACCACTGATATACTCCTGGTCATCATATATTATTATTTTGGTGTTTTCTAGAATTTTGCATAAATAGAACTTTAGTGTATACATTCTTTTACACCTGGAACTTTCTGAATTACTGTTGAGAATTTTTATTCTTTACCATGATATTTTATGTATTATTAATTTGTTCACATTTATGGCTAAATAAAAATTCTTGGATATACCAAAACTGCTTTATTCACCTAATGATGAGCTTTGGGTTGCTTCCAGATATTTGTTCTGTATAAATATCTATGCATATATGAATATCTGTTATATAAAATATGAATAATTATGAATAATACTGCTATATATATTCAAACTCAAATGTTTGTGTGGGCATGTTTCTAATTTTCCATGATAAAGAACTTCCAGTGCAATTGCTGGATTACATTTTAAGTAGTTAGAAATTAGGTTGAAAGTCAGGAAGGATGAACTTCTCCCTTATAATCAACCACCTTTAGACCCCATCTCCTATGTTCCTGATAGTACACTAATTGTACTGTTGTTAGGGTAAGCAGGATAGTTTCACAATTTCCTCCTGACAATCTGAAATATCATAGTTAATCAGAAGTAGTGCCCTTGCAAACAGCCTGGTTAGTAGTTGATTATATTTTGTCATCAAGTCAGCAGGAGTTTTGCAGGCAAGGCAGATCTCCTGTGATAAGGAGAAAATCCTTTTCCAACATCAAAAGAATAGCCTGAAGCCAGGTGAAAACATGGTATACTTAAAGCTATGGTAAAAAGATGGGAGGAATAACTACCCTTCAATGAGATGTGTACTTATATACTCCAAAAATCACTCCTTCCGTGTATCTGTTTAGAGATTTACTGCTAAAGCTGTCTGCTTTCTGAGTTCTATTTTTCCCCCTCTTCCTTTCCCTTTTCTGGACACTGACATTTTGAGCATTCTTAATTCTCTTCACCCAAGCACCTGCTCCCAGACTATGTCAGCTAGCCAGCAGGGAAGAGGCTTCTAGCTTGGTTTCCAATTGCTTTCTCAGTGTCCTGCAACCAAAGTACATCTCTTTCTAAGGATGTTTACATATGTCTGTGGTGGTTTGAAACAGATGCCCCCAGTAAATTCATGTGATCTGAATGTTTGGTCCTCAGGTAATGGAAACTTGGGATGTGCAGCCTTACTGGAGAAGGTGTTGCTGGGGCCAGACCTTAAGGTTTATTAGTCAGTGTTAGCTCAACACACTCTTTTGCTGCTGTTTTCCATCTACATGGCAGAAGTGATGTTCAGGCTCTGTATATGCCATGTTTTCCTTCTGCTATCATGAAGCTTTCCCTCTTGACTTTAAGTCAAAATGAAAATTTTTCTCACATCACATCAGCTGTTTTTGGTTGGGTGCTTTGTCCTGTCAACATGAAGTAACTGCAAAAATGTCTCAAAAATAATTATAAGAAATACAGATGTAAAAAAAAAACAAACTAGTTTGAATCACTGTGGGGCCATGAACGCAACAGTCATTTTCTTCTCGGGGTAGGGAACAATACCTGAGTACACATTCCCACACTGTGGCTATCATATTTTTTCCACCCTCTCTTCCACATCCTTAAAGGATGTGTTATAAGTGTCCTTTGGTGTTGAGTGCTCCATAACCTCTGATTTTCTGCTTTGATGAGTTTGATTCTCCTCATTGTCTATTGCCATCTCCCTGGAGGAGTGTGGACATAAGGTTATAACCTGATGGGAATGTGACCACTTTGCAATATATTCATAGTGTTCTCAAAAAAATTATGGGTAAATTAAATTACACTGCTTTTTTGGAATGCATATTTCCCCTTAGTTAATATATTGAAAATTTTTCATCCTACATTATTAAACCTCTAATGTATGTGTATTTTTATTTATCTATTTTTACTAACAGTAGCAAAACTCTTCCAATCTCAATTTTGAAAGATTTTTCTATATGATAGTGTTTATATTTCTTTGACTAATACCCAATAGAAAACTGTATCAACTCAATTCTTTTTTTTTCTTTCTTTTGGTTTTTCGAGGTACAGTCTCCCTCTAGCCCAGGCTGACCTGGAATTCACTATGTAGTCTCAGGGTGGTCTCGAACTCACAGCGATCCTCCTACCTCTGCCTCCCGAGTGCTGGTATTAAAGGTGTGTGTCACCATGCCCAGCTTCAATTATTTTTTAAATCATCCATTTTGATTGGCTTACTCACATTTTTCTGTTATTATTCAGATCCTCTTTCTATACCAAACACCACAAGATATATTTATATACAAATTTAAAACTTTTCAAAGTTATTGCCATAAAGCTATTGATATTACATGTTGTTTTGTATGTCTCTTCTTGGTTATCACTTCTTCCTTTCATTGAGCCATTCACAGCTCATGGGATCCTTCTTTAGGAGAGGGGGAGTTTCCAAGTGCATTTCCACGATCCTCTCCTCTGGGGACTTCATCTCTTCATGTACATTTTACTGTTGTTTTTAATCCAATATTGTTTTGATTTCAAATACATTATTATTTACTCATAAAAATCAATTTAAAGCCAGGCGTGGTGGTGCATGCCTTTAATCCCAGCACTCGGGAGGCAGAGGTAGGAGGATCACAGTGAGTTCGAGGCCACCCTGGGACTACAGAGTGAATTTCAGGTCAGCCTGAGCTAGAGTGAGACCCTACCTCAAAAAACCAAAAAATAAAAATAAAAATAAAAAAAGAAATCAATTTGAGTCTTTCATATATCTTATATTTCCTTTTTTTCACATGCCTATAAGCAACATCCTTCTAGGTAATTCTATCATCCAAAACATAGTAGAACTATTATCTGTACATTTTTTAGGTTGGGATTTTAAAAATTCTTGACATGACTACTGATTAGCACTTGTATCCTCGATATTTTAACTATTGTGTTAGTTTATTCTGGGTCATATTTAAATATTCCATTTCAGGAAACAGTCAACCTGCTTATGTTTAGTATGTAGTCCATGGCTAAAGCTTATATAATACTAAAAGGACCCTGGGTTAAAGTCTTGGTCATAAACTTGGCACTATTGGAAGGTGCTTGAGAATACTGGAAAGTCTGGGCCATTGGAGACATGACCTCAAACAAGATAGTGGAACTTCAGTTCCTTCCTCTTGGTCTTTAGTTCCTGGCTAAGAAGTGTGAAAATTTGCTTTGTGTTCCAATACATGGTCTATTTTAGAGAATATTCCACGTGCTGCTGAAAAGAATGTGTCTTCTGCAGCATTTGGATGAACTGTCCTGTATATATCTGTTAGGTCCATTTGTTCTTTGATCTCATTTAATCCAGATGCCTCTCTGTTTATTTTTTGCAGGGATGACCTTTCAATTGATGAGAGTGGGGTGTTGAAGTCACCCACTACAACTGTGTTTGGTGTTATCTGTGAACTTAGTCTTAATAGTGATTGATGAAGTTAGGAGCCCCCATGTTAGGTGCATATATGTTTAGGATTGTAATGTCCTCCGGTTGGAGTGTGCCTTTAATCAATATGAAGTGACCTTCCTTATCTTTCCTAACTAATGTTGGACTGAATTCTACCTTGTCAGATATTAGGATAGCAACCCCTGCTTGTTTTCTAGGCCCATTTGCTTGAAACACTGTTTTACAAACTTTCACCCTAAGACAGTGTCCATCCTTTGTAGGTGAGTTTCTTGGAGGCAACAAATTGAAGGATCCTACTGTTTAACCCAATCTGCAAACCTATGTCTTTTGGTTGGGGCATTGAGGCCGTTGATATTAAGAGATATTATTGAAAGGTGTGTATTTATTTTTGCAATATTTTGTAGTTCTTCCAGTTTTACATTTGCTCTCTTGCATTAACTAGTATTTGAGTATTGTTTGTTTTCTCCAGGTTCCTTATATGTGTGCTTTTCTTTTCTTAAAATTTTTTTGTTTATTTTTCTTTATTTATTTGAAAGTGGCAGAGAGAGAAAGAGGCAGATAGAGACAGAATGGGTACGCCAGGGCCTCCAGCCACTAGAAACGAACTCCAGATGCATGCGCCCCCTTGTGCATCTGGCTAATGTGGGTCCTGGGGAATCGAGCCTTGAACTGGGGTCCTTAGGCTTCATAGGCAAGCGCTTAACCGCTAAGCCACCTCTCCAGCCCATATGTGTGCTTTTCTTTCTCTTCATGTAGGATTATTTCAAGTATCTTCTGTAGAGCTGGTTTTGTCTTCAAATATTCCTTTAGGGCAGGAGAGATGGCTTAGCGGTTAAGTGCTTGCCTGTGAAGCCTAAGGACCCTGGTTCGAGGCTCAATTCCCCAGGACCCACGTTAGCCAGATGCACAAGGGGGCGCACGCATCTGGAGTTCATTTACAGAGGCTGGAAGCTCTGGCGTGCCCATTCTCTTTCTCTCTCTCTCTTTCTGTCTCCTTCTCTCCGTCGCTCTCAAATAAATAAATAAACAAACAAAAAATTAAAAAAGTATTCCTTTAGCCTACTTTTGTAGTGGAACGTCCTTATTTCTCCATCTAATTGAATGGATTGCTTTGCAGGGTAAAGTAACTTTCATTGACAGTTGTTATCTTTCAGAACTTGGAATACATCACTCCAAGCCTTTCTGGCTTTTAATGTTTGTGTTGAGTAATCTGCTATGATCCCAATGGGCTTGCCTTTGTAGGTAACTTGATTTTGCTCTCTAACTGCCTTCAAGATTTTTTCTTTGGTTTGTATGTTTGGTAGTTTAATTATAATATGGCAAGGAGAGGTTCTTTCCAGGTTTTGTCTGTTTTGGTGTTCTAAAGGATTCCTGTATCTGCATTGGCATCTCTTTCCCAATTTGGGGGAAGTTTTCTTGTATGATTTTGTTGAAAATGCCTACTATGCCTTTGGAGTAAAATTCTTCTCCTTCTACTATACCCTGAATTCTTATGTTTGATCATTTCACAGTGTCCAGAATATCTTGAAATTCCCATTCATACTTTCCTATTAGTTTGTCTTTCTCTTTGTTGGACTGTATTAGATCTGCCACCTGGTCTTCTAGTTCAGATATTCTGTCCTCTCTTTATCCATCCTACTGGTGAGATTTTCTACAGTTTTTTTTATTTCTTTGGCTGTGTTCTTCATTGCTAGTAATTCTGACTGGTTGCTTTTTTTATAATTTCTATTTCCTTATTTATGTCTTGTATTGACTTCTTTATTTCATTAAATTGTTTTCCTGTGTCTTCTTTGGTTCCTTTGACTTCCTCTTTCATTCCTTTGGCTTCCTTTTTGACTTCTTTGAGCATATTTATGATCATTCTTTTGAAATCTTTCTCAGGCATTTCCTCTCACTCATTCTCACTGAAGGTCATTTCTGATGCATTAATACTTTTTGGTGGATTCATATTGTCTCGATTTTTGGCGTTTCTTGTGTTATAATGTACATATTTTTCCATCTTGGATTAATTTAATGCTTAGATTTTCTAGTTAGCTGCAGTATTATTAGATGTATCAATCAATCTGATGTTATGTATCTTCAGGGTAGGAGCTTAATGTGCTAGGCGTGGCTCTTAAGACCCTTAGAATATCTACAAAAGTGACCCCAGATGTTGGGTCTGCCTACTATGAGAGTATTAAAGTAGGCTGAGTGGAAGAAAAAGGACAGGCAGATTCTAAAATTTAACTAAACAATGTACGCATTCACTGAAAAACAGCACAGAGTAATTATGCAAGAGCAGGTGTGATAGTTAAGGTGTTGTCAACTTGATCTGTTTAGTAATCCACAGAAATCCCTTTCGGGTGGGTCTCAGAGGTTGCTTCTAGGAAGGATCAACTAAAGGAGGAAGTCCTTCCCCAGGAGTGAGCCCTTCCCCCAGAGTGGGCTGCCCCGCTCAGAGGGGGACTTTATATAAGGAAGCTCTGGGTAAAAAGGGCTCCTTCCCTCCTTCCTTCCTTCCTTTCTTCCTTCCTTCCCTCCTTCCACTTGGCTACCAGAGCTGCTCACTACCTTCCAACGTGGATTGAAGACCAGTGCGGACTAAAGAACAGCATCAACTGAAGACCCACATGAATTGAAACTCAGCGGCTCCTCAGGAAGCCCCAGGCTTTCTAGCACCATCTGCAGTGCTGGGTCAGGACTGCTGAAGCATCTGGCCACGTGGACTGAGCAGCTACCAGGTTCGGTGATTCTTGGGCCTGCAACTGCTATTGGACTACTGTAAGCTGATCCAATAAATCCCCTTTTTAAAATAATTCATTCTAGCAGTTCTGTTCCTCTAGAGAACCCTGACTAATATAATAGGTATTATGACAACCAGATCCAACAAAGTCTCAATCCCTTAGGGTGTGTATTGTCCTGTCAACTAGGAGGCTAAGATTTCTGGTCTGTTGAGGGATCCAAGTCAGCTTGTGAGCAAGTGAGACCCTTCCCTGGTGTAATCCCAGTTACCTTTTGGGATGACTTTGGTCTCAGTTATGCTGCACTCCTGCTTGGGACCCTCTTTGGTGTGCTGTGGGTTCAAGTAGTCTGGCTGGGTCACTGGACTGCTGCTCTGGTCGCTGGTGCTATGATCTCCCTTCCCCAGGTCTCTGATGCTTGCACTGGCAGTTGGGGAGGTGAGACTGTGGATGGTGACTCTAGTTCTCGCACTGGTCCACGTGATCCTGTACCTTGTGATCTGGTCCTCTGTTGGTTGCTGCAGTCCTCCCTTCACATTTCTTGAGTTTGCAAGGAGCTCCGATGTGGGTAGAAAATCCCCTCACATGGCTTTTCATGTGGCTCAAGTTGAGCCTTGCACTTGTGGCCTCTGTCAGGGCCTCTTAACTCTACCAATGAATTCCAGACATATGTGTCACTTTGTGCATCTGTCTCGACATGTGTACTGGGGAACTGAACCCAGGCTGTCTTTGCAAACAAGTGCCTTTAGCCACTGAGCCATCTCTCCAGCCCCACATTCCTTTATATTTGGAAATATATAATATGGGAAGTATGTCACCTACTTACTTAACCTACACCATGATGATGTGTGATAGATGTAGCAATTTGAATATGATAGCTTGTATAGCCCCACAGACTCAGGCATTTTTGATTAAACTTCCTGCTTGAGCCCTTAGCAGGCAGATCCCTACTAGAAGGGGTATGTCACTGTGGGTGGGTCTTATTATTTAGCCGTAAGATGTATTTGGGGGTGGATCTGAATTCCAGCCCAAAAGTGTGTGGAGAACACTTTGCACTGTGGCAGTTCTTGTTTACTGGTGCTGATGTTTCCTTGCTGTAGTTGTTTCTTTCTGCTGGTTACATGAAAGGGAGCCAGCTTCTTCTGTCACTGATGGTGTTCACTTGGATTTTTTGTAAGCCTAAAATAAACCCCTTCCTTCCATAAACTGTGTCTGGATGGATGTTCATCTCAACAAGAGAAGCTGACTGCAACAAATGTGGTCACAGTAGAGTAAATTTTATTGCCAATTTTAACACAAATTAGACAGGAAGGATACTTGGAAAAGACTTATTAGGCAATTAAGAATGTAAATTATCAAAATATAAGGAAGGCCTTGTGCTACAGACTCTATTTTCTTTTTAGTGAAGTGTACTATTAAATAAAATACAACTTTTCTAAATTAATCTTAGAATGTTATGCATAAAATTAGCTATGAAAAATTTGAATATGAAAAAAACAAAGGAAGTTTAATTTTGGTAGATCATAACAAATGTCTGAAATCTGGATTAAAATATTGTAAAACATGTATTATTTTTCAGGTTAAAAAAACAGTATGCATAGAGGAATTATCATGATATTTTCTTCTAGATTATCCTGGATTACAAATATACCTAATGTTGATTGGTCTGCTTAGTTTAATTTCATTTGTCTTAAAAATTATATCAGGTTTTGAATCAGAATTTATCAAGCAAGGAATGTTATCATCAGTGATCATAGTACCTGTCAGGAGAGGACAACTGCGAAGGGTAGATTTTAGGACATGGAACATGTACCTGAGTCAGAGTTCTAGACAGTGTCACTACATATATATATACATACATATATATATACATATATATATATGTATATATACATATATATATATGTATATATATGATATAAAGAAGGGGAAAGAGTAATTTTAGGAAGAGGAGGTAAAGAAAAACATAGTAAAATTTTCCCACTCCATACACCATTTTTCTTTATGAAACTACAAACACTAAAGCTCACTTTTGATTATTCTTTTGATTTAATTGAAAAGATAAAAATATAGTTATGAAACATAAAGTCATTATGCGTATTCATTACCTTATACACATATCTGATTTTATGAGAATACTCGAAATCTAGTCTCTTAGCAACTTCCAAGAATGTAACACATATTATTACATTACCATGTCATACGGTGCATCTCTACAGCTATTCTGGTTTATCTGAGATTTCATATACTTGAAACAGCAAATATTTAGTTACTCTACCCATATCATTCAATTATCACTATCCTATTTCTGTAAGTTCATCTCTTTTAGAATGCATGATGAGTGAGAATACAGAAAATTTCTCTGTAACAGGCTTATTTCAGTTTAGCATAATGTTCTCCATGGTACCTCACGTCACAAGTGACATTGAATGTTATCACATTTTATCTATGTGCCACATTTTTCTATCTATTCATCCACTGATGGATATATCTGTATGGCTTTCATTCTTTTTTTAAAAATTTTGTTATTTATTTTTATTTATTTATTTGAAAGCAATAGACAGAGAGAGAGAGAGAGAGAGAGAGAGAGAATGGGCACGCCAGGGCTTCCAGCCACTGAAAACGAACTTCAGAACTCCAGATGTGTGCGCTCCCTTGTGCATCTGGCTAAAGTGGGTCCTGGGGAATCAAGCCTCAAACCGGAGTCTTTAGGCTCACAGGCAAGCGCTTAACCGCTAAGCCATCTCTCCAGCCCTGGTTTTCATTCTTATGAGACTGTCTCAAAAACAAACAACAATCTTGTGGCTATACGTGTGTAGTTTTATTTCTTGATCTTCAATTTTGTTCACTTGTGTGTCAACTTTTATCTAGTTCCATGATAAGTTTGTTACTGTGACAATTATAAAATCAGATATTATGTTACCTCTAGCACTGCTGTTTTGGCTGAGGATTGCTTGTCTGTAGGGGATCTTTAGTATTTCCATATGAAATTTAGGATGTTTTTTCCTATTTTTTTTGAAGAATGACATTAAAATTATGATGGGGATTACATTGAACATGGAAATCAATTCCAGTAATAAGCTATTTTCACCAAGAATTTTGCTGATCTCTAGGAGGCCTCTCCCATTTTCTGCTAATTTCTTTCATCAGTATTTTGATGTTTTTATTTACAATATCTCTCACCTCCTTAGCTCGGTTTATTCCTATGTATTTTACTAGCATTTTTGAAGCTACTGTTACCATGATTATTTTCCAGATTTCTTAAGTTCATTATTGGAATATAATAAGGCTACAGAATGTTTAGGTTAATTTTGCATCCTGATTGTTTACTGAAAATATCTATGAGGTCTTCACAATGATTCAAGTATAGGATCATATCATCTGCAGAAAATAATTTTCTTCCTTTTATATTCATATCAGTTTTGATCCATTCTTCTGTTTTGTTGCCCTGTTTAAAAATTCTAGCACTATGTTGAATAAGAGTAAAGAGATAGACATAATCTCATTATTTGTAGGTATACAGGAAATACATTCATCGTTGAATCTAATGTTTATTGTATATAACATTTATTATATTGAGGTGAGCATGTTCTCTCTACCCTTAATTTCTTCAGGATTTTTATAACTAGATGTTGAAAAATTTAAAAGTCATTTTTGGCATGTATTGTAATATATATATATATATATATATATATATATATATATATATATATATATATATATTTGACAACTTATGTACTTACAGACAACAAACCATGGTATTTCCTTCCCCTCCCCGCTTTTCCCTTCATAACTCTGCTCTCCATCATATCCCATCCCTCTCTCCATTAGTCTCTATTTTAATTTGATGTTATCATCATTTTCTCTTATCTCTTTTTGTGTAGGTATTGCTAGGCACTGTGAGGTCTTGGGTATCGAGGCCAATTTTTGTCCAGACAGTTGTATGTGAGGAGTGGTACCCTTCCTTTGGCTCTTACATTCTTTCTGCCACTGCCTCCACAATGGACCCTGAGCCTTGGAGGGTGTGAGATGTTTCAGTGCTGGACACTCCTCTATCACTTCTTCTCAGCCTGTAAGCCAAAATAAACCTCTTTTTCCCAGAAGCTGCTCTTGGTTGGGTGATTTCTAGCAGCAACAAGAACATGACTGCAATAGTAAAGTGCTACCGAGGAGTGGGATTGTTGCTAGACACCTGACTGTGTGGCTTTGGCCTTTTGGAGCTGTTTTCAAGAGGAATGTGGAAAGATTTGAAACCTTGGCCTAAGAGATGCCTTGCAGTGCTGTAAGTACAGCTTGATGGACTATTCTGGTCAGAGTTGAAAGACCTGAATGTAGTAAGAACTATGAACTGTAAGGTTTGGCTTATGAAGGTGAGAAAGAGCTTTGCTTGGACTGGGCTAGCAGTTTGTGTGAAAAGCTTGCTGTTATGCCCATGTCCTGAGAGGTTGCACAGGGTTGCTTTGTGTAGAAATGAACTGGTGTGAGCAGAGAGATATGGCACAGAAAGAAAAATCTTTGGATGAACTGCTGCCTGTTCAGCTGCAATTGAGAGATTACAACCTCTGAGATTGGGCCAGCTGACCAGCACTGGGGCAACAGGAAGAATGTACTCTTTTGAAGGGGCCTGAGTGCTCAAGGAGTGTCCTGTTCTTCAAAACCTGCTTTATTCTCCCCTGGATTAACAAATTGGCACCCCACCTGGTATTGTAGAGTATAAGAAATGCAGGAAAGAGAAAGTCTTTGAGTTTGCAACACGGTCTTGTGTTTTGGAAATGGCCATGGGCAGTGTGAAGCAGGTTTGCTGGTTGCCTGCATGGAGACTATATGGGGCCATGAGGATGAACCACGGATTACAGTGGAGACCTGGTGGAGAGGCCGGGATCATGAGACACTGCTAAGGAGATCCCGGCCCCAATGAAGTTTTCCGGGACTGAGTAGCTTAGCTGGAGGGTTGGAATTGGAACTCCAGAGACTTGTTGCTGGTTAGAATTAGAGACTTGCCACTGGTTAGAGTTGTTGGACTTGGGAGCTACAGAGTTTGAAGTTTTCCCTGTTTAATTCATGTATTTCTTCAGTATTTCTTTACTATGCTTAATGCCATCTTTTGTAGTATGAATGTTTATTCTATGCCATTATGTTTTTTGATTTTTTGCTACTATGGCTCAGTTAAAAGATCTTGGACTATGGGCATGTTTGAACATCATTGGGGTTGATAAAAACCATGGGGACTTTTAAAGTTGGACTGAATACATTGTATTTTACATCATATATCAATAGTTTATGGGGGCCAGGGGCAGAATGTGGTGGTTTGATTCAGGCATCCCCCATAAATTTAGGTGCTCTGAATGCTAGGTTTCCAGCTGATGGAGATTTGGGAATTAACACTTCCTGGAGGGAGTGTATTGTTGGGGCTGGGCTTATGGGTGTCATAGCCAGTTTCCCCAAGGCAGTGTTTAGCACACTCTCCTGATATTACAGTCCAGTTTATGTTGGCCAGGGGGTGATGTCCACCTTCTGCTCATGTTGTCATATTTCCCTGCCATCATAGAGCTTCTGCCTTGAGCCTGTAACTCAAAATAAACCTGCTTTTTCCCCACAAGCTGCTCTTGGTTGGGTGATTTCTACCAGCAGTGCGAACCTGACTGCAACAACTACAATGTGCAGAAATCCTGCTGAATAGCACTTGGAACATTCAGGAGTTACAAAGACACTTAGGTTATGTTGAGCCTGAGATTCCAGCTTGTATTTTCCAATTTGAAGTTAAAACTGTGTATGTATAATATATTTAAACAATATGATGTGTTGTACTTAAATTCTGTATAAGATGTTAAAAAATATTGTATTTGAGAAAGCTTTTTTTTGCTTTGGGGTTTATCTATTAGTAGAATTAAGATGATTTTACAATCAACTTACATTTTTCTCATTTATGTAGTATAAGATTAACTCCTGTAAGAAATTCTCAATATAGATATATCTTAATTGAATGGGAGAAATTTCCTTATAGATAAGAAAAATATTTGAAGACAAAAGGACAGTTTATTTCTTCAATATAATTAACTGTAATCATTACTATGAGGAAAAAATATATCTTTCTCTTTTCTTTAATATGTGTTGATGTAGCATACAAAGTATTCTGAAGAACTAAAATATTCAAAAAGGATAAAAGGAAATCAGTTATTTATGTCATTACTAACATACTCAATAAATATTAGCTTTCACTATAAAAATTTCATCATTTCTAAAGTTTTATCTTACCTAGGAATAGCTCAATTATATATTCTCAAAAAATCTACAGCATTTCAAGTATGTGGGATGCTTTTCAATTATCCTTATTTTTATTTAAAAAAAAACTATTTTACTTTTATTTATTTATTTGAGAAAGAGGGCAATAGAGAGAGAGACACTGAGAGAGAGGGAGTGAAAAAAGTAATGAGAGTGCCAGGGCCTCCAGCCACTGCAAATGAATACCAGACACATATGCCACCTTGTGCATCTGGCTTTTATGGGCTGTAGGGAATCAAACCTGAGTTTTTGCAAAGTGCCTTAACTACTAAGCCATCTCTCCATCCCATATCCTTATTGAAAAAAAAAAACTACTATGTTAATAAGCAAGAAGAAGACATAAGGCTGGAGTGATGGCTTAGTGGTTAAGGCGTCTACCTGTGAAGTCTAAGGACCAAGGTTTGATTCCCCAGTACCCACGTAAGCCAGATGCACAAGGGGACACATGCATCTGGAGTTCCTTTGCAGTAGCTGGAGGCCCTGGTGTGAACATTCTGTCTCTCTCTCCCTTACTCCCTCTCTCTCTGCCTCTCTCAAGTAAATAAAGGAAAATATTTAAAAATAAATTTAAAACTAAAAAGACATAGAAGATAGTGATAAAGTTAGTATATTTAGTGCAAGAGTAAAAATTTCTTTTTCCTATTTCTTGCAGCACCAAAGTAGAACATTAATATACCTTGAGAATAAATCCTGAATTTGTGTACCTTGGTACTTGGGTTTCATTGCAGCTTACAATTTCTTCTTCAAAACAGTGAAAAATTAGGCCATCTTTTCAGTATATTGATAAATATGATGTGTATCAAATGATTATTTTTTATAGAAAGCGCCTGCATTGCAGGGCATGATGGCTTATGCCTTTAATCCCAGCACTTGGGAGGCAGAGGTAGGAGGACAGTTGTGAGTTCAAAGCCACAGTGAGACTACAGAGTGAATTGCAGGTCAGCCTGGGCTAGAGTGAGACCCTACCTCGAAAAAAAAAAAAAGAGAGAGAGAAAGAGCCTGTGAGAGAATTGGAGTGTCGGGGCCTCAGCCACTGGAACTGAACTCCAGACCCTTGCACTTGCATCACCTTTGTGTGTCTGGCTTATGTGGGATCTGGAGGGAGATTGAAAAAGGGTCATTAGGCTTCACAGGTGCCTTAACTGCTAAGCCACCTTTCAAGACCAACAAATGACTTTTTTAATCAAGAGTCAGAGGTAAATTTCTGGCTGAATTCAATCCCTCCCTGCAGGACTTGCTTACATAACAACTTTTCAGGGATTGGAGTTCAAATCTGTCATTCAGTTTTGTTTATATTTAATGTATTTCATGGGTGCTCAGAGACCTAAAATCTTGATAAATCTAACTAACACTGTATTACTACAAATAAGGGAGTAAAAGATATTGGTTTGTTTATAGAATAAGTGGAAAATTATGAAGCATAGGATAAATAAGAAAAATGAAATGTGCAACCAAATCATGTTGGGCTTGGGGGTATAATAGAGAATTAATTATGTTTAGTTTATATTACTGTATTTGCTTAGTATAAAATTTGTTGCTGTTCTAGTACAACATGGTAAATGGAGTAATGCATGTGGAGAAACTTAAATCAGAGATACTAGGCTAAGTCTATGATACAGCACACATAGACTACTGTTAACAAGTTTTCAATTTGTTTGGAAGTTGCTGCTATACTCATATGTTTAGAAAAATAATGCAGATCAAATTGTGCAAAATACAGTGTTAAGGTATAAGGAAAGCCATACACTGACAGCTTCATTGTCATTACTGTGGGTTTGGTAAACAGAATGCTTTTTAAATGTCCACACATCTTACAATTGGTTAGTTGGCTGGTTGAAAAGAGTATTTTAAAATACATTGCTGGGTAGATTTAATAATTACCATATGCTTTTGATAACCACAAGGATTACTATAATCAAGAAAATTCTTTTATGTACCGTCTTACATATTTTTCTTTTTAGAAATAGTAACACTATATAAGGTCTACTTTTAACAAATTTTCAGCATACAATATTCCTATTTATATCCCTCATGTATATTTTCCCACTATTTGCAATATAGATGAAGTTACACAATATTATGCTAAATGAATTATGCCAGGCACAGAAAAGATATCTCTATCTCAAAAATATGTGTAATTAAAAATATGGAATATATCTAATATTTTTCAATTTTTTTCTGATAAAATACAAACAGGCATACACACATTATTGTTTTATCAAAAGAATGGTTGGGGATTGTAAAGATGGCTTAAGATGGTTAATGTGTTTGCCTACAAAGCCTAAAGACTCAGGTTCAATTCCCTAACACCCATGTAAGCCAGATGCAGAAGGTGGTGAGTGCATCTGGAGTTCATTTTCAGTGGCTAGAGGCCCTGACATCCCCATATTCACTCATTCTCTATCTATTTTCCTCTTACTTTCCGTCTATCTCAAATAAATAAATAACATTTTTTAAAAGGATGCTTGGAAGTTAAAACAATTGCAAAACTTTAGCAATAATGTTATATAAGATCAATGTGAATTTGATGAAAAAGAATTTTTTTTTATAATCTTGGAAAGTACTCTGTTTTAATTTTTTTTTGTTGTTATTTTTATTTATTTATTTGAAAGTGGCATACAGAGAGAGAAAGAGGCAGATAGAGAGAGAGAGAATGGGCACGCCAGGGCTTCCAGTCACTGCAAACGAACTCCAGATGCGTGCGCCCCCTTGTGCATCTGGCTAACATGGGTCCTGGGGAGTCGAGCCCTGAACCGGGGTTCTTAGGCTTCACAGGCAAGTGCTTAACCACTAAGCCATCTCTCCAGCCCTGATGAAAATTTTGAAAATTCAATATTAAAAATATCCTCACCTTTGTCTTAAGAATAAATTAATTTTTCAAGTATTAGTTTTACAAAGATAATTATTGAAAAAATGACACTTATAGATTGGGTTTATTTAGCAAGTATCACCATCATTCTGAAATTTGGAAAACAAAGAGTGTATCTTTCCTTAATATGTAGTATGTTGAATGTGTATAAATTATACTGAGTTCCATAATTTTACCATAGTTTCAGCCTTAAAAAGTAGTACTATAGATTTACTTTCATGTCTTTGAAGTGAATTCAGATATTTCAGGTAGAATTTTTAAAAGATAGTTTTGACTTTCATTCTATTCTCTAAAATGCTGAAATGTTTGATCTGATGATTTTAAATATTTGATCCTCTTTTTCAAAACTCCTCAAGAAACATGGAAAATTTACATTGCATAAGCTTTCCACTTCATCACCTCATGAGAAACTGTAACAGAACTTTGGGAAATTTGGTCAAGAATGCCCTCCTAAAGGCCACACTTTCTGTATACTGACTCAATTCAGTCATTAGTTATGGGAACAGAAGATGTTTGCCTAATAAATCTTTGGAACATCCAGAAATTGCTTGAGAAAATATAGTGAATTATCCTTGTCAAATTGAGACTCAGTACATAAAAGTTTTAGAAAAGGGAAAATGAGCCAGGCATGGTGGTACATGCCTTTAATTCCAGCACTCGGGAGGCAGAGGTAGGCAGACTCCCAAGAGTTCAAGGCCACCCTGAGAATATAGAATGAATTCCAACTGAGCCAGGGCTAGAGTGAGACCCTACCTCAAAGAAACCAATAGAATAAAATAAAAATAGAAAAGGGAAAATGAAATAGCCATTAGTCAGATTCAAATTTAACTTGAGTAATATTTTACCCTTTGAGTAATATTCACTGTTACCTCATGGGACTTTAACATTTTCATTTAATGAATGTTTCATAATCGAGCTAGCTCAGACATTCTAATCCCACCAGTTTATTAGGTATGAGTATTACAGTTGAGAATAATTTCTAATAAAATTGAGTAAATACTTTAAATATAATACCCAATAAAGGAATGTTAGCAGCTGAGAATTACCAATGATTACTTATTACTAACAATTCAGGAAAAGGTGGATTAAGGGGATTTAAAATAAATATATTGACAGTCATAACAAGGTATTTGATGATTTAAGTAAAATTCTTTAAGTTCCCTTCCCTCTCTTTTTATTCTCCTCTATTCTATTCTCTTTCCCCTCACTCCTTCCTCTCTCTTCTTCCCTCATTTTATTTTTATCATGTGCTTACATTGCTAAGCATATTTATAATTTTGAAATTCTTAATTTCTTCATTTCATATTTCTTTCATTTCATATATTTCTTGACTCAGATGCAGAAAATTGTGAATGTTTATGTCATCCAGTATCTAAATTTTGTTCTTCCTGAAAAGAATGTTACATTATTTATCTATCTTTCAACAAGTTCTTATTGAGAATGTTTCCTCAGCTTTGTTAAGGCTGGTCTACATTACCTTTTATTCTAGGGCTAGCAAAGCTTTGTTATATAATGTAGCTTTTATTGGGTTCTTACTGAATTCTCAGGTCAACTGATTATCAACAAAACTATTTCAGGTATGTCTGGTACTGTAAGCTCTTGTTTCTCACTCCCAAGTATTTAGTTTATGTGTGACCATGGGTAGTCTCAGCTTATCACTTGTTCCAGAAGGAAAAAAAGAAATCAAGGGGGGGGGGGGAGAGTTTTTAAAGTCAGTATTTGTGGGCTGAAGAGATGGCTGAGTGGTCAAGGTGCTTTCCTGCAAAACCTAAGGACTCAGGTTAGATTCCGCAGTATACATGTAAAGCCAGATGCACAAGGTGGTGCATGCATCTTGTTTATTGACAGTGGGTGGAGGCCCTGGCACATCCATTCTCTCTAGACTAAATAATAGAAAAAAACCCCAATATTTTAATATTCTATAGCATTTAAATAAAGACAACAAAATAAATCATAAAATACCAAGTGTTGAAATATCCCAGTGATAATGAGCTTAAAATAAAATACTCAGCTCCTATATATTTAAAATTGTAAATCATGTTAAATGTAATGCACATGTTCCTTGTATGCTTGCATTACTATAAATGGTTGTTACATTCTTTTTTTCTTGTGTGGTTTCAATATACCAATGTACCAGGTACTATACTATGATCTTTGGAATGGTGGTCTTATGATGAGTAATTACTCACTACTGATAGGCAGTTTATTTCTAGTCTCAGTACAGATGCACTGGTAAAAAAGTTTAGTAAAAGATAATTTTCAAAGCAGAGTCACAACCTAATAAAAATTCTTGATAGGGTTGGAGAGATTGCTTAATGGTTAAGGCACTTGCCTCCAAAGCCAAAGGACCTTGGTTCAATTCTCCAAGATCCACGTAAATTAGATGCACAAGGTGGTGCATACATCTGGAGTTTGTTTGCAGTGCCTGGAAGCCCTGGTGCGCCCATTCTCTCTCTCTCTCTCTCTCAAACAAACAAACAAATAAATAAAATTTCTTGATTGACATTAAGCATTCTAAAATGTCAAAATGTATTAATTATGTAACTGCATGAAAAAACTGATCTTATGAATTTTAGACCTATAAGTGCTACTGACTTTTAACAACTTTTATGCAGTGTTATAAACTAATGTACAATTTATTCTATAAAATCTCCTAACTGGATATAATAAGTGCTTTATCAACCACCTGTTCAAAGCCTAGAATGTGAAATTTATTTTTTTCTTCCCAGAATGGAGGGGAAATTTATTTTGGAAAAAAAAGACATTGCATAGGTTCAGAGGAACGTCTGTTGGGTTTGTAAATCCAGTATAATAAAACTCTAGCCAAATGAAAGACTGAAATTCTTGCATTTACCTAGCAAGTGCACAACACTGGATCCAATCCAAAGTACCATCAAAGGGAGAGATGAAAATTTCTGGCATTTAAATACATTCTGAATTTTTTTTCTGGAGTTCTAGTTGCATTTACACTGCATTTAGTAAATGAAATATCATTCATTTCTTCCAACTATAATTGTGTTAGCTTAATTAATACGATTTTATGAAATATTAAAAATCCAAAATAAGATACATGGATACCTGTTATTATTTTAGAGAGAATTTTATAGGTGTAGGCTCTCTTGTAGCCCATATTGGTGGGAGCTTGATAATGGAGAGCAGGCTCATTTTTGGATATGGTTCTGACTAGTTTCCTCATTCCAAGTATGGGTTCCAATCCACTGAGTGGATCTGTTAGCCAAATCAAGAGCAGTTGGTAACCCACCATGGTTTTGTGCTATTGCACTTGTTTGAGCATCACATCAGGTTTATTGCTGCTGAGTAGCTTAGGCCATGAGTTGCTTAGAAAGATGTTGGTTATTTTCTCCCAGGTGCTCATGTAACACCTTCTGGCACTAAACAAGGTAAGTGTCTGGGGACTGACTCTCTTCCAGTTTCTAGCCAGGTCGCTACATGTTCGATCCCAATAGCATATGGTGTCTTTGGCAGTAGGGTCTTACCATTAACCTTTGGTGGGTCATCAAGTAATCTGACAGAATTCTGTCTTCTTTTGGGAAACCTTGTAAGTCTCTCTCATCAACAGCTCATTGTTGATGCTACCCACATGCTGGTACTGGGAGTTACAGGTCAGTGCCAAGGGAGAAGGAGGAAGAAAACTTTAGGTAATATAAGAGAGAAAAGAGAAACAGGAGAAGATTGAGGATAGTCTTTATCATACCCTCTCCAGGCCCCTGTGAATCAGGTACTCTCTCTATGCACCTGATGTTCAACTTTTTAGTATGTCTTTCAGTATGTAGGGTTTTATGGTACCATTTCCATTTGGGTACAGTTTTTGCCCACCCCCCACCCTTACCCTCCACTCCTGCCAAACCATTTCTATTGTCCAGTCCTGGAGATGTTTATTAGGTATGTCAGCATCACAGGCAGATTCAGATTAGGAGCTGCAGATGAGTAAGATCATATGATGATTATCTTTCTGTGATTGGTTTGAGTTTGCTGACATTGATCTGTTCAAGGTTTGACCATTTTCCTTCAAATTTCATTGTGTCATTTTTCCTTACAAATGTGTACAGTTTACTTCTCTTTTTCAGATGGATGCAGAACCTGAGGACAAAATCAGCCCATCACACACCACCAGGACACCAGCTGAAGCCATATAGTTAGTGGGGTAATGAGCCAGAGCTGCTTTCTTGGTGAACCTGGTATTAATACAAGGGTGAAGGAGATAGACACAGAGAACTCCTACCAAATCAGATATCCAGAGACAGAAATTCAAGGAAGAGGGGACGGAAAGATTATTAGAGCCATAAGGTCATTATGCACAGAGACATTGCCTCTCCCCCATAACTGATGGTCATCCCCACAATGCAACACCCATAGTCCTCATGAGGGGATGACAGGGAGAAGGCTAACAATGGTACCAACATGGCTGTATACACACTATATACGTAACTAATAAAAACATCTAAAGTAAGAAGGTAAGTAAAATATAAGTTAATGTTCATTATATATTTGCATTCTTATAGTTTATTGTTACTTTCCTTTTCTTTTACTTGAATTATTTAAATGTGTCAAGTTTTACACAATGCTCTTTGAAACAGAGGTCTTACAACAAATAATAAATCGCCTAAATGTCCTATGTCCCATGTTCACATTGGCTGTATGGAAGATTGAAGGATTTTAGGGCTGATAAAGAAAAAACAACAAAGACAACATTAAGGTAGTACACACTTTAATATGGAAGGCGCTTTGACAGGGTTGCATGTGGGGGAAGACCCTCACAGCATGAGACAATTCAGAGGCTACAATGCACAGATAAGCTTTATAAGGCTTTGAGGGCAAATAAATTCCTGGACTGCAGTTGATATGAAAAGATGCTGGGATATGAAAGCAAAACACAACATATTCTTCTGAACATGGCATTCACACATGTGTGTTGGTGGTATGGTGAGTATAGCCACATTTGAAATATGACACTGAATGTGCGTTGGTGGTATAGTGGTAAGCATAGCTCCTTTCCAAATATGGCTCTCAGAAAAACAAAAGTTGAATCAAGGGATCAACCATGAGTGAATCCTGTTCATTTTGAGAAGAAATACAGAAATTTTATGAGTGCAATAGTTTTCAGGTGCATACAGTTTGGGAGATAACAAACAAGAGTAGGATTCAAGGTGCCAGCTCCACTAAAAACATGAGCACACATTTGAGGGACAACAGCCTTTAAGTAAATAGTAGGAGCTGTATCCTTTCTGAAAAAGTACTGTCTGGTCTGACAGGTATAAGTGTATGGATTTAACACTATCAAACACTTCTAAGGACATCACTGGAGCAGCACACCTAAACTCAACACCTATTAATCCTGAGGTTGCTATATCGGGGACAAAGGGTCACAAATGAGATGGAATGTCTATGAAAGGGGATCTCCTTTATCAATACAGTCATAAGTGAGTAAGAGCTTCATGATGCACAAGAACACCACAAGTTCAAGACACTATCGTCTCAACAGGACAAGGATAAGTGTTATACAATGAAACACAAACCTACCTGCAGATTTCTTTGGAAAGGAACCCATAATAAGTTTACTGTATTGACAGGCTACTAACACACCTAAGCACATGTGATGAAACTACAAAAATATCACCTAGTGATTCAGATGACTATTCCACACCTTTAGGTTTACCTAGGTTAAACAACCCAGACAACTTGAATTATGTCCTGAAACCTACAGAGATGTGCCTAATTGTGGATAAACATGGAGCTTTACCAAGCCAGGGACAAAAAGGAGCAAAGCCACTTAGTATCTCCCCCATGCACCTTTCTCTGCAAAGATGTAGCAATGAAGGGTAAAGTGTTCATGCAGGACTGCACTTCATGAACCAAAAGAATTAACTTGGAATAAAAAGAGGAGATGTGACCCTGACATGCACACACTTTCAGTCAGTGAACTTTGTGGTAAAAAAGCAAGGCAGCTTGCTGTGGGCAAAGAACATTTCCCAGGTAGAATGTACTTCACCCAAAACATATGGGCAACACGACTAGGTGATTGGAGGCTGTGAAATTCAAGAATAACTGCCACACTAGCAATTCACCAAAGTGCTGCAAATCAAACCACTTCTTATATGCAGAAGCAGGTAATCTGAACGTAAATTCAGAAGACAAAGTTTGATATGAACACTATGCAAGGCGGTGATGGTTCTTAAGTTGCCCTGCATGCAGGATTCTGATATGAAGCCTATGGATTTCACCTCATATTGATTGTAAGGCCTGACTTCAGAGAGAACTGGGGCTAATTAGAGTGTACCTTTCTGGATTAAGGGAATTAAGGGAGACCCAAAATACCTAAATTCAGGCACCATCTTTTTTCCAAAGTCAAACTGATGGCCACTGAAAACAGTAGAAGCCAAATGATCTAGGCCAATGACAGCAATGTCTCCAATGGGAAACCCTCTCAGATTCAGGCAGATTTTCTGCCTCATATGCATTGGACAAGAGGTCTTTGCTAAGAATGATTGGGAGGAAAGTCCACTGATGTGGGCTGACACTGGCTACCACAATAAAAGGACTCATGTTCTGATAATAAAACTCTTGAAAGGCACTACCCTATTCTCTTGGTGTAAATGTAGAACCTATGAACCCAAGGCAATCTCTTCTTATGTCCCATTACAGATGTAAGAAGGTGGAAAAAGGGCACCTTCGTTCCCCATAAGTGCTTGAGCAGACTTCTCTATTGCTCCCTATGTTATCAAGACCAGAAACATGGTTGCCACACCCCAGGGAAACAGCCGTCATCCCATTTAACTTATTCTACTGAAAGACACCTATTAATTTGCACATTATGTATGAGGTATTGAGGACCTGACCAAGAAAATTATAGAGAATTGACAGTCATAGCTCTCCCTGATGAATCTGTTGCCACTACTTGGCAGAGTTGTGCAACAGAAGCTTGCTGGGCCCATGAATCTGTCCTCATCACCACTTAACCAAAGTGCATGGACCTTAAAAGAATTCCAGACTGGCACAAACTGGCCCCAAGTTATCAGTCACAGGTCAGTCGATTGACGTGGAAACAAAAGGCCTCCACCACAGGATAGCTATTTGCCTACTCAATGAGCCGTATCTTTTCAGTTGAGAAAGAAATATCAAAACAGTCAAATGAGAGCAAAAGGGTACCATGAGGCCCTATAAGAGAGAATAGAAAAGACTTGATTGAATAGACTCCATGATGTAGAGGCACTCTGTGACAGACATAAAACAGAATGGCACCTAATTGTAGGAGCAGAACAAAAGTAACCATACTGTATCAATAACAGCTTAGTCAGCAATGTAAGCACATATGATGAAACTACAAGAGAAGCCCTGGGTTCCTGGTAATTGGAGAACATGTGACCTTATCTCCCCTAGGAATGGTCAACAAGATTTACATTAGATTAAGTGCTGGATTTGGTATGAGCTGCATCTTGTTTGTAAGTGAAGTGCTTAAGAGGGTCTATGGAAACAGTCTGTACGATTTCCCCAATACCAACCTGCAAAAATCGCTGGGTGTGGAAATGCTAGTATGCTTTCCCAGTCCCACAGCAGAGACAAGGTTACTGGTGCTCCTAAGTGCATGATAATATGGTGGTGGTTTGATTCAGGGGTCCCCCATAAACTTAGGTGTCCCGAATGCTAGGTTCCCAGCTGATGGGAGATTTAGGAATGAACATCTCCTGGAGGCAATGTAATGTTTGGGCACTCTTATGCTGCTCTTGGTGGGGTGATTTATGCCAGCAATGTGAACCTGACTGCAATAAACGATAATCTGCAAATGGGCCTCTATAAACCAACAGGAGAGCAGTGGATATGGATGGCTTCTGTTCAGATCCAAGCACTAGGGTCCATAGAATCTTGCCTAAGAAAAACACATGCACCAAAATATGAACATGCCTACACATATAACAATAAGCTTAACCTCAAAATATGCACAAACACACACACACACACATATTACTAGCAAAAGAATTGGAGAAATACACACGCCGTTCTACTTTTTCAGGCAAATACTCTCAGGAGCAAAATTAAAACTTTTACTCTAAGACTGCACCTAGGTGGCAAATAGAGAATCCCGTAGTTTCCATTATGGACATCCCTATTGATACTATACTTTGGAATGAAGAGGGACAGGCATGCCATAGGCTTTTTTTTTTTTTTATTTTTGCCTATATAAGGTTCAAGGCTGAATATTTTGGAGCAAGGACAATCCTACAATCACTTGGGTAGACACTGCTCTGCGAAAAAAAAAAAAAAAAAGAAGTGTCTTCGGAGCATAAGGAACGAAGGAGAGAAGCTATTGCTCATAATGCTGACGTTACTTCTATCGTGCTCTAAGACGAAATTATTCACAACAAACAAAGCAAAATGAGACATGGCGAAACAGGTGCCCTCTTCAGTTAAAGGGGAAATGGTAAATGGTCCTCCCTTCCATTCTGTCTTCCAATACACAATGTATCAATGGAAGAACCTTCATGCATACTGTCATAAAGAATTGACACATGTACTACAAACGGACACAACCAGGAACCAAGCCTCACAAACATAAAGTTGGGACTGGTGGCTGAACAAAATCTTCCACTGCATGTGATGGTGTTGAGCATGACAGTGGAACATAAGGAAAACTAGGACATGTATAACATTGGTCACATTTTTGTGCTACAGTGGAGGAAAGGCTACTGCAAACTGTGAAGTTATTCCCCCATACCTCAGACAAATGACACCCACTGCACTGCTGTTAGAGAGGCGCTTTGTCAGTCAAGTATGTTTAGTGCTGCATCAGCAGTGGACATGAGATCCTGGTTAAGCAAAATCATTTCAAATGAACTGCACTGCAGTCAAGGGGCACTGGACTCCATTGACTGTAAGATGTCCTCTGTGTTGAGGATTTTTCTAAAGACTCCAATCTGCATCACATGGTATGTTGATACAAACTGTCAATGGAAGGGTGTCTGCCCTGTGATCACATGGAAGAAGCAAGCAGGAGGAGGTGAGCAAAGGGAAGTCTCACATAATGTCAGCAAGAACACACTGTGTTTTTGTCCTAGGAGTAATCACAATTGTTTCCATACAGAGCAAAACAGTTTCCCACTTATTCTATTTTGTCTAAAAAGGCATATATTTTGCCATTTCATCTCCTGATACAATTTAGGGTAGGGTGGTCCACTCCCCATAAACTCTGGTACAGAGTTGAAAAAAACTGGGTATGAGAATCCAAAGGACTCCAGTGTACGTCAATACTGTTAACAAGCAGTGAGGTACTTTAGGGGAATCCTGACTTTCTTTATCTGGGAAGTGGCAGGAGATACATCTTCCTGTGGGCTTGGGCAGGAATCAGGAAGCATCACACGTTTGGCTTCAGTTCTGGATTAGCCCCTTCCATAGTTCACATGGAACCTCAGTAGTGGCTGTATCACCTCTAAGAATTGTCCAGCCTGATGCACCTGACACAACACAGATCCACTCTAAGGAAATTCCTTGAGATTAAGAGCCATATGTATTAAGTACTCCAGTAAAAGTCATGCAGAAGGGGAGCCAATCTGAAGATGTCTGATACAGAAGTTGGTACCAAGGAGTAGGCTGACATGAACCTGACCATGTGGATGTTGGTCTTTTGGAACTTTTGTATTGGAGGAATGTGCATGCAACAAAAGGGGACTTTCCGGAATGGTAAGCCAAATTTTATTCTTGTGAGAGTTTGAGAAGGCTACATGCACAGGCTTGTCTTATGAACTTTCTAAGAGGAAGGAAAGACTGCAAAGGACTTTGTTGGAAATGGACTTCTGGAATAAGGGTTGGCAGTGTTCTACTGCCCAGGCCCAGAAAGTTTGATCAAGGTTAAATTTGTAATGGACTGATGTGCTTGGCTAAAGATAACTGGACTGAGAGATTTAAGATTTTCAAGCTACAAAACCTCACACAAGTTAAAATTACAGGCAGAGACTGGCTATTGTCAAACACATTAGCAATCTTAAGGAAGATGGCCCAACTGCTTTACATTAAAACAATTGAAAGGATGCCTGAGAAAGACTATCATAGAAATCCAAACTCTTTTTGAGAGAGTTGACTGGAGAAGGAACCTGCTTTTCAAGGTTAGGATTCATCTTGTCCCTGAGTTAAGAATATGGCTGTGTCCTGCGTAACTGGCATTTGTTCCAGAACCATGAAAAATGCAAGGAGTGGTTGTGCATTGCACAGGGTTCCAGAAGCCTCTGCTGAGATGTGGCATGAGGCAGGCCGTGATGACCTGATGGGCTGGAAGAGCCTTTGGAAGGAGGACCATGGCTTACATGAAGACCTGAGGATGTTTTGCATATACCAGCACTATGCAAGGACTATGATAGAGCACACTGTTGGCCAAGAATGCAAGTGTTCCCTGGGTACACTGCGCAGCTGGAGGGGCAGAATTTGAAAATCTTGAGACTATAAGTCTCTGGTTAAATTGCAATTTGAACTGCAGAACTTTAATGCTTGCTCAATGGTAACTGAGTCTGCATTGCTTTTGATTTTCCTTGCTATGCATTATACACCAGTTGAAAATGTTTGTTCTGCCCCTTTATGTTAGAAGTATTTAACTTGTTTGATTTTATAGGACTTAATACCATAAATTGGTCAAGAGTGTGAGGACCTTTGAAAGTGAACTGAGCACAATTTACAATGTGTGATGCTTAGAAATCTATTGGGGGCCAGGGGCAGAATGTAGTAGTTTGAATAGATGGCCCCCAATATATTCACTGTTTTATTAATGTGTACTTTGCATCTGCAGCCACCTGGGTACAAACGTCACTGGGCAGATCTTAAGGTCTGGTGATTTCAACCTAAAGATATGCAAAGTGTGCCTAGCTCTGGTGTTCCTGAAGTCTGATGTGCTGTGTGGCTTTTGGTTTTTAGGCTGTACTTCTGTGTTTCGTCCTTTGAAAGCAGGTCAGCTTCTTCTGCCATTATGGAACCTCCCCTGGGTCTGTAAGATTCAATACATCTCCATCACCCTAGCACTGTCTGTCAGGTTTGCCATGGCAGCATCATACTTTCTCATTTTTCCACCTCTTTCTCTGTGGTTTTTCCTGTGCTCTACCTCATCTGTGAGTTTGGTCACCTCTTAGCAGTGACTCAACTATCTTCCTTCTCTTGCTGAAAGAGTTTGTATGTCCTTTGTTCCCACTGCCCTGTGAGAAGAACACCCTGATTCTTTGATAGAAAATGAGGTCCACATAGATTACTAGGAAACAGCTTTGTTAAAATAGATAAATTCTAGAATTAATCTAATTTACCAACACTTTCCCCTTGTAACTTAGGTGGACCTCACTTATCATCTAAGACTCAAGTTTTTCTTCACAAGGCAGTGAGACTAAAGGATATTCAGTCTTTTGATCATATAAAATAAGACAGTGTCAGGTAAGTCAGTATCAGGACGTGACCCACCCCGTGGATAAGGCACTGCACCATGTAAATCACCGAAAGAGAGGGGGAGATGAGCAAGAGTAATGCTGCAATGACAAACAGGACAAACCATTGCAGGGTGATGGATATTCCATTTCCCTTTTAACTCATGAGGGCAACTATTTTGCAGTATCTCATTTTCCTTTTGCAACTTTGTGGTGGACACGCTCTTTCAACAGCAAACAGAAACAGGAACTGCTTACATCATGAGCAAGTGACTTACCCACTTCACTCCTTTGCTCCCGAACACACTCTATTTATTTTTTCCAGAGCAATGTCCACCCATATGATTGTAGGCTGGTCCATGCCCCAAAAGATCCAGCCTTGGACGCTGCGGTATATAAGGGACAAAAAAAGTGCTGGACAAGCCTGGCCCTGATGGGCACAGGCTTTAAACTGAGAGAGATGTTCACATCAAAACTCCTGCCGAAAGTCTTTTACTTTCACGTGCTCACCTACCCTGGTTGCCTGGCTGGCTTCAAGGGGACCACAGTTGGCCCCTGGAGCAAGAACCCAGGAATCCACATGGCCTCTCTCAGTTCCTATGTCAAAGACAAAGGTCGACAAGTTTTGCTTTAGATTCAGTGATGGGTTTGGTATGACCTGCATCTTGAAAAGAAACTGTTCACAACAAAACTACAAAGTAAAATGAGACATGGCTGGCGAAAGAGGTGCCCTCTTGGGATAAAGGGGAAATGGTCAATGCTCCTTAGTCTGTTTTGTCCACAAAGACCCATATTTTGCCTTTTTACCTTCTGATAACGTTTTAGGGTTGGGTGGTTTATACCCCATAAATACTGGTACAGGATCAATCCTGTTTGTCCTCAATGAATCTGAATGCAACTAACAGGAAAACACTGGGTATGAGACTCCAAAGCATTTCAGTGTAGGCAAATACTGTTCCCAAGGAGTGAGGCACATTAGGGAAACCATGACTTTCTTTGTCTGGCAGCCTCTATCTGGGATATGGCAGGAGATATATCTTCCTGTAGGCTTAGACAGGCCTCAGCAAACATCACATGTTTGGCTTCAGTCTTGGTTAGCCACTTCTATAGTTCACATGCAACCTCAAGAGTGGCTACACCACCTCTAAGAAATGTCCAGCCTGAAGCACCATATACCACACAGTATCTACTCTAAGGACAGTCCTTGAGCTTCAGAACCAAATATTAAGTCCTCCAGTAAAAGTCATGCAGAAGGGGAGTTGTGGTGGTTTGATCAAGGTGTTCCCCATAAACTTAGGTGTTCTGAATGCTAGATTCCCAGCTGATGGATATTTGGGAATTAATGCCTCCTGGAGGGAGTGTATTGTTGGGAGAAGGCTTATGGGTGTTATAGCCAGTCTCCCCTTGCCACTGTTTGGCACACTCTCCTGTAGCTATTGTCCACCTTAAGTTGGCCAGGGGGCGATGTCCACCCTCTGCTCATGCCATCCTTTTCCATTGACATTGTGGAGCTTCCCCTTGAACCTATAAGCCAAAATACACCTCTTTTTCCCACAAGCTGCTCTTGGTTGGGTGATTTCTATGAGAAATGCGAACCTGACTGCAACAGTAAAGTGGTACCTAGGAGTGGGATTGCTGCTAGACACCCGAGTGTGTGGCTCTGGCCTTTTGGAGCTGATTTTCAAGAGGAATGTGGAAGGATTTGAAACACTGGCTTAAGAGACGCCTTTCAGTGCTGTAAGTACAGCCTGATGAACCATTCTGGTCAGAGTTCAAAGACCTGAATGCAGTAAGAACTATAGACTGTCAGGTTTGGCTTATGAGGATGAGAAAGAGCTTTGCCTGGACTGGGATAGCAGTTTGTGTGAGAAGCTTCCTGTTATGCCTGGGTCCTGAGAAGTTGTGCAGGGTTGCTTTGTGTAGAAATGAACTTGTGTGAGCAGAGGGATCTGGCACAGAAAAAAAAAAATCTTTGGGTGAACTGCTGCCCTTCACTGGGGCAACAGGAAGAATGTAGACTCTTTTGAAGGGGCCTGAATGCTCAAGTGCCCTGTTCTTCAAAGTCGGCTTTAATCCCCCATGGATTAACAAACTGGTATTGTTACACTCCACAACACCAGGCACGCTACCTGGTATTGTGGAGTATAACAAATGCTGCAAAAGGGTCATTGCGTTTGCAACAGTCTTGTGTTTTGGAAATGGCCATGGTCAGTGTGAAGCAAGTTTGATGGATGCCAGCACGGAGACCCCATGGGGCCATGACAATGAATTTTGGATTGCAGTGGAGACCCAGTGGAGATGCTGGGACCATGAGATGGCTGCTAGCGACAGCTACTTACTCTAATGAAGTTTTCCAGGACTGTAAGTAGCCTAGCTGGAGAGGCAGAATTGGAATGCCAGAGACTTGTTGCTGGTTAGAATTATCGGACTTGGTGATTTGCCAGTGATTAGAGTTGTTGGACTTGGAGTTACAGCTTGATGTTTGCCCTGGTTGTTTTAAATCTTGTATTGGCTAAATCTTTCTTTGCTATGACCAATGCCATCTTCTGCAGGGTGAATGCTTATTCTCTGCCATTATAGGTTTTTTGAGGTTTTTTTTTTTGGTATTATGGCTCAGTTAAAAGATCATGGACTATGGGGATGTATGAACATCATTGGAATTTATACAAATATGGGGAAAATTAAAGTTAGATGAATGCATTGCATTTTACATCATGTATAACCATACACGATCAGTTTATGGGGGACAGGGGCAGATTGTGGTGGTTTGATTCAGGTGTTGCCCATAAACTTAGGTGTTCTGAATGCTAGGTTCACAGCTGGAGATTTAGGAATTAATGACTCCTGGAGGGAGTGAATTGTTGGGGCAGGCTTATGGGTGTTACAACCAGTTTCCATTTGTCACACTCGCCTGTTGCTATTGTCCAACTTATTTGGCCAGGGTGTGATGTCCACACTCTGCTCATGCCATAAGTTTCCCTGGCCATCAGGGAGCTTCACCTTGAGCCTGTAAGGCAAAATAAACCTCATTTTCCCACAAGCTGCTCTTGTTGGAAGAGTTCTACCAGCAATGCAAACTTTACTGAAACATGAGTATTAACTGACATGGAAGATACAGAACCAGGGCCTATGCATGGGTATTTCATTGTGTCATATCAGTTTGGTAATGACAGAGTACAAGCGCAATAGAGAGAACGAGGAGGCAGCCCAATAGAGAAAACCAAGATAAGATCTGGTTGTCCTCCACAATACCTAGTCATTTTAGGACAGACCTCACACAGGAAGGGTCCAAAGGGTACTAGGATTTCCATAAAATAACCAGACCACATTCATGAAACCTGAGTCAAGAATTAAAGTGCATGTACACATGCTATAAGAGAAGTGACTAGGTTCCAAAGACGTGTTTTTCATACTTGCATATTCTTTTGCCAGACACTCCATTCACACTGCTTCACTAACAAAACACACACCCATCAGACAATTTCTGGACTGCACAGACCTTTACCCAGGCAGGGACATCTGAATGTCAAGGAATTTACTGTATACTCCATAGCATTCTATTTGTACTAGGCAACAAAGCACAGGCAAGGGCTCACTGATGACAGGACAGCATGCTTTTGGGGTCACCGGGGAATATGCAGTGGTGGCTCTTCTATCAGGAACAGGGCACTTCATCAGGTGCAGTTCCATCTGGTATCAAACCTGCCTTTTTAGTACCAACAAAATACGCACAGCATTAGATAGCTATTTCCAGCAAAGCTAATTAATGGCAGCTTCTCTGGGATCCCATGTGACTCTAGCCTGTGAACTTCATGGACTCCCACATCCAGATAACTTCTTATTTTCTATCACTTAGAGGACAATTTATGTGCAATAACAGGTGCTCTGATCCTCAGTTCAGCAGCCAAAGAATGACTTCTACCCACAGCAAGAAGGTGCTCTTTAGTTAGGTGCCCAGATATAAGAACGCACATTGTCCTATCATTGAGACCTTAGATGCCACCTGAGGCGGTGAACACAGGCCAGGGAGGAGAGACTAGTGTGACTAAGACTAGGAGCAAAGGAAGCCCTGGGTATGCTTGACCATGTTCAGTTTTTATGCAACATGCAAAGGGATGGCAAGGCAAAACTAAAAAGACCGTCCACAAGCCTAGGGGCAATGTCCCTGAGTCCCTTGATAGGGAGACCTTTTGCATGTGTTGCAGGATTAGACCAACTGCCCACCAGGTCTGGTTCACTGAATTACATTTCTTTTCAGATGATAAGTGTGTTGTGTTGAGGAATATTCTAGGAGAAGCAGCTCAGCAAGAGACCAAGACTACTGACTCCATTGAGAAAGTCCCACAAATTTGTGGCCAAAAGAGAGGCCACACAGGTAAGAATTAATCTATTTTAGCAATGCTGTTTCCGTGTAATCTGCGTGGACCTCACTTTGTATCAAAGAATCAGGGTTTTCTTTTCACAAGGCAGTTGGGTAAACAAGAGATTCATACTCTTTCAGCAAGACAAGGAAGATAGCTGAGTCACTGTTAAGAGGTGACCCAACTCACAGATGAGGTAGGGCACAGAAAAACCACAGAGAAAGAGCTGGCAAAATGAGCAAGAATGATGCTTCGATGGCAAACCTCACACACAGTACCTGGGTGATGGAGATGCTATTTCCCTCTTGACCCACGAGGGCACCTATCTTGCAGTGTGCCATTTACCTTTCCAGCTTTGTTTTGAACACGCTCTTCCTACAGCAAACAGAAGCAGGTCCTGCTTACATCATGAGCAAGCATCTCACTGATGTCATTCCCTTGCTTCCGAACACACTCATTTAGTTTTTGCAGAGCAATGTCCACCCAAGGGATGGTCTGGTGGTCCATGACCCGAAAGTTCCAACCTTGGACCTTAGGATATATAGGGGTCAAAAAAGCCCTGAAAAAGCCTGGCGCCTCTCAGTTTTTATGCCAAAGACAAAGATCGACACATTTTACCTTAGATTCAGTGCTGGGTTTGGTATGAGCTGCATCTTCTAAAGGAACTGTTCACAACAAAGCTTCAAACAAAATGAGACATGGCAAAAGAGGTGCCCTCTTGGGATAAAAGGGAAATGTTCAATGATCTTCCCCTTCTTTCTATGTTACCCAATAAACAATTTATCAATGGAAAAACCTTTTTCAATACTGTCATAAGGCACAAGACACCTGTGCTACAAGTAGAAACACCCAGGATCCAAGACTCACACACATGTAGCTGTGGTCTAAACCAGGACTGGTGGCTGAACAACATCTTCTATTGCAGTTCATGGTGTTGGACATGAGAGTGGAACATTGGGAGAACTAGGACATGCATAGCATGATCCACTTTTTTGTGGCTCAGCAGAGGATAGGCTCCTTCGTACTCTACAGTTCTTCCCTCAAACCACAGGTAAATGACCCTCTGTGCACTGCTCTGTTAGGGAGGCCCTTTGTGAGTCAAGAATGTCTAGTACTCCATCACCAATGGACAATGAGATTCTGGTTAACCAGAATCACCTCAAATGAATAATAGTGAGGCCATGGGGCACTGGACTCCACTGACTATATGACGTCCTCTAGGCTGAGGAATATTCTATATGGGTTGACTGCATCTCCAGGCCTGTTGACACAAACTGTCAACAGAAGAGGGTCTGCCCCCTTTTCACATGGCAGGAGTAAGCAGGAGGAGGTGAGTGAAGGGAAGTGTGACCTAATGTCAGCATGCACCACATGTGCACTGTGGTCTTTCCCTAGGAATCATCAATTGTTTGCATACAGAGCAAATCAGTAAACCACTGACTTTATTTTGTCCACAAAGTCCCATATTTTGTAATTTTATCTTCTAATACAATTTAGGGTAGAGTGGTTCATCCCCATATATACTGGTACAAGATCCATCCTGTTTCTTCTCAATGAATCTGAATGCAACAAACAGGAAAACACTGGGAATGAGACTCCAAAGCATTCCAATACTGTTCCCAAGCAGTGAGGCACATTAGGGAAATCATGTCTTTCTTTGTCCTGCAAACTCTATCTGGGATATGTTAGGAGTTATATCTTCCTGTAGCCTTGGGCAGGCCTCAGAAAACACATGTTTGGTCAGTCCTGGGTTAGGCCCTTCAATAGTTCACATGCAACCTGAAGAGTGGCTGCATGCTCAGAAATGTCCAGCCTGATGCACCACGTATGATGTAGTATCCACTTTAACTAAGTAAAGTCCTTGAGCTTCAGAGCCATATGTATTAAGCCCTCAAGTAAAAGTCACACACAAGGGGAATATTAACTGACACGGAAGATACAGAACCAGGGACTATGCATGGGTATTTTCATTGTGCCAGTCATATCACTTCGATAATGACAGAGTACACAAGCACTAGAGAGAACAAGCAGGCAGCATAATAGAGAAAACCAGATAAGAACTCCTCTGCCCTCCACAAAACCTAGTCATTACAGGACAGACCTCACACAGGAAGGGTCTAAAGGGTACTAGGATTTCCATAAAATAACCAGACCACATTCATGAATAAAAGTGCATGTACACATGCTATAAGAGAAGCGACTAGGTTCCAAAGATGTGTTTCTATCCTTGCATATTTTTTTTGCCAGACACTCCATTCATACTGCTACACTCACAAAAACACACAGCCATCAGACAATTTGTGGACTGCACAGACCTTTACCCAGGCAGGGACATCTGAATGTCAAGGAGCTTAATGAATACGCGATAGCATTCTATTTGTACTATGCAACAAAGCACAAGCAAGGGCTCACTGATGACAGTACATCATGCTTTTGGGGTCACCTGGGGATATGCAGTGGTAGCTCGTCTATCAGGAACAGGACACTTCATCAGGTGCAGTTCCATGTAGTATCAAACCTGCCCTTTTAGGACCAACAAAATATGCAGAGCATTGGATTGTTATTTCCAGCAAAACCACTGGCAGCTTGTCTAGTATCCCATGTGACTCTAGCCTGTGAACTTCAGGGACTCCTACATCCAGATAACTTCTTATTTTCTATCACTTAGAGGACAGCTTCTGTGCAATAGCAGGTGCTCTGATCATCACTTCAGCAGCCAAAGAATGACTTCTACCCATCGCAAGAGGGTGCTCTTTAGTTAGGTGCCCAGATATAAGAATTCACACTGTTCTACCATTGAGACCTTAAATGCCACCTGAGGCAGAGAGCACAGGCCAAGGAGTAGACTAGTGTATCTGCAGGATTAGGTCATGGCCCCTGTGGAAGACTAGGAGCAAAGAAAGCCCTGGATATGCTTGACCATTGCTACATGCAAAGGGATGGCAACTGAAAACTGTAAAGAACTATCCAAAGGCTAGGGGCAATGTCCCTGATTCCTTTGTTAGGGAGACCTTTTGCATATGATGCAGGATTAGACCACATGCCCACCAGGTCTTGGTTCACTGGATTACACTTCTTCTCTGATGATCAGTTTGTTGTGTTGAGGGATATTCTAGGAGAAGTTGTTCAGCGACAGACCAAGACTACTGACTCCATTGACAAGGTCCCACAAATTTGTGGCCAAAAGAGAGGCCACACAGGTAAGAATTAATCTATTTTAGCAATGCTGTTTCCGTGTAATCTGCGTGGACCTCACTTTGTATCAAAGAATCAGGGTTTTCTTCTCACAAGGCAGTTGGGTAAACAAGAGATTCATACTCTTTCAGCAAGACAAGGAAGATAGCTGACTTACTGTTCTGTTAGGGCACAGTAAAACCCACAGAGAAAGAGGAGGCAAAATGAGAAAGAATGATGCTTCCATGGCAAACCTGACAGTGTCAGGGTGATGGAGATGTTATTTCCCTTTTAAAACACGAGGGCACCTATGTTTCGGTGTGCCATTTACCTTTCTAGCTTTGTTGTGAACACGCTTTTCCTACAACAAACAGAAGCAGGGACTGCTTACATCATGAGCAAGCATCTTACCAATGTCATTCTGTTGCTCCTGAACACACTCATTTAGTTTTTGCAGAGCAATGTCCACCCAAGGGATGGTCTGGTGGTCCATGGACAAAAAATTCCAACCTTGGACCTTGGGATATATAGGGGACAAAAAAGCCCCGGAGAAGCCTAGCTCCTCTCAGGTTTTATGCCAAAGGCAAAGATCGACACATTTTACCTTAGATTCAGTGCTGGGTTTGGTATGAGCTGCATCTTCTAAAGAAACTGTTCACAACAAAGCTTCAAACAAAATGAGACATGGCAAAAGAGGTGCCCTCTTGGGATAAAAGGGAAATGGCCAATGATCTTCCCCTTCTTTCTATGTTACCCAATAAACAATTTATCAATGGAAAAACCTTTTTCAATACTGTCATAAGGCACAAGACACCTGTGCTACAAGTAGAAACACCCAGGATCCAAGATTCACACACATGTAGCTGTGGTCTAAACCAGGACTGGTGGCTGAACAACATCTTCTATTGCAGTTCATGGTGTTGGACATGAGAGTGGAACATTCGGTGATCTAGGGCACGCATAGCATGATCCACTTTTTTGTGGCTCAGTAGAGGATATGCTCCTTCGTACTCTACAATTCTTCCCTCAAACCACAGGTAATTGACCCTCAGTGCACTGCTCTCTTAGGGAGGCCCTTTGTGAGTTCAGCATGTCTAGTACTTCTTGACCAATGGACAATGAGATTCTGGTTAACCAGAACCATCTCAAATGAATTACAGTGAGGCCACAGACACTGAACTCCACTGACTGTATGATATCCTCTATGCTGAGGAATATTCTATATGGGTTGACTGCATCTCCAGGCATTTGACATAATCTGTTAACAGAAGGGAGTCTGCCCCTTTTTCACATGGTAGGAGTAAGCAGGAAGAGGTGAGCAAAGGGAAGTGTGACCTAATGTCGGCATGTACCGCACACTGCAGTCTTTTCCTAGGAATCACCTCAATTGTATACAGAGCAAAACGGTAAGCCACTTGCTCTGTTTTGTCCACAAAGTCCCATATTTTGCAATTTTATCTTCTGATACGTTTTAGGGTAGGGTGGTTAATTCCCCATAAACACTGGTACAAGATCAATCCTGTTTCTCCTCAATGAATCTGAATGCAACTAACAAAAAATGTTGATATGAGACTCCAAAGCATGTGAGTGTAGGTAAATACTGTTCCCAAGCAGTGAGGCACATTAGGGAAATCAGGATTTTCTTTGTCTAGCAGCCTCTATCTGGGATGTGGCAGGAGATATATCTTCCTGTAGTCTTGGGCAGGCCTCAGCAAACATCACATGTTTGGTCAGTCCTGGGTTAGCCCCTTCCATATTTCACATGCAACCACAAAAGTGGCTACAACACCTCTAAGTAATGTGCAGCCTGAAGCACCATGTATGACACAGTACCCACTCTAAGTAAAGTCCTTGAGCTTCAGGGACCTCACTTTTAATCTAAGAATCAGGGTTTTTTCTTATCATTAGGCAGTACAAAAAGGATACACAAACTCTTTCAGCAAGACGAGGAGGACAGCTAAGTCACTGTTAAGAGGTGACCCAACTCACAGATGAGGTAGGGCACAGAAAAACCACAGAGAAAGAGCTGGCAAAATGAGCAAGAATGATGCTTCGATGGCAAACCTCACACACAGTACCTGGGTGACGGAGATGCTATTTCCCTTTTGACCCACGAGGGCACCTATCTTGCAGTGTGCCATTTACCTTTCCAGCTTTGTTGTGAACATGCTCTTCCTACAGCAAACAGAAGCAGGAACTGCATACATCATGAGCAAGCATCTCAATGATGTCATTCCGTTGCTGGTGAACACACACTTAGTTTTTGCAGAGCAATGTCCACCCAAGTGATGGTCTGGTGGCCCATGCCCGAAAAGATCCAACTTTGGTCTTTGGGATATATAGGGGTCAAAATAGCCCTGGAAAAGCCTGGCACCTCTCAGTTTTTATGCCAAAGACAAAGGTCGACACGTTTTACCTTAGATTCAACGCTCGGTTTGGTATGACCTGCATCCTGAAAAGGAACTGTTCACAACAAAGTTGCAAATCAAAATAACGACACTGCAAAAAAGGTGCCCTCTTGGGTTAAAATGGACATGGTCAATGGTCCTCCCTTCCATTCTATGTCTCCAATCACTGAATTAATGAAAGAACCTTCTCGCATACTGTCCATAAGTAATAGACATCTGTACTATAAACAGATACAACCAGGGCCCAACCCTTGGACACACAGAGCTGTGGTCTAAACTGTGACTGCTGGCAGACCAATATCTTCCACTGCAGTTGATAGTGTTGGGCCTGAGTGGAACATAGGGAAAATTAGGACACACATAGCATTTTCCACTTCCTTGTGCCCCAGTGGAGTAAAGGCTGCTTGAAACTGTTAACATTCTTCCCTTATGCCTCATGCAAATGGCATTTACTGAACTGTTCTATTAGGGGGGCCCTTTGTGATTGAAGCATGTTTAGTGCTGCATCAGCAAAGGACACGAGATCCTGGTTAACCAAAATCATTTCAAATAAATTCCACTGAGGTCAAGGGCACTGAACTCCACTGACTGTAAGATGTTCTGTGTTGAGGAATATTCAAAAAGGGCCAACTGCATCCTGTGGCATGGTGATACAAACTGTCAGAAGAAGGGAGCCCTTTCACATGGCAGGAGTAAGCAGGAGGTACGTGAAGGGAAAATGTGTCCTGCATCACCATGCACAACACACTGTGTCCTTATCCTAGGACTTATCACAATTGTTTGCACAAAAAACAAGACAGTCACCCACTTATTCTGTTTTGTGTACATTGACCTGTATTTTGCCTTTTCATCTCCTAGTACAATTTACGGAAGGGAAGTCCATTCCCCCATAAATTCTGGTGCAGGATCAATCCTGTTTCTCCTAGATGAATATGAATGCAACTACTAGGAAAACACTGGATATGAGACTCCAAAGAAATTCACTGTAGGTTAATACTATACCCAAGCAGTGAGGTAGTTTATGGAAATCGTGACTTTCTTTGTCTGGAAGACCCTATCTGGAATGGGCTTGGGCAGGCCTCAGTAAACATCCCAAATTTGTCCTCAGGCCTGGATGAGCCACTTCCATAGGTCACATGGAGCCTCAACAGTGGCTGCAACACCTCTTAAGAATTGTCCAGCCTGAGGTCCTGATACAACACAGATCCCCTCTAAGGAAAGTCTTTGAACTTCACAGCCATATATATTAAACCCTCCAAGTAAAAGTCATGCAGTAGTGGAGTAGTAACTGACATGGAAGATAAAGAACCAGGCCTATACATCAGTATTTCATTATGCCAGACAAATCAGTTCAATGAGAATGCGAGAGAGAATGAAAATTGAGAGCAATGGAGAAAACTGATAAGAACTGATTGTTCTCCACAATATGGAGTTAGACCTGACACAGGAAGGGTCCAAAGGGTACTAGGCTCTCCATACATAACAAGGACACATGCATGACAACTGAGTCTGGAATAAAAGCAGATGTAGTCATGCTACACGAGATGTGACTGGGTTCCAAATACATATTTCTCATACTTTGCTTTCTTTTGCCAGACATTCCATTCACACTGTTGCACTCACAAAAACACACATCTATCAGAAAACTTGTGGACTGTACAGAGCTTTACCCAAGCAGGGTAAAGGGGCCAAGGTGTATAATGAATAATTGATAGCATTCTATTGGTAGTAGCTAACTGTGGTAATTTGAATAGATAGCCCCCAATATATTCTTTCGCCTTAATAGTTTGTAGTTTGCATCTGTAGCCACCTGTATGGAGGCTGTGTCACTGGGAAGATGCTAAGGTGTGGGTTTGAGATTTAAACCTAAAGATATGCTCAGTATGCCTACTTGGAGTTTCTGAAGTGTGCTGTGCTGTGTGGTTTTTAGGCTGTGCTTCTCTGTGTTCTGGAATGTGAAAGCAGGCCAGCTTCTTTTGCCATGATGGAACTTCCCCAGGGTCTATAAACTTTAATCAATCCCTTCCCTCCATAACTGTGCCAGGTCTGGAAGTTTATCTCAGCCAATCTGAAGATATCTGCTACAGAAGTTGGTACCAAGGAGTAGGCTGACATGAACCTGACCATGTGGATGTTGGTCTTTTGGAACTTTTGTATTGGAGGAATGTGCATGCAACAAAAGGGGACTTTCCGGAATGGTAAGCCAAATTTTATTCTTGTGAGAGTTTGAGAAGGCTACATGCACAGGCTTGTCTTATGAACTTTCTAAGAGGAAGGAAAGACTGCAAAGGACTTTGTTGGAAATGGACTTCTGGAATAAGGGTTGGCAGTGTTCTACTGCCCAGGCCCAGAAAGTTTGATCAAGGTTAAATTTGTAATGGACTGATGTGCTTGGCTAAAGATAACTGGACTGAGAGATTTAAGATTTTTAAGCTACAAAACCTCACACAAGTTAAAATTACAGGCAGAGACTGGCTATTGTCAAACACATTAGCAATCTTAAGGAAGATGGCCCAACTGCTTTACATTAAAACAATTGAAAGGATGCCTGAGAAAGACTATCATAGAAATCCAAACTCTTTTTGAGAGAGTTGACTGGAGAAGGAACCTGCTTTTCAAGGTTAGGATTCATCTTGTCCCTGAGTTAAGAATATGGCTGTGTCCTGCATAACTGGCATTTGTTCCAGAACCATGAAAAATGCAAGGAGTGGTTGTGCATTGCACAGGGTTCCAGAAGCCTCTGCTGAGATGTGGCATGAGGCAGGCCGTGATGACCTGATGGGCTGGAAGAGCCTTTGGAAGGAGGACCATGGCTTACATGAAGACCTGAGGATGTTTTGCATATACCAGCACTATGCAAGGACTATGATAGAGCACACTGTTGGCCAAGAATGCAAGTGTTCCCTGGGTACACTGCGCAGCTGGAGGGGCAGAATTTGAAAATCTTGAGACTATAGGTCTCTGGTTAAATTGCAATTTGAACTGCAGAACTTTAATGCTTGCTCAATGGTAGCTGAGTCTGCATTGCTTTTGATTTTCCTTGCTATGCATTATACACCAGTTGAAAATGTTTATTCTGCCCCTTTGAAATTGAACTAAGTACAATTTACAATGTGTGATGGTTATAAATCTATTGGGGGCCAGGGGCAGAATGTAGTAGTTTGAATAGATTGCCCCCAATATGTTCACCGTTTTATTAAGGTGTACTTTGCATGTGCAGCAACCTGGGTGGAAGTGGCACTGGGCAGATCTTAAGGTCTGGTGATTTCAACCTAATGATATGCAAAGTGTGTCTAGTCCTGGAGTTCCTGAAGTCTGATGTGCTCTGTGGCTTTTGGATTTTAGGCTCTACTTCTCTCTCTCTGTTTGGTCCTTTGAAAGCAGGTCAGCTTCTTCTGCCATTATGGAACCTCCCCTGGGTCTGTAAGATTCAATAAATCCCCTGTTCCATAGCATCTCCATCACCCTGGCACTGTCAGGTTTGCTATGGCAGCATCATTCTTTCTCGTTTTGCAACCTCTTTCTCTGTGGTTTTTCCAGTGCCCTACTGTGGTTTACATGAAGACCTGAGGATTTTTTGGATATACCAGGACTATGTATGCAAGGGCTACGACAGAGCACACTGTTGTCCTAGGATGGAAGTGTTCACTGGGTACACTGTCCAGCTGGAAGGGCGGAATTTGAAAATCTAGAGACTGCAAGTTTCTGGTTAAACTGCATTTGAACTGCAGAGGACTAATGTTTGCTGGATGGTAGATGAGTTTGCATTGCTTTAGTCTTTCCTTGCTATGCATTACACCAGTTGAAAATGTTTACTCTGTGCCATTATATGTTGGAAGTATTTAACTTCTTTGATTTTACAGGACTTGCAGAATATGGAATATGGATATAAAGAGAAGCTCAGCTAAGACCTGGACCAGTCCACTTTTTAAGTCAAAGTCAAAGAGATGGCTAGTGAACACCAAGTACCATCCACATGCCTCAGCCCAATGACACAGACTGCTGTTAGGAAGGCCCTTTGAGTCTCAAGCAGGTTTAGGGTTACCCAGCTAGGAAGAATACTGCCTTTGTAGGGCAAATAATGTATCTTCTCTCTTGGTGCTTACTGGTCATGACAAATGTTGACCTACTGAGAAAAAGTATTATGAATTTATATGTGTGTTCCTGGACAAAAAGGAGTATTTTTCTCAATGCTAATGCCATCCAAGTGAGAGTAGCTTGGTCTATTCCCAAAAAAACTCCTGGATAGGAGCAATCCAAGATTTCCCTGTCACATCTGAAAGCAAGCTCAGGCCCAAACTAGGTAATGTTTCTATGTTTTTTTCCTGTCTAGGTCAAAAAAGGTTAAAAGTAGTGTGGCCACAGGAAAGTACAAAATGAGAACCTTGATATGATTTACATGGAAGTCTCTATTTGCAACCTGAAAGGAGCACCACCTTGCAACTTATGAGCTTGCTCTGTATATTTTTCTCAAAAAGAAGCAGGACATGTGTGTTTGTATGATTTGTTGTGTAGGATTTGTGGGGAAGGGTAGGAAGGGTGTGGTGATTGGTATGTGCATCAGCATGATCTCAAGTGAGCTCATGAGTGGCCCTGAGAGAGCAGTTGTTGACCCTAGTGCTTGGATCTACACAAAGGCTGTGTCCTTTCCTCTCTTCTTGGTTTATATGTGAGGTGGTGTAACTGACCCATTCTGGAGCTTGCTATTTTGTCATGCACTTAAAAGAATCTGTAGACTTGCTGGTATGGGACCCATAGCTGGAGCTGGGAAACAAGTCAGAACCATATCCAAACATAAGCCCACTCTCCAGTATCAAGCTACTATCAATTGTGGGCTACAAGAGGGCCTACACCTATTAAATTCTCTATAAAAAAAAAAAAGTAAGGGTTATCTCATTTGTCCTGGTGCTAACTTACTCTCCGTTGGAGAATCTGCTTCTCTTTTTCAGATAGATGTAGACCCTAAGGAGAGAGCCACCCCATCATACCTCAAAAGGGCCCCGGCTGAAACTAAGAAAAATTGGAGAAACAAGCAAGGGGGCTGTTTTCCTGATGAACCGGACACCAGCACAAGGGGGAAGGAGATCAGCACAGAGAAAAATCAACTCCTACCAAATCAGAAAGCCAGAGCCTCAGAGGCCCCCAACACCTCATCACTGAAGCAGACCAAAAATGAACCCAACATGGCTCAGGGAAACGGAAAGAATGTCAAGAGTCACATGTTGGGTCATGATATGCAGAGACATTTAGCTTACCCATAACTGTAGGCTAAATCCACAATGCATGACCCGTATACCTCAACAAGGAGGGGCCAAGGGGAGGGGGTAGGTCACGGATGAGCCTAATAATGGTACCAAACTGACTGTATTTGCTGAATACAGAACTGACTAATAAAAAAATAAATAAATAAATAAATAAATAAAAATGGGTTTCAATATGAAAAAAAAAAAAAAAAAAGAATCTGTAGACTTGGCTCCCCTATGGGATTCAGAAGACAGACTGGCATTTCCACAGCAAGCTGTTTATGTGGGGCTTAGTGGTGGAAATCAAGGTAACCTCTTAGAGCCTCAATGTTGTACAAGAGGAGCTCTTAACCACTGAGCCATATCGCCATTTCTGGCAGCAAATTTTAAACTTAAGAGTCACCAATTTATTCTGCAACAGCATTATCTTATTAATGGTTCATATATCACAGAGAAAAATGAGAATAACATTGCAAACTAGGTGCATTTGTATGTGAATGGGGAAAGAGAAAATGATCCTCTTTCCTATCATGTTTCCCATTACACAGTGTCTCTCAAGACACAGTTTATCAATGGAATTATTTCTCTTGCCAATTTCACAAAGACATACTGCAAACATACCACACCCAGGATCCTAGTGTCATAGAGGCAGGAGTATGATGAAAACTGTGACTATTGGCTGACCAAAATATATGATTAGGACTGAAAGGCTTGGGCATGACTGTGGAAAAACCGTACTATTGGACTACTGCCCAGACTATCTTTATCAATGGCTTATATGGAACCTAGGAAAGGCAACATAATCTATGGAAGTGATGCCCAGTGGGGTGTAAGGTTCTAGCAAGACACTGTCAGACAATTCTGAGGAAAGTCTCTGAGCATCACAAACATACATAATTCCTCCATAAAAATTATGCAGAAGGAAGTATAGAGGTACTGGGAACATTGAGACATATGGAAGGGTGTCTTCTTTGAAGATAGAGAACTATCAATCCAGTCAACCAAGAAAGAGAGGCATACCAGGAGGTACCATAACAGAGCACACCTAAACAAGACTTAGTCTCCACAATGTCAAGTCATTTTATGAAGAACCTGATGGCACCTAAGTGTTGTAGGTGGGGCACAACAAACCAGATACATCCATGAAGGCTTAGAACATATGAAAGGAAGCAACAAAAACTTAACAAAGGAGAGCCAAAGGATCACTGATGATAGAACATTATGACGGGAGATTCACTTTGAGATATCTCATGTAAGCTAGCCTGTCAGATATAGGGAACTGCAATCAGATGAGGTACTACATTGTAGAAAGATTGCATGCTGAAGAAAATTATATATCCAGAATATGTTGGATCACCATTTTAAAATTTAGACCATGTGAATGCAATGTAAAAATATCCACTCTGCCTCTATCTCTGTAAGTCTACATGTTTTTAGTTTTTTATGAATTGGCACCTTGACACCTATTCTGACCCCATGGGATCATAATGTATATGTAGTTCTCGCTGAAGTTTATATGACTTTACATATTTGGAGATGGACTGCCTATGCCTACTCAATGTGTATATTTCAGAACTACTCAAAAACTGACAGCCAAGTTTTCTGAGTGGGTACCATCACCTGAATGAGCTTTAGAGTATCTTGAATATTTGTCAGGTACAAAAACTGCCTTTGGAATCCAGACATGGTGGTGCATGCCTTTGATTCTAGCACTCAGGAGGCAGAGGCAGAGGTAGGAGGATCTGCATGATTTCAAGGCCACCTTTAGACTACATAGTAAATTCAAGGTCAGCCTGGTCTAGTGAGACCCTGTCTTGAAAAACCAAAAACAAACACACAAATAAATAATAATAATTATAAACAAAAAGCCTTTGAGAAAAGTGCATGGTTTGTAGTCAGGTAGCATTTGTGCGACACTGAAAATAACAGTAATAGATCAATTGTGACATCTAGTGCACCTTAACTATCCCTGTCATGCTAAGATCTCCCATAGACCTGGTAGCTGGTCTCCTGTTCATAATAATTCTGCGTGCGCTCAACAAACCAATAGAAAAGCTGAAACGTAACATGAAAATAACACGATGTACGTTGGCCTCCATATTAGCAGTTCCCAGACACTGCTTCATCTATGCAACCTGCAGCCTGAGAGCCTGAAGTGCCTGCTCAAGGAATTTTAAATTCCTGGTTAGCAATTTTCCAGGTTGTTTTCCTCTGTGCTTGAGCCCTACTTCATAAGTCCCAATGAATGTTCACAATTGTTATGCACATCCCATAATGAGCTTTAAATCTTTCTGAGGGAATCAACTGTGTTTCAATGGGCAATATCTTTATGGCTTGCATGACTTTTGTGGATAATCTTCTACACAGGCTGACTCATTCTCATCAATTACATAAGGGAGACTTACATAGAGGTGTTAACATGTGTTTTTAAAAGATGTTAATGGGTCACATGATCATACCACGTTTTCATACCATAAGCCAATTCTTGAACAAATTCCCTCCCAGGAAAATTATAAAAATAATTTTCATGCCAATTATGCCAATGTTCTATAGAAAATAGTATTTCAAATCAGATGGTTCTGGGAACCACAGTTTTATGGTATTTTGGTTTGATTTTATGTATTACACTTCATTCATTAGACCATAATAGGCATGAAATTTTGAATATTTCATATTAATGACTGAGCCTATAGAACATATCACTAATTGCAGACCTGCCTGATTTTCCTATTATTACCAGAGCTTCTCCTTTCTTCCATTCCTATTTTGTTTGCATCCTAGGAAAATTTTAGTGCCAAAGAAAGTAATAGTTTTGAGGGTATTTTAAGTATAGTAAAGTAGGTTCCTGGACCTTAACAGTGCCAGAGTATTACCAGAAGCAGCACTACAATGAAATCATGGGTCAGCAGTTCTTTGCAGGTCAGATGATATCCATGAGTCAGTCATAATTTGTAGCTTTTGGTGAAGAGTAGGATGGTTTGAATTCAATGTGAGTAAATCCAATACAGGTGCTGAATCACCATCGCTACATCAATCTCGGAATGTGAAGGAAGCTGCAATAGAGCTCTTCTTGTGTTCTGAACACGAGTGATTCAGATTCAAGCCCATGATCTTTCTTGTGACCTGTAAGGAAAGTGTCCATCAAGATTAAACTGACCTTATACAAACTATTTGTATTTCTCAACACCAGTGAAGTATGTGAACATAGGTCAACTTTCACCACAAACATCAGATTCCATATGTTTCAAAGTTGATTGGCACCAACTGAACATGCCTTGTGTTCATCAGCCATTAAAGGAAGAGTGAATTATTTTAAGAAAATAATTTTTTTTTTATTTTTTTATTTTTGTTATTTTATTTATTTGATAGCGACAGAGAGAGAGAGAGGGAAGGAGGGAGGGAGGGAGGAGGGAAAATGAGCGTGCCAGGACCTCCAGCCACTGCAAACGAACTCCAGACTTGTGCGTCCCCTTGTGCATCTGGCTCACGTGGGTCCTGGGGAATCGAGCCTCAAACCGGGGTGCTTAGGCTTCACAGGCAAGAGCTTAACTGCTAAGCCATCTCTCCAGCCCAGAAAATAATTTTTAAAATACTGTAGCTGGGAGTGATGGGGGCACACCATTAATCCCAGCACTCAGGAGGCAGAGGTAGGAGGACCACTGTGAGTTGGAGGCCAGCCTGGGACTATAGAATGGGTTCTATGTCAGCCTAGTCTAGAGTGAAACCCTCCCTTAAAAAAATTGTATAGTATGCTCAATTCTAGACTTAAAAAGGTATGGAATTTGCTATGAAAGCACAGAGAATGAGAAAAATGTTTCCTCATGTTTCCCAATCTAAGACTGTATCAGCATGACAACAGAAACTCAGTCTGTGATTTTGATGTGTAACCTGAGAATTTGCATTTCTAACATACTATCAGGTAGGTGTTTATGCTGCTTGTGTTGTGATCACAATGTGAGAATCAGTACAGTAACATGTTAAGGTGACAACTCCTCATGAAATTTAAGTTGAACTGGGTCATCCAAAGCACACAGATTCCCCATGTAGGATTGGATCACAAAGTTACTCGAGACAATGATATATATTCTTTCATCCTGATAATACTAGGAATTGGAGCATAGTGCAGCACAGATAGACGCTTTATTTGGCAAGTGAAAATTAAGTGCATACTTATAAGAGAGACCAAAGTAGGAAAATACCAATAAGAAAAATGTAACACATGTGTAAGGGGACAGAAGGGGAAGGAAGCTTCTATTCTTTAAAGAATATCTAATGCTAATATTTTTCAGGGTATGATGATGGTGATGTGTGCCTGAAAGAAAAGTGTTTTACTGCTACTAAAGATTGAACCTAAAGCACTCTCTAATACAGTTTATGAACATTTTATACTAGAAAGGAACACTGTAAAATTCTATAATGAAGTAGTAGTTTTCAAAACTATAATAGATGACTGTGGGTTTTTCAAATTTATCAATTATTTCTGACAATTTTATTATGTGTAAACAATGCATACTGACCCTCTTTGCTTTTACCTCATTTTAAGAACTGTTTCTACTGATTTTTTTCTGTCAAAGCACTGAGGCAAAAAGTAGTAAGACCCTATTGCTGAAGAAACTATATCCTGCTGACACACAGCGTGGAAAGTGCTGGATGAGGTACTAGGGGAAAGTGGACAGCAACAGACTGAGCAACCAGAGGTCTAAGCTGCTCAGAAGCAAACACCCTGACAGGATGTACATGCTAGTCCAATAGTGGCACACACCCTTGGTGGGTGATCAATATTTGGATTGGCTAAGAGATCTACTGCCAAACAAATACATTATCCTTTAATTTATACAAATCCAGGACCTTAGGCATGCTAGGCAAGCACTCAAAAAGATACATCTCCAGAGCATAAATGAAACATATCATTGATAAAGTTAACTATTAGCATTTTAAAAACCGTTCCCTTTTATACACAGGTACTAAGGAGGGACCTCAGAGCAATGAGCAAGCCCTCTACTACCTACTGGTCAAATGGAAATATTCAAATTAACAAAATAGCCATGACAATTATAAAATCCTCTTGTTCTTATTCTTTTTCTCTCTTTAGCATTAGGGTGATATATATATATATATATATACACATATATATAAAACAGGGCCTTGAACATGAAGGGCAAACATTCTAAGTCTGAGTTACAACCTGGATAGATAAATACATAAATGAAAATGTTTAGATTTGACCAAAGAGCTACTGAAATTTTACAAGCCCCAACACTTTTCACTTTGGTTTGTAATCAAGACTAGCAAATTCTAGGAAAGCACTCTACCCTTTATATACATTCTGAGGCACTAGAGTGCAGTGTATATAACAACTCAGGAGGAAAAAAACAATTACCTACCAAGGAAGAATAATTTTAAAATGGTAGCCCTTTTCTACAGAATGGAAGAAGATGTAATTTTTAGTAATGGCGCAGGGACACTTTCAAGGCTGAAAGGAAATATTAAACAGTCAATGGAAGAAATAATTATGTAAGAAAATTTCCTCTTGAAACTGTTAAGGAAACAAGACTTGTCAACCCAGAAAAACCTGCTACAACCCTTGCCAGATTATGTGTATTTTTTTTTACTCCCCAAAGCTCCAGAGTCTGACCAGAAATATTTGGTGTGAAATGAGATGCCAGAAGTACAAGTGTACAAGGAGATTGATGGCCAAAATCGTGACTTCTGATCTCAGTGGGTAATCCCTATTGTCTGAAATTTTAAGCTAGAAATTTATATAATCCCCTAACATCTAATGTCCTTAAGCTTAGTCCAAAATCCAGACAGTGCTTACATATGCAGTCAAATCAGGTAATTCCTATGAAAAATTTTGTGGTTATGATTTTTAACTTGTTGCAAGTAAAAATCCAAAAGAATTCACAATGAAAAAAATTTGAAGCTGGGCATGGTGATGCATGCCTTTAATCACAGTACTCTGGAGGCAGAGGGCATAAAGAGAAGGGAAGGGAGGGGGAAAATTCAAAGGACAATTTTGCTGGAGGGGAATATATAATGTATAGCATAAGATGTCTGGTCTGGGAAAAGGGAACTTTACAAGGGGAAATCTGAAGAGTGAGGTGCATAAAACCACTGACAGGAATATGAGGAATGCATATGGGGAATTCTATGCAGGAAAGGGCCCCAAAACAGGGGGCAGTTAGATGCCAAAGTCAAAGGGGAGTTTCTGGGGAGGGGAGATCATAAGCAAGGATTCAGGGTGATAAGATGTGAAAGGTAGACTGCTAGGTAGAAAAGTGCATAATGACAGGAGTAGGGCAATAGGAAGATCAAATCAGGATTTCTGGGAAGGGGAGTGCATAAAGACTAAGGGTAGGAAGATGGCTATTGTCATCTAGGGATGGAAAGGCATAAACACAGGGTGCAAGGAGATGAAACATAATGAGGATTTCTGGCTATAAAAGAACATAATGGGAGTGCAGGGAGATGGAAAAGGCAAAAGGGATTTCTGAGGCAGGGAATGCATATGGAAGGGAGCAGGAAGATGGGAACTTCAGAGGATGATTCCTAGGGCACTGAGTACATAAGGATGGCGGACAGGCAGTGTAGGAATGGGAGTTCTTTAGGATGAGGGGAAAGAAATGGGGGGCTTTCTGGTGAGGGTAGGTCAGAACAACAGGGGCCAGTATATAGGAATGTCAAAGAGGGTTTTCTTGGGCAAGAAGGGCTTAAGAAGAGGGGCAGAGAGGTATAAGAGTAAAAGGAGGATTCCTGAGGAAGGAGGTGCATGAAAATAGTGGGCAGGGAGATGGGAACATCAAAGGGAGACTTCTAGGTAGGTTAGTGCAAAAAGTCAAGCACCAGAGGACACGAATGTCAAAGAGTTATTTGTGGGGAACAGGGTATATAATGATGGGGGTGATGGGGCAGGGAAATGAGAAATACAAAGGAGTATTTCTGGCAAGGGGAGTGCATAGGAAACTGGTCTGGGAGAAGGAAAATACAGGGATTTGGGAGATGGGAGTGCATATGAATGGCGAGAAGTGATATGGGGAGGGAGTATCTAAGGACTGGAGAACTAGAGATCAGAAAACATTAAAGGGGGTTTTCTAGTTAGGAGAGTGCATATGGAACAATGCAGGGAGATGGAAACATCAAAGGAGGATATCTGGGGAAGGGAATACAAGAGGATTATAGCTTAGTAGGAATAAACAAAATAGAATCTGAGGAGGGAAGTGGTTGAGAGTTGGGGCACAGGGAGGTGGCAAAACGAAAATGGGATATCTGGGAAAGGGAGTGCCAGAATAAGGAGTAGGAAATGAGATATCTATTTCCAAGAAGAGAAGGGAGTAAGGGTGGGGTTGAAGGATGGGATGGTCAATGGTGAGTTTCTTCATAGGTGAGTAAATAAGGTTGGGTAGCAAGGAGATGGAAAAGTCAAAGTGTGATTTCTGAGGTCTGAGAGACATAGGGAGAACAATAAAGAAAAGGGAAGTTCAAAGGGGACTTCTGCAGATGGAAGTGCGTAAGTACTAGGGATAGGAAATGGAAAAGTCAAGAGGGTAATTCAGATGAAAGCCAATAAAGAGAATAGAGGAAGACAGGAAAATGACAAGTATATGTTTAGAGAGAAGATTCCAAGAGAAGAGGTTGAAGAAAAAAGGGGATAAAGGGAGATTTCAGAGAACATAGGTATGGAGAGAAGCATGGAGGCAGAAAGGTCAAAATGGTATTTCCAGGAGAAGAGTTTAGAAGGACAGGGACAAGGAAGGGGGAATGTAAGGGCAAGATATCTGGGATGGAGTGTATATAAGGAGCAGGGGCCTGGAGACTGGAAAATCAAAAGGGGATTTCTAGAGAGGTAGGTAAGTGTATAAGAACAAGGTGGCAAGGAGATATGAAAATCAAGAATATTTCTGGGGAGGAGAGTGCATAAGGATTAGTGTAAGAAACTGATATAGTTAAAGTGGATATTTAGAGATGGAAGGGCCTAAGTAAGTTAGGGATCAAGGGGAAGGAAATGTCAAATGTGGATTTTGGGGGAGGCAAGAGCATAAAGCCAGGGTAGGGTGACAGGAATGTAAAAAAGCAGCATTTCTGGGGAGGGGAGTACATATGAAAGTGGACAGGAAATTGGGAAACTCAAGATAGGATTCCTGTGGAGGGGAGTACATGAGAATCAAAACAAGGAAATGGGAAACTGAAAGGGGATCTGTAGAGGGCAGTAGGTAAGGATTGGGGGAGGTAGGTAGGAAAAGTGAAATGTGGCTATATGGGGGATGGAATTGCATAAGAATGGGGGATTTCCAGACAGTAGTAAAGAACAGCAGGGGCCAGGATATAGGAAATTCAAAGGGGGCTTTCTGGGGAAGGAAGGGCATAAGGTAAAGTATAAGGGAGATTTCCTGGGAGGGGAGTGTATAAAACAATAGGAGGCTGGGGAGATGGCTCAGCGATAAAGGCTTTTTGCCTATAAAGCCTAAGGACCCAGGATTGACTCCCCAGAACCCACATAAGCCAGACACACAAGGTGAAGCATGCACATAAGGTCACACATGCTCACAAGGTGGCAGGTCTGGAGGTGGGATGAATTGGCATGCTAATTCTTTCTCTTTATCTCTCTCCCTCACTTATAAAAATAATTTAAAAAATAAGGGGCATGCAGGGATTTGGAGATGGGAACATCAAAGGGGGATTTTTCTGAGTACATTAGTCCAAAAAGTCAGGGGCATGGAGGTAGAAATCCAAGAGTGGGATCAAAGAGTGGCATTGTTGGGGAATGGAGTCACAAGAAAGGGGATGGAGGCAGGGGTATGAGAGAGGCGAAGGGGGGATATTTTTGGAAAGGGGCATACATTAAGAATGGGGATAGGCAGATGAGAAAGTCAAAGGGAAAGTTCTAGAAGGGGAGTGAATAAGGAACCTGGTCTGGGAGAAGGAAGATTTACAGGAGGATTGCTCCTGTGTGGAGTGCAGAAGGACCAAGGGCAGGAAGATGAGAAATTTATAGGGGGGTTTCTGGGGAGGGGAATGCATGAGGACTAGGGGAAGGGTGATGGGGAAAAAAAGGAGTATTCTAGGGAGGGGAATGCTGAAGGGAAGGATGGAGATCAGAAAGACAAAGGATGATTTCTGGTGGGGGGGTGCATAGGGCAACAGGCAGAGATATGAGAACATCAAAGGAGGATACCTAGGAAGGGAGATGTGTAGGATGGAGGGAAAGAGAAGTGGAAAACTCAAGGAGCTATGTTTACAGTTGGAAGTACATCAGGATGTGGTGCAGAAAGTGTTCTGGGGCAAGAAGGGCCACAAGGATTGTGACTAATAGGTGATAAAGTAAAAGAATTTCTGGGGATGGAAGTGCATAAAAACAGAGACAGGGAGATGGGAATGTCAAAGAGGGATTGCTGGTGAATGGAGTGCAAAAGAAGGGGTGGGGGCAGGGATATGAGAGAGTCAAAGGGGATGGTTTGGGAAGTGGAGTGTCTAAGAACAGTGGCAGGGAGATGAGAACTTTCAAAGAGAAATTGTAAAGAGGAGAGTGCATAAAGATGGGGCAGAGAGAGAGTAAATTCAGTGGTGATTTAGACTGAGGGGAGTGTGGAAGGATGAGGAAAGGGAGATGAGAATGCCTAAAGGGAATTTCTGGGAAGGTTATGGGAGTGCATAAGAACTATGGGGCTGGAAGCTGGGAATGTGAAGAGAGGATTTTGGGGGACGGGAGTGCACAAGGACTGCGATTAGGGATATGGGAAGGTCTAAGGGGCTTTTCTAGGAAGCAGATTGCGTAAGGCTAGGACTCAGGGAGATGGGAAAAGTCAAAGGATTTTTTTAGTGGGGAGTGCATAAAGACCAGATGAAGAAAGATGTTATACTTAAAGGGGGATGGATGGAAAGGCATTAAGTCCAGGGAGCTAAGGGATAGAAAAGTCAAATGTGTATTTCTAGGAAGACAAGGGCATAATGAGAAGGCAGAAATATGGGAAAGTCAAGGTGAAATTTCTTGGGAGAAGCTTACATAAAAACCATGGAACGGAGATGGAAACTTCAAGGGGGTTATGTGGAGGGAGGTCCATTAAGGATGGGGGGATCCTTAGGTGAGAAAGATATCTGAAAAATCAGAACGTAGGGAATGAGAAATCAAAGAGGGATTTCTGGGGAGGAGAAAAAGGAAAGGGGAAGGGAGGTTGAAAATTCAAAGGAGTATTTCTGGGGAGCAGAGTGCCTAAGGGGCCAGACCAGGGAGTAGGGAATATTACAGGGGACTACTGAGGAATGGAGTCTATAAGGACCTGGGGCAGGAAAGGGAAAAGCAAATAGGGATTTCTGGGGAGGAAAATTCCTGAACACTGGAGGCAGGGCACAAGGACCAGGGAAAGGAAATGGTCATATTGAAATGGGGACATCAAGGGATGGAAAGGCATAAGGCAGAGGGTGCAAGGAGATTGAAAAGTCAAGTGTGGATTTCTGGAGAGAAAATGGGAAGATGTGTATAGTCAAAGGGGCGGGGGTTATCTAGGGATAGAAGTATAGGGGACAAAGAGATTGAAAAGACAGTTGTGGATTTCTGGGGAACCAAGGGCATAATGAGATGACAAAGAGAGAAAAAGTCAACAGGCGTCAGTGAAATGGGAATGCTGAAGGAGGATGCCTGGGAATGGCTCAGTAAATGTGAAATATAAAGGAGATTTCTTGGAAAGAAAGGCTTAAGAGTGGAAGGGAGGCAGAAAAGTCAAAGAGGGATTTCTGAGAAGAGAAAGAAATAAAGGTAGGGCAGGAAATTAGGACAGTCAATGGGGGAAGGGGTTCTGGAGAAGTAAATAAGGATAGTTGTCAAGAAGATGGGAAAATAAAAGTGGGATTTCTGAGGACTGAGACTTAAGGACAGGGGTAGGGTGATGGAAAAGTCAAAGGGAAAGTTCTGGGGAGGGGAGTGCATAAGGACACGGGGTGGGGGGAAGAAAATGGAAAAGTCAGAGACTTCTGGGAAGCACAGGATATAAGTAGATGGGCAATGAGGTGGAGAAGTCAAAATGCGTTTCTAGGGAGGGCAGTTCACAAGAACAGGAATAGGGAAGGGACAGAGGATCTACTGGTTACTTAAAAATGCTCTACAAATCCTTGTAACTGATATATAGGCTTTGCGAAAGTTGGAAAACATTTGCATTAACAAATTAAGTGATTGCATTATAAACGCCATGTTTTTGAAAATATGATGACAGGGAGGAAACACAATGCATCAAGCACCATAGGCAAACATCCTGCCTGAAAATGTTTGAATGACTAAGTAGCTACTGCAGTTATAAAAATCTACCCTCCTAGCCAGGCATGGTGGTCCACACATTTAATCCCAGCTCTTGGGAGGCAGAGGTAGGAGGATCTTCATGAATTTGAGTTCACCCTGAGACTACAGAATGAATTGGAGGTCAGCCTGAGCTAGAACAAGACGCTACCTCAAAAAATAAAATAAAGAAATAAAAACCACCCTCTGTTTTAAAGCCTCCATGCTGGGGACGTTAGGACATACTTCCAATATCCCTGGCAAGCACTCTGCTCTTTTACTATATCACCATGCCTAAAAATTGTAAGGCATTTTATTAAGTAGATACACATGCAGCATAATGAACCCTAGTGCACAGAAGGAAACCAAAACAAAAGCTGGCAAAGATACCTCAACTGTCGCAGTAGTTCTTAGTCAAGATGGCGGCTTTATTGTTCACAGACAATGCCTTAGGAATGGCATTGGGTAGACAGTCTCACTGCTGAAAGGGAAAAGCCAACTGTAAGATTGGTTTTTCAAGCAAGGTATCAAAAATTGGCTTATCTAACTATTCCAACCTGATACAATGTTACAGGACACTCTGCCATTGTGAGGGCATCCATTGTGTTCCAGAAGTTCTAGAATCTACGAAGTTTGTACATTCAGGATACCAGAAGGATGAATGCCCAAGAAGCCTGCACCCAATATGGCACCCTCTCCTGACTCCAGTCAGTAAGTATAATTGTCTGTAATTTACTAATACCTCAATTGAGCTCACATTTCATCCCATGACCCAATTTTTGTCATAAATGCAAGAAAATACTTAAATTGCTGTAGTTGAAAGTAACCATAAATTTACATTTAAAAATATGCAATGAATATAAAAAGAGGCACAGAAAAAAATAGCAAGATTTACTCTCTCCCTCTCTCACACTAATAAATAAAAACAAAAAATTTAATAGTAGTAAATATATTCAAAGAGAGGCCATGGTATGGGTTATACAATTAGACATGAATATTTTCCATTGTTAAAGATGTTATTTGTTTATCTCAGGTGAAAGAAATCTGAAAAAAATGTACACAATAAAACTGTATTTTATTACACATTTGAAAGTTTTGAAATTCACAGCACCTAAATTACTTCAATAAATCTGTTGCCAAGTATATAGATTTAAAGGAGGCACAACGGGGCAAACCATAACTTTCTTGCAAACAATGGAAAGATTACCCAGGCTTGGTAGTTCTCACTTTTAATAACTGCTAACAGCATATTTATGCGAATATCCTATTAAATTTTACATTACTAAAAAAGAATGGAAAAACATAAAACAAATGGTAATAAGCTCATTTTAAAAAACATTAAATTATAAAATTTGAGAGGTAGACTTTGAAGGATAAATAACTGTCAACAAAAACCTGAAATTAAGAAATGTTATTAATTTTCATCCTGCTGGTAATTTTGATAAATTCATGAATATATATAATCCTATTTACATTTTTAAATTTTCTCGTTTTCAGTATCACATTTGCTTCCATGTATGTATGGAAAGGTATATATGCCAAACACAACAGTCATAAAATAATAGTTCCCACATTAAATGGTAAAAAGAAAATTTGAGAAATCTTTATATTTGATTCCTAATCACTAGAATTTGGCATATAATTTAAAATGAAGAAAATGACAAAAATCAAATTTCTAACAAGGAAAATATCATTAAAAAAAGATTTTAAGACAGTAAAACCACAGTTTTTGTCATTGAGAAATGTTAATTCAATAAATAAAAATATAAGCTGAATAATAAAGCAAAGAGACAACAACACGGATCTACAACTCATCATGTTCTAGAGAAATAGAAAATAATGTTTCTAATGAAATATCATCCATTAAATTCACAATCATAGGAAGTAACAAAGTCCTATCTTCATATTTTATTAAAAGCTACATTACAATAAAAACTTAGGGGTCAGAGAGATGGCTTAGCAGTAAAGGCACTAAGGACCCAGGTTTGATTCCCTAGAACCCAAGTAAGCCAGATGCACATGGTGGTGGATGTGCCTGGAGTTCATTTGCAGTGGCTAGAGGCCCTGGCATACCCATTCATTCTCTCTCTCTCTCATGAACAAACAAACAATATTTTAAAAGGTTTTAAAAATAAGCGAAAGGAAAATATGTGCCAAATTCATAAAAGTACCAAATTCAAGTTTTTGTTATTTCCTTTTCAGATATGTATCAATAATTAATTTACTTATAATAAAATGGTTATAATTTTACATGTCAAAGAGAGGAAAGAGCTGGACATGGAATCTTTACTCTTAGCATTTGGAAAGCTAAGGTAGGACTGTTGTATATTTCCAGCCAGACTAAGACTAATTACAGCTCAGCCTGGTCTGGTGAGAGACCCTACCTTGAAAAATGAACAGAGAGAGAAAGAGAGAGAGAGAGGGAGGGATAGATAATATAATTTAACTATGTCATGTCCAATCTAGAAATAAATGAACTTGGCTATGTTAAGTATTAATTTTTGTGCTGGTATGCTCATTTATTTTTACAAATCATAAAGCTGTATCATCCATTATACATAGCCCAGCTGCTTGTTGGTTGTGCATTAACCTACATCTCAATAATGGGCCTTTACGTCATTATTCATTTCTGACACATTTTTGGAACTCATTAACCTTTTAATTAGAATACATTAAATAAATAATCGCAAAGCTCTACTGTTTGGGCAGATCATCATTAAAAATATCCTATGTGTATATATGAAAGGCTAACTAAAAATATAAGACTCAAATAAAAACAAAATTTTATTTAAGAATAGTATGTTTAGAAATACCTGCCTCCATTACATGGCAAACTGACCATATAAGACAATAATGCTGCAAAAAAAAAGCATAACCTCGAAGTACAGAACATATTAAATATTTCATTCAAAGGCACTGCAAACTTTAGGAAACAATTCTGTCAAACTAGGTCTTCGAAAAATATAAGACCAACATGTACTACTTCTTTCCCCTCACAGTTTCATTTTGCCTAATTCAAACAGAATGTTTCAGAAACAGACATTGTTAAGTACAAAAACAATGACATCAAGAATCTGATCAGGGATTCCAGCACTTTTACCAGTGCAGGGAACACATATTGACTTTAGGGCCTAAATCCAAACAGAGGATGTGGAAAACAACTGAAGAATTTGTGTGACTGAAGACTACAACTGGTTCAGTTTCAATTGTGTGAGAGATTAACAACAAGGAGATTAAGCAAGCTGCTCTGCATTGGCACAGCTAAAGGAGGACTGTTTTGAAACTAGGAGGCCTGAATGAGGCCAGTGGAATAGTTTCTGGAGTTCAAATTCTTCTTTATTCCTCCCTGGATCAACAATTTTGATAGCCCACCTGATAATTTGGGAGTATTACAGATGCAGGAAAATAGAGGTCATTGCATTTTAAATACACTGTGTGTTTTGGAAATTATCACGGAGCAATGTCAGAGGTGTCCCTTTGTGGAGCACCACTGAGGCCATGGCATGGTCCTACTGTAGGATGCAGTTGAGACCCTAGGATCTTATTGAGATGCCAGGAACACATGATGGCTACCAGGGAGAGCTAATAGCTTGGGATGGAATGTTCTCCAGGCTGTGAGTTACCCAGCAGGAGAGACGGAATTTGAACTCCAGAAACTATTCCACTGGTTAAGTGTTGCCAGACATGGAACTACGGGATTTGATATTTGCCCTGTTATTTTACATATTACATTGATTCAAATTTTCCTTGCAATGCCCCCAATAATAACACTGCATCCAGGATGCATTAACTCCCATATTTCCATCACCTAAGTTTATGGGGGACACCTGAATCAAACCACCACATTCCGCCCCTGGCACCATAAACTGATAACCATACAGGATGTAAAATGCAGTGTATTCGTCCAACTTTAAAAGTCCCCATGGTTTTTAATCAATTCCAATGATGTTCATACATTCCCCATAATCCAAGGTCTTCTAACTGAGCCATTATACCAAAAAATCCTACCCCCCCAAAGCAAAGAAATATTGAACCAATGTAAGATTTAAACAGGGCAAATATCAAACTCTATAGCAACAAGTCCAAAAGCTCTAGTCAATGACAAATCTTCAAGTCTGATAACTCTAACCAGCAACAACTCTCTGGTATTCCAATTCTGCCCCTCCAGTCAGGCTACTCAAAGTCCTAGAAAACTTCATCTGAGGCTAGCAGCTTTCCTTAGGAGCCATCTCATGGTCCCTGCATCTCCACTGGGTCATCACTCCAAACCAAGGTTCATCCACGTGGCCCTATGGGGTCTCCATGCAGGCATCCAACAAACCTGCTTCACACTGCCCATGACCATTTCCAAAACACAAGACTGTGTTGCAAACTGAATGACCTTCTCTTTCCTGCATTTCTCATACTCCACAATACCAGGTAGGGTGCCAATTTATTAATCCGGGGGCTGGGGGGAATAAAGCAGACTTTGAAGAACAGGACAGTTCTTGAGCACTCAGGACCCTTCAAAAGAGTCTACATTCTTCTTGTTACCCCAGTGCAGGTCAGCTGGACCAATCTCAAAGGCTGTAATCTCTCAAGTGCAGTTGAACAGGCAGTAGTTCACCCAAAGATATATATTCTTTCTGTGCCATATCCCTCTGCTCACACCATTTCATTTCTAGGCAAAGCAACCCTGCACAGCTTCTCAGGTCATGGGCATAACAGCAAGCTTTTCACACAAACTACCTCTAGCCCAGTCCAAGCATTTAATGCAAACCCCATTAAAGTTCCAATGGTATTCTTCAAAGGAACAGAAAAAAAATCCTAAATTTCATTTGGAAGCACAAAAATCCTCAAATAGCCAAAATAATTTTGAGCAACAAAAATAAGGCTGATGGTATCACCATACCCGATTTCAAGCTGTATTATATAAAGCCATAGTAACAAAAACAGCATGGTACTGGAACAAAGACAAACATGTAGATCAATGGAATAGAATAGAGGACCCAGATGTTAATCCAGGCAGCTACAGCCATCTAATTTTTGACAGGAATGCCAAAAATATTCATTGGAGTAAAGACAGCCTCTTCAACAAGTGGTGCTGGGAAAACTGGATATCTATATGTAGGAAGAAATAGATCCTTGTCTTTCTCCATGCACAGGAATCAAATCCAAGTGGATCAGGGACCTTAATATCGGGCCTGAAACTCAGAAATTGCTAGACAAAAAGGTAGGGAAACCCTTCAACATATTGGCATACGTAGTGACTTTCTGAATATAACCCCAATTGCTCAGAAAATAAAACCACTAAGCTACTGGGATCTCATGAAATTACAAAGCTTTTGTACAGCAAAGGACACTGTGAATAGTGCAAAGAAACAACCTACAGAATGGGAGAAAATCTTTGCCAGTTACACATCTGACAGAGGACTAATATCCAGAATATGCAACAAACTCAAAAACAGAACAATAAGAAATTAACTGACCCAATCAAAAAATGGGCTATGGTACTAAATAGAGTGTTCTCACTGGAAGACATACAGATGGCATATAAACATCTAAAAAAGTATTCTACATCCTTAGCCATCAGGGATATGCAAATTAAAGCTACCTTGAGATTCCATCTCTCTCCCATGAGAATGGCTACCATCAAGAAAACAAATGACAATAAATGTTGGGGAGGATGTGGTAAAAGCGGAACCCTTCTGCACTGTTGGTGGGAATGTAATCTGGTACAGCCATTGTGGAAATCAGTGTGGAGGTTCTTGAGACAGCTAAAAATAGATTTGCCATATGATCCAGCTATAGCACTCTTAGGCATATATCCTAATGACTCTTCTCACTACCTTAGAGATACTTGCACAACAATGTTTATTGATGTTGTATTCACAATAGCTAGGAAATGGAATGAACCTCGATGTCCATCCACAGATTAATGGGTAATAAAGATGTGGTACATCTACACAATGGATTTCAATTCAGCGGTAAAGAAAAAGGAAATTTGTAGGGAAATGGATGGATCTGGAAAGGATTATACTAAGTGAGGTAACCCAGGCCCAGAAAGCCAAACTCCACATGTTCTCTCTTATATTTGCGTCCTAGCAACAATTGTTTAGACTTGTGTGTGATCTGGAACCAAAAATCAGTAGCAGAGTCCCATAAGCTAGAAAAAGGCTATAAGGGAGGGAGGAGAGGGAAGGTCCTGAGATGGTATTTTATATATGTAAGTGGAAGAACAGATTACAGGGAGAAGAAAGGCCTAAGTGAGGTCAGGGGAAGAGGCAGTATAAAAGAAAGGTAGGAGGAGGGTCAATCAAAATTCAAGATATTCTGAATAAGGCATATGAAAATCTACTTTCTTAATAATGGCACATCCAGAAGCCATAGATTGTTACTAGAAAATTTTCAGTGCCTGGGATGTGATACCTTCCAGTGATTCGCTGGCCAGGGAGGTCCCTTTTTCCTCCAAAACATTACAGGCTATTGCCAAGGCCCTTGGTTCCCTGTGAGAGATGGTAAGACCCTATTGCTAAATGACTTCACATGGCTGAGCGCAAAGTCACTGAGAAATCACGTTGGTGCTGAGAAGAAAACCTCCCTGTAGCCCAGCCAACTGAAAGCTGGAAAAAAGCTGCACTGTATGCAGTCTTATGGGAGACAGCAGTCATCAGTAGTTAAAACAGCCGACAATGGAAACCTCAAGTTTGGCCAGACAGGCCAAATGTCTGAACAAGTGCAGTAGTGCCAAGTCTGCTCTGGGGGAAACCAACTGCTCTTTAATTGGACTGAAGGCCCACTCTATGGGAGGGAATACAGGCCTGGTACCAAAAACCTAATCAAAAGCCTATGGTAGGGGAGGTCATGAGCCTTAGGGGTATAAAATCTGCTCTTGTCTGAATAAATGCATAATAAATGCATATATTATTATCACCAAATTGCCCTGAAAGCAGTACACTTAATTGCTCTTGCTCATATATTAATGCTACTCACTTCCGGTTACAGAACCTTCTCTTTTCAGATGGTGATGATCACTGGGATGGCCCAAAAGGCAACATAGTGCTGAGAAGAAGGGATGGAGGAGTGTCCAGCACTGTCAGGACAGAATTTGGGCTTGATATCCAAGACCTCACAGTACCTAGCAATATCCACACAAGACCCTCATAGTAGGAGAAAAAGATGATGACATCAAATTAGAAGAGAGACTAATGGAGAGAGGAGGGGATAGGACAGAGAAGAGTTATGAAGGAGAAAGTGGGGGAGGGACGGGAAATGCCATGGTCTGTGGTCTGTAAGTACAGAAGTTGTCAAAAGAAAAAAAATACATACATACATACATACATACATATATATATGTGTGTGTGTGTGTGTGTGTGAAAACTAACCACAATATGGGTTGACAGGGATGGAAATTTAACTGCAAAGCATAGAGCTACTACACTAACATCCTAGGGCACTTTTAAGTATACTAGAGAAAATTAAAGACAACACTTATATGATGAAATCCATTCTTTTTCCTGGTAGTTTACAAAATTACAACAAGCCAATGAAAACCAAATTTTATGTTCACATGCAACCTTGCATGAAAATTTTCATAGCATGGGAATGCTTCCAGAAAATATGTGGTTAGAATAGGGAGGACAATCTTGAGAAAAGAATTATTCTCTTACAAACCTAAGCAAACAAAAACAAAAAATAAAACATGCATAACATAAAATTGATACCAATCATGTAAAAGCTCAAATTCAGGAAAAAAAAGTTTGATATTATTATTTACAAACTTGGAAAATTAAGCAAAGGCTGTAATTTAAACATGAACAGAAATGGAAACTTTCATCAGGTAACCATAAATTGTACAAAGTGGTCTATAATACCAAAGTGTTTTGAAACGAGTAAGAAAAAGTTATCCTGACAACAGTAACAGTCGCAGCATCATCACCACCAGAACCATCCTGGAAATAAAGCAGAGCCTACGCTTGTCGAACCATGAGAGCATAATGAAATATCTTCAGGTAAGACAGAAATTATATGAAATAATGGATTTACAGAAAACAAAATTTGCATGTTTGAAGATATTAAACTAAGAAATTTCTATAATTGTATTTTTTCTAAATGAAACCAATGAGTGATTTGAATATTCCTACAAATTACACCCAGGTACTGTTGGCTCAATCCTTATAGATTTCATCTGCATAAACATATTTCCAGTCTTATAAATACTTACACAGAAAAATAATTACAAAAACATACACAGTAACCCTGTTCACAAACCATTCATTTCTATAGACTGCCCTGCAGCACTGCCCCATCCACAAAGTAGGGAAGGTTAGGCCCCCTTTGCTCTGGTCTTGCTCCCTCTTGGCTAAAACCAAATGTGCATGCAGACTAGTACATCCCTTCCAGCTACTCCACAGACTCACAACTGTGCCTAACCTAGACTCCTGAATAGAATGTAGGCATATGTCACCAGAGCAAGGCTGGCAGGGCTGCTTATCACAGGCTCAAGAGTCACTGCTGTTGCTGCATTCTTAGCAAAATAAAGGGATTTTCTCCAAATGGACAAACCCCAATGCAAACCGGTAACACAAGAAACCAAGGCAAGGTATCCATAGTGATGGCTTAGCAGTCAAGGCGGTTGCCTATGTAGCCAAAGGACCCAGGTTAGCTTCTCCAGGTCCCACATAAGCCAAATGCACACACAAGATGGTGCATGCATCTGGAGTTCATTTGCACTGGCTAGAGACCATTCTCTCCCCCTCTCTCTGTCTCTAATAAATAAATCAAAAATAAAAATGCTGAGTCACATAGTTGAAGCCTCCAGGCCAAGGGTAGTACAGTATATCCAGACAAAAGGATGTAGGATGTCAAAGAGAGATTTTGGGGTAGGGGGGTGGGCAATGCACAGGACAAGGCAGGTAGCTGCAAAGTCATGGGGGGGGGGGGTTAAAGGTAGTAGAGTATATCCAGACAATAGCCAGGATGTAGGAAAGTCAAAGGGAGATTTTAGGGGGAGGGGAGTGCTTTAAGACAGGGTCACAGAGCTGGAATGTCATAGGGTTGATTCAGGGTAGTAGAGTTCATTCAGATAAGGCAGAGTTGTGGGAGAGTCAAAGGGCGATATTTTGGGTGAGGGAAGGACTTGAAGACAATGGGACAGGGAATATGGGGAAATCAAAGGGAGTGTTGTGGTGAAGGGATTGAGTTAAGACAGTGCAGGCATTGAGATGGGAAAGTCAAAGGTGGGTATCTGAGGAAGGTAATATATAAAGACAGTGTACAGAAAGATGGGAAAGTAAGGTGGCCAGCATGGGAGGAAGTAGAGGTAGGAGGATATCTATGAGTTCCAGGCAAGCCTAAGGCTACATAATGAATTCCATGTTAGCCAGGGCTAGTACAAGACCATACCTCAGAAAACCAAATAAAAAAATAATAATAAAAATAAAAGGAAAGTTAAAGGTGGATTACTGAAGAAAAAAGGCCAAAAGAATGGGGGGGCACTGATGTGGGAAAGACAAATTTGGATTTCAGGGGTGGAAAAGGGGAGACGGAAAGTCAAAGGGGGATGCTTGGAAAGAAATATGCATATTTAAGGGGACAGGGAGATAAGAAAGTCAAAAGGAACTGTGGGGCATGGGAGTAAATCAAGAAGAGTAACAGGGAAGTGGGAAAAATCCAAGGTAGGTGGATGGGATGATGAGTGCATAAACAATTGGGAAAAGAAAGACTAGAAAAGTAAAGTGACAATTCTGGGGAGGAGAGTACATAAAGAGCAGAAGGAATGGCAGGAAAGGGGAAGTCAGAAGGATATTTCTAATGAGAGTACATAAGGATGGGGAGCAGGGATTGGGAAAATTCAATGGGGGATGTCTGTGGAGGGGAGTGTTTGTGGACTGGTGGCAGACACCATAAAGTAAAAGAGGGATTTCTGGGGATAGGTGTGCATAAGAAAGGATGACAGGCAAATGTGGAATTCAATGGCCATAGCTATGGAAGGAAATAATGGGTTGTGGCAAGGAGATGGCAAAGTCACAGGTATATTCCTGGCAGTAGAGGTACATAAGGAAGGCAGGCAAGAATATGAGTATTCTAATGGGAATTTTGATGGAGGGGATTTCATAGGGATAGGTGATAGGGAGCTGAGAATAGCAGAGTGGGATTTTTGGGAAGTATAGTGGAAAGGGACAGGAATGGGGTGTTATGGGAAGAAGAGTGCATATGGACAATGTTAGGTCAGGTCAAAATGGAGTCAAAGAGTACAGCAGGAGGGTGATAGAGACATAAGGAAGTGGGTCATGCACATTCCTCAAGGAACCACCTAGCCATTATGCACTCTTTGTGTCTCTATTGTTCTCCTGCTATCTTCTGTAATTCCCTTCTGTCCTGACCTAACAGACAAGACAGCAGGGAGATAGGAGGGCTACAAATGGATTTCTGGGGAGGGTAATGCATAAGGACAAAGGGAGATTTCTGGTTTGTGGAGTGCATATGGATAGGGAGCAAGCATATGGGAAAGTGAAAAGTGTATACCTGGGAGGAGAATGTATAAGTATGGTTGGGGGGGGGGGATAAGATAGAAAAAGATGATGTCTGGGAATGGAACAGCATAAGGACAGGAGACAGGAAAATGGGAAGTTCAAATCTGGATTTCTGATAAGGGAAGGGCATAATGAGAGGGCAGGAAGATGAGAAAGGAAAAGGGGGATTTCTGGTGAAGTGAGTGCATAAGGAAGGGGAACAGAAAATGGGAAATTAAAGGTGTTTTTCTGCATAGGGAAATGCATATAGAACACAGCAGGAAGATGGGAAACTCAGGGAAATCTGTAGAGGGAAGTACACAAGGATGGGGCAATGGGAGCTGGAAAAGTTACAGGGAGGTTTCCGATGATGGGATTATGTAAGAAAAAGCAGAAGGAAATAATGGGAGATCATAAGGGTATTTCTGGGGAGCTGGTGCATAAGGATAGAGAAAGAAAGCTGTGAAAATCAAAGCAGGTTTTTGGGGAAGGGAAATGGAGATAGTAAAATGAAATGTATTTGGGGGGAGGAGGAAAATTCATAAGGTCAGTTGGCAGAAGTATATGGGGGAGTGTCAAAGCGGAGATTCTGCCAAAGGAGAGCATAAAAATGGAAACAGGTAGATGGAATAGTCAAGGACAAATTTCTGAGGAGTGATGGGAAGAGAAAGGAAGATAGGGAGGTTAAATCTGGATTTCTGAGGGAGGGGATAATGATAGGGCAGGGAGATGTGAAAGTCAAAAGGGTAAATTTGGAAAGGGGATTAAATAGGTTTGGAAGCAATCAGTGAAATGCAAAGTCAAAAGAGGATTTTTGGGGAAGGTGTGCATGAGCCCGAGGAGCAGTGATATGTGACATTCAGTGTGGGATATGTGAGAAAACAACTGTTTATGGACTGTGCTGAAAGACCAGAAAGTAAAAGGGGGAATTTCTGGGGAGGCAAGCACATAAGAAAAGAGGGGTTTCTGTGGAGGAAGGGGCATAAAGAATGGAGCAGGAAGATGGAAAAGTCAAAGGCAGATTTCTGAGGGTTGAAGTACTGTGGGCAGCAAGACCAGTAATTTTAAGGGGGATTTCTGGGAAGGGGATTTCACAAGGACAAGGCAAAGGGAGACAAACAATAGGGATTTCTGTGTAAGATAGTATGAAAGTACAGGGGGACAGAGATGAGAAGCTCAGAGGGGGTTTGTGGGGAGAAGATAGGGGTAAAGGGGTTGGGTTGGGTGGGACAACTTTGCCACAGGAGAAGGCATACTTACAAGGGGCCTGGATGTGGGAAAGTTAAAGATGAAGTCAGGGCAGGGGAGGACAATAAGATTGGGCCAGGAAACCAGGAGGGAAGGGGATGAGAGGGCAGGGTAATGGGAAAAATCAAAAGGGGATTATGGAAGGGGGTAAGGAATAAGAAGGTAAAAGGGGGACTGCTGTGGAAGGGGATGCTTAAGGACCGACAGGCAGGAAGATGCAGAATAGCAAAGTCAAAGAGAAATTTCTGAAGGCAGTGCATAAGGATGGGGAGCATAGTGTGGGACACTGAAAGAAGCATTATCAAGTGAGGTGAGTGCCTGAGAACAGGAGACAGGAAGATGGGATAGTAAAAGGAGATTTCTGAGGACAGAAGGGATTAAGCACAGGAGGCAGGAATATTGGAACATCAAGCTTAGATTTCTGGGGAACAGAGGGAATAATGAGAGGGCAGAGAGATGGAAAAGTCAAGGGGGATTTCTGATGATAGGAAGGCATAAGGATAGGAAGCATAAAATGGGAAATTAACAGATGACTTCTGAGAATAGGAGTGAATAAAAATCTTGTCAGACAGGAAACTCAATGGTGGATCTGTGGAAGGAGGAGCATAAGGATGGGAGAAAAGTGAGTTAGGCAAGTCTGAGGGATACCTGGGGATAGGATCGAGTAAGAATGAGGCCTAGACAATGGGAAATGACAGGGAGAATTTGGAGGGTGTGTGTGCGTAACCATGGAAGGTGGGGAAGGAAGATGGGAAATTCAAAGCTGGATTTTTGGGGAAGATAATGCTTAAGGACATGCGTCAGGGAAATGGGAAATTCAGAGAGATTTCTGTGGAAGGAAGAAAATGGGATAGGCAGATTGACAAACAAAGGAGGATTTGTGTGCAGAAGTATGCATAAAGATTAGGGGACTGTGTGAAATGGAAAAAATTAAGGGAGATTTATTTGAATATGAGAGCACAAGGATGGTGAGCAAGGGCTCTCTGGAGAAGTGAATTCTTTAGGGACTCTGAGCAGAGACACCAGAATATTTCTGGATAGAGCAGAGAATATAGAATGGAGCAGAATAATGAAAAAGTCAACGTGGTGTTTTTAGGGAGGGGAGGGCACAAGAAAGGAGGCAGGGAAATGAGAAAGTTAAATGAGAATTTTTGAGAACATACAAGACATGTCACTGACAGAGTCGGGTACTTGAAAATGCTGTGCAATTCTTAAATTGGAAAACATTGGGATTAACACAATAACTGAGCTATTAAACTATAAATTTCTTTTGTAAATGAAGTGACAGACTAATGCACAATCATTCTACACTAATCTATTGCCACATAATTACTTCTTTGGTCTATAACTGAACATTTTTGAATGACCAAATAGCTACTGCAATTGTAAAAATCCACCCTTGATTTTTTATTTCCTTCATTTTTAACAATATATGTGGGAAATACCTTATGAAGTCATTCAAGATATATTGGCCACTGAGTAAAAATCTATGTACTAGGAAGAATTATAGTCTTTAATTTTGGGCATCCAACAGTTTAAAAGATTGTTAATTATGAAATTCAATATTGGTGGACAATGTTAGGCACATGTAAAATACTGAAAATTATCAAGTTAATTTTACAAAATATCAAATTATATCCCCAAATTTGAAACAATGAATAAAAATGTGCACTTTCACTATCAACGACTTTTATAATTGTCAATTAATACTTTTATTATCTTTCATTAACATGCTTTTAAATGATGTATCACTCCATAATCATGTTAATTCCCAAATTATCACAATTAGTTACCTATATAAGTATTCCTAACTTGTTTGTTTCAATTATATCCCATTGCTTGTAGCTGAATGAGTTCTAGTATATTCTACTTACAGAATTTCTTCAATAGTGCGTATTTTCCAAAGCAGAAATGTGGTAAATTTAAAATATTTTGTAATAGGTACCAAAAATGTCAATTAACTTTTAGTAAGGTTAATGTTAACAATTTATCATCCAATTTGGCATGAGCATGAGATAGTTATATTAAAACCACTTTGGATGTTTTGCTTTTGTATATGCAAAAAATTAATGTATATATTAAAAACGTTTCTATCTTAAAATGCACTATAAGGAGAAATGAAAATGTTTTTTGCTGTTTCTTGTTTATTTTTATTACTTGCTTTCCTTTCATACTATTGTCAATAAGACATCAAAAATAAAGAGAATGATCGAGAGGGGAAGGAGATAGGAAGGTGATGGAGTTGTAAAGAGGAAGGGGATAACCATGGTTTATTGTCTGTAACTATGGAAGTGATTAATAAAAAAGAAAATTAAAAGAAAGAAATTGCACATTCATTTCACAACACTTTTACACTGTTAAGAGTTGAAAACCAGGAGGGCCTTATGTGTGCTGAGCTACATCCATACCTAGCCCATAAATCTTTGGATTCAGAAAATAGCTATTGGCATTTGAAACAATTTTCTCTACTTTGTGAATGCTATGAATGGAAATCTGGGCTTTGAACATTCCGGGCAAACCCTTTGTCAATAATCTCAGTAAAGTACAACTCTAGTACATAACTCAACAACAACAACAAAAAAAATCCACTAACAAAATAAGGCTGGGCATGGTGGCACATGCTTTTACCCAGCACTCAAGTGCTGAGGTAGGAGGATCTACCTCCACTGGGCTCCAATGAGATGTTTTCACAAAACAGAAAAAAGGAATAACAAAAAAGGATAGTCAACTTTTAGACCACTTCCCTTTTTTGCAGAAAGGTGCTAAAACGGGAAGCCAGGACTATAGCATTCAGGTCAAACACTTTAACAGTGATTTAAATCCCCAGGTCCTTTGGTTTGAGAAAACAAATCTTGAATTTAGAAATTGTTTGTAACAATGCATGGCTGAGAATAGACCCTAGCTAGGTAGGCAATACAAAACAAGAGGCTGGTTTAGCAGTTAAGGCACATGCCTGCAAAGACAAAGGACCCATATTTGAGTGCCCAAGATCCATGTAAGCCAGATACACATGTACATGTGTCTGAAGTTTGCTTGCACTGGCTGAGGGCCCTGGCATGCCCATTCTCTCTCTTTATCTATCAAATGAAATTGAAAACTTAAATTAATAAAAAAATTGCTTGTCTACTTCATATTACATGAGATATAAAGGACATTAGTTCAGACGAAAAAAAAAACAAAAAAACCCTAAAATAACTGCTGGCAAACATACCTCACCTGTCTGGTGAGTTTTGTGTCAAGATGGCTACCTCCTCTTCCACAGACAAAGCCATAGCAATGGCGTCCATCCAGTAGACAGTCTGATTGCTGAAAGGAAAGCCAAGTGTCAAGGTAATCTGTGTCTAACAAGATTGTCTTTACAAACAGGGGGTCAGAAATTGGCTTAAAAAAACCACTCTAACCTGAGACAGCTTGTTACCGGACACTCTGCCATTGTGACAGCATCCATTGCATGGAGGAAGGTCTGGGATCTGACCACAGGAAATTACATTGGCTGGGAAGTGAGAACATCCGGGATACCAGAAGGGCATAATCACAAAAAGGCTGACACCCAAAATGGCACCCTATCCTGACTAACCACCATTTTAAAACTTCGGGAGAATCAGAAATTGGCTTAAAAACCACTCCAACCTCACACAGCTTGTGACAGGACACTCTGACATTGTGAAGGCACCCATTGCTACTTACAATTATGTGAGACATAAAAGAGAGTAGTAGAGAGGGAAAAACGTACCCTAAAAATAATGGCTGGCAAAGATACCTCACCTCTCCCAGGGAGGTCTGTGTCAAGATGGCGGCCTCCTCTTCCACAAACAATGCCACAGGAATGGCGTCCATCCAGTAGACAGTCTCACTGCTGAAAGAGAAAAGCCAATTGTCAGGGGAATCTGTCTCCAACAAGATCGCCTTTTCAAAGGGGGGATGACAAATTGGCTTAAAAACCACTCAAACTCAAGACAGCTTGTTAGACGACACTGCCATTCTCACGGCATCCATTTTGTCCTGTAAGTTCTAGAAGCTCACCCACCGGAAATGATGTGGGCTGGGAAGTGAGAACATCCGGGATACCAGAAGGGCATAGGAGTCCAAGAAGGCTGACACCCAAAATGGCGCCCTATCCTGACTGACATCCATTTTAAAACTTCGGGGAAATCAAAAACTGGCTTAAACGTCACTCCAACCTCAGACAGCTTGTTACAGGACACTCTGCCATTGTGAGGGCATCCATTGTGCCCAGGAGGGTCTAGAATCTGACCACAGGAAATTACATTGGCTGGGAAGTGAGAACATCCGGGATACCAGAAAGGCATAAGCCCAAGAAGGCTGACACCCAAAATGGCGTCCTATCCTGACTGACCTCCATTTTTAAACTTCGGGGTAATCAAAAACTGGCTTAAAAACCACTCCAACCACAGACAGCTTGTTACAGGACACTCTGCCATTGTGAGGGCACCCATTGTGCCCAGGAGGGTCTAGAATCTGACCACAGGAAATTACACTGTCTGGGAATTGAGAACATCCGGGATACCAGAAAGACATAAGCCCAAGGCTGACACCCAAAATGGCGCCCTATCCTGACTGACCTCCATTTTAAAACCTCAGGGGAATAAAAAACTGGCTGAAAAACCACTCCAACCTCAGACGGCTTGTTACAGGACACTCTGCCATTGTGAGGGCACCCATTGTGCCCAGGAGGGTCTAGAATCTGACCACAGGAAATGACATTGTCTGGGAATTGAGAACATCCGGGATACCAGAAGGGCAGAAGCCCAAGAAGGCTGACACCCAAAATGGCGCCCTATCCTGACTGACCTCCATTTTAAAACTTTGGGAGAATCAAAAATTGGCTTAAAAACCTGAGGCTGCAGTTCTTTCACAGTGGCTGACAGGCCCTGCGTGCCCATTTTCTCCATCACTCTCTCTCTACTCCTCTCTCAAAAATAAAATTTAAAAAAACCCTCACACTGCTGGGGATGATGTTAGGACATACTTATGCCATACAATTTCCCTGACAAGCATTCTACGCTTTTACTCCATCACCAGGCCTAAACATTTTAAGTATTTTAGTAAACAGATACACACGCAGAATTAATTACCCCCATGCAGAGAAGAAAATCAAAACGGCCGGGAAAAGATACCTCACCTCTCCCGGGGAGGTCTGTGTCAAGATGGCGGCATGGCCGTCCACTGACAATGCCACAGGAACGGCGTCCGTCCGGTAGACAAGTCTCACGGCTGAAAGGGAAAAGCCAATTGTCCAGGGAATCTGTGTCTAACAAGATTGCCTTTTCAAATGGGGGAATCAGAAATTGGCTTAAAAACCACTCCAACCTGAGACAGCTTGTTAGACGACACTGCCATTCCGACGGCATCCATTTTGTCCTGTAAGTTCTAGAATCTCACCCACCGGAAATGACGTGGATGGGAAGTGAGAACATCTGCTGTACCAGAAGGGCACAGGACCAAAAAGGCTGACGCCCAAAATAGCGCCCTCTACTGACTGCAGTCAGTAATTACAGTTGTCTGCCACCTAGGAAATGTTTAAAACTTTTTTATGGGCTGGAGACATGGTTTGGCAGTGAAGTGCTTGCCTGTGAAGCCTAAGGACCCCAGTTCAAAGCCAGATGCACAAGGGGGCGCATGTTTGCAGTGGCTGGAGGCCCTGGTACACCCATTCTCTCTCTGTCTTTGCCTTTTTCTCTGTCACTCTCAAATAAATAAATATATAAATAAAAATAAACAAAAATTTTAAAAATTATTTTATTTATTTTTATTTGAGACAGAGAGATGGGGAGAAAGACGAGGCAGAAAGAATGAGATCATGGGCCGCCAGCCACTGTAAACCAACTCTGGACATATGTGCCACCTTGTGCTTCTGACTTATGTTGGTACTAGACAATCAAACCTGAGTTGTTAGGCTTCAAAGGCACTACCCCTAACTATTAAGTCATCTCTCTAACCCTCAAGCCAGGAATTCTATTTTTCACAGAAAGATCACTGAGCTTGGATCAGAATACAAATAGGGTATATAAAAACCCATAATTCTATTTAATCTGTATCACAGAATTTGTTTACACAGTGAGAAGTAAGAACATGTGATACCAGAAAGGCACATACCCAAAGAGGCTGACACCCAAAATGATGCTCTCTACTGAAGGTAGTCAGTATTTCCAGTTTTTTGCAATATCCTAATACCTCAATTTGACTCTTATTTGATCCCATGACCCCATTTTCTATGATAAATGGAGGAAAGAACTTAAATTACTATGGTTAAAAATAAATATTAAGAGAAATAGTTAAGTTGCAAGAATTTCAAGTTTCAAAAAAGCATAATAACTATAAGAATTAAGGGGGAAAATCTTTGAATCATAGTTATTTAATGGGCAATAGAAAATTTTATACATAGGTTGTTATTAACTTTTACTCTGCTGATAGTTTTGATAATTACATGAACATATATATTCGATATAGATCCTTAATCTACTGTACACTTTAAAGTTTTCTATTTTACAATGTCACATATACTTCAATATATCTATTGAGAGCTTCATATGCAGCACACATAAACTAAGATATTCCACATTAAATGGTAAGGAGAAAACATGAGAAAACTTTAGAAATGAGCTCTCACCAACAGAATTTATCATGATATGAAATGGAAAATAGAAAATCAAATGATAAAATTAAATGGAAAATCCCTATCTAGGAAAATCTGATCACTTACCAAAACTTAATGTGTATAAAATAAAAAGGTTTCTTTCATAAAGTTAAATACACTTCATAAAACTAGTGTAATAAAGTAAAAGCAGACTCAAACATGTATCCTAACAGGAGTATAAAATACTCACCTTGTTTTTCTAGAAAAAGACAACCAAAATCAGAAACAACATGAATTAAATTTGAAATGAAAGAAAGTGATACGTGTCTGTTCTCATTACGTAACTAGAAGATACATTATATAGCCAGGGTGGGTAAAGTAAAACAAGGAAAATATGCCCCAAGTTCATAAAAATATTTTTATTTTTAAAAATACTTTTATTATTAATTTGACAGAGGGAGAAAGTGGGAGAAAGAATGGGTGTACCAGGGCCCTGCAAACGAACTCCAGATGTGTGTACCCCTTGTGCATCTAGCTAACATGGGTCCTGTGCAACTGAACCTGGGTCCCTTGGCTTTGCAGGCAAACGCCTTAACCACTAAGCCATCCCTCCAGCCCAAAGAACATTATTAATTGAGGTTTGTACTTTATACATTTAGCAAAAATATATACTTCATATATCTAATAATCAATAATTTAATTGAATTAAAATGTTTAAAATCATACAAGTAAAAAGATAAAAAAGCATAAATATGATTTAACATTTTAATGGCTAATCTACAAAAAAAGAAAATTTCGGAGTACTAAGTAGTTTTTGTGCTTCTTTGATTACTATCACTATAAATCAATCCTAAAGCCGTATCATCCATCATAGACGGCAGCTACTTGTTTGGCTGTGCATTAACTTACATTCCAAAAATGGACCTTTACATCATTATACTTATCTAGCATACTTTTGAAACTCAAAATTTTACTTGGGATTGGATTAATCAAATAATCACAAAGCTCCATTGTTTGGGCAGATCAGCAGTAAAAGGAATGCTTTTGAATATATCTCAAAGGCAAAAAACAGAAGGATGAAATAAAATCAATATTATATTTGAAAATAGTATGTTGAGAAATGTCTGCTTCAACTAAAAGGAAAACAAACCATTCAAATGAGATCATATTGCTGGGGGAAAAAAAAACTCAATTGCTCAAAACACATGAGGTATTAAAAGTTTCATTCAACTCCTCCTGGGTCTGAGTTCTTTGCTGCTCAGTCACTGTGTGGATAGGTGCACTAGTCTGAATGAAGTGAGTCGGCTGGACCCATTTCTGGGCTCTTCCCACCTCTTTCTAGGCCTGAGTTCCTTACCCTGTCTGTGTGTCAGTGGGCTCAGAGGTCTGGAGTTAGTATGCCAGACCTATTTCTGGTTTTCTCCCCACCACCCAAATCCTTGCATGGTCATTGCGTGTGTGGGCCCAGCAGTCTGGAGTGAGTGGGCCCACCCAATTTCTGGTCCCCTCTCACCTCCTTGTCTGAGTTCTTTGCATGGTAAGAATGTGGGCAGGCACAGCAGTCTGGAGTGAGTAGGCAAGACCCATTTCTGGCCCCCTCCCACTGCCCCTTGCATGTCAGAGTGTGGGCTACCATGGACCTCTGGAATGAATAGATCACACTGCTGTATTTGGGCTCCTCCCAACTCCCCAGTCTAGGTTGCGTGCGCTGGTCTATGTCCCAGAAGGAAAGGAAATCCAGACCATAGGCACAGAAAACATACTCAACAAAATTATTGAAGAAAATTTTCTGAATCTTGCAAAAGAGAGGTCCATTCAGATAAAAGAAGCCCACAGAACACCAAACAGGCATGACCAAGGAAGAAACTCTCCAAGACACATCATAGTTAAAACGCTTAACAATGAAAACAAAGAGAGGGTATGAAAAGCAGCAACATAAAAATTCACAACATACAAAGGCAATTCCATTAGAATATCATCAGATTCTCAATGGAAACCCTGAAAGCCAAAAGGGCCTGGAATGGAAGACTTCAAAGTCTGAAAAACTATGACTTCGTATCCAAGCTACTTTAGCCTGCAAAACTATTTCTCATTATAAACGGGCAAAGAAAAACTTCCCATGAAAAAAGTCAACTCTATACTTATGTGAACACAAAGCCAAAACTACAGAGCATACTTGAGAGAATACTCAACCAATCTCAGGAGCCAATGAGAAAAAGATCACAAGAACCAAAATAAACCAGGCTCAAAAGAGTACATAATACAAGTGAGCACCCAACCCCATAAAACACCTCATCATGACAGGGATTAATTCAAACCTCACAGTAACAACTTTAAATATTAATACTTTTAACTCATTAATGCAAAGACAGGCTATCAGGAGGGATCAAAACACTGGACCCTTCTATCTGCTGTCTTCAAGAAACCCACCTCACCACTAAAGATAGACACCTCCTCAAGTTGATAGGTTAGAAAATGATATTCCAAGCAAATGGAAATTAAAAACAAATGGGTGATGCTATATTAATATATGATAAAATGGACTTCAAAGGAAAGTAATTAAAAAAGACAGAGAAGGCCACTTCTTACTCATCAAGGGAATGACCCAGTGTGAGTACATCACAGTCATAAATATATATGCCCCAAACACAGTGGCACCACAGTTTATAAAACAAAATCTATTCAACAATAAAACAGAAATAAACACCAACACCATCATAGTTGGAGACTTCAATACTCCACTGTCAACAATAGACAGGTCGTCCAAGCAGGAAAAAACAAAAAATAGGAAAAGAGTAGCATTTAACAACATCATAGATCACCTAGACCTAACTAATATCTACAGAACTTTCCACCTCAATTCTACAGGATACAAATTCTTCTCAGCAGCTCATGGAACCTTCTGCAAAATTGACCATATATTAGGCCATAAGGTGTGCCTTCATAAAGTCAGGAAAATTGAAGTAACTTCCTGCATCAGGTCAGATCATAATGCTTTAAAGCTAGAAATTAACAACAAGAGACACATCAAGAACTCCACCATCTCCTGTAGACTAAAGAACACACTTTTAAGCAATGAATGGGTTGTAGAAAAAAAATCAAAATTGGCAGGATACAAAATCAATGCACAAAAGTCAGGACAAATATACAGAGAAAGAAATCAGTGAGGCTGGCCCATTTTCAATAGCAACAAAATTAAATACAAAACCACTCAAGAAAGAAATAGAGGAGGACATAAGATGGAAGGACCTCCCATGTTCATGGATGGGTACAATTAATATTCTGAAAATGGCAATTCTACCAAGAGCAATATACAGATTTAATACGATATCAGTAAAAATACTAGCATCATTCTTCACTGAGACTGAAGAAATATTCTCAACATTCATATGGAATGGCAGAAGGCCTCAGATTCCCAAAGACATACTCAGCAAAGAAAACACATCTGATGGCATCACCATACCTGATCTAAAGCTATATTACAAAGCTATAGTGACAAAAACAGCATGGCATTGGAATAAAAACAGAAATATAGACCAATGGAACAGAATTGAAGACCCAGAATTTAGGGCAAGCAACTACAGCTACTTGATCTTTGTCAAAGGCACCAATAATGTAGACTAGAGAAAAGGCAGCGTCTTCAACAAACGGTGTTGGACAACTTGGACGACCATATATAGAAAAATGAAATTAGACCCACTCATTTCACCATACACAAAAATCAAGTCCAAATCGATTAAAGACCTCAATATAAGACCTGAAACTCTTCAAATACTGGAAGAAAAAACAGGAAGCACTCTCCATGACATAGGACTAGGAGAAGACTTCCTGAACAAAACCCCAGTAAGCCAGGGAAATTAAACAAGCACTTAACCAATGGGATTCTCATGAAGCTGAAAAGCTTTTGCACAGAGAAACATACCATCAACAGAGCCAATAGATTAACCACTGAATGGAAAAAACCTTTACCACATTTAACAGACAGAAGCCTAATATCTTAGAGAATCTACAAAGAACTCAAAAAGCTAAACGATAAAGAAATCACACAACGGACTCCAAAGTGCTACAGGGAACTAAATAGGGAGTTCTCAGAGGAAGAATTACAAATGTCTAACACACAATTAAGAAAATGTTCAACATCCCTAACCATTAAGGAAATGCAAGTTAAAACAACTATGAGATTCCATCTTACCCCAGTAAGGATAGCAAACATTAAAAAATCAAATGAAGACAAATATTGGTGAGGCTGTGGAGAAAGAGGAACCCTCATTCACTGTAAGCTGAAGTAACCACTGTGGAAATCAATTTGGAGACTCCTGAAAAGGATGAATATAGAATTACCAGCAGACCTTGTCTTTCCCTTACTGGGCATTTACCCTAAAAGCTCCACTTCTCAGTTCAGAGATATTTGCTCAACCATGTTTATAGCTGCTCAATTCATAGTAGCTAAAAACTGGAATCAACCCAGGTGCCCATCATTGGATGAATGGATAACCAAATGTGGTATAGCTTACACGATGGAATTCTACTCATCAGTAAGAAAACATGATGCACTGAAATTTGTGGAAAAATGGTTGAAATTTTTAAGTGAACTCACACAATCACAGAAAGATAATTGTCATATGATCTCACTCATCTGCAGTTCGTAACCTGTATCAGCACAAGTTGCTAACATAACTGAATAGCATCTTGAGGCTTGGACAAGGGAGGGTAGGGATTTCGGTAAGGGAAAGGATGGGGGGGGGGGCACACAATCTGAACCCAAATTGAACTGGTACCATAGAATCTTATATTCTGGAAATCAGAATAGAAGGTGGAACCCTCAGGCGAACAAGGAGTACTGAATCGAAGTCCCCTGGAGAGAATGAGATGAAACCTAACCCCAAATTTCTCTGGCTTTTTCTTTTTTCTCTTCTCTTGGCACTGGCCTGTATGTAATTAATTCCCTGTACTAGGATGTGGTCTACATCCACAATGAGTTGGTGATCTGAGAGACCTACTAGATCTACCTAAACAAAAAGACATTCTTCTGTTAAAGCACTTAATTACTCACTAGAGAGAGGTTAATGCTAAGACCCTACTGCTGAAGACACCAAATGCTGTTGGCATGGACCATGGAGTTATCTAGTTGAAATCCACAGGAGAGCCAGTCCTCCGATAATTAGCTTATCTAGTTCTGGAAGGCCCTACATGAGCTACCAGAGGAAAGTGGCCAACATATGCCCGAGCAACTCATAGTCCAAGTGACTCAGAAGCAAACCTGATGTGATGCTCACACAAGTACAATAATGTCACACAGCCACGGTGGGTACCCAACTGCTTTTGGATTGGCTAACAGATCCACTCAGTGGAAAGGAAACCATACCTGGAACTGAGAAACAAGTCAGAATCATATCCAGATAATGATTCTGGCTTCCACTGTCAAGCTCCCACTAACCTTAGACTATAAAAGCGACTAAACCCTTTTAATTCTCTCTGAATTAATAATGATTATTCCATTTAACTGGCACTGATTTAACTCTGTTGGGAGAATCTGCTTCTCTTTTTCAGGTGGGAAATGAACTTGAGGAGATAAACAACCCAGTGTGCTCCACCCCTGCCCCAGCTGATAACACAGAGGAATTGGGGAAATGAGCAAGAATACTGCTCTCTTAGTTAAGCTGCTATCATCACAAGGGTGATGGAGAAAGATACTGAGACACCTACCAAACCAGACATCTGGATGTTCCTAAGTGCCTATCACTGAAGTAGACTTAAAATGCTCCCAGTATGGCTCAGAGAATTTTGTGGGAGAGGGGGAGGAAAGATTGTTAGAGCCACAAGTTGGGGCATTTTGCACAAAGACATTGCCTCTCCCCCATAACTGACTGCTGCCTCCATAATTCATGACCCACAATCCACATGGGGTTGACCTGCATCCTCAATAAGGAAGGCCTCTTCAGAGAATTGGCAGGGAGGAGAAAAGGATGGTACCAACATGCGATGTTTACATAAAAATATGTCCTTAAAAATTTAAAAATTTTCATTCAAAGGTACTTTTAAAAATGATATATCTAAAAGCATCTTAAAAGTATTCCTATTTCTTTCCTTTGAGACAACTAAACAAAACACATGGTATAAGTGAAATTCTAGTTAATACAGTTAGATAACAAACTATGAAAATACATATTGTGGCGGTTTGAATGTAATGTGACACTAGACTCAAATGTCTGTGATTTAATTTTCCTATGTAGTCCCCACCTGGTCCGATCTTTGGGAAGTAGAGCACTGAAGTAGGACGTTTTGCCACAACAAAGTAAGTACAACAAAACATTGGAACCAAACAGTAGGATTCTTAAGGCCTGAAACTTGACTTTGTGGCATTGGATCATTTGAAACTAATCTGTGGTAGGAATGTGTAAGGAACTGAAACGCTGACGGGAGAGATGATTCAGTGTTGTAAGCAAAGTTTGATGGAGTATTCTGTTCAGAGTTGAGAGATCTCTGGAATATGCAAGCATAGTGCAGGCTTGGATAATGAGAACAAACAGCAGTGTCTGGATCTTTGGTCTTTCAGGACTCACAGTTAAGACACAATATTGAGTCCCAGATGAGACTTTTGAAGTAGGACTGCATATAGTTTGCACTGGGAGATTGTCATGAATCTATGGTACAAGGCTCAGAATGTGGTGGTTTGATGGAAATTGTCCCATAGTCTCAATGATTTTGAAAAGGTTTCCTACCATGACACAACCAGTACAGTCAGTGAGATGTGTTGCCCTGCTGGAGGAAGTGTGTCATCGGGTATGGATCTTGGGGTGGAATACAGGGCTATGAGTTCAGGGCAAAATTTAGCACTAGATGCACACTTATCTGTGGGAGTATGATAAATTCAGCCACCTGGTTCTGCCATAACAAGCTTGTCTTGGATATGCCATGCCTGAAATAAAACCTTTCTTCCTATAAGCTTCATCTATTTGGGAATTTTTTTTTGTAAGAACAAGGAAAAAGCAACATATAAAAATGTTTGTTTGCCTGGTACACATTAAACTATATTTCAATAATGTACAATATTAGTTCATGCCTGACATAGGTATGGAAATAGGCAAACATGTCTGGAGTATGGTGAAAAGTATCAGCAAATCTCCATTATTTGCAGAGAATATTGACAAATATTCGTTTTGATTCAACCAGTGGAATAACTGGCAAAAGATCATAGAAAATAAAGTAGTGGCATGTGTGCAGTTGCCTTCTTTCATTTAATGACAAGTGGAACACTGATATCTGGTCATCTGCTGAGACAGAACCTGAAACCACAAAGCCATTAAACATGTGGTTCACAGACACCCAAAATTCCAGAAAGCAATCAATTCAGGGCACAGTGTGTCAGATAGACACTTGTATGACCCAAATTTCCTACTCCAATTCTCCTAATGTTTTACTAATTCACATGTGGTTCAAAAACCAAGATTCTAAATAGAATAGCTAAGAATTAATAAACACACCTGACCAGTGATTGAAGCAATTTCACCAAGTACAAGGGACAAAAATCTCCAGTCCTGAACCCATAACTAAAAAAAAGATTTGAAAAACACCCCAAGAGTGGACATCCCCAGTAGGAAAGTATTTAGTGTACACATGGATCAGGAAAGGAAAACTCTCTAAAAGGTGTTAAATCCAGCTTCAATAGGAATCACTAACTGTAACAGATAAAATCATATACCATCTTTCAAAGCAAATAGGAAAGATTCCCAAGATGAAAATAAAATCATAAAGAGCATCAAGTTACTGCAAAAGTATTTCATTCAAGAAACAGGAAAGGAAGAAAGGGGAGGCTGGAGATATGGTGCAGTTATTGAGGTGCTTGCATATAAAGACTACTGTGGCTCGATTGACCATTAGCCACATAAAGTCAGATGCACAACGTGGCACATGCATCTGAAGTCGATTTGCAGTGGCTTGAGGCCCTGGCATGCCCATTCACTCTCCCTCTCTTCCTCTTCTCTCTCTCTGCTTGCAAATAAATTAATAGACAAATAACTTTTTTAAAGAATGAAAAAAGTACACTACATGCAATATGTGAGATGAAAGCATTAGTTTCAAGATTGTGATCATTTATTCCATGATCTGTGGATAACTGGGTAAGAGAGAAACTTGAATGGCTTAGACCAATGCAATTTAGAGTCACATTAAGGTGAAACTGAACATTGTTTACAAAGCCACAATCAAGCACACCAAGCATAATGAGGGTTGACAGGGATATAAATCAACTGCAACATGTAGGGCTGGTAGGATACAAAATTAGTACATTTACATTCTAGGTCTCTTTTATGTATACTAGAGAAATTAAAGACAACACTAATATGATACTCTTTCTTTGCCCAGATATTTTACAAAACTAAGACAAGCAAACCAAAAGCCAAAGTTTGTGTTCATACATGTAAGCCAGATAAACAAGGTGTTGCATGTGTCAAGAATTCATTTGCAGTGGGTAGAGGCCCTGACATACTTATTCTCTCTCTCTTTCCCTCTCTGTAACAAGTACAAATAAATAGAAAAAAAATTTTTAAAAAGAAAAAGCTGGGCATGGTGGTACATGCCATTAATCCCAGCACTTGGGAGGCAGAGGTAGGAGGATTGCCTTAAATTCAAGGCCACCCTGAGACTACATATGGAATTCTAGGTCAGTCTTTTCTAGAGTGAAACCCTACCTTGAAAAACCAAAAATGAGTAAGTGAATCTTCCCTGACAAGTCTATTAAGAACAGCAACAGCCACACCATCATCACCATCAGAATCATCACAGAAATATATCAGGATTTACCCATGTGAATCTATTAGAGCATATTCAACTTTCTTCAGGTAAGTTTGAAATCATAGAGAAATGATAAAATCACAGAAAACATGAATGTTTGAAGAACATACACTAAAAAATCTCTAGTTATATATTTCTAAATCAATGAATCTGTATCAAGAATCTTCCTACAAATGAATTCCAGGTACTGCTGACTAAGAGCAAGAGATCGTGGGGACCACTCGTACATCTTCACCACTATCCACAGCCTCCCGTCCCCCCACTGTCAGCGCAAATGCCAGAAACCACTGGAGACCTGGGAATGGAACTCACCTACACAGCACCCAGCACAGGCTGTCAGAGCAGTGACCCACCAACCCAGTCAGCTTGCCTGAGACCACGGCACAGCAAACAGAATCCAAGTGGCCACACAGCATAGCTGACACCAAAGCCATCCCATAAGGAAACAGGACATACTTACAGCAAAGAAGCTTCTCTTTTCAGATGGTGGTGACCACTGGGATGACCCAAAAAGCACCATAGTGCGGAGAAGTGATAAAGGAATGTTGGACACAGAAACATCTCCATCACACCCTCCAAGGCTCAGGGCCCATTGCAGAAGCGGCAGAAAGAGCGAGCCAAAAGAAGGGAAGAGTGCTTACAATGCAACTGTCCAGATAGAAATTGGCCTCAAGATCCATGACCTCGCAGTGCCTTAGCAATACCTTCATATGATCCTCATAATAGGTGGATGCATCAGACAGCTTCAGGTTCGCTGAGAGGAACTTCCAGACCAGGCACAGTTATGGAGGAAGGGATATTTATTGAAGCTTACAGATCCAGGGGAAGTTCCATAATGGCTGAAGAAAGTGGCCTGCCTTCACAGGACCAAGCAGAGAGAGAGAAGCACAAGCCTAGAGGTCAAAAGCCACAGCACACTTCAGGAACTCCTGCTAGGCACACTTTGCATATCTTTAGATTGAAATCTGAAACCCACCACCACACCTTAAGATCCACACAATGGTACTGACTCCAGCCAGGTGGCTGCAGATGCAAACTACAAACAAACAACTGAATATATTGGGGGCCATCTATTCTATTCAAACTACCACAGTGGAAAAGACAGTGACATCAAAATAAGAGAGACTAATGGACAGAGGGAGGAGATATGATGGAGAATAGAGTTGTGAAGGGGAAGGTAGGGGTGGGGAGAGAATTATCATGGCTTATTTTCTGTATGTATAGAAGCTGTCATTAAAAAAATTAAGGGCTAGAGAGATGGCTTAGCCATTAATGCGTTTGCTCGCTAAGCCAAAGGATCCCAGTTCGACTCTCCAGGATCCACATAAACCAGATGCACAAGGGGGCACATGCATCTGGAGTTCCCTTGCAGTGGCTGGAGGCCCTAGCATGCCCATTCTCTCTCTCTCCCCCTCTCTCTCTTTGTTTCTCGAATAAATAAAAAAAGTTTTTTTTTAAATGTTAAAATGTCGAAGAATTCAATTAAAAGTTCCCAAGAAAGCCTTACTTGCAGAAATATTTCATGTGGAGTACAGAATATCAGGACTTGAGGACAAAGCAGAAAAAATAAACAGGAAGGCCAAAATCAATGACAGCTTCAAAACACACACAAACAGAAGACGAGATTAGTGTGGGGCTCCTTAAAAAGATCAAACATTACAAGAAGGGGAAGAGTGAATTGTAGAAGAAAAATTTCCACACATTATACAAGACATGCCCATCGGGGTTCAAGAGACATCGTTTAGCCAAACAGATTAAGACCAGAGAATAAATTCCCCACATCACATTATAGTTATAACACTGAACACAAAGAAGAAAGAAAAATTAAAGAGCTATAAGAGAAAAATTTTAGCTCTTTACTTACAAATGTAAGCCTATCAGAATATCATCTGATCTGGAAGGGAAACTCTAAAAACAAGGAGGGCTTGGACTGGAGTATTTCAAGCATTCAAAGACCATGGCTGCCAACTCAGACTACTGTACCCATCAAAATTACAACCCTTAATAGAAAGATAAAGAAAATCCAGGGTGAAAGCATATGAATATACAAACACTAAGCCAGCCCTACAGAAAATAATGGATGAGGTACTTCCCACTGAAGAAAAGAAGAAGCACAAACAGAGGCTAAAGAAATGAAAAATGCAATTCTGAAAACTACTACAGTTATTAAATGAAATTAATACACCAAACACCACAAAATCTTCAATATGATGGGGATTTCCTCATACTTTACAATTAATATTAAAGGACTAAAACCTCAAATGAAACAATGTCAGGGACAGAGAAATGGGATGGTGAAATAGGGGGTTTGGAGAGGGAAAGGCCTAAGGACAGGAGGGAGGAAGATGGAAAAGTGAGTGGGGAATTTCCGAGGAAAGGAGTTGATGAAGACAGGGGCAAGGAAATTGGTTAGTTAAGGGGAATCCCAACAGAGATTAGTACATAAGGATAGGGGGCATGGGGATGGGAATGTGAAAAGGGGATTCTGGGGGATGGGAGTGAAAAAGGATGGGAGGCATGGAGATGGGAAATTCAAGGGGTGATTACTATGAAAGGCAGTGCATAAAGACAGGGGGCATGGAGATGGGAAAGTAGAAGGGGGATTTCTGGGGCAGCGAGTGTGATTGGATGGAGGTAGGAGGATAGAAAATTGAGTGGATTATTGGGATGGAGAAACTATAAAGACAGTGGGCAGGGAGATAGCAAGGTAAAAGGATGATTTCGCAGGAGGGAAGGGTATAAAGGAAGAAACAAGGAAATGGGAAATTCAAAGGGAGGTTTCTGAGTCCAAAGGACTTGGGTCAGGAAGATGGGAAAATGAAAGGAGGGAGATTTCTAGGGAGGGAAGTACGTAAGAACAAAGCGGAGAATAGGAGAAAGGAAAGTCAAAGGGAAATTTCCTAAGAAAGGAGTACAACACGGTCACAAGAATGTCAAAGCGGGATTTATGAAGTGGGAATTGCAAAGAGATAAGGGACAGTGAGATGGGAAAGTCAAAAGGGAGTATTTTTCAGAGGAGAGTGCATAAGGGCAGAGGGCAGGGAGATACCAAAGTTAATGGGAATTTAAGGATAAGGGAAAAATGTCAAAGGGGTGGGGAGGAGAGTGCATAAGGGGGGCAGGAATGTGGGCTAATGAAAGTAGGATTTCATGGAAGACAGCAAGATAATGACAGGGCAGGGAGATGGCAAAATCAAAAGGGGACATAAGGAGTGGGGGCAGAAAAGTGGGAAAGTCAAAGGTGGATTTCTGGGGATGGGAATGCATAAGAAGGAAGGCAAGCAGAACGAAAAGTCAAAGGAGGATTTGTGGGGAGGGAATTTCATAGATAGTGGTGAGGGAGATGAGTACATCAAGGCGTAATTATGTGCAAAAGGAAAGGTCATAGGGAGAAGTCAATGGGAATTTCTGGGGAGGAAAGTGTGTAAGGGGCAGAAATACAGAAAAGTCAAGGTGGTTTGGGGGAGGAAAACACATAAGGATGGGGGCAGGAAGATGGGATAGTAAAAGTGGGATTTCTAGAGATAGTATTGCATAAACACTAAGGCAGTAAGATGGGAAAGTCAAGGTAGAATTCTGGGGAGGGGAGAGCATAAGGACAGTGGATAGGGAGATAGGAAAGCCAAATTTTGATTTCTGGTGACAAAAAAAAATAATTTTGGGGTAGGGGATTATGTAAGAACTGTGGGCAGAGACAAGAAATTTAAAGGGGAACTGCTGGAGAGAAAAGTGCATGAGGAGAAGGGAACAAAATCACCTGAATGTCAAATAGGAAATTCTGCACAAGGGTGTGCATAAGGATAGGGGCAGGAAGATGAAATAGTCAAAAGAGAATTTCTGGAGACTGAGGGACAAGGACACAGGGAAGGAAGATGGGAAAGTTAAATTGTGATTTGTGAAGGGCAAAGGACATAATGAGAGAGGGGGCAAGATGGGAAAGACAAAATGGGGTTTTGAGGAAGAAGAATGATATAGAAGGGTGCCGGGAGATGGAAAAATCAAATGGTGATTTCTGGGGAGAAAAGTGCACTAGGACAGACTCTGATTAATCTGGGCTCAGGAAGTAGTAGACCCATCTGGGTGGAGGTGAGAAAGAGGTGACTTCTCGGGAACAAAGGGCATATTGAGAGGGCAGGGAGATGGAAAAGTCAAAGGAGGATTTCTGATGACAGGAGTACATAAGGATAGGAGGCATAAAATGGGCAAACAAAGGTTGATTTCTAGGGAGAGGAGTGCATAAAGACCATAGCAGGGAAATGGGAAATTCAATGGTGAATCTATGGAGGGAGGATCATAAGGATGGGAGGATAGAGAGGTATAAAGGTCAGAGAGGAATAGCTGGGGATATGACAGGGTAATTATGGGGAACAGGAAATGGGAAATCACAGGGGGATTTTAGGGGAGGGGTGTGCATAAGGACAGTCCTTGCAGAATGGAGATGTGAAAGTCAAAACTCCTTTTGTGGGGAGGCAATGAGTAAGGCCAAGGGGTAGGGGATGGGAAATTCAAATAGTGATTTCTGGGAAAGGATAGAATGAAAGGGAAAGGTGTTGGAAAGTTAAGAGAGGAATTTTGGGAATGGGAGTGTGTAAGAACAGGGAATGGTGGGAAATGGGAATGTCAAAGGGGGACAGAATAATGTGAATCTCAGATATGGGAACATGAAATGGGTCTACCTAGGGAGGGGATTTCATGAGGACTTGAATTGAGGAAGTTCAGGGTATTTCTCAGTGCAAAAGTGCCTAAGAATGGGGCAAGGAGACGGAAAAGTCAAATGGGAGGGAGGAAAATAAGGACTGGGGAAGAAAATGGGAAATTAATAGAGCTACTTACGGGAATGAAGTAAATGAAGAAGGGAGGAGAGACAAGGAAATGTCAAATGGGATTTATGGGGAGAGGAGTTATGGACAGGAGGCAGGGAGATAATATCAAAGGGGTATTTCTGAGTAGGGTAGTACAAAAGGACAGGTGGCAAGTAGATGGGACTGTCAAAGAGGATTTGTGAGGAGAGGACTACATAAAGATGCGATAAAGATGTGAGAGGCATTAGAAGTTTTTGAGAGAATGCCTAAGAATTAGGGCAGGGAGAAGAAAAAGGTCAAAGGGGCAATTATGGGGAGAGGAGTGCATTAAGGAGTGGGGCATGGAGCTGAGAAAGTAAAAGTGATTTATCTGGCAAGGAGGCCACCAAGGACAGCGAAGGCAGAGAGAAGGGAGATTCAAAGATGAATTTTTGAGGATGGCAGTACATCAGGACAGTGGGCAGAAAAATGGGAAAGTCAAAGTTGGATTTATGAGAGGGAAGCACATAAAGAATGGGCTGGTGTGAATATCAAACCTGGGTTTCTGGGGAAGGGACAGGAAGATGGGAGAGTCAAAGTAGAACGTCTGAAGTGGGGAGTGCATAAGGATGGATTGAGAGGAGGGAGCAGAAATTCAAAGGTGTTTTTTAGGGGTGGAATGGCATATGAGTGACAAATGAGGGTGGGAAATCAAAGGGGAGTGAAGGGTAACAAGGGGGTAGGGAGATGGTAGAGTCACAAAGAATTCTGATGAGGAAGGGGAATTAGGAGGGAGGCTGGACTATAAGGTCAAAGAGGAATTTCTGGGAATGAGAGTGCACAAGGAGGGGAGGCCGGTAGATGGGAATTTCAAAGGGGAATTTCTGCAAAGTATAAGATAGGAAAGTCAAAGGGCAATTCCTGTGGAAGAGTATTCATATCAAGAAGGGTAGGCAGTACAGTGGAGGTAGGCAGATGGCATAGTTAAAGGGGGATTTCTAGGAAGAGAGATGCGCAAGGAAGGGTGGACAGTAAATGGGAAAGTCCAGGGGTGATTTCAATAAATGTGAGTTCCTAAGTATGGGAAACACAGATATGGGAAGGTCCAAAGGAGCTTTCTTGAGAGGTGAGTCCATAAGGACTGTGGCAAACATAGTTAAAAGGCTATTCTAGGGAGGGAACGGTATATGGAATGGTGCAGGACATGTAAAAATCAAGATGGGACTCCATAGTGAATTCCAGGTCAGCCTGGGCTAGAGTGAGACCTTACCTCAAAAAACAAAACCAAAAAAAAAAAAAAAAAATCAAGATGGGGTTCTGGGAGAGGTGAGTACCCAAGAAAAGGGGACTGAGAAAAGGCAAAGTCAAATGAGGATATTTGGGAGCATAAATGATCTATGTCATTGACAGAGCAGAGATTAGGTACTAGAAAATGGTATGCAGGGATGGAGAGATGACATAGAAGTTAAGGTGCTTGCCTCTGAAGTCTAAGGATCCAAGTTCAATTCCCCCGATTCACGATAGCCAGATGCCCATGGTGGCACATGCATCTGGAGTTCTTTCACAATGGCTAGACGCCTTGGAACACCCATTCACTATCTAACAAGTGAAATTGTTTAAAAGAAATAAAGAGAAAATGTTATGCCAAGTCTTAAGATGAAAAATATTTGGATTAACAAATTAGTCAATCAAAGAAATTATAAAGATAACCTTTTCGTAAATACACAACAATGAAACCCAAGGCCACCAAACATTTCACACACATCTACTGCCACATAATTACCTTTCTGGTCTATAACTGAAAAATTTTGAATAACCAAATATCTACTGCCATTATAAAAATCTGTCCTCCATTTTAAAACCTCACAGTACTGGGAATAGAGACACATACTTCTGGTATCCCCAGAAAGCAGTCTACTCTTTTACTACACTGCAAAGATTAAAAACTTTATGGAATTTTATTAAATGCAGCATAATCAACCCCAGTGCAGAGAAGGAAATCAATATGGCCAGAAAAGATACCCTACCTGTCTGGGGAGTTCTGTCAAGATGGCAGCCAGACACTGCCACAGGAATGATGTCCGTTCAGTAGACAGTCTCATGGCAGAAAGGGAAAAGCCAAGCGTCAAGGGAATCTGTGTGTAACAAGATTGCCTTTTCAAACGGGGGATCAAAAATTGGCTTATCAGGGCTGGAGAGATGGCTTAGCAGTTAAGCGCTCGCCTGTGAAGCCTAAGGACCCCGGTTTGAGGCTCGATTCCCCAGGAACCACGTTAGCCAGATGCACAAGGGGGCGCACGTGTCTGGAGTTCATTTGCAGGTGGCTGGAAGCCCTGGCGTGCCCATTCTCTCTCTCTCTCTCTCTCTCTACTTGCCTTTCTTGCTCTGTCTGTCACTCTCAAATAAATAAATAATGAACAAAAAAAAATTGGCTTATCAAACCACTCCAACCTGAGACAGCTTGTTACAAGACAATGTTACAATGAATAAAATATCCTATATTTATTTATAAAATAAAATGAGGCATAGAAAGAAATAAAGATATAGTCAGATGGTCAATTAAAAAATTAATGACAGTATACATTCACAGGGAGGCAAGAGACATGGTTTATACAATTAAGCATGAATACTTTCCCTCATTCTTTTGTTTATTTTTCAAGGTAGGGCTCTAGCCCAAAGCTGACATGGAATTTACTGTGTAGTCTCTGGCTGGCTTCAAACTCATGGCCATCCTTCTAACTCTGACACTCTAGTGCTGGGCTTAAAGGCATGCACCAATAATACTTGGCCTATTTTCCCTTGTTAAAGATATGTAAATAATTTTTTTCAGATGAAAAATCTCTTTAAACATGTACATATATGTAAATTGTAGTTCCTTCCACATATTTAAGTTTTTAAGTTCATAATAACAATTTTACTTCAGTAAATGTGTTGCCACATAAGTAGGTAGAATGTAGGCACAGAAAGGCAAAGCATGAATTTCTTTAGAATAGTACAAACCAAGTGGCAAGAAGTTCAACTTTAAAAATTATAATAATTATAGAATTTGAAGAGGAAATCTTTGAAATGTGGTTATATGACTGCCAAGTAAAAATTGATAATTAAGATGTATCATTAATATTTGTATTCTGCTGGTAATTTTGATAATTTCATTAACATATACAATCTTATTCTAGTCCACATTTTTAAATTTTCTCATTTATAATTTCACATATACTTCAAGTACCTATTGAAAGCTGTTTATGGGGAACACAACAGGCATAAATTAAGACTTTCCACATAAAATGGTAAAGAGAAAATGATACCTTTACATATAATCTCTCATCACCAGAATTGAATGGGAAGCAGGGATATGGTAAAACCAAAGAGGAGTTTGTGGGGATGGGAGTGCATAAGAATGGGGAACAGAAATATGAGATAGTGACAGCAAGATATCCAGGGAAAGGTGGACATTAGGACAGTAGCTGGGAAAGTCAAAGGGAGTGCACAAAAATGGGGAGCAAGCATGCAGGAAAGTGAACAGGGTATACGCGTGATGGAAATGTCTAAGTATGGGGGCAGAATAGTAAGATAGTAAAAGGAGGATGTCTGGGGAGGGAACAGCATAAGGACAGGAGGCAGGAAAATGAGAAGTTCAAATCTGGATTTCTAGGAAGGGTAGGGTATAATGAGAGGGCAGGGAGATGGGAAAGACGAAGGGGGATTTCTAGGTAGGTCAGTAAATAAGAACATTGAAAAGCATGGGTAATAAGATGGCCTATCCCAAGATTTCTTGTGTGTATACAGAGGGGTGGGCATAAGGATCAAGGCAGGGATATGGTAAATGCAATGAAGATTTCTGGGGAGGGAAGTGCATAAGGACAAGAGGACAGGAACATGTGATAATCAAAGGGAAAATTCAAAAGATGCAGGTGCATAAACAGCAGGGTAGAGATGGAAAATTCAAATGGGGATTTCTGTGGGAAAGGCATATGGAGTAGGACAGGGAGATAGTAAAGTCAGAGGGGCATCACTGGTGATGGAAGTGCATGAGAAAGGAAGGCAGTGAGATGGGAATGTGAACTGAAGATTTATAATAAGGGAATCCCATAAGGATATGGCAGGTAGATGAGAACATCAAAGTGGAATTTTTGTGATGACAGTGATAAGGCCAGGGGGCTGTGTGATGGGAAAGTCAAAGGAATTTTTAGAGGCAGGGCATTGGAGGGGAAAGGGAGACTTCTGGGAAGTATAGTGTTTAAGGACAGGGTTGCAATGAGATGGTACAGTCAAAAGCAACCAAAGAAGTGAAATGGGAAAGTCAATAGGAATTTCTGGGGAGGAAAAGTTCCTAAGGACCAATAACCAAAATATCAGAAAGTAAAAACGGGGTCTGGGAAGGAGAATGCTTAAGCATTGGGGGCAGGGATTTGGGCTCCAGAAAGTGAGATATTTGGGAAACGAAGCATATAATTAAAGGGCAGGGAGCTGTGAAAGTGAAAGGAGAGATTTTGGGGAGAGAATTACATAAGGAGTTTGGGGAGGTGGCAGTGAGATGGAAAATCCAAGGACTTGGGGGAAAGTGTTGAGGGAGGGTCCCACTCTAGCTGAGGCTGACCTGGAATTCGCTATCTAGTCTCAGGCTGGCCTTCAACTCACAGCAATCCTACCTGTGACTCCCAAGTGCTGGGATTAAAGGCATGAACCAACATGCCAGGCAAGGGGCTTTTTGTGGAGGGTTCTTATAGTAGTTTGAATGTACATCCTCCGCAGACTCAAGTACTTCACTAAGTTTGCAACTTGGGTTTCCAGCTGCCTGGCTTGCTTGAGTAGGTGTCACTGGGGACAGATTCTGTGGTCCAGACTAATGGTGCGTTTGGGGGTAGATCTGATTCCAGTCCATAGGTATGGAGAGAAGTCAGAGCTCTTGCAGGGGTCCCTGACTGCTGCCAGTTTTCTGCTTGCTGATTTTTGGTGTGTGTTCAGGTCGTGGTTTCTCTCTCTACTTGGATTTATGAATGGAGTTAGCTTCTTCTGCCAAAGGTGGAACATCCCCTGGATCTGTAAGCTTGAAAGCAATCCCTCCCATAATTACTGGTTCTGGTTTGGATGTTCATTCTGAAGCTAGGTACAACAGACACTTGGTGCCAAAGAAGCAGGGTGCTGCTGCAAAACAAAACTGACACAATGGGGATTTTGGCCTTTTGTAACTTATGTGCTTGAGCATTATGCATGGATTTTGTACTTAGTACCTCAGAAGGCTTCCAGAGTAGTAAGCCAAATTCATAGGCTATTCTGGTGAGAGTTTGCAAATGCTAAGTGCATGCAGAATTGTGTTGGCTTTGGAACTTTCAAAGGGGAAGGAAAGACAGGAGAGGACTTTGTTGGAACTGGGCTACTGGCATAAGCTCTGGCTAAATGCTTCTGCCCATGACCAGAGAGTTTGACCAAGGTTATTTGTAAGTAATGGACTGATGAACTTGTTGGAAAATACAGCGCTGAAAGATAAAAGATTAAAGTTTGAAAAATTCAAACAGATGGCACAGGGCCAGGTTTTAGGTTACTGAGGCTACTACTATTGAGCAGATTCCATCTTTAAGGATGGCCTAACAATGGAAAGATGCCTATGGTGATTCCACCCAGATATGACTCAATGGTAGAAATACAAACTATTTTAAAAGGAAGAAATCTGCTCTTCCTGGTCATGATTTATTTCCTCCCTGAATTAACAATGGCTGTGTCTATGCATACTTGGTATTGGTTTTAGAAACATGAAAAATGCGTGGAAATGGGTCATTAAGTGCACATAGTTTCCGGAGCTGCTGCTGAGATGTGTCAAGTGAAGCAGGGCAATGTACCTTATCGGAGACCAATGAGGCCACTGTAGAATGGACCGTAGTTTGCAGTGGAGTCCAAAAGGTATTTTGGACATATGATGACTGTGTAGGTGCTAAATAGAGTGCTCTTGGCTCTGGATCGAAGTTTTTCCTAGCTAATCAGCCGAGCTGGAGGGATGGAAATCAGCAATCCAGAGACTGTCATCACTTGTTATGAATGTCTGACTTGAACTATGGATGTCTGATGTTAACCTGAAGGTTATGATTTTACAGTGGTCCAGTCTCTGCATGTTATGCCTTACTGCAATGGAAATGGAGATAGAAGTGAGCAAGGATGGGGGGAACAGAGATAGGAATGTGAAAGGGATCTTTGGAGGGGGGTGCATAAGGATACTAGGTATTGAGTTGGGAAAGTCAAAGAGAGATTTATTGGAGGGAAAGGCATAAAGGGTAGCAAGGAACTGGGGAACTCAAGAGATTTCTAGGGAGGAAAGTGAATAAAGACTGGAGTCAGAGAGATGGGAGAGTCAAAGGGAAATTTCGGGGAAGGGGAGTATATCAGGATGAGGGCAGGAACATGGGAAATTAAAGGGGATTTCTTTCCTTGGGGAGATGGCAAAGTCAAAGGGAGATTTCTGGAGAGGGAAATTCAAAGAGACAAGGTACAGTGATGTGGAAATGTCAAATGGGGATTTCTGCTGAGGGGTGTGCATAAGTGTGGAATCATTCTTGTCTACAACACATGGGAACCTATGCACCTTGGATGGGTGTGAAAATCCTAGAAAAGAAGGAATACAACAGTCTCTCTAAATGTTCCCTAATACAATAAGCATAAATCAATAACTTATGTTCTGTCTTATATTAAGCATCTGATATGATAAGCATGAGACAACATCTGATCTGACTTTGGCTTAGACTACTTACTTATAGCTTTTACTGCCTAAACTGTCAAAAGCTGGGAGTGAAGTCAGAACTGGGCTTCACTTCAGTGGAAACCCCTGGCCCTACTTCTAACACTACCTTGTAGGTTGGGCGATTAATTCATGTCCTCCCAGTTACCAAAGAATGGTACCAACAAGTGACTCCCAGAGCAGGGACTTTGTATGAAGCATGAACACCAGCACAGCAGGTCACAGCAGGACCAAAAAGGTATTTCATGTCTTCCTGATTCCCCAGATGTCCTAAGCCAGTCTTTTGTCCTGAAGAGACCAACAAAATACATTGGGAGAGCACCTCTTACAGCAGGACATTCTGGATTCAACCTTTCCCTCCCTGTCATGAGGTTGATCTATTTTAAATTTTTTTGTTTATTTTTATTTAGTTATTTGAAAGCAACAGACAGAGGGGAGGGAGGGAAGGAGGGAGAGAGAGAAAGAAAGAAAGAGAGAGAGAGAGAGAGAATGGGCGCGCCAGGGCTTCCAGCCACTGCAAATGAACTCCAGATGCGTGTGCCCCCTTGTGCATCTGGCTAACGTGGGTCCTGGGGAATCGAGCCTCGAACTGGGGTCCTTAGGCTTCACAGGCAAGCGCTTAACCGCTAAGCCATCTCTCCAGCCCAAGGCTAATCTATTTTAAATGTGGATCTTCATTAGATATTTTAAAGAAAAAAATTCCCTAGCATTCAAGGGCAAAATGTATGAATTTAAAAAAAGAATAAGGACTGAATAGATGGCTCAGCAGTTTAGGTACCTGGCCTGCAGAGCCTAAGACGACAGTTTGATTACTCAGTACCCATATAAAGCCAGATGCACAAAGTTGCGCATGTGTCTGTAGTTTTTTGGCAACAGCTGGAGGGCCTGGCAAGCCCATTTTATCTGTCAGTCTCTCGTCTAACTCTCTCTGCAAATAAATGAATAATTTTTTTTTTAAATCTCCAACCTAACATAATGTTTAAAAAGACATTTCTGTCAGTATGTACTACTTCCTCTCTGTTGTTTAACTTTAAAAAGTAAATAGGGATAATTATCTGCTCTAGCTCTACAAAAGAAGCTTTACCGGTGATCTTTTTTGTTATTGTGTTTTACATCTAAGGGATGATAGTTTCGACCTAATTTTATTCCTTGATGAGCACAAATCTTATGTATTTATGTCATGTATGTCCATGATACTTTTGTACATTGATTTTTGTCTGTTGCTTTTGCCAGAAAGGAGAGAAATGAAAATAAAACCATAACAACATAAAATCCCAAATATATACATAACTTGTGACTACGTCATTATTTTTATTTTTGCTTCTAATTTATTCTTATCTTCTTAAAACCTATAAAATATTATTTACAGATTTACTAAATGTTTCATGAAACCTTAAATGTAACTTGCTTGGGTGATAATCCTCAAACTAATTAACTTATGTTTTTTTAGGTCAAGTAAAATTTACAGTTTTGACATTAATATATGAAAATGTTGTCAAGACTCTCTTCCTTCAAAACAGTTAAAGATTTAAAAAAAAAAAAAAGTTAGGTGCTGTGGCCCATACATACCATTAATCCCACCACTCGGGAAGCTGAGGTAGAATGATTGATGTGAGTTTGAGGCCAGCCTGAGACTACACAGTGAATTCCAGGTCAACTTGAGCAACACTGCCTTGAAACCCAAACCTACACCCCTGCAAAAAACCTTTAACTTGTCCAAGTTTATTTTTTTTTTTTTTTGAAGAGATCACTTTAATGGCTCTGTTTTGAAGATCTGAATTTTCTGATTTATTTCCATTAGGGCACATCTTTTTTAAGTTGTAGAGTTAAAAAATAGCCAGGCTAATAATATAAACAAAAACTAACAATGATAGATAAAAAAACTATGGAATCTTTCCTTTTCATTTAATCTTTGTATATTATTATATATACATATCATTTACATGCATTTATATTTTTTAAATTCTTATATATCAAATTGACTTACTAGTAGTCATACAAACAAAAACTGCAATCAGTCCAAATTCATTTTAAAAGGTAGAGGCTATTCTCGACTGTGTGGGCCTACATATACAGGTCACGAAGAACACCACATAGACTGTTCTTTATGCACCAGATACAGTTAATATGACCTGCCCCTCCACTCCATGACACTCATCTTCCACCAAGGTATACAGGCCTCTGCCAAATGTCAGTCTTCCCAGAGGCAAAGAAAAACATGTCATGTAACACTTTTAGCACCTTCTGCCTTGTCTTTAATAATACTTAGTGCTAAGAAGAACATAATCACAATAATGACAAATTGAAAAGCTACAGCACCCATTTGGTCTTACAATGGTCTTTGTTGCTAAATGTATACACATATTGTCTATATTGCTGATATGGTAGCATTGGCTCATAAGTGAATACTCATGTTAATTAAAAAATATCAAATTTAGCCAGGCGTGGTGGCACACAACTTTAATTCCAGCACTCTGGAGGCAGAGGTAGGAGGATCTCCATGAGTTCAAGGCCACCCTGAGGGTACATAGTGAATTCCAGGTCAGCCTGGGCTAAAGCGAGACCCTACCTCAAAAAACCAAAAAAAAAAAAAAAATCAAATCAAATTAACTTAAATTTTCATCAAGTCAAGCAAAACCAAAACATAAAAGACATCTCCTTGGGTTGCATGTGTTTTTCATTTTCAAGGCCGGCCATCCACTTGTCATGCTGTCTGGTGTTCTGATTCATGTAGTCTGTTTTCATGCGTAACTAAATCTATGTCCATTAAGTGTTCTGATATACATGGATGTATTTTAAGATTATGCAGGATTGCCGAAATAGTTTTGCAATATTAACAATAATTCAACTGTACACTTTTGGCTTTATGCTTGTTCATGCTTACTACAAAAATAGACAAGTGTTCATATGGCAAATTTTAACCTTTTCAAAAATGCCTTCTAAATACAAACGAAGCCCTAAATCTTTAAACTGATTAATTTGGGTTTATTAACACACAGGACTGTTGATATATTTTGTCCTGTATTCATAATTGTTAATACTATCTGTGAAACACAATTGCCTGGGTTTTCATTTTAATAATAACTTAAAACATACAAAAGAGGTCATTCAGTAAAAAGGGGTAATATAAATAATATAAATTATGCTTTCAGTTAAAAAGTTTAAATTGCAGGATGTATTTTTATACCAGAAAAGACACATGGCCTATAAAAAGCAGGTTAGCCAAACAAAAAGACGGGGACTAAAGGGCATGGGCAAGTCACCCATGCCTAAAACTACAGGCTGCCCTTGTTATTCTTTCATTCTTTGTTTGCTTGCTTGCTTGCTTTTAGGTTTTCTCAAGGTAAAGTTTCACTCTAGCCCAGGATGACCTGAAATTCACTATGTAGTCTTAGGGTGGCCTCAAAATCATGGGGATCCTCCTACCTCTGCCTCCCAAGAGCTGGAATTAAAGGTGTATGCCACTACGCTCGGCTCTCATTCTTAATGTTCAAGAAGATGGTCTCAAGGCTGCTGAACTAAAACCAAGTCTGTCCAACCCTTCACATCCTGTAGCAGATCAGGAAGGCCTAAATCACAACCTGATGAAGCCTGAAGAAGCTTTCCTACCAGGCTGAGGTGGTTCTGGCTATAACAGGACAACTTAAAATCCTACTACTATGCTTGTAGAAATGATAGCAGCCACCTCCTGTGCGGTAATGTGTTTACCCAGGATAAAAGGGAGTTCCTTTGGGCTTTCATTGTGGATACCCCTTTATTTGAACACATTACATGGATGGACCTGCCTTTCCTCATTTTCAATAATGTCACTTCTTGACTAAGAAGCATGGAGCCTCCTGAAATTAATAAATAATTCTATCTTACCCATGTTTGATATCCAGAATTTAATTACTGGTCCACCCATTTGACAATGTCTGGGTTCTAATAATTTATGCATTACACACAAAGCTACAGATTTTGCTCCACTGAAAAAACCTGACCAGGGCTGGAGATTTGAATAGTGGTTAAGGTGCTTGCCTGCAAAGCCTAATGACCTGGGTTTGATTCCCCAGTACACACATAAAGCCAGATGCACAAAATGGCCACAACAACAAAGTGACGTGGCTGAGGCCCTAAAATGCCCATTCTGTCTAACTCTCTGTAAATAAACAATAAACAAATAAAAATGTTCTAAGAAAACTAGCTATGGCTAGTTACAAACATGACAAAGAGAAAACACATTGTAAGCCGGGTGTGGGGGTGCACATCTTTAATTCCAGCACTCAGGATGCAGGCGTAGGAGAATCAATGTGAGTTTAAGGCCACTCTGAGACTACATAGTGAATTCCAGGTTAGCCTGGGGTAGAGTGATACCCTACCTAGAAAAACTAAAAAAGAGAAAACACATTTGTCTCAACCTCCAATGCCTCTCTCCTATGTTAATACTGACCTTCACCTTAAGTATTAAAAAAAAAATCCCCTGAAACACATGTGGGTGCCTTATAGGACATGCCACTAGATTGGGAAATTATTAGATTATTGATTGAGGCCCTAAAGGTTGGATTTATGGTAAGCATAGCCATTACCTCTCTGTCTGTACAGATGCTACTATGTTGCCTCTCTTTTCTGCTTGTCTCTTAATATATCAAAAATTTGCAGCCTGAGGCCTATGCCTATGTCCCAGTAAATTTTAATGAGCCTTGGGTGGAATCTAGAGCTCTTAATTATGATTCATAAAGTAGCATGATACTTCAATTAACCTAAACAGTTTCTTGGTATGCTCATAGCCACTACAGTCACTGCCACTTTTATCTAGCTGCTTCTGTCCTGGGAGAAGCAGCAATCACCCATTCTACTCAAACTGGTCAACTTGTAGATCAGGCTGTGGTAAGGAGCACCATTCTGATCAAACAAAGCAGACCAAAACCTGGTACCTTGAATTCAACTTATGAAACCGGCTATAATATATGTTGGAGACCCAATTGAGGCCAACTAGTTCCAGGCTACTTTAAGTTGTCATTGGAGACATAAATCCATATGTGTGACCCCACATCTTTGGAAGATGTCTGACCATACATGGGAGAGTATTAGGGAACATCAAGAAGGGTTCTGATATATTGCTATAGATGTTAATCAAATAAGTGACCAAATTAGTCAAGCAATGCTTGCCCTATGAAACAATATTGAAAAGACATCTTGGTACCAGAATTTTACCAACAATTTTTCTTGATGTAATCCATCCTCCTGGTTTTGAAGCACTTGGCATTCCACTTTGGTGACCACTGGATTAATTATCTGTATTTTGTTCTTTGTACAAGAGGAGGAATAGCACTAAAAATACTAAGAACAAAATACCTGGTTTGTCAGATTCCTTTGGATATAAAAAAATAAATTAAAAAGGAGAGATGTGGTTATCATGCTTATCCACAAAAGGGTAATATTTACACAGTGTAGGCTTGGGGACATGGAAACTATGTGTCTTGGGTGGAGCTCCTAAGACACAGGTTCTTCAAAGATTTCCCAAATATGGTAAACATGAGAGAACAACTTGCGTCTGTCTTATGTAGAAAAGAATAAGCAATTTTTCGGTTTAGCTATAGGTTTTACTGCCTTAAACTCTCAATATAATCTGTTCAGCAAAGTCAGAACTACGCTTCACTCCAGGGAGACCCCTGGCTCTCCTTCAATCTTTATCGTGTGTTCTGTGATCGCTTTACATCCGTCCAAGTACCCAGAGAAAGTACAGGCACATAAGGATAGGTGTAGGAAGATGGGAAATTCAAAAGGGAATTTCTGTGGAGGGAGAAACACAAGGAGAGGAGCAGGGATATGGGAAAGTCATAGGGAGATTTCTGCTGAGGGGAGTGCATAAAGACAGGGTATAGAAGATGGGAAACTCAGATTTCTGGGAGAGAGTAAATATGGGGAGCAGGGAGATGAAAAAGTCAAAGGCAGATTTCTGAGCCAGGAAAGTGCGTAAGGACACGGGGCAAGGAGATGGAACATTATAGGGGCATTATATTGAATGGGGATTGCAAAAGGACAGGGGGCAGGTAGATGGTAAAGTCAAAGGGGGAATTTTGAGGAAGGGAGGGAATAAGTTAAATACTGAAGGAACTGGAAAAACGTGAAAATCAAAGAGGGATTTCTGGAAGAGGGGCTTGCATGAAAAGAGTGGCAAGGAGATGGGAAAGTAAAAGGATATCTGGGGGCAAAGTGCATAAGGATGTAAGGCAGTATGATGGGAGTGGTATTTCTTTCTTCTTCTTCGTTTTATGTTTTTGTTTTTCATGGAAATGTCTTGCTCTATCCCAGGCTGACTTGGAATTCAATATATACTCTCAGAGGCCTCAAACTCTTGGTGATCTTCCTACCTCTGCTTCCCAAGTGCTGTGATTAAAGGCTTCATGTGAAACCAAAGGGGCTCAGCCACTGCAATTGAAATCCAGATGCTTGTGCCAACTATTGGGCATGTGCAACTTTGTACTTTGCCTCACCTTTGTGTGTCTGGCTTACACGGAATCTAGAGAGTTGAACACGGGTCCTTAGGCTTTGCAGGCAAAGGCCTTAACCACAAAGACAATTTCAAAGGGGATGACCGAGAAGGAGAGGGCTTAGGTACTAAAAGCAGAGAAATCAGAAAGTGAAGGGATGATTTCAGAGGAGGGGTGTGCAAAATAAATAGGCAGGGAGATGGGAAAGCCATGTGAATCTTTATGGGGATGGGAGTGTGGAATGTGTAGAATGAATTTCATAAGGATGGAGGCAGGGTGATATCTAAGTATAATTTCTGGGAAGGGTAGTGCAAAAGAACAGGGGCTAGGGAGATGGTTAGGTCAAAGGGGCTCGTAGGGAGAAAGATGCTAGTCGGGGAGGGGGGGGAGGGGGCGCAGGGCTTCTATAGAGAGGAGTGCAGAAGGACCAGGCCAGGGAGTTGGGATACTCAACTGGAATTTTTGTGGAGGGAAGTGCTAAGTCAAGTGGCCAAAATGTGAGAAAATCAAAGGGGGGTTTCTAAGGAGAATATTGCATAAGGATGGTGGGCAGATGTGGGCTAATGAAAATGAGGTTTCTTGGAAGGGGAGATGGGAAAATCAAAAGGTAATTTCTGGGGAAGAAAAATCATATTGAGGCAATTTAGAGTGACTGGGCCCCAGAAAATAAAATACAGGAATGTACTTGAGCCTGCCCTTCCAGCCTCCAGTTTGCTAGAAATCACAGGAAGGACCTGTTATATCTTGCCTAAAGGAGTTCCTTAGATACGTTTTTCCATATATAATCTGAGTTCCTCCTGGGAAAGAGTTGAGATTCCTGGAAGGTTTATATCTCATCCTCTTATTGTGGTTGGTTAAGCTCTGCCCCAAAATTTGGCATCATGGTTGGTTAGCTCAGGACCCCATTCACAATCTACTAATGACCCCAATTTGGATGGGCTTTTATACCCTCCTTACATTGCAAGTGGCTAGAGATCTATGCATTTTCTCCTATTTCCTTCTCTTAATATAATGAAGTCTCTCTAAACCTTACACACTATGCTATGAATTTAAATCATTTAATAAGAAAAGAATCTGAGGACCCCCAAACTTATTGGTGCACTATGAATGTTTCTATACTGGCGAGGAATCACAAAATAAGCTCATCAATATGTAAGGGGGCAGAGAGATGAGAGAGAATTTCTTGGGAAAGTGTGCATGAGGACAAGGGCAAGGAGATAGGAAAAGGCAAAGGAGGACTTCTGGGGGAAGGAAATACATAAAGATAGTACTCAGGGAGATAGAATACTCAAATTCTGATTTCTGGTGAAGAAGTCAAAGGCAGATTTCTGAGCCAGGAAAGTGCGTAAGGACACGGGGCAAGGAGATGGAACATTATAGGGGCATTATATTGAATGGGGATTGCAAAAGGACAGAGGGCAGGTAGATGGTAAAGTCAAAGGGGGAATTTTGAGGAAGGGAGGGAATAAGTTAAATACTGAAGGAACTGGAAAAACGTGAAAATCAAAGAGGGATTTCTGGAAGAGGGGCTTGCATGAAAAGAGTGGCAAGGAGATGGGAAAGTAAAAGGATATCTGGGGGCAAAGTGCAAAAGGATGTAAGGCAGTATGATGGGAGTGGTATTTCTTTCTTCTTCTTCGTTTTATGTTTTTGTTTTTCATGGAAATGTCTTGCTCTATCCCAGGCTGACTTGGAATTCAATATATACTCTCAGAGGCCTCAAACTCTTGGTGATCTTCCTACCTCTGCTTCCCAAGTGCTGTGATTAAAGGCTTCATGTGAAACCAAAGGGGCTCAGCCACTGCAATTGAAATCCAGATGCTTGTGCCAACTATTGGGCATGTGCAACTTTGTACTTTGCCTCACCTTTGTGTGTCTGGCTTACACGGAATCTAGAGAGTTGAACACGGGTCCTTAGGCTTTGCAGGCAAAGGCCTTAACCACAAAGACAATTTCAAAGGGGATGACCGAGAAGGAGAGGGCTTAGGTACTAAAAGCAGAGAAATCAGAAAGTGAAGGGATGATTTCAGAGGAGGGGTGTGCAAAATAAATAGGCAGGGAGATGGGAAAGCCATGTGAATCTTTATGGGGATGGGAGTGTGGAATGTGTAGAATGAATTTCATAAGGATGGAGGCAGGGTGATATCTAAGTATAATTTCTGGGAAGGGTAGTGCAAAAGAACAGGGGCTAGGGAGATGGTTAGGTCAAAGGGGCTCGTAGGGAGAAAGATGCTAGTCGGGGGGGGGGGGAGGGGGCGCAGGGCTTCTATAGAGAGGAGTGCAGAAGGACCAGGCCAGGGAGTTGGGATACTCAACTGGAATTTTTGTGGAGGGAAGTGCTAAGTCAAGTGGCCAAAATGTGAGAAAATCAAAGGGGGGTTTCTAAGGAGAATATTGCATAAGGATGGTGGGCAGATGTGGGCTAATGAAAATGAGGTTTCTTGGAAGGGGAGATGGGAAAATCAAAAGGTAATTTCTGGGGAAGAAAAATCATATTGAGGCAATTTAGAGTGACTGGGCCCCAGAAAATAAAATACAGGAATGTACTTGAGCCTGCCCTTCCAGCCTCCAGTTTGCTAGAAATCACAGGAAGGACCTGTTATATCTTGCCTAAAGGAGTTCCTTAGATACGTTTTTCCATATATAATCTGAGTTCCTCCTGGGAAAGAGTTGAGATTCCTGGAAGGTTTATATCTCATCCTCTTATTGTGGTTGGTTAAGCTCTGCCCCAAAATTTGGCATCATGGTTGGTTAGCTCAGGACCCCATTCACAATCTACTAATGACCCCAATTTGGATGGGCTTTTATACCCTCCTTACATTGCAAGTGGCTAGAGATCTATGCATTTTCTCCTATTTCCTTCTCTTAATATAATGAAGTCTCTCTAAACCTTACACACTATGCTATGAATTTAAATCATTTAATAAGAAAAGAATCTGAGGACCCCCAAACTTATTGGTGCACTATGAATGTTTCTATACTGGCGAGGAATCACAAAATAAGCTCATCAATATGTAAGGGGGCAGAGAGATGAGAGAGAATTTCTTGGGAAAGTGTGCATGAGGACAAGGGCAAGGAGATAGGAAAAGGCAAAGGAGGACTTCTGGGGGAAGGAAATACATAAAGATAGTACTCAGGGAGATAGAATACTCAAATTCTGATTTCTGGTGAAGAAATGGAATAGTGAGAAGACAGAATGATGGGAAAGTCATAGTAGAACATTTGGAGAGGGGTTCCCAACCACAGTGACACCTCCTTCAGCCAGGTAGCTGCAGATCTAACTTCCAAACTTTAATAAAATCATGAATATAGTGGACGACCATCCAAGCAAACTTCCACAGGAGTGAATAAGGAGGGAAAAAGGAAATGGGAAATCTAAGGGTGTTACTGTTGAGGAGTGTGCATAAAGAATAGGAGCATGCAAAAGGGAAAGCCAAATGAGAATTACTGATGTGGGAGGGCTATGAATGTAGGGAAAGAGAGGTAGGAAATTAAAAGGGGGGCTTGTGGGGAGATTTCATATCATCAAAGGTAGGGAGGTGAGAAAGGTAATGGGGGGCTTCTGGTTAGGAGACTGTCCAATCTGCTGGTCAGGGAGCAGGGAAAGTCAGAGGTTGTTTCTGGTGACTAGATTGCATAAAGACATGGCCTGGGTAAAAGGTAATGGGAAAGCCACAGAAGAAATTCTGGGGATGTGGTGGCATATGCACTGGTAAGGAAGTGAGATGGGGAAGTCAAAAATGGTTTTCTACAGAGGGAACTCCATAATAACAAGGGTCCTAGAGATGAGAAAGTGAAATGCAGATTTCTACAGAGTAAAGAACGTAAGAACAGAAGACAGAAATACTGAATGTCAAGGGAGAAATTCTGCAGAAAGTACTGCATAAAAATGAGGCTAGGAAAATGGGATAGTCAAATGGTAATTTCTAGAGAGGCAGGGAAAAGAACAGGAGGATGAAAGATGGAAAAGTTATATTGGGACTTCTGGGAAGGGAAGGAGCATAATGAGAGATAAGGGTGACAGTAAAATCAAAAGGATACTTTTAAGGAGAGGAATGCATATCATTGGAAAGGGCAGGAATATAAGGAAGTTAGAGGGGGATTTCTGGGGAGGGAGTATGGTGATTTCATTCAGGTGTCCCCCATAAACTTAGGTGTTCTGAATGCTAGATTCCCCGCTGGAGATTTGGGAATTAATGCTTATTGGAGGGAAAGTATTATTGGTGGATTTACGGGTATTATAGCCAGTTTCCCCATGAGAGTGTATGGCACACTCTCCTGTTGCTATTGTCCACCCCATGTTGGCCAGGGGGTGATGTCCATCCTCTGATCATGTCATCGTTTTCCCTGCTATCGTGGAGCTTCCCCTTGAGCCTGTAAGCCTTTTAAAATAAACCTCTTTTTTCCACAAATTGTCCTTGGTTGGGTGATTTCTACCAGCAATGCAAAGGTGACTGCAACAGGGGTATTTAATGGATGGTGGAATGGGAACTGAGAAGTCAAAGGGAGAATTTTGGGGATGAGTGCGCATAGGGATCACGAGCAGGGACAGCTGAGAGACATGTCTGAGATGGAGTGCTTACGGACTGGGAGCAAACAAACCAGAAATTAAAAGGGGGATTGTTGTAGGGTAGTGTGCATATGAAAGGAGTACCGTAAGATGGGACATTCAAATCAGGATTTCTAGGGAGGGAGGGACATAATGAGTGGAGCTAGGTGATGGGAAAGTCAAAGATGGATTTCTGTGGATTGAAGTGCATAAGGATAGATAGAGGCCAGGGAGATAGGAACATCACAGTGGGATTTGTGGGTAGTGTAGTGCAAAAGAACAGGTTGCAGGGACATGGAAAGGTCAAAAAGATGTTGTGGGGAGGTGAGTACATAAGGACAAGATAGGGAGGAGAGAAAATCAATGAGGATTTCTATGTAGGAAACTGCCTAAGGACAGGGGGAAAATATCTAAGAGTCATAGGAGGAATTCTGGGGATGTGAGTACATAAGGATAGGTAGCAGGAAGATCAAATAATAAATAGGGAATTTCTGCAGAGTGGAGGGCATAAGAATAGGGACAGGAATTTGGGAAAGTGAAATCAAGACTGTCAGGAAGCACATAGTGAGAGATCAGGGACATGGGGAAATCGAAACAAAATTTTATTACAGGGAATGTACATGAAAGGGCACTGTGAGATATGAAATTCAAAGGGGAATTTCTGTGGAGGGGAGTACAAAGGACAGGCACCAAGATGAGAACTGAAAAAGTCAAAAGGAAACTTCTGGTTATGGGAGCAGATAAGGATGGGGAACAACCATATGGGAAAAAGAAAAGGGGAAATCTGTGGTGAGCAGTGCATCAAGATAGGGACAAAGGTTGAGAAAGGTGAAAGGGGGATGCTTGGGCAGGGAAAAGCATAAGGACAAAAGGCAGGAATTTGGGAAAGTCAAATTTGGATATCTGGGAAAGGAAGGGCAAAATGAGAAGTCAGGGAGATGAGAAAGGCAAATGGGGGTTTCTGATGGTGGGAATACATAAGGAAATTAAAGAGGAAACGGGAAGCCAAGGGGCCATTTCTAGATGGGAAAGTGTATAAAGACCTTGGAAATTAAATGAGAAACTCAAAGGGGACCTATAGAGGTGTGTGCATAAGGAAGAAACATTATGTCATAAGGGATATTTCTGGGGAGGTTTGTGCATAAGGATGGAGGACAGAGAGATGTGAAAGTCAGAGGAGGATTTATGAGATCAAAGGAGCATTTATAAGGACACAGGGACATAAAGAAGGGGGAGGAGATGGAAGAGTCAAAGAGGAATTTGCTGAAATTGGAGTGCACAAAAACAGGAGGGAGATGAGAAAGACAATGGGAGATTTCTAGAAAGGGGAGTGCATATGAAGATGGGCATGTAGCTGGGAAAGTCAAAAGGGATTTCTGAGGACTAGATCATATACAGTCATAGGGCAGAGAGAAGGTAATCAGAGATATTTCAGGGGAGGAGTGCATAAGAACGGAGGACAGGGAGAAGTGAAAATCAATGGAGGATTTCTGAGGAGGGAGGGGCATAAAAAAGGGTCAGAGAGGGCCTGAAGAGATGGCTTAGTGGTTAAGCGTTTGCCTGTGAAGCCTAAGGACTCCGGTTCGAGGCTCGATTCCCCAGGACCCACGTTAGACAGATGCACAAGGGGACACACGCGTCTGGAGTTCCTTTGCAGTGGCCGGAGGCCCTGGCGTGCCCATTCTCTCTCTCTCTCCCTCTCAGCCTCTTTCTCGCTCTGTCTGTCACTCTCAAATAAATAAATAAACTAACAAAAAAAAAAAAAAGGGTCAGAGAGAAGGGACAGTCAAAGGAGGATTTCTGGCCAACACAGTGCATAAGAACCATCATAATAGGAGGAAAAGATCATGACATCCAAATACAAGAGAGACTGATTGAGGGGGTAGGGGATATGATGGAGACTAGAGTTTCAAAGGGGAAAGTAGGGGAAAGGAACGGAATTACCATGGGATATTCTTTACAATCATGGAAGTTGTTAATAAAACATAAAAATAATAATAAAAGAACAAGGGCAAGGAGGTGAGAAAGTCAATGAGAGTTTTCTTTTTTAAAAAAATTTTATTTTACCCATTTCTTTTGAGAGAGAAAGGCACATAAAGAGAAAATGGTCATGCCAGGGTCTCCAGCTGTGGAGGGTATCAGAGTAGGCCATTATAATAATTAGATGGGACCAGGAAGCTCCTTAAGGGGAGGGGATTTGGGACATCAAACCCTCCTGTCTCAGCTTGCCTCCCCTGCTCCAGTTTTGGGATTCAGTGTTTGCTAGTCTCACCCAATTGGAGCTCTCTCAAGTGCACATCCTGTGGAGGTATGGGTGGATTTCTCCTTTAAACCCAGGTCAATTGGCTGGTTCACCTGGTGTAGGCATGCCCAGGTGGGATGGTACAAATCCCATATCCCCCTGGATCCAGGGAGAGAGTGGGCCATTTTTTTCTCTCTCTCCAGAGCTGGTAGCAACATATTTTGGGTCTCTGGATGGGTTTTTGGTGTGAAGTGGTGTGTATGATGAATAAAACAGGGATATGGTAAAGTGAAATGGAGATTTCTGGGGATGAAAGTGCTCAAGGTTGAGGGAGAGGGCAGAAAGAGGTGAAAGTCAAAGAAAAAATTCTACAGAGGGAAGTACAGAAGGACTGGGCAAGATAGATGGATTAGTCAAAGGAGAATTACTAGGAAGGGAAAAGGACAGGAAGTAGGAAAATGGTAAAGTTCCATTTGGATTTATGAAATGAGAATGGTATGTTAAGAAAGAAGGTAGGAAATACCAAAGAGGAATTTTGGAGGAAGGGAATGCCTATGGAAGGGGGCAGTGATATGAGAATATAAATGAAGTTTTGGGAGGAAAGTACAAAAGGATGAAGGGAGAAGAAAATTTAAATGTGGATACTTGTAGGGGAGTGCTTAAGGCTTGGAAGCAGAGACAGCAGAAAGTTAAATAGAAACCTGGGGGAAGAGGTGTACGTCGGAGACCAGAAATTCAAAGAGACATAAAGGATTGTAGTTCAGAGGGGGGAAAAAAAACCTAAAAATAACGGCTGGCAAAGATACCTCATGTGTCTGTGGATTTTGTGTCAAGCTGGCGGACTCCTCTTCCACAGACAATGCCACAGGAATGGCGCCCATACAGTAGACAGTCTCAGGCTGAAAGAGAAAAACTAAGGGTCAAGGAAATCTGTTTCTATCAAGACTGCCTTTTCAAATGGGGGAATCAGAAATTGGCTTAAAGACCACTAACCTGAGACAGCTTGTTAGATGAGACTCTGCCATTGTGAGGCTGACACCCAAAATGGCGCCCCATCCTGACTGACCTCCATTTTAAAACTTCGGGGGAATCAAAAACTGGCTTAAAAACCACTCCAACCTCAGACAGCTTGTTACAGGACACTCTGCCATTGTGAGGGCATCCATTGTGTCCAGGAAAGTCTAGAATCCGACCACAGGAAATTACACTGTCTGGGAATTGAGAACATCCGGGATACCAGAAGGGCATAAACTCAAGAAGGCTGACACCCAAAACGGCTTCCTATCCTGACTAAAATCTCAGGCTGCAACTCTTTCGCAGTGGCTGATGACAGGCCTTGGCGTGCCCATTTTCTCCATCACTCTCCCTCTACTCCTCTCTCAAAAATAAAATAATTTAAAAAACCCTCACACTGCTGGGGATGATGTTAGGACATACTTCCAATATCCCTGACAAGCACTCTGCACTTTTACTCCATCACCAGGCCTAAACATTTTAAGTATTTTAGTAAACAGATACACATGCAGAATTAATTACCCCCATGCAGAGAAGAAAATCAAAACGGCCGGGAAAAGATACCTCACCTCTCCCGGGGAGGTCTGTGTCAAGATGGCGGCATGGCCGTCCACTGACAATGCCACAGGAATGGCGTCCGCCGGTAGACAAGTCTCACGGCTGAAAGGGAAAAGCCAATTGTCCAGGGAATCTGTGTCTAACAAGATTGCCTTTTCAAATGGGGGAATCAGAAATTGGCTTAAAAACCACTCCAACCTGAGACAGCTTGCTAGACGACACCGCCATTCCGAGGGCATCCATTTTGTCCTGTAAGTTCTAGAATCTCACCCACCGGAAATGACGTGGATGGGAAGTGAGAACATCTGCTGTACCAGAAGGGCACAGGACCAAAAAGGCTGACGCCCAAAATAGCGCCCTCTACTGACTGCAGTCAGTAATTACAGTTGTCTGCCACCTAGGAAATGTTTAAAACTTTTTTATGGGCTGGAGACATGGTTTGGCAGTGAAGTGCTTGCCTGTGAAGCCTAAGGACCCCAGTTCAAAGCCAGATGCACAAGGGGGCGCATGTTTGCAGTGGCTGGAGGCCCTGGTACACCCATTCTCTCTCTGTCTTTGATTTTTTCTCTGTCACTCTCAAATAAATAAATAAATAAATAAAAATAAACAAAAAAATTTTAAAATTATTTTATTTTTATTTGAGACAGAGAGATGGGAAGAAAGACGAGGCAGAGAGAATGAGATCATGGGCCGCCAGCCACTGTAAACCAACTCTGGACATATGTGCCACCTTGTGCTTCTGACTTATGTTGGTACTAGACAATCAAACCTGAGTTGTTAGGCTTCAAAGGCACTACCCTAACTATTAAGTCATCTCTCTAACCCTCAAGCCAGGAATTTTTAAGCATCCTGACAGTTGAATTCTATTTTTCACAGAAAGATCACTGAGCATGGATCAGAATACAAATAGGGTATATAAAAACCCGTAACTCTATTTAATCTGTATCACAGAATTCGTTTACACAGTGAGATGTAAGAACATCTGTGATACCAGAAAGGAACATACCCAAAGAGACTGACACCCAAATTGGTGCTCTCTACTGAAGGTAGTCAGTAATTACAGTTGTTTGTAATTTCCCAATACCTCAATTCAACTCTTATTTCATCCCATGAGCCCATTTCTATCATAAATGGAGGAAAGTAGTTAAATTACTACAGTTAAAAATAAAGATAAATTTACATTGAATAAAAAGACCAATGAATTAAAAATGGGGCATAGAAAAAATAGAAACAAAGATGGTCAACTGTTAAAAATATTTAATGATATTAGTATATATTCAAAAAAAGATTGGCTATACAATTAAATGAATATATTCTCTTTTTAAAGATATGTGAATTATTTGTTTCAGGTGAAAAATCTATGAAAATTTTACTTATTAGATACAGAGACAGAGAGAGAGATTGGGCACACCAGGGCTCTAGGCACTGCAAAAGAACTCCAGATGCATGTGCTACCATGTACATCTGGCTTACGTGGACCTGGAGAATCAAGCCTGGATCCTTAGGCTTCACAGGCATGTGCCTTAACTGCTAAGCCACCTCTTCAGACCGAAGTAGACAGCTTTATTTTTACTTTAATAAACATGTTGGCCAGATGTGGTGGCACATGTCTTTAATCCCAGCACTTTGGAGGCAGAGGTAGAATTGCTGTGATTCTGAGGCCACCCTGAGAATACAAGGTGAATTCCACATGTGCCTGGGTTAGAGTTAGACCCTACCTCAAAACACCAAAAAAACAAAGATGAAATGTGTTGCAAAGTATGTGGGAGGAAACAAGGCACAGCAAGGCAAACAGTAAGATTCTTGGAAACAATGGAAAAATACAAACCAATTTGCAAGAAGTTCAAGTTTCAAAAAGCATAACAACAATTAAAAAAATTAAGGGGAAAATCTTTGAATCGTAGTTATTTAACGGCCAATAGAAAATTTTTTTTGTTTTGTTTTGTTTTTTTTTTTTTTGGTTTTTCGAGGTAGGGTCTCACTCTAGCCCAGGCTGACCTGGAATTCACTATGGAGTCTCAGGGTGGCCTCGAACTCACGGCAATCCCCCTACCTCTGCCTCCCGAGTGCTGGGATTAAAGGCGTGCGCCACCACGCCCGGCTTACGGCCAATAGAAAATTTTATACTTAGGTTGTTATTAAGTTTTACTGTGCTGATAGTTTTGATAATTACATGAACATATATATTCTATATATATATATCCTTAATCTATTGCACATTTTAAAGTTTTCTATTTTACAATGTCACATATACTTCAATATATCTATTGAAAGGTTCATATACAACACCCACAAACTAAGACTTTCCACATTAAATGATAAGGAGAAAACTTTAGAAATGAGCTCTCACCACCAGAATTGACCATGATATGAAATAGAAAATAGAACATCAAATGTTAAAATTAAATGGAAAATCTAATCATTTACCAAAACTTAATGTGTATAAAACGAAAAGGTTTCTTTCATAAAGTTATAAACACTTCATAAAACTAGTATAATAAAGTAAAAACAGACTCAAACATGTATCCTAACAGGAGTATAAAGTACTCATCATTATTTTCTAGAAAAAGAGAACGAAATTCAGAAACAACATGAATTAAATTTGAAATGAAAGAAAGTGATATGGGTCGGTTCCTGTTACGTAACTAGAAGATACATTACAGGAACAGGGTAAGTAAAGTAACACAAGGAAAATATGTCTCAGGTACATTAAAAATATTATTTTAAAAAATATTTTTGTGTTTCCCACCCCTTTGATGCCCTCCCCTTCCTCCCCTTCCATCCTAGTGTCTAGTCTAGGAGATGCTTGCTGGGTATGTAACGTATCTTGGGTAGATTCAGGTTAGATGCTGTAGATGAGTGAGACTATGTGGCGATTTTTTTTCTGTGATTGGGTAAGTTCACTGAGAATGATCTGTTCCAGGTTCAACCATTTTTCCTCAAATTTCATTGTGTCATTTTTTCTTACCCATAATCTTCTACTTACTAAAAGACAGACCAAATGGCTGATCCTTCACCAGGCCCTTACAGGGAACACCTGAACCACAAGACACTGGAGAGGGTAAGATTAAGACTAACCTTAATCTCCTACATCTTCCCTCCCTCACTTCCCCTCTCCCTGTCTCTCTCTCTCTTATCTCTAACTCTTGTATATGTTATCTTTTTCCTCATTTTCTTAGTGGGCACTGACCTGTAACTCCCAGATCCAGCATGGGGCTATCATCCACAATGAGCTTTTGATCAGAGAGACCTACAAGGTTTCCTAAAAGACAGACAGATTTCTCTCAGAGTACTTGATGACCCACCAAAGGCTAGTGGTAAGACCCTACTGCTAAAGACACCTTATGTGGTTGACATGCAAATTAGAATGGCATGGCTGGAAGATGGAAGAGAGTCAGTCCCCAGACAGTCAGCGCGTATAGTGCCAGAAGGCGACTGGGGGAAAATGACCAATATCTGTCCAAGCAACGCATGGTCTAACCTACTTAGCAGCAAATAACTTGTTGTGATGCCCACACAAGTGCAGTGGTGGCACACAGCCATGGTGGGGAACCAACTGCTCTTAATTTGGCTAACTGATCCCCTCACTGGTATGGGACCCATAGCTGGAGCTGGGAAACAAGTCAGAACCATATCCAAACATAAGCCCACTCTCCAATATCAAGCTACCATCAATTGTGGGCTACACGAGGGCCTACACCTATTAAATTCTCTATAAAAAAAGGGTTATCTCATTTGTCCTGATGCTAACTTACTCTCCGTTGGAGAATCTGCTTCTCTTTTTCAGATCCTAAGGAGAGAGCCACCCCATCATACCTCAAAAGGGCCCTGGCTGAAACTAAGAAAAATTGGCAAAACTAAGAAAAATTGGCGAAACAAGAAAGGGGGCTGTTTTCCTGATGAACCGGATACCAGCACAAAGGGGAAGGAGATCAACACAGAGAAAAATCAACTCCTACCAAAGGAGAGAGCCAGAGTCTCAGAGGCCCCCAACACCTCATCACTGAAGCAGACCAAAAATGAACCCAACATGGCTCAGGGAAATTTTGCGGAAGAGGGGGCGGAAAGAATGTCAGAGCCACATGTTGGGTCATGATATGCAGAGACATTTATCTTACCCATAACTGTGGGCTAACTCCACAATGCATGACCCATACACCTCAACATGGAGGGGCCAAGGGGAGGGGGTAGGTCACAGATGAGCCTAATAATGGTACCAAACTGACTGTATTTACTGAATACAAAACTGACTAATAAAGAAAAAAAATAAAAATAATTATTTATTTGACAAAGAAAGTGGGAGGGGCAGAGAGAGAGAGAGAGAGAGAGAGGGAGAGAGAATGGGCACACCAGGGCTTCCACCACTGCAAATGAACTCCAGATGTGTGTACCCCTTGTGCATCTGGCTAACATGGGTCCTGGGCAATTGAACCTGGATCCCTTGGCTTTGCAGGCAAACACCTTAACCCCTCCAGCTCAAAGAACATTATTGAGGTTTGTACTTTATACATTTAGCAAAATTGTACACTACATATATCTAACAATCAATGATTTAATTGAATTAATTTGTTTAAAATCATATAAGTCAAAAACATAAAAACACATAAATATGATTTAACATTTTAATGGCTAATCTACAAAAAAAAAGAAAATTTCAGAGTACTAAGTAGTTTTTGTGCTTCTTTGGTTACTATCACTATAAATCAATCCTAAAGCCACATCATCCATCATAGACGCCAGCTACTTGTTTGGTTGTGCATTAACTTACATTCCAAAAATGGACCTTTACATCATTATACATATATAGCATACTTTTGAAACTCAAAATTTTACTTTGGATTGGATCAATCAAATAATCACAAAGCTCCATTGTTTGGGCAGATTATCAGTAAAAAGAATACTTTAAAAATTTCATTCAACTCCTCCTGGCTTAGTTCCTTACACTGTCTGTGTATCAGTGGGCTCAGAGGTCTGGGGTTCGTATGCCAGACCCATTTCTGGTTCTCTCCCCACCACCCAAATCCTTGCATGGTCACTGCGTGTGTGGGCCCAGCAGTCTGGAGTAAGTGGGCCCACCCATTTTCTGGTCCCCTCTCACCTCCTGGTCTGAGTTCTCAGCAGGGTCAGAGTGTGGGCAGGCACAGCAGTCTGGAGTGAGTAGGCCAGGCCCATTTCTGGCCCCCTTCCACTGCCCCTGTCAGAGTTCCTTGGATATCAGAGTATGGGTGGCCATGGAACTCTAGAGTGAATAGATCACACTGCTGTTATCTGGACTCCTCCCACCTCACCAGTCTAGGTTGGCTGCACTGGTCTATGTCCCAGAGGTCTAAGCATAAAGTAGACCAGATCCCTGTCCCTTACTCCTCCTGGTCCCCTGGTCCTGTAGGTCCCATTGTGCCTTGTTCAGGGAGGCCTGGACCCTGCGTGATCTGTGGAACCTGGCCTTTTGCTCTGGTATCTTGACTGGCCACTAAGTACCAACATCCCTGTTCACCTGAGTCAGAGGGTGACCAGGCCAAAGGACACACACTTGGTATCAAAGAACCAACAATTAAATCAATGAAATTAAGAGAATGGTCTCCTAGAGTGTTCAGATTTTGACAGTAGGCTTAACTTGATGGAAAAAAATGTTAGAATCCTCCAAAGAGATATGAATAAACTTAAGGTAAGTCAAAAAATGGAAGACTTCAACAACAAGTTGAATAAGCTAAAGGAAGACTTGATCAAATGTAAGAATGAAGCACAAGAAGCATCAAGAAAGTCAGAATTCAAATTGAAATAATACCCACCACCCAACAGAGGTGGACATTACACAAAACAACAAAACAGAAAACAGGAATCATATAGAATTTATGAAAGCCTCCCTAGAACCACTCAACAAGAGAGTTACTCATGTGGAAGACAAAACCTCTGACCTTGAAGATAGGACAGAAGAATTGATCAGGAGGCCAAAATCTTTGCTAAGTGTAGAAATTCAAGGGATCAGAACACAAGGGAACTATGGGACACTCTCAAACAAACAAATATCTGGATCATGGGTATACCAGAAGGAGAGGGAAATCCAGACCATAGGCACAGAAAACATACTCAACAAAATTATTGAGGAAAATTTTGTGACTCTTGCAAAAGAGAGGCCCATTCATATATACAAGAAGCCCACAGAACACCAAACAGACAAGACAAGACACATCATAGTTAAAACCCTTAACAATAAAAACAAAGAGAGGGTATGAGAAGCAGCAAGATAAAAATTCACAACATACAAAGGCAATTCCACCAAAATAACATCAGATTTCTCAATGGAAACCCTGAAAGCCAGAGGGGTCTTGAATGGAACACTTCAAAGTCTGAAAAACTATGGCTTTGAACCCAAGTTACTTTACCCAGCAAAAGTATTCCTCATAATAGATGGGGAATACTCCACACAGAATAACCAACCAATCTCAGGAGCCAATGAGAAAAAGATCACAAGAACCAAAATAAACCAGGCTCAAAAGAGAACATAATACAAGTGAGCACCCAACCCCATAAAACACCTCATCATGACAGGGATTAATTCAAACCTCACAGTAACAACTTTAAATACTAATGCTCTTAACTCATCCATGAAAAGACATAGGCTATCAGGAGGGATCAAAACACTGTACCCTTGGGCTGGAGAGATGGCTTAGTGGTTAAGTGCTTGCCTGTGAAGGCTAAGGACCCCGGTTCGAGGCTTAACTCCCCAGGACCCACATTAGCCAGATGCACAAGGGGGCACACATGTCTGGAGTTCATTTGCAGTGGCTGGAGGACCTAGCGAGCCCATTCTCTCTGTCTCTCTCTGCCTCTTTCTCGCTCTGTCGTTCTCAAATAAATAAATAAAAACAACAAAAAAAAAAAAAAACACTGGACCCTTCTATCTGCTGTCTTCATGAAATTCACCTCACCACTAAAGCTAGATAGCTGCTCAAGTTGACAGATTAGAAAGTGATATTCCAAGCAAATGGAAATTAAAAACAAACGAGTGATGCTATATTAATATATGATAAAATAGACTTCAAAAATTTAAAAAGACAGAGAAGTCCACTTCTTACTCATCAAGGGAATGATCCAGCGTGAGCACATCACAGTTATAAATATATATGCCTCAAACATAGGGGCACCACAGTTTATAAAACAAAATCTACTCAACAATAAAACAGACATAAACACCAACACCCTCATAGTTGGAGACTTCAATACTCGACTATCAACAACAGACAAGTCATCCAAGCAGAAAAAAATTGGAAGAGTAGAGCTCAACAACATCATAGATCACCTTGACCTAATCTACAGAACTTTCTACAGCAATTCTACAGGATACAAATTCTTCTCAGCAGCTCATGGAACCTTCTGCAAAACTGACCATATATTAGGCCATAAGGCATGCCTTCAGAGTCAGGAAAATTGAAGTAATTTCCTGCATCGTGACAAATCATAATGCTTTAAAGCTAGAAATTAACAACAAGAGACACATCAAGAATTCCACCAACTCCTGGAGACTAAACAACACACTTCTGAACAATGAATGGGTTGTAGAAAAAAATAAAAAAAGTGGCAGGATATAAAAATCAATGCACAAAAGTCAGTAGGTTTTCTATATATATAGAAAGGACAAATATGCAGAGAAAGAAATCAATAAGGCTGTCCCATTTTCAATAGCAATAAAATAACTTTTAATAACACTATCAAAGGATGTGCAGGATCTATATAATGAAAACATAAGACCCCTCAAGGAAGAAACAGAGGAGGAATTAAGAAGATGGAAGGACCTCCCATGTTCCTGGATAGGCAGAATTAATATTCTGAAAATGGTAATTCTACCAAGAGCAATATACAGATTTAATGCAATGCCTATAAAAAATTACCAGCCTCATTCTTCACTGAGACTGAAGAAATATTCTCAAAATTCATATGGAATGGTAGTACGCCTCAGATTCCCAAACATATCCTCAGCATGGTACTGGAATAAAAACAGAAACATAGACCAATGGAACACAATTGAAGACCCAGAATTTAGGGCAAGCAATTACAGCTACTTGATCTTTGACAAAGGTGCCAATAATGTAGACTGGAGAAAAAGATAACATCTTCAACAAATGGTGTTGGACAAGTTGGATTACCATTATGTAGAAAATGAAATTAGACCCAGTCATTTCACCATACACAAAAATCAAGTCCAAATGGATGAACTCAAAAAGCTAAACGATAAAGAAATCAAACAACGTACTCCAAAAGTGCTGTAGGGAACTAAATAGTGAGTTCTCAGAGGAAGAATTACAAATGACTAATGCACAATTAAGAAAATGTTCAACATCCCTAACCATTCAGGAAATGCAAGTTAAAACAACTATGAGATTCCACCTTACCCCAGTAAGGATAGCAAACATTAAAATCAAATGACAAATATTGACAAGGGTGTGGAGAAAGAGGAACCCTCATTCACTGTTGGTAGGAATGTAAGCTGGTACAACCACTGTGGAAATCCATTTGGAGAGTCCTGAAAAGCATGAATATAGAGATAACAGCAGACCCTGTCTTTCCCTTACTGGGCATTTACCCTAAAAGCTCCACATCTCAGTTCAGAGATATTTGCTCAACTATGTAGTATAGCTGCTTAATTCATAGTAGCTAAAAACTGGAATCAACCCAGGTGCCCATCATTGGATGAATGGATAACCAAATGTGGTATACACGATGAAATTCTACTCGTCAGTAAGAAAAAATGACACACTGAAATTTGTGGAAAAATGGTTGAACTTTTTAAGTGAACTCACACAATCACAGAAAGACAACTGTCACATGATCTCACTCATCTGCAGTTCGTAACCTGTATCAGCACAAGTTGCTGACATAACTGAATAGCATCTTGAGGCTTGGACAAGGGAGGGTAGGGATTTGGGTAAGGGAAAGGATGGGGGAACACATAAAATCTGAACCCAAACTGAACTGGTACCATAGGATCCTATATTCTGGAAATCAGAATAGAAGGTGGAACCCCTCAGGCGAACAAGGAGCACTGAATTGAAGACCCCTGTAGAGAGTGAGGTGAAACCTAACCCCAAATTTCTCCTATTTCTCTTGAAACTCAACTCTTTTTTTTTTTTTACACAAATATACATCTACATGGCTACATCTCTGATCTTTAAACCTTTTGACTTTTATTTATTATATTTACTTGAGAGAAAGAGAGGGGCAAACCGAACGAGAAAGAGAGAGAAGGAGGGAAAGAGAGAGAGAGATAGATAGAGAGAATGGGTGCACTAGGGCCTCTAGTATCTGTAAACAAACTCCAGATGCATGTGCCACCTTGTGCTTCCTGGCTTACAAGGGTCCTGGGGAATGAAACCTAGTTCCTTTGGTTTGCAAGCAAGCATCTTAACCGCTAAGCCATCTCTCCAGCCCCATCTCTGATCTTTAACTGAATTTTTAAAAAATATTTTTATTTATTTGTTCATTTGACAGAGAAAGAGGAAGAGAGTGAGAGAATGGGCACACCAGGGCCTCCAGCTACTGAAAATATACTCCAGACGTCTTTGCCCCATGGTGCATATAGCTAACATGGGTCCTGAGGAATTGAACCTGGGTCCTTTGGCCTTGCAGGCAAACACCAGACCAGGAGCAGCTTGAGGGGAATAAAAGGTTTATTTTGGTTTACAGAGGGGAAGCTTTATGTTGGCAGGGGTGAAAATGATGACATGTGCAGAGGGTGGGCATCACCTCATGGCCAACATGAGGAGAGCATGCCAAACACTGTCAAGAGAAAACTTGGGCTGGAAAGATGGCTTAGCGGTTAAGTGCTTGCCTGTGAAGCCTAAAGACCACAGTTCGAGGCTCGATTCTCCAGGACCCACGTTAGCCAGATGCACAAGAGGGCACACACGTCTGGAGTTCGTTTGCAGTGGCTTGAAGCCCTGGCGTGCCCCCCCACTCTATCTGCCTCTTTCTCTGCCACTCTCAAATAAATAAATAAATATGAACAAAAAAATTTAAAAAAAAAGAGAAAAGTGGCTATAACACCTATAAGGCCGCCCCCCACACAATACCTCCAGGAGGTGTTAATTCCCAAATCAATCGCCATCAGCTGGGAACCTAGCATTCAGAATACCTGAGTTTATAGGGGACACCTGAATCAAACCACCACAGGGGGATTAGTTGGAAGATGAATGCATAAAGACTGGTGGAAAGGAGACTGACAATTAAAATAGGGAATTCTGGGACAGGGAGTGCCTAAGGACTGAGGACTGAGAGATAAGAAAGTAAATGGGAGGCTTCTCAGGAGGAAAGACCATTAGTTAGGGAGGCAACTCCATTAAAAAGTCAAAGGGGAATTACTTGGAGTAGATCAAAAGGATTGGAGGCAGGGATATGGGAAAGCCAAAGAGAGGTTGCAGAGAAGGGAGTGTGTACAGATTGGGAAGAGGAATATGAGAAATTGAGAGCAAGATGTCTAGGGAGGTGAAGGCAATAGGACTGGACAGGGGCATGACAATGAGAAGGCCAAAGGAGAATGTCTGGGAGGGGAATGCATAAGGACTAAGAGCATAGGGAGATGGGAAAGTGAAAAGGTGTTTTCTGGGGGAGATTACATAAGAGCCACATAGGGAGGAGAGAAAATCAGTGGGGATCTCTATGGAGGAAACTGCATAGGACAGGGGCAAAAAAAGAGTCATAGGAGGAATTCTGGGGATATGAGTACATAAGGATAGGCAGCAGGAAGATGGAATAATAAAAAGTGAATTTCTGGAGAGGGGAGGGCATAAGAATGGGGACAGGAATTTGGTAAAGTCAAATCAAGACTGTCAGGAGGCACATAGCAAGAGATCAGGGGCACGGGGAAATTGAAACGAAATTTTATTAAAGAAAATGTACATGAAAGGCCGCTGTGAGATATGAAATTCAAAGGGGAATTTCTGTGGAGGGGAGTACAAAATAACAGGCACCAAGATGAGAACTGAAAAAGTCAAAAGGAAACTTCTGGTTATGGGAGCAGATAAGGATGGGGAACAATCCTATGGGAAAGCGAAAAGGGGAAATCTGGTGAGCAGTGCATCAAGATGGGATGAGACCTAAAAGGGGGATGCCTGGGGAGGCAAAGGCATAAGGATAATAGGCAGGAAGTTGGGAAAGTCAAATTTGGATATCTGGGATGGGAAGGGTGTAATTCGAAGTCAGGCAGATGAGAAAGACAATTGTGGGGTTTCTGATGGTGGGAATACATAAGGAAGGAGAGCAGGAAATGGGAAATCAAAGGGGCATTTCTGGATAGGAACGTGTACAAAGACTTTGGAAATAAGATGGGAAACTTAAAAGGGGACCAACAGAGGGGTGTGAATAAGGAAGGGGAACAGGAAACATGAAGTCATGAGGGATATTTCTGGGGAGGTTAATGCATAAGGGCGGAGGACAGGGCAATGTGAAAGTCAAAGGAGGATTTATAAGGACAAGGGGACTTAAAGAAAGGGGCAGAGAGTCGGAAGAATCAAAGAGGGGATTCTTGGAATTACAGTGCAGAAGAACAGAAGAAGGGAGATGAGAAAGACAATGGAAGATTTCTAGAGAGGGGAGTGCATAAGGAGACGAGTGCATAAGGAGACGGGCATGTAGCTGGGAAAGTCAAAAGGGATTTCTGAGGACTGGATCACATATAGTCATGAGGCAGAAAGAAGGTAATCAGATATTTCAGGGGAGGAGTGCATAAGAATGGAGGACAGGGAGAAGTGAAAATCAATGGAGGATTTCTGAGGAGGGAGGGGCATAAAAAAGGGTCAGAGAGAAGGGACAGTCAAAGGAAGATTTCTGGCTAACACAGTGCATAAGAACCATCACAATAGGAGGAAAAGATCATGACATCCAAATAAGAGAGAGACTGATTGAGAGGGGTAGAGAATATGATGGAGACTAGAGTTTCAAAGGGGAAAGTAGGGGGAGGAAGGGAATTACCATGGGATATTGTTTACAATCATGGAAGTTGTTAATGAAACATAAAAATAATAATAATAATAAAATAACAGGGGCAAGGAGGTGAGAAAGTCAGTGACAGATTTCTTTTAAAAATATTTTATTTTACCCATTTCTTTTGAGAGAGAAAGGCACATAAAGAGAAAATGACCATGCCAGGGTCTCCAGCTGTGGAAGGTATCAGAGTAGGCAGTTATGATAATTGAGACCAGAAAGGCCCTTAAGGGGAGGGGATTTGGGACATCAAACCCTCCTGTCTAAGCTTGCCTAGTCTGCTCCAGTCTTGGGATTTAGTTTTTGCACATCTCACCCAACTGGAGCTCTCTCAAGTGCACATCCTGTGGAGGTATGGGTGGATTTCTCCTTTAAGCCCAGGTCAATTGGCTGGTTCACCTGGTGTAGGCATGCCCAGGTAGGATGGTACAAATCCTATATCCCCCTGGATCCAGGGAGAGAGTGGGCCATTTTTTTTTCTCTCTCCAGAGCTGGTAGCAATATGTTTTGGGTCTCTGGATTGTTTTTTGGTGTGAGGAGGTGCATATAATGACCAAAACAGGGATATGGCAAAGTGAAATAGAGATTTCTGGGGATGAATGTGCATAAGGATTTGGGGAGGGGGGCAGAAACAGCTAAAAGTCAAAGGAAAAATTCTACAGAGGGAGGTACAGAAGGATTGGGCCAGAAAGATGGATTATTCAAAGGAGAATTTCGGGGATAGGAGAGGGACAGGAAGTAGGAAAATGGTAAATTTATGAAATGAGAATGGCATGATAAGAAAGGAGATAGGAAGTACCAAAGAGGAATTCTGGGAGAGGGGAATGCCTATGGAAGGGACCAGGGATATCAGAATATAAATGCATTTTTAGGAGGGCAGTACAAAAGGATGGTGGGGGGAGAAGAAAATTTAAATGGGGATACTTGTAGGGGAGTGTTTAAGGCTTGGCAGCAGAGAGAGCAGAAAGTTAAATAGTAACCTGGGGGAAGAAGTGTACATTGGAGATCAGAAACTCAAAGAGGAATTTCTGTGGAGAGAGGGGCATAAGAAGAGGGCCAGGGAGATGGGAAAATCAAAGGTAGATTTCTGATGATGGGAGTGCATATGTATATCATGCAGGGAGATGGGGAAGTCAAACCAGGATCTATGGGGAGAGGATAGCATAATGTTGGGAGGAGAATGGAAATGGGAAGGTCAAAGGGAATTTCTGGGAAGAATACATAAGAGCAAGGAGCATAAGATGAAAAAGTCCAAAGCACTCCCAGAAGGGAGTGCATAAGGACAAGAGCAGGGAACTGAAAAGTCAAAGGGGCTGGGTTCAGGGTACTGGAAAGCATGAGGATAATATCAACGGACTGTGGAAGTCAAAGGGGGATCTTAGGAGGTAAGTGCATAAAGATGAAGGAGATTTCTGGGAAAAGGACTGCATAAGGACAGGGCAGGCAAGATGAAAGAAATGTGAAAGTTGAGGAATTTGTGCTGAGGGTAATATTTAAAGGCAGTGAACCAGGAGTGTTCAAAATGTCAAACGTGGATTTCCAGAGAGAAAAGATCATAAGAATGGGAGGGCAGGGAGGCAGGAAAGTCAAAGGTAGGTTGCTTGGAATAAAGGGCATAATAGTGCATGGAGATGGAAAGTTCAAGGGAGATTTAGGGAGAGGGAATGCATCGGTAAAGGGGCAGGAAGATGGGAAAGTCCAGAGGACATTTGGGGAATGAAAAGTGCATGAGGTTGGGGAACAGGGATATGGGAAAATGACAAGTATCTCTCTGAGGTGAGTGCATAAGGACTGTGCAGACACACCAGAAATTTACAAAGTGATTTCTGGGGAGGGAAGGACATAAGGAATGGTACATGGAGATGGGAAAGTCAAGGTGAGGACTCTGGGGAGAGGAGAGTGTAAGGAAAGGGGGGTATAGAGATGAAAAGTCAAATCACGATTTCTAGGCTCATAAATGAAATATGTCATTGACAGAGTAGAGATTGGTTATTTGAAAATACAGCACAATTCTTAAATTGAAAAACATTGGGATTAACAAATTGAGCTAATAAATTATAAATATATTTTTTAAAATAAAGTGTGAGGGACGAAACTCAAGTCTTCAAACATTTTACACAAATATACATCTACATGGCTACATCTCTGATCTTTAAACCTTTTTATTTTTATTTATTATATTTACTTGAGGGGGGGGCAAATGGGGAGAGAGAGAAAAAGACTGGGTGCACTAGGGCCTCTAGCAACTGTAAACATCTCCAGATGCATGTGCCACCTTATGCTTCCTGTCTTAAGTAGGTACTGGGGAATAAAACCAAGGTCCTTTGGTTTGCAAGCAAGCACCTTAACCACAAAGCCAACTCTCCATCCCCATCTCTCACCTTAAACTGAATTAAAAAAAATATTTTTATTTATTCATTTGACAGTGAAAGTGGGGGAGAGTGAGAGAATGGGTGCACCAGGAGGGCCTGAAGCCACTGCAAATAAACTCCGGACATGTGCGCCCACTTGTGCATCTAGCTAATATGAACCCTAGGGAATCAACCTGGGTCCTTTGGCCTTGCAGGCAAACGCCTTAACTGCTAAGCCATCCTCCAGCCCCTGTAACTGAAAAATTTTGAATAACCAAATAGCTATTGCAATTTTAAAAACGTGTCCTGCATTTTAAATCCTCACAGTGCTGGGGATGTTACAATGATATCTGAGATCAAAAATTGTATACCTCATTGACAAAGTAGAGATTAGGTACTAGATAATATTATGCAGGCCTGCAGAGATGACATAGGGGTTAGGGTGCTTGCCTCTAAAGTCTGAGGATCCAGGTTCAATTCCCCAGAATCATGTAAGCCAGAAGCACATACTGGCAAATGCATCTGGAGTTTGTTTGCAGTGGCTAGAGGCCGTGGTGTACCCATTCTCTCTCTAATAAATAGGTGAAATTAAAAAAAAAAAATTAAAGAGAAAATGCTATGCATTTCTTAAGCTGAAACATATTTGGGTTAACAAATTAGGAAATCTATGGAATTATAAAATGATCTTTTTGTAAATAAAGAGACATCAATGAAACCCAAGACCATCAAATATTTTACAAACATCTACTGCCACATAATTACTTCACTGATCTATAACTGAAGATGTTGAATAACCATATAGCTAATGCCATTATAAAAACTGTCCTCAATTTTAAAACCTCACAGTGCTGGGGATGTTAGGACATACTTCCAGTATCTCTGAAAAGCACTCTACTTTTACATCACCAGGCCTAAACATTTTTAAGGTATTTTATTACATCGATACATATGCAGAATAATCATCCTCCATGCAGAAAAGGAATTCAAAATGGCTAGAAAAGATTCTGAAGAATTCTGAAGCCCAAATTTATATATATAAATTACTTATCTACTTAGCATTATGTGAGACATAAAAGAGTTCAGAGGGAAAAAAGTACCCTAAAAATAATGGCTGGCAAAGATACCTCACCTGTCCAGGGGATGTCTGTGTCAAGATGGCGGCCTCCTGTTCCACAAACAATGCGACAGGAATGGCGTCCATCCAGTAGACAGTCTCACTGCAGAAAGAGAAAAGCCAATTGTCAAGGGAATCTGTGTCCAACAAGATTGCCTTTTCAAAGGGGGGATCACAAACTGGCTTAAAAACCACTCCAACCTCAGACAGCTTGTTAGATGACACTCTGCCATTGTGAGGGAATCCGTTGTGTCCAGGAGGGTCTAGAATCTGACCACAGGAAATTACACTGTCTGGGAATTGAGAACATCCGGGATACCAGAAGGGCAGAAGCTCAAGAAGGCTGACACCCAAAATGGCGCCCTATCCTGACTGACCTCCATTTTAAAACTTTGGGGTAATCAAAAACTGGCTTAAAAACCACTCCAACCTCAGACAGCTTGTTACAGGACACTCTGCCATTGTGAGGGCATCCATTGTGCCCAGGAGGGTCTAGAATCTGACCACAGGAAATTACATTGGCTGGGAAGTGAGAACATCCGGGATACCAGAAGGGCAGAAGCCCAAGAGGCTGACACCCAAAATGGCGCCCTATCCTGACTGACCTCCATTTTAAAACTTCGGGAGAATCAAAAATTGGCTTAAAAACCTGAGGCTGCAGTTCTTTCACAGCGGCTGACAGGCCCTGGCGTGCCCATTTTCTCCATCACTCTCTCTCTACTCCTCTCTCAAAAATAAAATTATTTAAAAAAACCCTCACACTGCTGGGGATGATGTTAGGACATACTTATGCATACAATTTCCCTGACAAGCATTCTACGCTGTTACTCCATCACCAGGCCTAAACATTTTAAGTATTTTAGTAAACAGATACACATGCAGAATTAATTACCCCCATGCAGAGAAGGAAATCAAAACGGCCGGGAAAAGATACCTCACCTCTCCCGGGGAGGTCTGTGTCAAGATGGCGGCATGGCCGTCCACTGACAATGCCACAGGAACGGCGTCCGTCCGGTAGACAAGTCTCACGGCTGAAAGGGAAAAGCCAATTGTCCAGGGAATCTGTGTCTAACAAGATTGCCTTTTCAAATGGGGGAATCAGAAATTGGCTTAAAAACCACTCCAACCTGAGACAGCTTGTTAGACGACACCGCCATTCCGACGGCATCCATTTTGTCCTGTAAGTTCTAGAATCTCACCCACCGGAAATGACGTGGATGGGAAGTGAGAGCATCTGGTGTACCAGAAGGGCACAGGACCAAAAAGGCTGACGCCCAAAATAGCGCCCTCTACTGACTGCAGTCAGTAATTATAGTAGTCTGCAAATTGCTAATACTTCAATTCAGCTCACAGAAAGCTAATTATGCATAGTCCAGAACACACAGTTCATAAAATCTTTATCCCATGAAAACATTTCTGTCAAATAATACAGGAAAATATTTAAATTGCTAATGTTTAAAGAAAACATGAATTTCCTTTGAATACATATCCCAATGACTATAAAAGGAGGCACAGACAAGAGCAAAAATAAATAAATAAATGAATAAGGTTGTTTTTACCCACCTTGTGGCTCTTACAGTCTAGATACTAATTATCCTACAGTGAACATCAATAAACTTACTGAGATGAGCCTACAGGGAAATGGGCCCAGAGGAGGGGACATTTGAAAACTTATGTTAAAAAAATTAATAAAAATTAAGAAGCAAATAGAAAATGTGGCAAGATGCTCAAGTTTTAAAAATGGTTGATATTACTAGTATATATAAAAAGGGAAGCCAAGAAGGGTTGTTTTATATACTTCAATAGAAATATTTTCCATTGTTCATACTTTATTTCAGCTGAAAATTTACACATATGAAAATTGTATTTTATTCCACATTTGAACGTCTTTAAGTTCACAGTACCAATTTTATTTCAATAAATCTGTCGCCTAGTATGTAGGGTGAAAGTCAGCACAGACAGGCAAAATGGTAATGAATGGAAAAATACAAACCAAATGGCAAAAAGTTCAACTTTTTGGATGGTATTATATACATGTGTAACAGACAGATTCAGGTTCACTTAGATGAACTTCCACACCAGGCACAGTTATGGAGGAAGGGATAGCTATTGAAGTCTACAGATCCAGGGGAAGTTCCATAAATGGCAGAAGAAGCTGGCCTGCCTTCCCTGGACCAAGCAGAGAAGTACAAGCCAAAAGCCACACAGCACAGCACACTTCAGGAACTCCAGCTAAGCACATTTTGCATATCTTTAGACTGAAATCTGAAACCCACCACCACACCTTAAGATCCACCCAGTGACCTTGCCTCCAGGCAGGTGGCAAACTACAAACTACAAACAAACAACTGAATATATTGGGGGCCATCTATTCTATTCAAACCACCACAATATGTCAGTAAAACAACAGATTAATGGGGGTGAAAAGGCCTAAGTGAGGTCAGGGATAGACTGAATAAAGGAAAGGTGGAGGGAGGACCAACAAAATTCTAAGAGGATATCAATAAGTCATAAGGAAACCTACTTTTTTGTACAATGGAACACACAGGAGCCATAGATTCTTACTAGAAAATTTTCAGTGCCAGGGATGGGATAACTTCCAGTGTGTTGTTGACCAGGGAGGTCCCTGATGTCCCCAAAACATTACAGGCCATTGTCGAGGCCCCTGGTTTCCCATCAGGAATAGATGGTAAGACCCTATTGCTGAAGACTCCACATACTTGGGCTACCAAGTCACTGAGAAACCCTGCTGGAGATGAGCTGAAAACCTCCCCCAAGTTGACCAGCGGACAAAAAGCTGGAAAAAGCCACTCTGTATGCAGTTCAATGAGGGAGAGAGAGAAAAATCACCAATGAATAAGCTCAACAGTGAACACTGAAAGCCTTGTATTTGGCCAGCCAGGTCAAATGAGCCAATGGGTGCAGTAGTGACATGTCTGTTATGGGGGGAAACCAATGGCCATCTAATTGGGCTGGAGGTCTGCTCCATGGGAGGGAATACATCCCTGATACTGAAAACATACAACAGGGGTAGTCATGAGCCCTAGGGGTTTAACTTCTGCTGCTATCTGGCTAAATGTATATACTATGCTAACCAAACTAACCAGTAAGCACTTGTCTTGATAGTTCATACCCATATATTAATGCTACTCTCACTTTTGGTTAGAGAACCTTCTCTTTTCAGATGGCAGTGACCTTGGGATGACTCAGAAGGCACTATGGTGCTGAGAAAAAGTGACAGAGGAGTGCTCAGCACTGAAATATCTCAATCACACCTTCCATGGCTCAGGGTCCATTGTGGAAGAGATGGCCGAAAGAATGTAAGAGCCAAAGAAGGGTAGGATTCCTTACAACGTGCTCCTCCAGACACAAAATGGCCCGGACATCCATGACCTCACAGTGCCTGATACTACCTACACAAGACCTTCGTAACAGGAAGAAAAGATGATGACTTCAAAATAAAAGAGGAACTGAAGGGGTGGGTGGGTAATGATGGAGAGTGGAATTTCAAAGTGGAAAGTGGGGGGGGGGAATTACCATGGGATATTGTTTACAATTATGGAAGTTGTCAATTAAAAAATATATGTATGTGTATATATATATATATATATATATATATATATATATATATATACACACACACACACACACACACACACACATATACATAAATACACATTAGGGTTGGATAATAGACTTATTTGTTAAGGCAGTTGCCTACAAAGCCTAAGGATCCAGATTCAATTCCCTAGTGTCCACTGTAAAGCCAGATGCACAAGGTGGCACATGCATCTGGAGTTCATCTGCAGTGGTTAGAGTCCCTGGAATGCCCATTCTCTCTATCTCCATCTCCCTCTCTCTCTGCCTTTTTCTCTGATAAATAAAATATTTAAAAAATATACATTAATGATAAATATAAAATTCGAAAGGAAGACCTTAGAAGGGTAGTTATATAACTATTTATAAAATATTTGCAACTAAAAATATATTATTAATTTCAGAGCCAAGCATGGTGGCACATGCCTTTAATTCCAGAACTTGGAAGGCCAATCACTGTGAGTTCAAGGCCAGATTGGTAGTAAGAATGAGATCAGGTCAGCATGAGCTTCATTCAGTAAGACTGCCTCAAAAACACCATAAAATGGGAGACTGTATAAATGAATAAGTAAATAAATACATTAATAAAATATTTTCTAATATTGCTTTCGATTTATTTATTTATTCATTAGAGACAGTGTGAGAATCGGTGTGCCTGGGCCTCTAGCCACTGAAAACGAACTACAGATCCATGTGCATCTGGCTTTTGTAGGACCTGGAGAATTGAACCTGGGTCCTTAGGCTTTGCAGGCATGTGCCATAACTCTTAAGCCATCTCTCCAGCCCAATAAAATATTTTTTAAAAAGGGGGCTGGAGAGATTACTTAGTGGTTAAGGCACTTGCTAGCAAAGCCAAAGGACCCAAGTTCGAGTCCCCAGCCCCCACATAAAGCCAGACACACAAGGTGATGTATCCATCTGGAGTTTGTTTGCAGCAGTTGCAGGGCTGCCACACTCATTCTCTATCTGCTTCTTTCTCTCTCTCAAATAAATAAAAAATATTGAAAAGAAATGTTAGTATTTTTTTGGCTGGTAATTTTGATAATTTTTTGTTTTTATTTTTATTTATTTATTTGAGAGCAACAGAGAGAGAGAGAAAAAAAGAGGCAGATAGAGAGAGAGAGAGAAAATGGGCATGCCAGGACCTCCAGCCACTGCAAATGAACTCCAGATGTGTGCACCCCCTTGTGCATCTGGCTAACGTGGGTCCTGGGGAAATCGAGCCTTGAACCAGGGTCCTTAGGCAAGTGCTTAACCACTAAGCCATCTCTCCAGCCCCTACTTTTGATAATTTCATGAAAAATGATACATAATTTTTTTAGGTTAAAACTTTCTTTTTGCATGTCTTGCTTTTATTTATTTTTTCATTTTTTATAATTAACAACTTCCATGATTATAAACAATAATCCCATGGTAATTCCCTCCCCCCACTTTCCCCTTTGAAACTCCACATTTGTAAGATTTCTAGTTAACAATGTCATATATATATATATATATATATATATATATATATATATAATATATATCTCAACATATCCATTGAAAGGTGTATATGCTGAACACACCAGGTTTAAAAGATAAATTTTCACATTAAATTGTAAAGATAGAACGCTAGAAAACTCTATGTTTGATCTGTCACCACAAGAATTTGTCATGTGATGTACAAAAAGGTGAGAAAAATGACAAAAAAAATCCTTAAGAAGGAAAATCTAATCATTTAAAAAAGATTCTATGGACATAAAACTAAAATTATTTTTCTATTTCAAAATGTTAAATATCATAAATATACAAATAGAATGATAAAGAAAAACTTAATGCACACATGGATCATACCCACAGTATAAATGGCTTATCATTATATTCTGGAGAAATAGACCAAAAAAGCATTGGAAACAACATCTATTACATTTGCAATGAAGAGAAGCGACAAAAGTCTATTTTCCTAATATTTTATTCTATGTTTCAACAGGCTTGGGTCTGCTGCTGAGGTATTTGGGAAGTTGATGTTGCACCTCCTGGACAATGGTGGAGGGAGAGAACTGAAGCTTAACCTGCTGGCCATGGAGACTGCAAGCCTGGAAGACCAGTGGCAAGCCGGGGGGTGGGGTGGGCGGTGATGATGATGGCAGGCAAGGTGGGGTAGGTGGGACAAGAGCCTGGCTTCCAACCTGCCATCATGGATGTCTTCTCTGCTGTTTCTGATTATCTATTACCTTGATCCATCTGTGCTGTCTAGCGTTTCCTGTTTGGTTATGTTTCTGTGCTTAGCTGTCTACATTGTTCCCATTCTAGCTCCTACTATTTTTGGCTCCAATAAATGAACTGAATTATTAGCAAAGAGTACATGAAATTTGCATCAACTTAGTCAAAACTCAAGGCAGAGCTGTGAGCTGATGGAAATACCTTTGTTTGTTTGGTTGTTTTTGTTTCTTTCAAGGTAGGGTCTCACTCTAGCTTAGGCTGACCTGGAATCTACTATGTACTATCAGGGTGGATTCAAACTCACAGCAATCCTCCTATCTCTGCCTCCTGAATGCTAGAACTAAAGCATGTACCACCATGCCCAGCTGGAAATGCCTTTTTATCCTAAAGGATGAAAAGCCTAAAAGGTCTATGCTACTCAGAAGCAAACACCCTGACAGGATGTACACAGCAGTGCAATAGTGGCACACAGCCTTGGTGGGTAACCAACAGCTTTCTGATGCTAAGAGATCCGCTCAGTGTAAAGGAAGGCATATCTGGAATTGGGAACCAGATGAGAATCCTATGGACACAAAGATTATGCTCTCCAATGTCAAGCTCTTACTAGTCTTTGGCTAACAGGGGTCGTACAGACCAAATTTTCCCTAAATTAACACTTATTCCATTTAAACTATCCTGACTTTGCTCTCGATTGGAGAATCTGTTCTTCTTTTTCAGAAGGTACTGAGACCCAAGGAGATAAACTACCCCTCACCCTTCAGCCAAGACACAGCTGAAACCACAGAAGAATTGGGGAGATAAGCAAGAGTGCTGCTTCCATAATGAACCTGATAATCAGCACCAGGGTGTAGGAGACAGACCCTGAGGATACTCAACACCTACCAAAGTTGAGATCCAGAGGCTCATAAGAGCTCATCTTGAAGTAGACTTAAAACTCACCACCACAGCTCAGGGAATTTTGTGCAGGAGGGGGGATAGAAAGACTGTTAACAGTCACAGGTTGAGATATCATGCCCAGAGGCATTCCCTCCCCGGAATAACTAACTGCTGCTCCCACCACACATAACCCACAACTCCATAGGGAATACCTGCAAGCCCACTGAGGCACATCCCCAGCAGAATGGGGGCAGAGACAAGGCAAAAGAGGGTGCCAACACATAATGTATCCAAAGAAAATATGCTGATAATAATAATAATAAAAGGAAAACAAACTAAAAAAATGTACTTCAGGAACATGATCATCTCTCTGCAACTGCTTGGGTGGACAGCAAGTGACCAATCTGCTTTTCACCTACCTGTTCATGACTTTCCTATGATTGCTTCCTGGAACAAACCAACAAAGAATCATATTGAAGTATACTGGAATGGGCAAGAGGGAGATAAACAAGCTTCTCAAACAAAAATAAAAGAAAAATGAATAATGAATCTGCCTTACTGGATGTTGTTAATGAAGTATGTGCTGTCCCTGGGAACAGTCGGTGATAAGTTGTCTGGTTTCTAAAAGGTTATACAAGTAGGTTTTTATGGCCCCTAACTCTGCCCTTGTTAATGTAAAAAGTGAGGCTTCTTAACTGTCAGGTGTAGCTGAGTGCAGTCTAATCAACTGGCCTTCAGATCTGTGTTTTATTCCTTTAGCAAAATTGTAAAGTATAAATTATAGTCATTAACTTAACTGTAATAAAATGATTAACATTATATACAAGTCAAAAAGAGAAAAGAATATAAATATAATTTAACTGTGTAATATCCCATCTAGAAATAAAGGAACTAGGGCTTTAGGTCTCACTCTAGCCCAGGCTGATGTAGAACTCACTCTGTAGCCCAGGCTGGCCTTGAACTCACAAAAATCCTCTTATCTCAGCCTTCTGAATGCTGTGATTCAAGGCATACACTAACACACCTAGCCAAAGCAATTTTTGTGCTAGTCTGATTACTATTACAACATATCACATCTTAAAGCCATATCATCCATCATGCACACCAGCTGTTTGTTGATTGTGCAATTACCTACATCTAAATAATGGACCTCTGCTACATTACTCATATGTGGCACATTTTTAGAACTTGTTAACCTTTTAATTAGTGTAGATTAAACAAATAACCACAATGCTCCATTGTTTGGGAAGATCATCACTGTAAAATATTCGTATGGATACTTCTGCAAGGTTAGTTAAAAACAGAAGACTAGAATGAAAACACAATTATATTTAAAAATAGCATGTTGAGAAATGTCTGCTTCCTTTCAATGGCAAACAACCCATTTATAACAGACCATACTTCTAAAAAGAAAAACCAAAACTCTTGAAACCCAGAAAGCATTAAATATTTCATTTGGAGGTACTAAAATTTCAGGCAATCCTGCGAGGAGACTAGGTCTCAGAAAAAAATTAAGACATATATTTGCCGCTTCTTTCCCCTCACAGTGGTTTTTTTTTTTTCCTCCTAATTCAAACAAGATGGTTCAGAAACAAAGATTCTAAGTAGAAAAATAATGACATTAAGCAATTGACTAGGGATTCTGGCACTTTCACCAGTACAGTGAATACAAATTGACTTCAGGGACTAAATCAAAACAGAGAATGTGGAAACCAATCCAAGAATTGGCATGGCATTCCCAGGGGACTTTGTCCTTAGTGGACATTGGCAGAACACAGAGGAGAAATACAACAGGATGAAGAGCAAGTTTGTAAGAGGAAGCAGATCTTTATTTTATTGATTTTTTGTGAGTTTTGTGAGTGTGCATTTATCTCTTAACTTGGCTTTTTTATTTTAATATTATTAGATTTAGTTTATATCAAGTATACTTCAATGTAAATACTAAAATAGTGTGGGTGTATAAAAATAATGACATAACCTGGGTTTTGTAGTAAAGGCCTCTAATCCCAGTTGAGTCAGGAGGACTCCTGCAAGTTTTTATCCAGCTTCACAGAAGTAGTGACACTCAAATAATTATGGAAGACCAGATAATCTAGCCTCAAATATAGGCCAGAAAAAATGAAAAGAATGGGAAAATATAGCAGACCTGTGTTTGAGGCTATCTTAGACCTAAAGAGGCTCACATTATTGGAACTCTATTAATAAAAGAAGGCAAGTTCTGGCACTGAGAACCATATTTGATACTCTTTTTCCCAAAGAGAGTGTCCCAATCAAAGGAAGAAGGTGAGAAGTTAAGACATTAAGTAGCATGTTATAGCTGAGAAACTAAGCACCTCCCAAAGTTTATTGCAGCTAAAACTGTCTGGGGAATGCAGATCAGTGCTCATTATAATTTTCCTTTGAAAATTAATTGCTACGTAATGATTTACAAGCTGACAAAAGGTAAGTTACTTACAAATATTTTGCTACTAAACTGTACCATTTTTTCTACATAAAACCATTCTCTGTTTTCTGATATTTTCCCCTCTATGTCTTTTCTGTTTGTACCTTTAAACATAACTTGGTAAATATTCTTTACTAACTCTTGCAAGAGAAAAATATGTGTTTCAAAATAAAATTATATTATGCCTTCCAGTCACAGTTGCTTTAATTTTATTTTTAATTGATATTACATATATATATATACATATCACATTTGCATAAGAGACAATACATCACAAAAGAAAAATCACAGATTAGTAGACCAAAAGTCCAGATGCAAAAGTCCATTTCTGGGACTAGTACCAAGGCATTATAAAATTAACACATGACACTTCATCATTTAAGCATTCTCCAGGGAAACTCAAATATGACAGGAATATAAAATTAAGGACATCAGGGAGATTTAACCTATGATGCCTAAAACTACAACAAATAGTAAATATAATTTTATGATTAACCTAATACACACACACACACACACACACACACACACCTATAAACAAAATGCCTGCGTATCTCAATTCATTATGTCTGGCTTTCTATAAAAATTACAAATGGAATGAGTAAATAAAAGATACAGGTATAACTAGTGTTTTGGAATTTGAAGACAGGGAACTTAAAATAAACATGAACGTTAAGGGCTCTAGTAGAAGAAGTGGACAAGAGGGGCAATGCATGTATACAGATGCAACATTTCACTACAACAGTTTAATTATTGTATAGAAAACTGATTAATTTCAGACAGGTTTTAGAATTCATTTTCTTTTTTCATTTTAAAATATTTTTATCATCTCTCTCTCTCTCTCTCTCTCTCTCTCTCTGTGTGTGTGTGTGTGTGTGTGTGTGTACCAGACACTCTTGCCACTGCAAATTAATGTCAGATGCACATACCACTTTGTGATTCTGCCTTTACATGGATGATAGGGAATTATACCTGGGCCAGCAGGTTTTGCAAACAAGTGACTTTAAATACTGAGTCACCACCCTAACCCCTAATGTAATTTCATAAAGGGCTAAAGTCTAAAAATTAACAGAATATCATTAATGTAAAATAAATCTTGGGCTGGAGAGATGGCTTAGTGGTTAAGCACTTGCCTGTGAAGCCTAAGGACCCCTGTTCGAGGCTCGATTCCCCAGGACCCACGTTAGCCAGATGCACAAGGGGCGCATGCATCTGGAGTTCATTTGCAGTGGCTGGAAGCCCTGGCATGCCCATTCTCTCTCTCTCTGTCTTCCTCTTTCTCTCTCTGTCACTCTCAAATAAATAAATACAATGAATAAAAATTTTAAAAAAATCTTCATGTCATATGCCAGAGAATATGCCTATTATATGGGAAAATTATAATAAATTCAATATTGTACAAAATAAAACTAATAATTTCGAAGAGGGCTGGATAGATTGTGCAGTGGTTGAGCACTTCCTGTGCCAAGCATGATAGATACCCAGGACTCACATAAACATCTGGACATGCCCGTGAGTACTGTTAATTTCAATCTCATAGGGGAGCAGAGACTCAAGAATCACCAGAGACCAGGAAAAAAAAAAAAAAAAAAAAAAAAAACACCAACTCAACTCATCCTAAAATGATTGGCAGATATTATCAACTTTTAATGCACATTTTCAGTAATTATACAAAAGCTACACAGAATTGTTTATAATTCTGAAGCTATTATAGTATACATATCAGCTAGTTTTCAGTCATTGTAACCCTGATTATTATCATTTTTCTAATACATTCTAATAGAGTCCGTCCAATATAAAAATATACTATAATACACCAACACTAAATCAAAAGGACAAAAAGAGAATTCTCTGCCATAAGTTCACCGCTTGTCCAACCCACTACTGATTAGATAATTTCTCTTGAATAGATCAAATGCACACTTTCCACAAAACAGGTTAACTTATTAGAAAAAAAAATTAGGGCTGGAGAGATGGCTTAGCGGTTAAGTGCTTGCCTGTGAAGCCTAAGGACCCCAGTTCGAGGCTCTATTCCCCAGGCCCCACGTTAGCCAGATGCACAGGGGTCTGGAGTTCATATGCAGTGGCTGGAGGCCCTGGTGCGCCCATTCTGTCTCTATCTGCCTCTTTCTCTCTGCCTGTTGATCTCAAATAAATAAATAATAAAAATAAAAAACAAAAATTAAAAAAAAATTATACTCAGTGAACCCAAACCCCAAAGTAAAACAAAAATTGCATACGATCTCTCCTTTGTAGAGTCTTAATTTTTTTCTTGTTAAGGTATGGTCTCACTCTAGCCCAGGTTGTCCTTGAACTCATGGTGTAGACCTTAACTGCCAATGTATACATGCATGCATGTATGTACATACGTACATATGTATTTATGTAAAAAAGGACCAGAAGGTAGATAGAAAATAAATTAGAAAAGCAAAAGAGGGGTACAAGATGTGATGAGAAAAGGTAGGGACAAAAGGAAACCTGTAGTTTTAAAGAGTAAAGAAGGCTATTGGTTGTGGGACAGCACAAGTGGAAAAGAACAGGAGGAAGGAAAACAAAAATAATTTGTACGAGAAAATCCCATATGGAAATAAAAATCTTTGTATGTTAATAAAAATAAAAATTACTCTGAAAAGCTATTTCTAAAACAAACGATATTGTATTTCTGGTTTCTGGTTCAGGTGGCAGAACAGGCCCCACACCCCTTATTCCCCCTCCCAAAAAAGCAAAGGCATAAAGAACCAAGATAACACATAACACACTCTTCTACCAAAAAGGAAAGGTGTGTAAGGAATTACTTACCTTGGGGATCCCTTGGCCCAGAAGTGGGAGTGAGCAAAGAAGGCCCAACAACCACATAACCAGCAAGATCCATTCCAGAGAGCTACAGCTGACCAGGAAACCACCACAACAGAGAGCTGAAGCCTGAATCTCAAGGCAATGCCTGGAAAAGGCTTTCATCAGCCCTTCCTGGCCTTGCCTCAAACAGCATCAGCCTATGGACTGGGAAAGAAGTCCCACAAGCAAAATAAAAAGAAAAGAGAAAGAGCAATCAAGCTCTACCCTGCAGGAGAGTCCCCTAAATGGATCTCTTCCACACGTTCCAGCCTCTGCTACAGCCCACAGGAGGGATCCCTGTCAGATCCACTCCTAAACACCAATGTTGCTAGGCATCCAATCCCATGTGGGCTTCCTCTCACCCATCCCCACCCTTGCATACCTGTTCCTGAAAGTGCTATTGGCAGGGAGCTGGCACACTAGCTGACCCACAGCATGGAAGACTCTTTTGGCCCCCATCAGGCTGTGCCAATAGTGCAGCCCACAAGGTCCCAGGACTGATTACACACCAAAAGGGGGAGCTGGTAGGTAAAGCTGGGCATTCAAGTTCAGATGAGCTTTCACCCATCCCTCCTCCATCTGTACCTCGTACCATAATTGCTGTGAATAGGTAACCACGACATTAGAACAGAATTCCTGACCCCCAGCAGGGTATACCCTTTCTGGTGGTACCAACACTTCAGCCCACAGGGTCCTGGGGCCACTCACATACCAAATGCCAGGCAGGGTAATGCTGGACATTAAAGCCCAGACAAGCTTCCTCCTCAGATGTATATCTCATCCAGCAATTTCTGTGAGCAGGTAGCTGCCACCCAAGTAGACAGTGGGTAAAACTGGGCCAAGTCTAATTGAATTCCCCCTATTCCCTTGCTAGTACCTGGTCTGGTGAATGCTGTGAGCAATAGGCTGCCACACTAGTGGGGAACTTTCATCCTGCAACCTGGAACTACCAGAACTCCTGACCTGCCCAGCAGCTAACATCAGTCCTGAGACACACAGGAGGTCTGGGTGCTGATAACACTCCAAAATTGCAGGCAGTTAATAGCATGGGGGCCTTCTAAACAAGGAAAGAGGAAGCTTTCCCAGTAAGGTCTAGAACAAGACAAGAGTGCCCACTCTCACCATTGCTTTTCTTTTTTTAAATTTTCATTTATTTATTTTTATGACAGAGAAGGTGAGTATGGGCATATTTAGACCTTTTGCATCTGGCTTTACATGGGTACTGGGAAATCAAACCCAGAACAGGCATACTTTGCCAGCAAGGGCCTGAGCCACCACCCCAACCCTAAATTGATCTTTTTTTTTAATTTTTAAAAATTATTTTACTTATTTGCAAGCAGAGAGAGATAGAAGAGAGACACAGAGAGAGAGAGAGTGGGCGAGCCAGAGTCTCCAGCTGCTGCAAATTCCAGATGCATACACCACTGTGCTTTACGTGAGTACTGGGGAATTGAACCTAGGTCTTTAGGCTTTTCAGTCAAGCACCTTAACCACTGAGCAATCTCTCCAGACGCCCCCCATTTTTTAAAAAATTTTAGAGGTAGGGTCTCCCTGTAGCCAAGGCTGGTCTTGAACCACAGTGATCCTCTACCTCTACCTCCCAAGTGCTTCGATCCTCATCACTGCTCCTCAACACAATAATTGAAACCATCCCTCAGGAAATAAAGCAAGCTGGGTATGGTGGCGCACACCTTTAACTCCAGCACTTGGGAGGCAGAGGTAGGAGGATTGCTGTGAGTTCAAGGCCACCCTGAGACTACATACTGAATTCCAGGTCAGCCTGAGCTAGAGAGAGATGCTACCTAGAAAAAACAAAATAAACAAATAAAGGTTGTTTTCCTCTTAGGCTGGAGAGATGGCTTAGCAGTTAAGTGTTTGCCTGTGAAGCCTAAGGACCACGGTTAGAAGCTCGACTCCCCAGGACCCACGTTAGCCAGATACACAAAGGGGTACACACATCAGAAGTTCGTTTGCAGTGGCTGGAGGACATGGCACGCCTATTTTCTCTCTCTCTCTCTATCTGCCTCTTTCTCTCTGTCGCTCTCAAATAAATTAATAAATAAATATTTTTTTTTAAAAAGAGAACATTAAAAAAAAGAAATGAGGCAAGAGAAATAATAAAATGGAAAGGAAGAAATCAAACTAGCCTTATTTTGCAGATGACATGATTCCTTACAAAAGTGATAGAAACACTCCAAACAGGGCTGAAGGGATGTCTTAGCAGTTAAAGTGCTTGTCTGCAAAGCCAAAGGACCCAGGTTTGATTACCCAGGACCCACATAAGCCAGAACCACAAGGTAGTACATGCATCTGGAGTTGGTTTGTAGTGGCTTGAGGCCCTGGTGTGCCCATTCCTTCCCTCCCTCCCTCCCTCCCCTTCTCTCTCACTCACTCATAAATAAAAAGAAAGACTCCAACAACAACAAGAAAAATAAAACTTCTAGAAGTGATAAATTCTTTCATCAAAGTAGCAGGATATAAAATCAACATACAAAAAAAGCCTTTGTATACACCATGATGAACAGAGAAAGAACTTAGTGAAGCAGTTGAAATTACAATAGCCACCAAAAAACTAAATAAGAATCTCAGAATCTGACTTCCGGCTAAGATGGCGACCGCCTAGCTGCGCTGTAAATCCCGGAGAAAGAAAGGCAAGATATTAAGGGTACATAGTGGCTTTTAAAGGGGAGAGAAATCTGGGAGGGCACAGAGGCGGGGGAACAGGGAATCGCTGATCCCCTCGAGGGCGGGTAGGCACCCCTCACCCCAAATAACCGCCGTGTTCACAGCACCTCCCCAGCCGCCGCCACTGCTGCCAAAGTGCACCAATTGTTCCCTGTGTGCAGAAGCTTAGACTGCTCCACACTCTCGTCCACTCGCCCACTTACTGAGCGAACCCAGTCCCACAGCAGGTGCCACGCAAGCTCAGACTGTGTCTTTCGCTTGCTCCAGCTCAGGTGCCATCCCCTACCTGCCTGCCGCGCTGGCCGGCCGCCATTGTCCTGTGGTGGGGGAGCGCAGACTGCTTCCGGTTCCCAGCGTTCCCAGCCAGAGTTCAAGCTGCTTCAGTGCTTGGTGCCTCAGTGCCACTCCGAGCTTGAACGCAAGAAGCTTTGGCACATTACCGCTTGAGAACTCAGGCAACTTTGGCGCCCCTGCCAGGCAGTAGATAGGCGGCTTTGGCAAGTGAGATTGTTCCCTGCTTGCGGAAGCTTAGACTGCTCCGCACTCTCGTCCACTCGCCCACTTACTGAGCGAACCCAGTCCCACAACAGGTGCCACGCAAGCTCAGACTGGGTCTCTCGCTTGCGCCAGCTCAGGTGGCATCCCCTACCTGTCTGCCGCGCCAGCCGTCCGCCACTGTCCTGTGGCGGGGGAGCGCAGACTGCTTCCGGTTCCCAGCGTTCCCAGCCAGAGTTCGAGCAGCTTCAGTGCTTGGTGCCTCAGTGCCACTCCTAGCTAAAATGCAGGCAGCTTTGGCACATTACCGCTTCAGAACTCAGACAACTTTGGCGCCCCTGCCAGGCAGTAGATAGGCGGCTTTGGCAAGTGAGAGCCAAAGCCCAGGCTGCTTGGCAACTGCCCCAGGCTGCATAAGATTCCCATTGTTCTTGAGCCCAGGCTGATACGCCCACCTACCTGCCCATACACTGTCATGGGCAGAACACAGTGCAAAAGACATAACATGAAAAATCAAATGCAAGAAAATCCAGTTAGATCACCCAGTGCCACAATGAATACATCTAACCAAAACGTAGAAGAACCAATAGGACCAGAACACCAAATTGAAGCTATGAGCAATGCAACCCTGACCAACCTACTGGTAGAACTTGCAGGAAAGCAACAAAGGGCCGATAATCCTGTGGATGCTGCCATCACTAAACTAGAACTAATAGATAAGAAATTGGAAGGATTAGATAAGAAATTGGAAGGATTTCAAAGAGAGTTAAGAGATTTGAGGGAGAGTGAAAAAAAAGAAGACCTTAAAAATCAGCTGGCCATGCTAAATGAAGACATAAAGAAATGCAAGGATGAACTCCAAGAAGCATCAAGAAAATCAGAAAATGATGTGAAAAGGGAGCTTGACAGAGGGATGGAAATTATACATAGAAAAGTAATAGAAAATGCAAACCTAATTGAACAAGTCCAAAAGTCGCTAGAAGCTCTCAACAATAGAGTCAGCCAAGTGGAGGACAGAAACTCTGATCTGGAAGACAAGATGGAAGAAAAAGTCAGAGAGTTCAAAAATTTCAGTAAGTTCAAAAGCTCCTGTGAACAGAACATGAGGGAATTGTGGGATACACTTAAACGTCCCAATATCAGGATCATTGGAACACCAGAAGGAGAAGAAATTCAGACCAAAGGCATGGAGAACTTATTTAACAAAATAATTGAAGAAAACTTCCCCAATCTCTTAAAAGAAAGGCCCATCAAGATACAAGAAGCCAATAGAACTCCAAACGGACTGGACCAAAGGAGAAACACTCCAAGACATATTATCATTAAGACTCTAAACACTGACACCAAAGAGAAAATCCTAAAAGCAGCTAGGGAAAAACAGCACACCACCTTCAAAGGTAACCCCATCAGAATTACTTCAGACTTCTCAATGGAAACCCTGAAAGCTAGAAGGGCCTGGAATGAAACACGGCAAAGTCTAAGAACCTATGGCTTCCAACCCAAACTACTCTACCCAGCAAAAGTATCCCTCATAATAGATGGTGAAAGAAAAACATTCCATGACAAAACGCAGCTTTACAATTATATGAACACAAAACCAAACCTACAGAGAGTATTTCAGGAATTTTCCACAGAGAAGAAAAAAATAATCAAACACAATTGCCTACAAGAAGCAGATCACAACAACCAAACTCAGAGTAGGCACAAAAAACTTCAAAGTCCATGAAAACACCAACCCACATTTACCATCACAATATGGCAGGGATCAAATTAAATCTCACAGTCATTACCCTAAATATTAATGGCCTTAATTCACCCATCAAGAGACACAAGCTAACAGGATGGACCAAAAATTAGACCCCTCAATCTGTTGCCTTCAAGAAACCCACCTCACCATTAAAGACAGACATCTCCTCAGGGTGAAAGGGTGGAAAACAGTTTTCCAAGCAAATGGGAATAAGAAACAAGCAGGTGTAGCTATATTAATATCGGATAAAATAGACTTCAAACCAAAAATAATAAAAAAAAGACAAGGAAGGCCACTTCCTACTTATCAAGGGAACTATCCATCAAGAGGATATTACAATCATAAATCTGTATGCACCAAACACAGGGGCACCACAGTTCATAAAACAAAACCTACTTCACAATAAAACAGAAATAACCACAAACACCATCATAGCTGGGGACTTCAATACACCATTATCAGTAATAGACAGATCATCCAAACAGAAACTCAACAGGGAAGTAAGAGAGCTCAACAAAACCATAGATCACTTAGACCTAACGGACATCTACAGAACCTTCCGTCCCAAATCCACAGATTACACATTCTTCTCAGCAGCCCATGGAACATTCTCTAAAATAGACCATATACTGGGTCACAAAGACTGCCTCCACATATTTAGGAAGATTGTCATGATTCCCTGCATGATATCAGATCACAATGCTATATTGCTAGAAATCAACAACAAAAGACCCACCACGAATCCCAATGGCACCTGGAAACTGAACAGCACACTTTCAAACAATAAATGGATACATAGTGGATGAAATAAAGAATGAAATCGCAAAATTTCTGGAATTGAACAATGAGAACACATCGTACCAAAACTTATCGGACACAATGAAGGCGGTCCTCAGGGGAAAATTCATAGCACTCAATGCCTTCATAAAAAAGACAGAAAGGTCCCAAAACAATGACCTAACCATACACTTAAAGGCACTGGAAAAACAAGAAAAATCCAACCCAAAGAGCTCCAGAAGGAAAGAAATAATTAAAATCAGAGCAGAAATCAATGAACTGGAAACGAAGGACACAATTAAGACAATTGACAAAACAAAGAGCTGGTTCTTTGAAAAAATAAAAAAGATTGACAAATCCCTGGCCAATCTGATCAAGCAAAAAAAGGAGAAGCTTCAAATTAACAAAATTCAAAATGAAAAAGGAGAGATCACAACAGACATAAGTGAAACTGGGAGAATCATCAGGATTTATTTCAAAAACCTCTACTCCACAAAACTGGATAATGTGGAGATGGATAAATTCTTGGACGCATACCATCTACCAAAGCTAAACACAAAGCAGATTAATCATCTCAATCAACCCATCACACTCATGGAGATTGAAAAAATAATAAAAAACCTCCCAAAAAAGAAGCTTCCAGGACCAGATGGCTTCTCAGCTGAATTCTATCAAACCTTCATGGAAGAACTCAAACCAATCTTCCTCAAACTGTGCCACACAATTGGTGAACAGGGAAAGCTATCCAACTCCTTTTATGAAGCTAGCATCACCCCAATTCTGAAACCAGGCAGAGATGCCACAAGAAAAGAAAACTACCGGCCTATTTCCCTGATGAATTTAGACGCAAAGATCCTAAACAAAATCCTTGCAAACCGAATCCAACAACACATCAAAAGCATTATCCACCTTGACCAAGTGGGATTCATTTCAGGAACACAGGGGTGGTTCAACATACGGACATATGTCAATGTAATACACCACATAAACAAGGTTAAACATAAAAACCACATGATCACTTCCATAGATGGAGAAAAAGGCCTTCGACAAGATTCAACATCACTTCATGTTCAAAACATTGGAGAGAGTTGGCATGGTTGGTTCATATCTTAACCTAATAAAGGCAATATACGAAGCTCCGAAGGCCCAAATAATACTTAATGGAGAGAGACTGGAGGAATTCCCATTAAGATCAGGAACAAGACAGGGTTGTCCACTCTCACCCCTGCTTTTCAATACAGTACTGGAAGTCCTAGCTCAAGCAATAAGACAGGAGAAGGAAATAAAAGGGATGCAATTTGGAAAGGAAGAAGTTAAGTTAGCTTTATTCGATGATGACATGATTATATATGCAAGAGACCCGAGAGACTCCATCCCAAAACTCCTGAAGGTGATTAACTCCTATAGCAAAGTAGCAGGATACAAAATCAATGCACAAAAATCAGTAGCCTTCCTTTATGCAAATGACAAAGATACAGAGAAAGAAATAAGGGACATAGTCCCATTTTCAATTGCAACAAAAAAAATAAAATACCTTCGAATAACGTTAACCAAGGAAGTGAAAGATCTATACAATGAAAACATAAAAACACTCAAAAAAGTAATTGAGGCCGACGTGAGAAAATGGAAAGACCTCCCATGTTCCTGGATAGGCAGAATTAACATTGTGAAGATGACAATCCTACCAAAGGCAATATACAGATTTAATGCAATTCCAATTAAAATCCCTACAGTGTTCTTCACAGAGATATAAAAAATGATCTCAAATTTCATATGGAAAGGCAGAAGGCCTCACATTTCCAAACATATCCTCAGCAACAGAAATACCTCTGGAGGCATCACCATGCCTGATCTAAAGCTATATTACAAAGCCATAGTAATAAAAACAGCATGGTACTGGCATAAAAACAGGAGTATAGATCAATGGAATAGACTTGAGGACCCGGAATTTGGGTCAAGCAACTATAGCTACTTGATATTCGATAAAGGCCCAAACAATATAGGGTGGATAAAAGACAGCATCTTCAACAAATGGTGCTGGACAAACTGGATAACTACATGCAGGAAACGGAAACTTGATCCACACATTTCACCATGCACTACACTCAAGTCCAAATGGATCAAAGATCTGAATATAAGACTAGAAACTCGTATACTACTGGAAGAAAATTTAGGAAGTACTTTCCATGATATAGGAATGGAAAAAGACTTCCTGAACAAAACCCCAGTAGCTCATGAACTTAAACCATCACTCAACCAATGGGATCACATGAATCTGAAGAGTTTCTTTACAGACAAGCAAACAATAAGCAAAGCCAATAGATTACCCACAGAATGGGAGAAAATATTTGCGGGTTATCCAACTGATAGAGGCCTAATCTCTAGAATCTACAAAGAACTCAAAAATCTAAACAGTAAGAAGTCAAACACCCCACTCACAAAATGGGGCAAAGAGCTGAACAGGCAGTTTACAGAGGAAGAAATAGAAATGACAAACATACACTTAAGAAAATGTTCAGCATCCCTAATCATCAGAGAAATGCAAATTAAAACTACTATAAGATTCCACCTTACCCCAATAAGGATAGCAAACATCAAAAAATCAAATAAAAATAAATGCTGGCGAGGGTGTGGAGAAGTAGGAACACTCATCCACTGTTGGTGGGAATGTAGGATGGTACAACCACTTTGGAAAGCAATATGGAGACTTCTGAAAAAGCTGAGTATAGAGATACCAACAGACCCAGTTATTCCCTTACTGGGCATCTACCCTAAAACCTTCAAACCACAGACTAAAGAGATTTGCTCAACCATGTTTATAGCAGCTCAATTTCTAATAACTAAGAGCTGGAATCAACCCAGATGTCCATCACTAGAAGAATGGATAACTAAGATGTGGTATATCTACACAATGGAATTCTATACAGCAGTTAGGAAAGATGACACAATGAAATTTGAGGAAAAATGGTTGAACCTGGAACAGATCATTCTCAGTGAACTTACCCAATCACAGAAAAAAAAAAAATCGCCACATAGTCTCACTCATCTACGGCACCTAAACTGAATCTACCCAAGATACCTTACATACCCAGCAAGCACCTCCTAGACTAGACACTAGGATGGAAGGGGAGGTAGGGGAGGGCATCAAAGGGGTGGGAAACACAAATCTAGACCCAAATGGCAATGATACCATAAGTTTCTACTTACTGAAAGACAGACCAAATGGCTGATCCTTCACCAGACCCTTACAGAGAACACTTGAACCACAAGACACTGGAGAGGGTATGATCAAGACTACCCATAATCTCCTACATCTTCCCTCCCTCATTTCCCCCCCCCCCCTCTCTCTTATCTCTAACTCTTGTATATTAGTTATCTTTTTCCTCATTTTCTTAATGGGCACTGACCTGTAACTCCCAGAACCAGCATGGGGCTATCATCCACAATGAGCTATTGATCAGAGAGACCTACAAGGTTTCCTAAAAGACAGACAGATTTCTGTCAGAGTACTTGATGACCCACCAAAGGTTAGTGGTAAGACCCTACTGCTGAAGATACCTTATGTGATTGACATGCAAATTAGAATGGCATGGCTGGAAGTTGGAAGACAGTCAGTCCCCAGACAGTCAGCACGTCTAGTGACAGAAGGTGCTACATGGGCGACTGGGGGAAAATGACCAATATCTGTTGAAGCAACGCATGGTCTAACCTACTTAGCAGCAAATAACTTGTTGTGATGCCCACACAAGTGCAGTGGTGGCACACAGCCATGGTGGGGAACCAACTGCTCTCAATTTGGCTAACTGATCCCTCACTGGTGTGGGACCCATAGCTGGAGCTGGGAAACAAGTCAGAACCATATCCAAACATAAACCCACTCTCCATTATCAACCTACCATCAATTGTGGGCTACAAGAGGGCCTACACCTATTAAATTCTCTATAAATATAAAAAAGGGGTTATCTCATTTGTCCTGATGCTACCTTACTCTCTGTTGGAGAATCTGCTTCTCTTTTTCAGATAGATGTAGATCCTAAGGAGAGAGCCACCCCATCATACTTCAAAAGGGCCCCTGCTGAAACTAAGAAAAATTGGAGAAACTAGGAAGGGCGCTGTTTTCCTGATGAACCGGATACCATCACAAGGGGGAAGGATATCAGCACAGAGAAAAATCAACTCCTACCAAATCAGAGAGCCAGAGCCTCAGAGGCCCCTAACACCTCATCACTGAAGCAGACCCAACATGGCTCAGGGAAATTTTGCGGAAGAGGGGGCGGAAAGAATGTCAGAGCCACATGTTGGGTCATGATATGCAGAGACATTTAGCTTACCCATAACTGTGGGTAACTCCACAATGCATGATCCGTATACCTCAACAAGGAGGGGCCAAGGGGAGGGGGTAGGCCACGGAGCAGCCTAATAATGGTACCAAACTGACTGTAAAAAAAAACATAAAATAAAAAATAAAAATGGGAAAAAAAATTTCCTAAAACTTAAAAAAAAAAAGAATCTCAGAATCTTTCTAACAAAGGAAGGGAAAGAACTATACAATGAAAACATAAAAACTCTGAAGAAATGGAAGACATGAGATAAGAATTAATATTGTATGAAATAGCCATCCTATCAAGAGTAACAAAGAGATTTCAATGTAATTCCAATCAAAATTCCACCAGCATTTTTTTCGAATAATCAGAAAAAATATTCTCAAAATTCACATGAAAGCAAAACCAGCCTCAGATAGCCAAAAATATCCTCAGCAAAAGGAACACCTCTTGTGTCATTACCATACATTATTTTTAGACATACTTTAAATAAATAGTAATAAAAACAGCTTGGTACTGACACAAACCCAGACACATAGATCAATGCAATACAATAAAAGATCCAGGTATAAATTCCTCCAACTACGATTACCTGATCTTTGACAAAGGTGCCAAGATGCACTAGCATAAAGCCAGTATTTTCAACAAATTATGCTGCAAAAACTGAATAGCCACAGATAGAAGAACGTATCTCAACCCTCTTCTCTCACGCAAATACCAAAAATCAACTCCAAATACATCAAGAACCTCAATATAAGACCTGAAACACTAAAACAACTGGACAAAAAAAATAGAACACTACAAGATACAGGTGTAGTTAAGGCTTTTCTGAATAAGACCCCGGTACCCCAGGAAATTAGACAAACAACCACTGTGATCTCATAATAGACAACTGACAGAATAGGAGAAAATCTTTGCCAGCAATACATCTGTAGCAGACAGCTTCAGGTTCGCTGAGAGTGAACTTCCAGACCAGGCACAGTTATGGAGGAAGGGATTTATTGAAGCTTACAGATCCAGGGGAAGTTCCATAATAGCAGAAGAAGCTGGCCTGCTTTCACAGGCCCAAGCAGAGAGAGAGAGAAGTACAAGCCTAAAAGCCAAAAGCCACAGCACACTTCAGGAACTCCAGCTAGGCACACTTTGCATATCTTTAGATTGAAATCTGAAACACACCACCACACCTTAAGATCCACACAATGGTACTGACTCCAGCCAGGTGGCTGCAGATGCAAACTACAAACAAACAACTGAATATATTGGGGGCCATCTATTCTATTCAAACCACCACAACATCTGACAGAGACCTAATATCTAGAATTTATAAGGAACTCAAAAACTAAGCAATAAAAAGTCAATAAACCCACCCACAATGGGGAAGAGAACTGAATAGAGTTCTCCAAGGAAAAAATTCTAATGGATAATAAACACCTAAAAAGTTGTCAAACATTTTTAGTAATTAGGGAAATGCCAATTAAAATTTTGAGATTTCATCTCACCCCAGTCAGAATGACAACCATCAAACAATAAAATTACAACAAATGCTGGTAGGGATGTGGTCAAATAATTACCCTCATTCATTGCTGGTGGGAGTGCAAACTTGGACAACCACCATGGAAATTATGGAGACTCCTCAAACAGTGGAAAATAGACCTACCATTTGATCCAACTACATCACTCCTTGGCATATACCATAAGGACTCTACTCTTTACTATACAGGCACTTGTTCAGCCATGTTTGTTACTGCTCTATTCACAATTAAGAACTGAAATCAAACCAGAAGCTCATCCATAGATGAATGGTTAATGAAGATGTGGTATATACACACAATAGAATTCTACTCAATGGTAGGGGAAAATAGCATAATGAAATTTTCAGGAAAATGGCTAGACTTGGACAAAACTAAGCAAACTCATGCAAGCACAGAAAGATGAAAACTACATGTTTTCCCACATATGTGGCTCCTAGCCTGGAACAGGTTGAGTTGTGGGTACACTTTACAGCCATCTTGAGGGACAGATAATAGGAGGTGAAAGGGTCTTAGGGGGAGGGGAAAGAATGATGGGGGGTATTTACACAAAATAACTTGAATTAGTAACATAAATATCTTTCTCCTGGATAGCAACCTATAAGATAGAACCATAAATAGGAATGAGGGGGGAACATCTGGGAAGAAAGGTGCCCTCCTGGAGAGGACTGGAGGAAGGCTAATACAAAAACTATGGGCTATGGCTTGTAATTCGTAGTGTCAGAAATGGGTTACACTCCACAGTGAACCGTTGAAGAGATTTATGATGTCCCCAAAACAAAGCAGGCTTCTATAAATCATTTGATTACCAACCAAGCTAAAAGTTAAGATCCTTATTGTTGAAGGCACCACAACCTGCTGACTCAGGACATCAAGAGATCATGCTGGAATTTAGAAGGAAGCCAGCTGCTTAATGGCTAGTCCACACAGTGCTGGATAGTGTTACAGGAACAGCTGGGGGAAAATGGCCACTAATACTGTGAACAATCAGAACATCCTGCTAGAAATGAAATCAACCAACTGGACAAGATGTACACACCTGTGCAACAGTGGTACTCAGGCCTTGTGGGTGACCAATGGCTGTCTGATTAGATAACAGGCTCATTCAGTGAGAAAGAAGTCATTGCTGGTACTGGGAACCAAGTTAGAATCCTACAGAGATGATGAACATAGACTACACAGAAAAGTTCCCAACTAATCTGACCAGAAAAGAATGGCTACATTCATCAAACTCTCTTAATTAACTATGCATATTCCCATTAACCCATACTTCTCTCATTCTTGTTTGGAGAATCTATTTTCTTTTTCTAGAAGGCAGTGGAAACTGGGGAGATCCAAAATCAATCAAGAGGACAAGAAAAGATACCTGACTGCCTATCATGAAATGAACCGCCTCTCTCACATCAGCCAGTGTTCACATGATACCACAGAGGAAATGGTGAGTTAAACATGGCTACTACTTTCACAGTGAACCTGACAACCTGTGCAAGGGAGATGAGAATAGACACAGAAGAAAGTCAAAACACTATCAAAGCAGAAACACATAAGCTGCTGAATAGCTAACCCTAAAGCAGACTTATAACACACCAGCCCAGACTCCAGGAACTTTGTGGAAAGAGGGAATGATTTTAAGAGCCAGAGTGGAAAGGAGTGTCAAGAGACATTTCCCTTCCTCACACTGACTGACTCCTTCATTCATAACCCATAACTCCATGTAGATACCAGTAACGTCACTGAAGTGTAGTCTCAGTGCAATGGGGGTAGGGAGGTGGGGATATTATAGGAAAATATGAGGGGGATGGGACCAACACATGATTTGTCCATATAACAAATTTTCTAATTTAAATAGTAACAAATAAAACAATATTGTTATTTAACTCAACAAATAATTTGCGGGCTGGAGAGATGGCTGGGCAGTTAAGAGGCTTGCCTGTGAAGCCTAAGGACCCAGGTTTGATTCCCCAGTACCCATGTAAGCCAGATACACAAGGTGGTGCATGTGTCTGGAGTTAGTGTGCAGTGGTTAAGAGGTCCTGGCATTCCCATTTTCTCTCTATATATATCTGCTCCCTCTCTCTAATAAATAATTAAATAAAATATTTTTAATCCGCCTCCTCTGAGCACTTCGAGAAACTGAACAAGATCTTCCACGGCCTCCATGAAGACCTACGAGGGGTCCCCAAATGGCTGCTGGGAGCGGAAGGGCCTGTTGGCAGAGATGGAGGAAGAACTATTATATGCACTCATGCCTTTCCATAACCCCATGATGTCTAAGCTTCGAAACTACCAGAACGACCTTGCCAAACTCCATTGAAAAATGAGAAGCACACTTTTGACAGGCACACCTGGGGGCCGAGAAGACATGAAGTGGCACATACACCTTAGAGAATGAGCACATGAATCGGCTACAGTCACAAGGACATTGCTTCTACAAGGCACTGAAAGCCTGAACCTAGCCCTCCAAACCATTCAGTGTTCTCATCGAATTGCCACAGAAACTGACCAGATTGGCTCAGAAATCATAGAAGAGCTTGGGGAGCAGTGAGATCAGTGTACAAAAATTGGTACGCTTTGGTGTATTTTGTACATTTTGGAATGTTACCAAAAGCAGGCTGGTAAATACAAGTGAAAACTTGAGCAGTCAAAAAGAGTCTCTGCTCAATGTCCAGAAAAGTGACAATCAACAAGCTGCTGTTCTCCATTATCATCTTATTGGAGCTAGCCATCCTAGCTGTCTGGTTTATTACAAATTTTTTTTTCGCAAACACTGAACTTCCTGTAGAGAAAGGTTTGTGGACCAGAACCTTGGCCCTGTGAATGAATGGTGTTAAGGATATTAAATGCGTTGCTGCTGTGGGTTAGGAAACAAGAATGCACTGTGTAGCCAAACCGTGGGAGAAGAAAGAGTGATGGGAAAACCAGATAAATGTCAAGGAAAAGCAACAAGACCAGTATGATCTACCAAGGTAATAAATGCTGTTTATCACTTCTTCAAAAAAATTTTGCAAATTTACCAAGGCTCAATGTTAAGATTTGCACACTTATTTGAATAAATATACTTAATGGGCTAAAATAAAATATGTCAAATTAATTTTAAGTCATACAATTCAAGTAAACCATTTGAGAAAACAGGAAAATTTGTGGAGAACATGTAACTCCTCCTGTTATGGGGCTTTATGTGTACAAATTAATACCAAATTATTCTAAATTGGCCATGATGATTATGCATTTTCCAGCCCCTAGTACAACTGTGGTGGCTTCAGTTAGGTATCCTCCAAAAATCCATGTGTTTTGAATGCTTGGTTCCCTGCTGATGGAAACTTGGGAATTGTTGACTTGCTGGAGGTGGTGTGTTGTTGGGGGTGGGCCTATGGATATTATAGCCAGCTTTTCCTTGCCAGTGTTTGACTCACTCTCATGCTGCTGTTGTCCACCTGATGTTTTCCAGAAGGTTTTGTTCATGCCAAGGTTTTCCCTGCCTCCGTGGAGCTATCCCTGGAGTCTAAGTCAAAGGGAACAATTTCCTCCCACAAGCTGATTTTCGTCAGGTGTTTTATGCCAGCAACCAGAAGGTAACTGCAGCAGTAGCCAAAAAAATCAGACAAATCTACGTACATAGCATTCTGGCCACTATTACAACATAAAATGTACTAGAAAACTTATCTTCTTTTACATAATTTACTTACATCTCATTAGGCCTGATATGCTTTGATATGATTTGAGTCTCTCTCCTAAGGGCTAATGTATCTGAAGGATGGACTTTCATATGGGAATGCAGAAAGTTGGTCCATAACTTTTATGAAGTGTATCCTAATGCAAAATGGTTGAATCGCTGGTGCTGAGGCCTTCAGGAGCTAATGTAGTTCTTATGAGATGAAGACTTACTTGTTTTAAATAAATCTTACAAAAGAGGAAGACTTGTCTTCCTTTTCTCTGACTTGCCTTGTCATGTGGTCTCTTCATAGCATACATGGTTTCACCATGATGCCACTCACACATAAGCCCTCATTAGATTCCAAATAGATGAGAAATTCTGACCCAGGTCTTTGTGAGCTTAAAAAATATATACTTTAAAAAAATGCCATTTTTTCGGGCTGCAGAGATGGCTTAGTGGTGAAGGTGTTTGCCTGTGAAGCTAAAGGACCTAGGTTCAATTCCCCAGGACCATCGTAAGCCATGCACAAGGTGGTGCATGCATCTGGAGTTTGTTTACAGTTGCTGAAAGCCCTGGTGCCCCCATTCTGTATCTATCTCAAATAAAATAAAATACCATTTTTCCTTAAAAATACCCTTCATTGTTTATTTTTTAATGTTATTTTTATTTATTTATCTGAGAGAGAGAAATCGGCAGAAAGAAAGAATGGGTGTGTCAGGGCCTGCAGCCACTACAAACGAACTCCAGATGTGTGCACCTCCTTGTGCACCTAGCATATGTGGGTCCTAGGGAATTGAACCTGGGTCCTTTGGCTTTGCAGGCAAGTGCCTTAACCCTTAACTGCTAACCCATCTCTACAGCCCTTTCCTTGGGTATTTTGTTACAGAAAAGCAAAATGGGTTGTTATCTCTGTGCATACCAAGCACATGTAGGAACTTAATCACTTAGAATATGAATAACTGGCTTATAGTATACTAAACTCACTGTGACAGATAGAAATCAACTCTTAAACCAGGAGTGGTGGTGCACATCTTTAATGCTAGCACTTGCAAGGCAGAGGTAGGAGAATTGCCGTGAGTTTGAGGCCATCCTAAGATTACATAGTGAATTCCAGGTCAGCCTGGGATAGAGTGAAACCTAAAATTAGAAAAAAAAAAAAAAACAAAAATAAAACAAACAAAAACTCTTCTTAGATGCTAACTTTGTTTGGCATGACTACTGGATTGACTGCAGGATGAAAAGTGTTCAAACTTACTTCCAAATATGTTATGTGCAGAGCTGTCCACTTCATTTTATCACGCTGAATAAAATTAGAAAACCAGTAAAATCTTAAGTTTATTGACTAAAAAGATGACAAAACCAAAGAGGCATGCATCTAAGTAAACTTCCTCCTTGTCAACTAGCTGTCAGAATTTTGTAAAGAGCTATGCAACATGCAGCCTCTTTTGGGAGAGAGAAGTTACCAGTGGTGTTAACCGGCAGTGGACCATGCAAGCCTTATGAATGACTAGCTAGGCCAAACATACCATTTGGTTCAATGGTGTCATGTCGGTTATGACAGAAACCAACTGATCTCTGACTAGACTGCAGGCTCACTCCATGGGATGGAATACATTCCTGGTACTGAAAACCTAGTCAAAAGCCTTTTGCTAGGGAAGTCATAACCCCTCGTGGACTAATGACTACTGTTGTCTGGCTCAATGGTTATATTATAAGCCCTCCAAACTGTCCTCTAAACAATTATGTCTATGCCTATATATTAATATTACTCTCATTTTTGGTTAGAGAAGCTTTTCTTTTCAGATGGTAGTGACCAACAGTGCTGAGAAGTGACAGCAGAGTGCTCAGCATTAAATGAGACACTCTACTGTGATAAAATAAATAAATAACTGTACATTTTTGTACTAGAAATGGGATGCTGATTCTGTTCCTGTTTGTACTATCAGATGTTGTGACCTGAGGGCAGTGTGAAAGCTGCTGTAACCACAGCTGTTCTTACCTCCACAGCACTGCAACGGCTTGTACTGGCTGTGAGAGTGATGAAGGAGGAAGCTACAGGGGGCACATGGAGAATTGTATCTGCCTGCTATCCTGTGAGTTCACACTAAAGATAGTAACTCTGGGGTTTCCTCCCTATACAGTTGCTATCTGCTTATAATGTGTTATCTAAATTACCCAGCTCACTCCCCAATTCTGCAAGTGTGCTTGTTGTCAAAGCTTCCCCATGTGAGTGTAGACACATAGTTCTGAAAACTATCTGTCATAACATAGAGCCATCTAAATTCATACTGCTGAAGGAATTTTGCACAAATTTCTCTTTAGCCTATTGACATAATAAATTCTTGAGTTCTTCAATCCTCTTTGAGTGGCCTTTGGCTTTCTCGCTGACTAGAAATGAAATTTCTGCAACATTTTAATGCTGTGACTCACATAGCAGTGGGAAGGACAGCCATTTGGACCCACTGTAGCCCCTGGGGCCAGTGAGGACCCACATCAAAACCCAGAGGAGCTCCGGAACAAACCCACTGCCTACTGGTTTACTGGGTTCTCCTTCAGTATGGAAGTTCTGTTGTTTTGACCATCCTGTGCTCAACTGGACTCCAGGGAAAGGTGAATCAACTCACAAGACAGTGCTTCAGGACAAGGAAAGACTCTGGGGTCATAGGCTGCACCACACATCAGTGGATGGGATAGGAGACTGTCTCCCCATGGCTAGATCCCACCTGTGGACCTTCCTTCTAGCCCCCAACCTGAAAGTATACTGGGAAAGGGAAGGGACATTGTGATAACCTCAGAATAAATGTGTGAGTGAATAGGTGACCAGATTCACATGTCTCCCAATCAAGTCTGTTGTTTCAAGGCTGGGGGCTAATTGGCCCCATTAAAGCTACCAAACACAACTGGGTTTGTCCTGTGATTCTGTGAACCTCATATGGCTTATGGCAACACTGGGGGTACCCCAATTCAGAGTCACAAGCTGACCCTGCTAGTGAAAGATACAAGGCACTTAAGCTCCTCTGGGATGCAGACAGTCAGATATACCTGAATGGTCTTTTCTTCGGAAGGGATGCTCTCCTTTCTTCGTCTTGAATCACCATTGCAGGGAGGGATCACATGGGAGGGAAAGGCCAAAATTAAAGAAATTGAGTATCTCTCTTGTGAAAGTCTCAGTGGTCCTTTTCCAAGGCATTTTGTATGGGGTTTCTATCAGGCTATTGCAAAGATGTAACTAAGTCCTGAGACAAGTGACTAACTTGGTTTTCTGAACCCCACCCCCACCCACCCACCCGTTGCCCTTAGTACATGGCAAATGGAATGAATTGCTCCAGTTCTCTCAGTTTATGGCTTAGGCAAGAATTGACCCCCTGCCCCTCACCCATCATCTTCTCTGTCACTGTCTGGTGGTTCTAGACTCCCCTTGATTACCCCTGGGACAGTACAAAGACAGGAGTGTGTGGACCCCTGGGGCCTCTCCATTTGCTTGCACTCCTGATCCTTGGGACATCTCTGCCTATGAAGGGGGCTTACTCCCACTATCTACCACTCTCCACTATAGATCACTGGAAGGGATTTCTTTCCCATATTTAAAAGTCCCCAGGCCTTAGGACAAGCCTCAGTCCATCTAGGCCCAGGCTTTTTAGGAGCTCCACACATTCAAGGAGTGGTGACCTGGAGTACAGGAGGCTCTGACACAGCCTAGGCCACCAGATAAGACCAAAGCTGAGGATATATAAGGCAAGACTTTGAGAGATCCAGAAAAAAATAAAACACTATGATAGAAAGCTTCTCCAAATCAATGTTTTAGACTGTATGGTCTAAAACTTTGAAAAAGAATTTTTAGTGGATATGGAATAAAGATGTCACCCAAGAGGCTCCACACTCTGTGTGAGCATGAATGGCTGTCCTTTGATGTTGAATGGCCCCTAGAAGAAACATTAGAAGTGGCCACAATATATGATAACTTCTCTTAATGGCCTGGGATTCCTACTAATACCCCTATATATTGAGTCTTGGTTACAGATAGCCCAGTCACTGCAACTATTGGTTCCGTTCTGTGCTAACAGGCAGAGACAACGTAAAATTTTTATATCCCAACTGTGGTAGTTTGAATAGATGGCCACCAATATGGTCAGGATTTTATTTAGCTTTGTAATTTAGATCTGCAGCCACCTGGGTGGAGGTGGTGTCACTGTGGGTGGATCCTAGTGATCAGCCCTAAGGTGTGGGGACAGATTTGGAATTCCAGTCTAAAGAAAAGCAAAGTGCTTTAGCTTTGCCTAGAGATCCTAAAGTGTGCTTATTTGCTTGCTCTTTGGTGGTGGTTTTTCTCTCTCTGTGCTTGGGTCTTGTGAAAGCAGGCGAGCTTCTTCTGCCATTATGGAACTTCCCCCTGGATCTGTAGGCTTCAATAAATCGGTTTGGAAGTTCATCCCAGCAATGTGAAGCTGTCTACTTCACCAACCTTTATAGGGCCAAAAGAATATCCAGACTAAAAAGTCCATCCACTAGGGGGCCCCTAGAAGATGAGCTCCCGCTAAATCTACCCACTGCCCTGCCAACCTTAGCTTTTGTGTCAGCACCTTTTATGCCACCACCATCAGTTTCTAAAGCCAAGTTTGGAGAGAGCAGGATGGCACATGCAGCCAGGCCAGCAGCCTGCTTCTCAGCCTGCTCTTCAGATGCCTCTGCAAGAAGTCAAGGTTCCCCATAGGAAGACACAGGTAGTTCAGGTTCAGTCTGCACATTCCATGCTGTACTATCAGCCCTTCAGAACCACTGATCTCTTGAATTTGAGGCAAAACACTCTGGCTTATTCTGAGAAACCACAGGCTATTATAAATCTCTTAGAAGCAATCTTTCAGACCCACGGACCTGTGATGATTGTTGCCAACTCCTTTTGAACCTTTTCAACATGGGAGAGAGGCTAGGGATCATGATGGAGACTTTAAAGTGGCTACAGGAGTGGGCTTCAGTGGCATCTTGATACAGAACTGAGAATGAGAGGCAGCTCCTGAGACCAGACCAAAGGGAAACTTACATAGAGAGGCTGGACAAGAATTCCTGCCTGATTACTGAGAGACAGTACTTCAAGGAATGAGGGCAGAAGCTACAAAGGCAACTAAAATGTCTAAGACCACAGAAGTCCAGGAACTGGAAGAACCAACCACAGATTTCTCTGAGAGACTCTGCTAGGCATTTTGGGTATATACTCCATTTGATCCAGAGGTACCCAAAAATCAGTGCACAGTCAATACAGCCTCCCCCCTCCCCCCAGTACCAGGCTGACACTCACTGCAAGCTTGAAGTGGCTTGCCAGAATAAATGTAATATAACTTCTAGAGATTGCAAACAAGGTTTATGTAAACCAAGACAGAGAAGCACAGAAATAGACAGTAAAACTGAAGAGGCAAAAGGCTTCTTTGATGGCAACCACTGTGGGCAATCCCTACCCCTCCAGATAATACCTGCACAAAAGAAGGCCAGTGAGGTGATTACCCCTAGTGATGAGACCATGGTGGGTACTGCACAGAGACTGGACATTGGAGAAACAAATGCCTCCATCACAAATCAAGCTGAGGACTTCCCAAACCAGCGACACTTGACAAAAGAAATGGCCAGGAGCCAGATGCTCAAGCTCTCATCAGCCTGGCCCAGATCAAACAGGACTTGGGGAGACTGGCTCTATGCTCCTTGGGCTCAGAGAGCCCAGGGTCAAAATTAAAGCGGTGGCCAATCAATGACTTTTATTGTGGATGATGGCACGGAACACTCAGTAGGGACCATACCTGTGGCTCCCCTCAGCAAATGAAAGGCTATGATGATCCGGGACCACGGGTCACAGGCCAGCATTCCTTTTTGCCAGTGGTGGTGGACCTGCCAGATGGAAGGACATCTGGTGAGTCATGAACACCTATATTTACTGAAGTGCCCTACTCCCTTACCAGAGAGAGACCTACTGATGAAACTTAGGGCCCAGCCACCTTGATCCTTGGAATGCCTGGGAGTCTCACCTTAAAAAGAACAAGATCTTTGATAATGAAAATGTCTGTGCCCAGGGAGAATGAATGACAGCTTTATTGTTACAAAGACAGAGCAAATCATACAAAGCGAGAAAGGATATTAGATGACTTCCCTGATATCTGGGAAGAGAGCAGACCCTCAGGCCTCATCTATAACCATGCACCCATTACAGTGGATCTTAAACCTGGGTCCTTCTGGGTTAGGCAGATACAATACCCACTCTGATGAGAGGCATATTTGGGGATCCAAGATCATACACAGTGGCTAAAAGATGCAGGAGTATTAATAGAATGTCAATCCCCTTGGGACACACTGCTACTACCAGTTCAGGAAAGCAAGAGAAAACGACTGTCAGCCTATACAGTACTTACAAACAGTTAATAATGCCATCATCACATTACACTTGGTGGTGCCAAACCTGTATGCCTTCCTGCATCTTCTACCCTGCCAGGAGAATTAGTTCACCTGTCTTGATCTTAAAGATGCTTTCTGCTGCCTCCACCTGGTTCTGATTAAGTCAGCCACTGTTTGCCTATGAATAGGAAGATCCAAAGACCAGGAAAAAAAAGTCCAAATGACCTGTACAAGGCTGCCACAGGGGTTGAAGAACTTCCCACTTCGTTCAAGGGACGCATTAGCTACAGACCTGACGGCCCTTCCGGGGGAAGTGCGCAACTGTACTTTACTCCAGTATGTGGACAATCTACTTCTGGCTAGCCCCACCCAAAAACATTGCTGGAAAGTGACATAAGCCCTGATGATTCTACTATCTGTCACTGACTTCAAGGTCTCCTGGAAGGCCAAAATATGTCATTGGAGGGTCAGATACCTTAGATTTATCATCTGATAAGGGCACCAGGTATTGGGACTAGAGAGGAAACAGGCTGACTATTCCATACCCCAACATCCAATAAGGAGGTCTGGGAGTTGGGAGTTCCTTGAAACACAAAGAGTTCTGCCACATCGGGATCACTGGGTTCTCTGACATAGCCAGGCCCCTGTATGAGACCATAGCAGGGCCTCACAAAGACTCTCTGAAATGGGGACCAGACCAAGAGAGGGCCTTTGCAGCAACAGAGAGACTCCTGACAAATGCACCTGCCCTAGGCCTGCCAGATGTGACAAAAGACTTTCTCCTGTTCATACACAAAAAGAATCACTTCACCTTGGAAGCGCTAATTCAACCTGTAGGTCCATAATAGGCCAGTAGCCTACATGTCCAAATACCTAGACCTGGTAGTGTCAGGATGGCTGCCATGTCTCCATGCTCTGGATGCTACTGTGAGCATGGTAAGGGAAACTGATAAGCTTACCTCAAGACAAAACATCAATGTCAAGTTTCCTGCACAGTCACAGCTCTGATGAGTAGTAGCCAAGGACACAAGTAATTTACCAGCTCCAGAATGGGTCATTACCAAGGGTTGTTTTATGAAAACCTCCAGGTAAAACTCGAGACTGTACAAATGCTGAACCAGCCACATTCCTCCAGGTAAAGAGGGTCCTCCAGACCATGACTAGGAAGTAGTAGTAGGTGAAGTCTATTCCAAAAGACCTGACTGACGGACACCCCTCTCCTAGCTCCAGAACTTGAGCTTTTAACAATGGCAACAGCTTTGTCCAGGACGGACAGAGAAAGACAAAGTGATACAAGCAAAGGCCTTGTCCCAAGGATGGACAGCCCAGTGAGCTTACCCTGGGTCCTGATCCAGACCCTGAGATACACGGAAGGAAAAAGAGTCAACATCCACATAGACTCAAAATACGCCTTCACCACTTCACATGTCCACGGGCCATCTAGAAAGAAAAGGGATTGCTGACAACAGGAGCAAAGAGATCAGAAACAAAGAAAAAATTCTCCAATTACTGGAAGTTGTCCCAGGTAGCAGTAATCCATTGTAGAGGCCACCAAAACGGAAGTGACCCTATCAACAGGGGAAATCAGCAACACATTGACCAAACTGCAAAAGAAGCTGCTCAATAAATCTGCCTCCAAGTTGACTGCCACGATCCTCCTCACACCTGAGCTATTCTCTTCACCAGAAAACACTAAAGAACAACCATGGGTGAGAGACAAAGGGGAGACGAATGGAAGGAAAGGCTGGTGGAGGCTGCCTGACCAGAGGCTTGTACCACTCACAACAGTGACATGTCGTTTGGTGACACAGAACCACAAAACTGACTCATCTAGGGAAAACAACCCTAGGAGAATTGCTGAGCAAATAGTACTTGATTCCCAGGCTTCCCACTTTGTATGCTCATGTAAGTGCTAAATGCATCACCTGCACTCAGAACAATGCTATCCAGACACTCAAACTGAGTCCTGGAATACAAACAGTAGGCACTACTCAGTTTGAAGAGTTTGAGGTGGATTTCACTTAGTTCAAGCCCTACAGGAGCTGTTGTATCTTTCGGTGATTATCAGCACTTACTCGAGTTGGGTGGAAACTTTCTCTATACACACCAAGAAGGTGCAAGATGTACTGTGATCATTCCTGAGGGAGGTCATTCCCAGATATGGGCTTCCCTTCTCTATCGGTTCATACAATGCCTTTGCATTCTTGGCAGAAATTGTCCAAGGTCTGGCTCAAATATTAAAGATTTAAGTGGAAACTACACATAGCCTATTGGTCCCAAAGTTTTAGGGAAAGTTGAGCACATGAATTGAACCCCCAAGAGCACCCTAGCTAAGCTTTTCCAAGAAACTCAGTCTCCCTGGATAGACATGTTACCTCTAGCCCTGCTCTGGGCCTGCTGCACCCCAAGGCCCTCAGGTTACCTTCTGTTTGAGATTCTGTTTGCCAGGCTTCCTCCCATCATAGGTCAATTGAGGGGGGAACCTTGACAGGTAGGAAATGTAGGAATGGACTGCCACCTTGAAACACTAAGCAAAGGAGGGAACACGTATACCCTTGGAAAATTGGGTTAATCCCCACCAACCAGGTGATACGGTTTGGTAAAAGATTGAAAACAAGAGCCTCTCCAACCCATATGGACAGGATCTCACCACCTCAACTTCCATTAAAAGTTGTAGCTAGGGCTGGAGAGATGGCTTAGCGGTTAAGCGCTTGCCTGTGAAGCCTAAGGACCCCGGTTCAAGGCTCGATTCCCCAGGACCCACGTTAGCCAGATGCACAAGGGGGCACACGCATCTGGAGTTCATTTGCAGTGGCTGGAAGCCCTGGCGTGCCCATTCTCTCTCTCTATCTGCCTCTCTCTCTCTGTCACTCTCAAATAAATAAATAAGAATGAACAAAAAAATTTAAAAAAAAAGTTGTAGCTATCACCCCTTGGATCCACCACACCAGGGTCAAGAATGCAGCCACCTCAGGCAATTGTGGTAGCTGATAAATTTCCAGAGACCCAGAGTGTCCCCTCAAAAATCAAGCTCCAAAGGACCACCAGCTCCCACCAGAAAGGATGACAGCCCTGCTCTAGTCACTGTGAAGGGTGACTTAGTCTACAGATGGTGGAAGACTGAGGAGTCTATAGCCCTGTATCAGTTGCAGACCTGGATACTTACTGGTTCTCACATGGCATAAGCCTGAGGAATTAGAAAAGGGACATTTTCAAATCATGGTCACGATGCCATCTCGCCCAGAGAGTTCTGGAAATATTATTATTGCTGGTGTTCTCTACTGGTCAGATGGCAACAGCCCTGTACGACTGGGGCAGAAGGGAAAAAATAGCCTTGGCCTTATTCAATGTAACTGTAGAAAGCATACTTGGGGGAATTATCTGTTTCTTGTAAAGACCTATGCCTTACTGAAGCATTAGTTTTAGAGCAATCATTGTTAATTTGATCTCCACTGCAATGGGCTTCATGCCTTATGCCTCAAATGACATCCTAGTTATTGCAAGGCATTTGGGAAGTCTATGTCACTGGGTGAGAACCTGACTACCTAGTCTGCTACCACAAAGCAGGGGTTAATACAGACTCCACGAGCCCCCTTCTTACATTCAACTCAAATGCTTTATCCCATACTTGCCCATGCTCTTCTTACCAGGGCCTGGGAACTTCTTACTGTCCAGGTAGAGGAATATGTTTTTTTAAAAATATTTTATTTATTTGAGAGAGAGAGGAAGAGGCAGAGAATGGGCATGCCAGGACCTCCAGCCACTGCAAACCAACTCCGAAACATGCGCCCGCTTGTGCATCTGGCTTACGTGGGATCCTTAGGCTATGCAGGCAAATGCCTTAATTGCTAAGCCATTTCCCCAGCCTGAGGAATGTTTTTAATGACACCCATCATCTCCTTGCTACAAGGAACCCAACCCTGGCTGCAAACTGCTGAATGTACATAGATTCTATCATCCATTGAGTTCTCACCACTCTCTTAAGTACCTCAGACCCCAAATTCAGCTCCCCCCAGTGCCTCTTCTAATTACATGAGCTCAGTCACAGATAACTTTAAACTGACCACCCACACCTGTAACTGCAAGTGAGGGTCTGAAAGATATCACAAGTCCCAGATGGGCTCCTTATCCAAAACCTCTTGTACTTCAATCACCAAATCTTCCTCCCACATGAGCTGCAGAGATCAAAAGGGTACTTGGTGTGTTAATTTACCTGGTCACTGTATTTGTCTGTGGGCTCCTTGCCTATTCATGCCTGCAAGCAGACTGGACAGGCATATGTGCCCTAGCTCTCTTGAGCTCTTGAATAAATGTACTGCCTGAAGATCAACCACCATCTATACAAGCCTATGAGCTAATCCAAGATAAATGTGTCCTGGTCCTGATTCCACTCCTGATAAGATTGAGCATGGCTTCCAGCATGAGCCTAGGGGTGAGAAGTCTTACCTCCTCTGAAATTAAAATCGGGGAATTTTCCTGAGATTTGAAAGAGCACCTGGAGCAAGTGTCTGAGTCACTGCTTATCCTTCAGAGTCAGCGTGATTCTCTCACTGCTGTTCCCAAAAATAAGAGGGTTATCCAGGTGTGGTGGCAAATGTCTTTAACTCAGCACTCAGGAGGTTTGGGTAGGAAGATCGCTGTGAGTCTGAGGCCAGCCTGAGACTACAGAGTGAGCACCACCCTGGTTTAAAACAAGACCCTACCTCAAAAAAAAAAAAAAAAAAAAAGAGGGTTAGATCTTACTGCTGAAAATGGGTTACTTTGCTTGTATCTACAAGAAGAATCTTGCTTTTCTGTAGTCCAATCAGGGGGAGTCACAGACATGATTAGACAACTGTTTGAGCAGATTGCTAAAAAAAAAAATAATAATAAAAATAAAAATAAAAATAAAAAACAGTCTTAGAGATTCATAGACTTCCTGGAACAATGAATGGAACTGGGTGACCTGGCATTTGCCCTGGCCAGGCCCACACTTCATGATATTTTTTGGCCCTCCTATTCAGCCTGTGCATATGAAATTGGCACACAATGTTTGTCTCCTCCCACATGGAGGCCCTCAAACTTCAAATGAAAGTGTACCAGCCCTTAAGGGGAGATGATCCAGAAATTGATGCCTCCAAGAATTAAAATGGCATCAAAAGGGGGGAATGTGCCAGGCATGGTTACACACACCTTTAATCCCAGAACTTGGGAGGCAGAGGTAGGAGGATTGTTGTTGAGTTCAAGGTCAGCCTGAGACAACATAGTGAATTCCATGTCAGCCAGGTCTGGAGCAAGACTCTACCTCAACAAAACAAAAGGGCGGGGGTGATGAAACAAAAAAAACTTAAGTGGACATTTTTGAGCTGGACACCTGACTCTGATCCCTTTCCTGTTTGCACCTTCCAATGCTGTGAACTGAGGATAGTGAGACAGCTGCTACCACCTCAGCTGCTCTTCCCCACCTCCTGCTGGGGACCCACTGTGAGGGTGATTAGGGAGGAAGCTGCAGGAGGCACATCCAGACTTGTAACTGCTTTATTTTATTCAAGAATACAATACAGGTAACATGATCCTGGAGCTTCTTCCCTATACAGTTGTGTACTGACTATAACGTGCTTCCTCCTCATTTGTACAAGCTTTCTTATTGTGAAATTTGTATATGTGCCCATAGTTCTGAAAAGCGTCTATACAGAGAGCCACCTAAATTCAGATTGCTTAAGGAATTTTGGAGCAGAAACTTCCCTGCAGCCCACTGGTGCCATATAACAAATGGGCTGGAGGGATGCCTTAGCAGTTAAGGAGTTTGCCTGCAAGGACAAAGGACCCAGGTTCGATTCCCCAGGGCCCACATTAGCCAGATGCACAAGAGGACGCATGCATCTGGAGTGTGTCTGCAGTGGCTAGCCCATTCTCTCTCTCTCTCTCTCCCTCCCTCACATACACACTCTTTCTCTGTCAAATAAATAAAAATTAAAAACATAAATTCTTAAGTTCTTCAGTCATCTTTGAGTGTACTTGGCTTTCTGTCTGACTCAAACTCAAATTTCTGCAACAGTATCACACCTTCCTGTACTCAGATTCCAGTGTGGAAAATATGATAGAAAAAAAAATGTAAGAGCCAAAGGAAGGGTAGGACTGCTTACAATGCTGTCTTTCAGACACAGAATGGTCTTGCTATTTGTGAGGGTTAATGTGAATGTTTATTCCCTATAGCCTGAGGTATTTTTATTAAGCTTACAACTTAAGTCCCCAGTAGCCTGCTGCAGGAGGTGTCACTGGGGGTGGATGACACTTAAGTGTTTCAAAGCAGTTTGAGCTCTAGTGTTTGTGTGTCCTGGCTGTTTTGTGTTCTCTCTCTGCTTTGAATCTAAGGAAATGAGGCATTTTCTTCCACCATTAATGGTATTTCCTCTGGATAAATCTGAAATAAATCCTTTCCTCCCTTAAAGTACTTCTTGTCAGATGTTTGTCCAGCAATGCAAAAATAACCGCAACATTATTTATGACCCCACAGTGACTGGCGCTACCTACGTAAGACCTTCACAATAGGAGAGAAAAATAATGACATTGTAACACAAAAGAGACGAATACGAAAGAAGAAGACATTCGATGGAGGGTGGATTTGGGAGGGGGAAAATGGAGGTACTGGGAGGGAATTATCATGATTTATTTCCTATATTTATGGAAGTCAATAAAAAAGGAAAACAGGATATGAAAATAGAGTAGTGATTATTACAGAAGAGAAAAACATTAGGGACTTTACAGTGGGAAGGGTAGGACAGGATAATAAGAGGATGTATATGTTTTAAATATATCATGAGGTATGACAATGTAACAATGAAACCCATTATTTGGCTCATTTGACAGCACTATTTCTAGTCATAGTAGTAGTGGTAGTAGACAATAATAATAAAAGAAATTAATTCCATGTGGTAAAACCAACATTTCCTGGTCCCTTTGCCCCTGCAAACCCTTTACTAATTCAGGAGTCCACTGGGAATCTAAAATGTTTAGGAAAAAGTATCATCTTCCATGCAGCTAATCAGGATTTCCAACACTCTCAGCAGTGTGGGGTCACTGACAGGGAGAGAAGAGCTCAGAAACAATCCAGGCATGATTTTGACATCCTTAGAGGCTATTGTTTCATTTTCAATATGAACTCAAAATACCAAACTACTCATAAAACCTGAAAACCAGCTGAAAAATTCTCTACCACTAATTACATTCTTATGAACTTTACTTACACTAATGTCTCCCTATAGCAAAAGAAAGTTCCATTAAAAACCAAATCATTCAGAACTTCCAATTATATTATACTATGTAGCACATAAATTTCTGAGTACAATCAAAAACATACTGGGGCTGGAGAGATGGCTTAGCAGTTAAGGCGCTTGTCTTTGGAGCCTAAGGACCCAGGTATGCCTCCCCAGAAACCATGCAAGCCAGATGCACAAGGTGACACATGCACACAGGTAGTGCATGCGCACAAGGTGGCACAAGCACCTGGAGTTCATTTGTAGTGGCTAAGGCCCAGGCATACCAATTTTCTCTCTCTAACAAATGAAAAAAAAAATAGAAAAAATAGGTGCGAAATTAATGTGAAAGAAAGAAAAGGATTAGCATCAGGTTAGGGAAATATTTTCTTTAATTCCTGAGAAACAAAGAACAGAAATAGCTATGATTGATTGCATTCAAACAAATTACAGTAGCACTCAGATACCACTACACACCAGTCCCCAAAACCCACACTTTACCTTACCAACTGCTAGCAAAGACCTGGTATGACTCATCCACTCATAGTAGGATCTATACTTGTGTAATTCAAGTGCAAAAACCATGGGAGCTTCTAAATATCTTAAGATATGCAAAGAATTTTAGCAACCATCCCTTTCCTGAATATGAATGAAAAGAAATAATATGTGCATGCATGTACACCAAGGATGGCATAACTTGACAAGTGGGGATGTGACTTGAGAATATCAGAAGAGGAATAACTGAAAGTCTGCGTGGAAATTTTGTTGGGAAACAAATATGTCCATTATTGTCTTTGTGGCAATCTTTTCTCACCTACATACCAATATTAAGATTTGGAAATTTATAGTTTATTTTGAGACAACTATATCTGTATAAACTTCTTAAAATATTTGTGATGCACAAAGTTAAGAGTTGAAAGAAATATTTTAGCATTAAAGAAAGATACCCAGGAAGTAATTCAGAGTGAGATAACTAAGGTCTAAAGAGACAAAACCACATTCTCTCATATGTGGACCCTAGTACTTAATGTGAATAGATATTTAAATAAGAGAGTAAGCACAGACTATGAATCCAGATAGGAGAACAGGAAAGAAGAACAAGAGGTGATAAGAAATGGGAAAGGGGGATCTCACAGAAGCATGTAGTATGAAAGCAGAAAGGAGGCTAGAGTGGGGGGGGAGGCATGGGGAGAGTGCAAAAGGAAGAGGAAACAAAAACCTTACTTGTTTCAAATACAACATAATGAAAATTAATATTTGCATGCTCAGAAAAATTATATAAATTTATAAAATAACACGTGAAATGTGGGGGTAGGAATAAATTTAAACCACAAGAACAATCAACTAAAGCAATAAAGCTAGGATTGTTTATTAAAACTTATGGGGATTTGTTAATGTTAAAATTAACAAGGTGGGGCTAGGGAGATGGCTTAGAGGTTAAGCGCTTGCCTGTGAAGCCTAAGGACCCCGGTTCAAGGCTCGATTCCCCAGGACCCACGTTAACCAGATGCACAAGGGGGCGCACGCATCCGGAGTTCATTTGCAGTGGCTGGAGGCCCTGGCGAGCCCAATCTCTCTCTCTCTCTCTCTGCCTTTTTCTGTCTGTCGCTCTCAAATAAATTAAAAAAACAAAAGATTAACAAGGTAAAAAAGAGGGATTATTTCTAGTTTTGACAATGAAAACACTGAAAAAATTATAAATCCTGGCAAGGCTGAGCAAGGAACAAATACAAAGTCATGCACAATAAATTCCATTGGTAAGCATGCTTCAATAATATTTGAAGCTATGAAATCTTATCTAATAAAATATCAGAATATACAAATAAACAAGAAATCTTTAGTATATTCTATTTATTAGTAAACTAGTAAGTGTCCAGAGTAAAAAGAAAAACCTCCCTACAATTTCCACCATATATTTCCAAATAATGCAAAAAGCACATCAGTAGAACTAAAAAAGAAAAGAAACCCTCCATAAATAGCTGAGATCTTGATGATGGGCAGAATAAACTGATCAAGACACTCTATTTATTAAAGGGAGCCAATTAATAGTCACTATACGTCATGATGAAAAGAAAAAGTCATCTTTGAATATTGAAATAAAAAGACAACTTCAATTTAATAACTCATGAATGCATTTAATCTAAGAAATAATTTTTACTTATTATATACTAAAATCCATTTTAAAGAAAAGAAAGCACGTAAATAATGTCAGTATTTTAACAGAGAACCATTTTCAAAACGTACCATGTGCTTGAATTACAAAAATCAGAAAGCTACAGCAAGTATAATAATTACAGCTTCAATATTGAATAATTCTTCTTGAAATTAGAATGGAAACAAAAATAGCTACTATTAGCACTTCTACTCAGTATTTTAAGAATTTCATAGCCAGGGCAATAAAGTAGGGAGTGGAAAAAAAATGAATAATGATTAAATATGAAGAAATGAATTTATCTTCATGCATATTTGATGTTCATGTAGACAAAATATCTAAAAACCAGCTACAGGAAATGAATAAATATTATATATTAGTAACTGCACATAATTAGAGTGTTGGAATCCATACAGTTCTCTAAACACTGGGTCCTGAAAGCTGTAGTTCTCACTAGGCATTTTGTCTGCATCATAAGTAACAGCATGAGAATTTTAAAGTTACTTTTTTCTTTCCAAATGTTTAATGTTTCCCACCGGTGAAAATTTTAATACTGTTATCATTTTTCTTAGGACAAGAGTGTAATTGGTAGTCAATACACTGTAGTTTAAATTTAATAAAAAATAAAAATATGCACTGTGACAATTTTTCTTGTGAGTTTAATGAAGATTTAATTTTTACTAATTTAAACTCAATGCCTTATAAGTCATTTAGAATGTAATTCTTTGTCAACAAAAGCATAATGTATAACATTTTTATTTCTTTCTTTTACAACTATTTCCTAATCTAGCTTTAAGTATAAGATCCTACTTATACTGTACTATTATCAAAAAAGGCATGCAAAGTAATCATTAATAAACTGTAGTCCTGTGACTTATATTTTCACTTATTAACTAAAAATAGCATGAACACTCCATGCAGTATTTCCAAATGCACAAACTTTCAGAAAAGTAACTGTAATTACCAATGTCAAATTTAACAAATATTCACTATTATAAGTAATCCCAACATACTCCTAAAAAACAAAAATTTCTATTACTTCATTTTTAACAATATATGTGGGAAATACCTTATGGAATCATTCAAAATATATCAGGCATTGAATAAAATCCATATATTATGAAAAATGATAGTCTGTAAGTTTTGTATCCAACACTTTAAAACATTGTTAATTATGAAATTCAATGATCATGGAAAATGTTAGCCATATGTAAAACAATATTGAAAATTATCAGGTTAATTTCCCAAAATATCAAATTATATTCCCTTCAAAATCTGAAACAATGAAGAAAAATGTGTTAATTTATATCATTTTCACTATTAATGACTTTTATACTAACTGTCAATTAATACATGCATTGTTATGTCTTTTATTAACATATTTTTAAATGATGTATCACTCCATAATCACGTGAATACCCAAATTATCATATATTGCGTTTATATAAATACATATACCTAACCTCTTGTTTGTTTCGATTATAGCCTATTGCTTGTAGCTGAATGAGTTTTAATATACACTACTTATATAATTTCACCAATAAAGCATATTTTCCAAAGCAGAAATGTGGTAAATATAAAATATTTTGCAATAGGTAACAAAAATGTCAATTAAGATTGATCTAACAATTTTTCATCCAATTCAACTTGACCATGAAATAATTATATTAAAACTACTTTGTATGTTTTGCTTATGTATATGCAAAATTTTAATGAATACATATTAATACTTTCTATCTTTTAAAATGTACTATAAGGAGCAATAAAATGATTTTTTTTTTTGGTGTTTCTTGTATATTTTTAGTACTTGCTTGGCTTTCTCATTATTGTCTAATAAAGACACCAAAAATAAAAGAGAGTGATTGAAAGGGGGAGGGGATATGATGGTGAGTGGAGTTCTGAAGTGGAATGTGGAGGGGAGGGAATTACCATGGCTTATTGTCTATAATTATGAAAGTTATCAATAAAATGTAAGATAAAAAATTACAGATTTATTTCACAACAACACTTTTTCAGTGCTAGAGCTCAAAGCCAGGGCCTTAGGTATACTCAGCAAGCATTCACTTACTGAGCTACATCTCTAACCAGTCCATAAATCTTTGGATTGAGAAAATTGCTATTGGCATTTTACACAATTTTCTCTATTTTGTGAATGCTATGAATGGAAAAAAGAAATCTAAAAATAACGACTGGCAAAGATACCTCACCTGTACAGGGAGTTCTGTGTCAAGATGGCTGCCTCCTCTTCCACAGAGAATGCCTTTGGAATGGTGTCCATCCTGTAGACAGTCTCACAGCTGAAAGGGAAAAAGAACGCGAACTGTCAGGAGAATCTGTGTCTAAAGATTGCCTTTTCAAATAGGGGACCAAAAATTGGCATGTCAGGGCTGGAGAGATGGCTTAGCAGTGAAGTGTTTACCTATGAAGCCTAAGGACCTGGGTTCGAGGCTCGATTCCCCAGGACGCACATTAGCCAGATGCACAAGGGGGGCGCACGCATCTGTAGTTCGTTTGCAGTGGCTGGAGGCCCTGGTACGCCCATTTTCTCTCTCTGTATCTGCCTCTTTCTCTCTCGCTTGCTCTCAAATAAATAAATAAAAATAAATAAACAAACAAAAAAAAATTGGCTTATCAGGCATGGTGGCGCACGCCTTTAATCCCAGCACTCGGAGGCAGAGGTAGGAGGATCACCGAGAGTTTGAGGCCACCCTGAGACTACATAGTGAATTCCTGGTCAGCCTGGGCTAGAGTCAGACCCTACCTCGAAAAACCAAAAAAAAAAAAAGGCTTATAAAAACCACTCCAACCTCAGACAGCTTGTTAGATGACACTCTGCCATTGTGAGGGCATCCATTGTGCCCAGGAGGGTCTAGAATCTGACCACAGGAAATTACATTGGCTGGGAAGTGAGAACATCCGGGATACCAGAAAGGCAGAAGCCCAAGAAGGCTGACACCCAAAATGGCGTCCTATCCTGACTGACCTGCATTTTAAAACTTCGGGGGAATCAAAAACTGGCTTAAAAACCACTCCAACCTCAGACAGCTTGTTACAGGACACTCTGCCATTGTGAGGGCATCCATTGTGCCCAGGAGGGTCTAGAATCTGACCACAGGAAATTACATTGGCTGGGAAGTGAGAACATCCGGGATACCAGAAAGGCATAAGCCCAAGGCTGACACCCAAAATGGCGCCCTATCCTGACTGACCTCCATTTTAAAACCTCAGACAGCTTGTTACAGGACACTCTGCCATTGTGAGGGCACCCATTGTGCCCAGGAGGGTCTAGAATCTGACCACAGGAAATAACATTGTCTGGGAAGTGAGAACATCCGGGATACCAGAAGGGCAGAAGCCCAAGAAGGCTGACACCCAAAATGGCGTCCTATCCTGACTGACCTCCATTTTAAAACTTCGGGAGAATCAAAAATTGGCTTAAAAACCTGAGGCTGCAGTTCTTTCACAGCGGCTGACAGGCCCTGCGTGCCCATTTTCTCCATCACTCTCTCTCTACTCCTCTCTCAAAAATAAAATTATTAAAAAAAACCCTCACACTGCTGGGGATGATGTTAGGACATACTTATCCATACAATTTCCCTGACAAGCATTCTACGCTTTTACTCCATCACCAGGCCTAAACATTTTAAGTATTTTAGTAAACAGATACACATGCAGAATTAATTACCCCCATGCAGAGAAGAAAATCAAAACGGCCGGGAAAAGATACCTCACCTCTCCCGGGGAGGTCTGTGTCAAGATGGCGGCATGGCCGTCCACTGACAATGCCACAGGAACGGCGTCCGTCCGGTAGACAAGTCTCCCGGCTAAAAGGGAAAAGCCAATTGTCCAGGGAATCTGTGTCTAACAAGATTGCCTTTTCAAATGGGGGAATCAGAAATTGGCTTAAAAACCACTCCAACCTGAGACAGCTTGTTAGACGACACCGCCATTCCGACGGCATCCATTTTGTCCTGTAAGTTCTAGAATCTCACCCACCGGAAATGACGTGGATGGGAAGTGAGAACATCTGCTGTACCAGAAGGGCACAGGACCAAAAAGGCTGACGCCCAAAATAGCGCCCTCTACTGACTGCAGTCAGTAATTATAGTAGTCAGCCACCTAGGAAATGTTTTTATTTTTTATCTTATTTTTATTTAGGGCCGCCAGCCCCAAATCTTCCAACCTAGGTTTTGTTTTTTTAATTAAAAAAATTGTTTTATTTTATTTCTTTTTATTTGAGACAGAGAGAAAGAGAGAGAGAGAGGCAGAGATGAGATGGAGAGAATGGGTGTGCCAGGGCCCCTAGCCATGGCAAATGAACTCCAGATGCATGTGCCACCTTGTGCAACTGCCGTACGTGGGACCTGGAGAATTGAAACTGGGTCGTTAGGCTTCACAGGCACATGTCTTAACTATCACACCATCTCTCTAATCCTAACAGCCAATTTCTATTTTTCACAGGAAGAGCACTTAGTTTGGTTCAGAATACAAATAGAGTATATAAAAACATGTAATTCAATTTAATTTGTATCACAGGAGCAGAGGTGGAGAGAGCGTCGAGAAGATGCTAGTTCGAGGACACCCTGAGACAACATAGTGAATTCCAGGTCAGCCTGAGGTAGAGCGAAACCCTACCTCAAAAAAAAAAAAGTTAGAGTATTTGGGCTGGAGAGATGGCTTAGCGGTTAAGTGTTTGCCTGTGAAGCCTAAGGACCCCGGTTTGATGATCGATTCCCCAGGACCCACTTAGCCAGATGTACAAGGGGGCGCACACGTCTGGAGTTCGTTTGCAGTGGCTGGAAGCCCTGGCACGCACATTCTCTCTCTCTATCTGCCTCTTTCTCTGTCTGTCGCTCTCAAATAAATAAAAATAAACAAAAAAATCATTTAAAAAATTAGAGTAATTGAAATTATATGTTAAAAAATAAGATGAATATGAAAAGGGATACAAATATAAAAACAGAAAAAAATGAAGGAAAAATTAAAGGTTCAGAAGGGGGGGCACTGGAGCGGATAGCTCATCAGTTAAAGGTGCTTCCTTCCAAACCCTTGCTTGTAAAGTCACACAACTGCAATTCCCCAGTACCAATGTAAAGCCAGATGCACAGTGGCACATGTATCTGGAGTTCATTTGCAGTGGCAACTTTTTTTTCTCTCCATATCTTTCAAAAGAGTAAATATAGCCTTTAAAAGATATGATCAACTTTTAAAAACAATAATACCAAATTAACAAAAAAAATGTATTTGAGGTACTTTCACAAACTGTGATTATAAAAGTATATATGAAAATTTGGAAAGTGATGTTATTTTGACCCTATAGATAAGCTCATGCATGCATGCATATATATAAAATAGTAATATATTCGACAATTGAAAGTTTCCCAGTTTATTGTTTAAGTTAAACTGAAATAAATAGGATGTCAAGACTAGATAGGCCTGAATCAGCAGTGCCAGCATGAGGACCTGAGTTCAGTGTCTAGTAAACAGCCAGACATGGCTGCATACACCTGTAACCCCAGTGCTGAGGGGGACAGAGACAAAAGGATTTCCAGGACTTCGTAGTCAGCAGGTGTACCTGAAAAACAGTAAGCCTCAGGCTCAGTGAGACTGACTCATGGAAATGAAGCAGAGAATAATGGAGTGAGAAAACCTCCTTCTCTAAGTTACACACACATGCGCATCTGTACACCAACATGCATATACCACACACCACATATACCCCATCCAAAAAAGAATCACAGTTAACTAGCATGTGAATGAAAGTTTCCACATTAAATGCAAAAGGGATTCTTTGAGAACTGAATACTCATCATAAGAAATCGACATGTTAATATCAAGAAAGGAAATACAAGAACATGCTGAAATAAAAATGAAAATGCTTCCCTAGAACAAAACCACATGTAATAATATTTTTAAAGGTAAAATATGGGCTGGAGAGATGGCTTAGAGGTTAAGCGCTTGCCTGTGAAGCCTGAGGACCCCAGTTCGAGGCTTGATTCCTCAGGACCCATGTTAGCCAGATGCACAAGGGGGCTCACACGTCTGGAGTTCGTTTGCAGTGGCTGGAGGCCCTGGCGCGCCCATTCTCTCTCTCTATCTGCCTCTTTCTCTGTCTATCGCTCTCAAATAAATGAATAAAAATAAACAAAAAATTTAAAAAAGATAAAATATCATACACAGCGTTTTCACCTTCAACAATATAAGTATAATATAAATATATAAGTAGAATGATATGAAAAAATGGATGGCATACTTGTTCACACCAGGATTATAAAGAAGAAATCACAGCATTCTAAAGGTATAGAAAAATGTTTAGTTAGTTACATTCATTAAATTTGAAATGAGGTGAAAGAAACAAAAATGAATACCTCAAGCTTAACTAATAAATGACCACATATTAATAAACTGTTAAACAATTATGTCTGTTAATAATAGCCTTTCCTGAAATTTATTTGAATTCCATATGCTTCTGAAGTGATGAATCTTTCCATATGATAGAAAATGTTAGCCAGGCATAGTGGTCCACCCTTTAGTCCCAGCACTTGGGAGGCAGAGGTAGGATAGCCATGAGTTTGAGGCCATTCTGAGACTACATAGTTAATTCCAGGTCAGTCTGGGCTAGAATGAGACGCTACCTGAAAAAAAAAAAAAAAAAAAAAAAAAAAACAACCAAAAAAACTTACAATACCAGTCACACACAAATTTTTCAAGGAAATGTGAATAAGAAAATATTTCTCCATATTTTAATGAAGACCCTCATAAACTTAACCCAAATTGACAAATACTTTAAAGGAGAATTTTATAGTTATATTCTCAATGGAAAGTGCAAAGAATGGGGATCCAGTTCAGTCCCTAGCACTTATGTAAAAAGCTAGGCATAGCTGTGCATGCTTATAACCAGAATGCTGAAGGGCTTGGATACAGGAGAGTAACTGAGTTGCACTGGTCAGCCACTCTAACCATAAAATGGTGAGCTCCAGGTTTAGGTAGAGTCTCTGTCTCAGGGAAATGAGGTGAAAGGGAAATAGAGGGGGACACATAATATCTTCCTGTGGCTTCTGCACATGTGCACCCAGGGCAAGTGCATATAGATATACATGTGCATATAACAAATACTACACACACGCAAACAATTCAATGAAAAAAATGATGAAGAAACAATTCAATATACATTAACTATAATACAAATGATCTAATCTACTTTATTCTAAATAAAATCTATGTTTTATTATCAAAGTTAACAGAGCAAATGAACAAATGCTTATGATTATTCCAAAGTATGTTTAATGCCTTTGGTAAAAATGTGTCATACAATTATGATAAAATAGCTTCATAAAATATGAATAAAATAACTTATTGAAAGCCTGTTTGAGATTAGTAAGAACAAAAATATATCTAATGCAACTTTTATCCAAAGTCTTATGGACACCCTTGTAAAAGATAACTGCAAGAAAAAGATAGAAGGCCTAAAGATGATTGGAAAGTGAGTCATCCAATGATGCAGTTCACAGTACATTGGAGTTTGTACTTACACTGTCTTAAATTTATACCTAGAGTATTACTTGCTTTTTAAATTTTTAAACTTAAAAAAAATAGTATTTGTTTGTTTATTTATTTATTTTGAGAGGGAGAGAGAATGGGCATACCAGGGCCCCTAGCCATTGCAAACAAACTCCAGACACATATGCCACCTTGTGGATCTGACTTATATGGGTTCTGGGAAGATAAACTTGAGTTCTTAGGCTTCACAGGAAAGTTCCTTAACCACTAAGCAGACCACTAACCAGTTTCTTCAGCCCTAAACATTTTATTTGTTTATTTGAGAGAGAGAGAGAGATGGAAAAGAAGAGGCAAATAGAGAGAGAATGGGCATGCCAGGGCCTCCAGCCACTGCAAACGAACACCAGATTCATGCACCACCTTATTCATCTGGCTTACATGGCTACTGGGGAACTGAACCTGGGTCCTTAGGCTTCACAGCAAATGCCTTAAGCACTAAGCCATCTCTCCAGCCCATAGTATTATGTTAATTTAGCAAGAATACTTGGTGAAAGGTGAAGAAAACATGGACTATAACTGTACATACATTAAACAAGGGTTAGGTAAATGATGGGCGTGAGCAGTGGAGCCTAAGAACTGGGATATCTGTTCAGTTTTCCTTTCTATTGTGAAACCTTGGCCCAATCACTTCAACTTAAATATCAATTCTAAGTAACAAAATGAGTTTTGAGTCTCTTCAGTGTCTAATGCCATCTCCATAGAGAATTTTCTCTGACAAGCAGTGAGAGAAGCACTCATATTTAATCCATCATTTTCCTGGTATTCACCATCATCTGTGATAAGCAGGTTGTTTTTTTAAACTTTTTAAAATTTTTATTTATTTATTTGATAGTGACAGAGAAAGAGGGGGGGGGAGAGAGAGAGAGACAGGCAGACAGAGAATGGGTGCACCAGGGCCTCCAGCCACTGCAAACGAACTCCAGATGCGTGAGCCCCCTTGTGCATCTGGCTAATGTGGGTCCTGGGGAATCGAGCCTTGAACCGGGGTCCTTAGGCTTCACAGGCAAGCGCTTAACCACTAAGCCATTTCTCCAGCCCATAAGCAGGTTTTTTAACTAACAGTGAGAGTATCATTGATCAAAAGGCATAGATATATGCATTTTTAAATCTTAACTTCTCCATTTAGGCATAGAAAGTCATCAAAGCAGAAAATAAGAGGTTGCTAAGAGCTCAACACAAAAGAGAATTCTAACAAGTCCTACAAGGCTACAGGAGTATTGCTGAAAGAAGGGGAGTAAAGAATGTGGTACCCACAGCAGGGGAAGCCATATTGTGGGGCACTGTTCTTCTAACAGGAAGCTACTGGTGCACTGAAGTGATTAATGATACATCCATTGATGAGGGCACTCAGGGAGCAGGGAGAGGGGACAAAACCTGATGGGAATATGAGCAATTTACATTACGTTAAGTTATGAAAGTTCCAAATAAAATCATTGAAAAATAACAAAATGTCCACCCAAAAGATGCTCATGAGCTCAAATATGGGATCTTAAGCAACCTCAAAAAGGAATTAGACATGAGATAAACAAGAATATTAAGACAATAGTTTGATAGTGATATCTCCTGGTTGCAAGATGTTCATCTGTTGTCAAACATTCATAAGTTTAGATAAGTTGTTCCCACTTTGTTAAATATTAATTTCCAGGGCATTTTATCACAGTAGACTAAGAATGCCTGCCTACTCAAAAATCTTAGTTTTATTATAATATGATTTACATTGTGATTTTGAGACCCACCTACTACCTAGAGGCTTTTCTATAATACTGATTTGGGAAACAAATATCCTAAAAGGAGATTTGCTCCACCATGATGAGCAATGATATTCCACCTACCTCATAAATATTTATAGAAATTTCTTTAAAATTCACAATGTAAGAAACACTGCATTTATATCCATCCTTTAGAACACTTCATTCCAATCTGTTTCTCGAGTATTTTGCTTTGTTTTGTGTCTACTCAAAATCTTCTGGGCTGTAGAAATGGCTCAGCCATCAAAGTACTTGTCTTTGAAGCCTAAGGACCCAGGTTCAATTCCCCAGGACCTATGTAAGCCACATGCATAAGGTGGCACATGTGTCTGGAGTTCATCTGCAGTGGCTGGAGGCCCTGCCTTGCCCATTCTCTCTATTTGCCTCTCTCTCTCCTCCCTCTCAAACAAATAAATAAAATATCTTTTAAAAATCTTCTGCTTAATATCCTTTGTCTCTCAACCATACACACAAACCCTCATTCACAACATCACAGCCCATACACATGTGCACATTTCTGCTTTGTGGCCCTGGGTGGGCTTGAATATACTGTGCAAAGGCCAGCCTCAAAGTGTGGTGATCCTCCTTTATCTGCCTCCACGATCTTGGGATTTTGGGTATGTGGAACTATACTTAACTCTATCAAATATGTTTAGTTTATCATGTATAGGAGAAGAAGATGAAGAAATGTCAGGAGTAGTCAAAAGACACTGAACAGGAGAAAAATGAAAAATGAAAAGAAAAAAAATGGAAGGGGTGAAAAACACTAAGGGCCTATGCTCTTCATGTCAAGGAGCAGATACAGAATATTTACCCCAAAATAGGAACCAATTTTTGATTTTGAAGAGAGATACACTGTATTCCATTTCCACTCCTAACCCCTGATACCATCTCTCTGCCTTTTAGAAATGGAGCAAATGCTGCAAGTGGGGAAGAAAACAGCACTTGGATCCTCCAATGATTTTTATAATTCCATATGCACATCAGGCTATCAAAAACAATCACTATTGTATCATGTGACAAAGTCAAAGAAATCTATAATAGTTATCAAATCCAAATAATCATATACATTCTTAAAAGCCTGGTAAATAATGCGCATATCATGGAAAATAGGAGAATTGTGGCAGAATGAGGGTCAGAAGATATAAATTTGCATAAAGAAACTTGCTTATAGAAAGATGTGTACATTATGTGTTTTGGTGATATAACAAGCATATGCACACTTACAATTGTAAAAATGCTATTATAGGGCTGGAGAGACTACTCAGTGGTTAAGGTGCTTGTTTGCAAAGCCTAACAACTTGGGTTTAATGTTTAATTCCCCAATACCCATGTAAATCCAGATGCATAAAGTGGTGCATGCATCTGGAGTTTGTTTGTGACAGCAAGAGGCCCTGGTGTGCCCATTCTTATTTATGTTCCTTCCCTCTCTCTCTCCTTGCAAAGTTAATAAATTTTAAAACTTTTGAAAAGTGCCTTATATATATAAATCTACACGTATATATATGTATAGATATATATATGTATATATATATATATGTATATATATATATATATATGTATAGATATATATTTTTTCAAGATAGGGAAGATAGGGTCTCACTTTACACCAGGCTGACCAGAAATTCTCTATGTAGTCTCAGCATGGCTTGAACTGGTGGTGATCCTCCTACCTCTGCCTCTCAAGTGCTGGGACTAAAGGCGTGTGCCACCGAGCCAGGCACACACTACAACTAGCACATCACGCCCAACACACAAAAGAAAACACTTTAAGATGGAAATTTAATTTAAATTCAATATTTAAAAATATTTTTGATTTATTCTTTTGAGAGTGAGAGACAGAGAGTGAGTATAGGCACACCAGGACTGCCCTCCACACTGCAAATAAACTCCAGATGCAAGCACCACTTTGTGTATCTGGCTTTTTGTGAGTATTGGAGAATTGAACCAGGGTCATCAGGCTTTTCAAGCAAGTGCCTTTAACCACTAAGGCATCTGTTCAGCCCTAAATTCAATTTTACACCAAGGAGTGTGCTACAAAGCCACAGAGTGGGGAATCCAGCCATCAACTGCTGAGGGCTGTGGCTGGAACCATCCAGCACTGGAGCAGCCTTCTTTGTAAGGAGCAAGAGCACCCAAGAGCACAAACCAGAGCAATCTTTGATTGTCTCTCCTGTACAGCATCTGTCTAGAAGCTCCTCTAAACAAAGACCCCAAGGTTTCCCATTGACAACACACAGCCAACTTCCAGGTGACCAGAGGAGTCAAGGTAAATGTGGATGAATGCATTTTGAAGATCTATTCCAGAGACTTCTACAACAAACCACTTCAATTACCTTCCAATTCTCAGTTCTGCAGTCCCTAGCACACCAGCAGGCTACAGCTGTTTCCTGACAAGTAATGGACCACAGACAATTCAACACAGTGTCTGTTACGGAGGAAACCAACCACTTTCTCAGTGGACTGGAAGCCAATTCTAGGGGCGGGAATATATGCCTAGTACTGAAAACCTAGTCAAAAGCCTATGATGGGGGAGGTCATGAGCCTATGGGAGTAGTGCTTATTGTGCTGATGTCTGCCCAAATGCATATATTATTCTCACCAAGATGCTCTGTAAGCACTTTTTAAAATGTTTATACCCATATACTAATGCTACTCTCACTTTTGATTAGTGATGCTTCTCTTTTAAGATGGCAGTTACCGCTGGTATAACTCAAAAGTCATCATGGTGCTGAGAAGAAGAGACAGTGCAGTGTTCAGCACTGAGACATCTCTTGCACTCCTAAGGCTCAGGGTCCATTGTAGAAGAGGTGGCTGAAAGAATGTAAAAGCCAAAGAAGGGTAGAACTGCTTACAATACAATCTTCCAGACACAAAATGGCTTTTATATTCATGACACTAGCTACAATAGACCTTCATAACCGGAGGAAAAGATGAAGACATCAAAACAAAAGAGAGACTAACTGGAACAGGGAGAGGATCTGACAGAGGGTGGATTTGAGGGGGGAAAATGGGGGTGGAGAGGGAATTATCATGGTTTATTGTCTATACTTATGAATGCTGTCAATCAAAAGCTAAAAAAAGAAATACCAATCACCTGGCAAACTACATTTTCACTGAAAAAAATCATAGAAAAAAAACTCACTTAAATGTAACTTTAAATATAAATGGCCTCAAATCATAACAACAACATATAGACTAATTAAAATAAAATTTAAACTACCTCTTGGGTTCACGAAACACACAAGTAGCAAAAATGTCCACAAACTCATGTCAATGGATGGAAAACAACCTACCAAGCAAATAAAAATAGAAAATAAGTGGGTATAGCTATCCTTATGCCCAATACAATAGATTTCAAAGATAATCAAGAGAGAAAAAAAAAGGAACACTGCTTATTAATAAGGGGAACAATTCAACAAGAAGATATAAAAATTGTAAGCATTTATATACCGAATATTGAGCCCCAATCTTATAAAACACATTCTGAAAGGCATACAAGGTCACACAGGTGTAAACACAATAACGATGAGAGACTAATATAACACTCACCTATTTGGACAAGTCCTCCAAACTAAAAATCAGCAAAGATACTACAGAGAAAAATTATTTCATAGACCAGCTGCATTTAAGAGGTATCTAGGGAACATTCTATCCTGAAAGAGAGAATACACCTTTTTCTCTTTGGAAAATGGAAGCTTTCCCAACATTAACAACATAGGCCACAAAGCAAGCCATAAAATATTAAAAACTGAGATAATTCCATGTTTTCTCACACAAGAGTGGAATTACACTAGAAATTAACAGCAGAAGAAAGTTCAACAATTACACAAACACTTGAATATTTGAATAATACACTTTTGAGTGAACAGTTGGTTATTGAAGAAATCATTTTTTTAAAAAATCAAAAATTCTTGGGGTTACTGAAAATGGTAACATAATTTACCACATACTCTGGAATATAATCAGGTCAGTCTTAAGGAAAATGTTTACAGATATAACTGTACACATTGAAAATTCTGAAGGATCACAAATAAACAATCTACTGAGGTAAATTAAGGTACTAGGGAAACAAGATGCCAGGACCAAACACAATAAATGCCAAGAAATAATAAAGATTAGGACAAAAATTAATGAAACACTGCAAAACAAAAGCAAAATCAACCCATCAAAAAGTTGGCTCTCTGAAATACTTTATAAAATTGCTAAACCCTTAGGCAAACTAACTGAAAAAGAGAGGAGAAAACCCAAATACAGAAACTAAAAAGGAATTATTACAATAAACTCTAATGAAATCCAGAAAATTATAGAACATTATAAACTTTATATTCCAAATATTTTTAAATCTAGAGGAAATGGATAAATTTTTAAATACGTATGACCTAATAAAACTGAGGCCAGAAGATATAAACAAACTTGAAGACACATAGAGCTCAATCAATTAGAAACAGAAATTAAATCCCCCCCACAAAGAAAAGCCCAGAACTAGAGGGATAAGCTGCCCAATTATATCAAACGATTATGGAAGATCTAATCTCATACTTCCCACAGTGTTTCACAAAATAGAAAATGATGGAACACTACAAATTTCAAGACACTAGTGTTTAAATTCTCAAATCTGATTCAATATAGTTAATGAAGTAGTAGTGCCAGCAGTAAGAGAAGGACAAAGAAAAGAATAAAAATCTGAAAGGAAGGCATGAGGTACCCCTATTTGAATATGTCATGAGTCTGTATTCATGTGACACTACAGACTCTACCAATAAGCTCTTTGATTTAGTAAATACTTTCAACAATGTGTAAGGATTCAAAGTTAATATTAAAAATCAGTAGTATTTATATATCCCAACAGTGAACTTACTAAGAAAAAAAAGCAGGAAAACTAGAGCATTAACAATAGTTCCCTCTCAAAAAATGTGAAGTACTTAGAATTAAGCCTTACTAAGGATATGAAAACCTCTACAAATAAACCATAAAGCCACTGGAAAAAGTAAAAGAAGTCAAAAATTCCATTATCTCTCTCACACGTGGGTCCTCAGTTTTAATATTTATGTGAATGAAAATAAGGGGATGGGAGGTTGAGTATGGGCTATGATTTGAGATAGGGGACCACAACAGGAACAAGAGGTGATGCGAAGAAGGAGAAGACAAAAGAAAATGTGTGAAAACAAAAAGGAAGCTAAGTTGAAGGAGTGCACAAATGGGGAAGGAGAAGAAAGAAGGAGGCAGGAAACAAATCACACTGCATGAATATATCATAATTAACCATAATATTTTGTAGGCTAATAAAATTTTTATTGAAAAAGAATACTTCCAGTCAACATGATGGATTCATAACTATACTAGAGCTCCAGGGGTGCAATCAGGCAAAAATTGGAGGGGAGGTGCTCCAGTGCCAGTAGGTCTTTAAAACCATTTTATTCTATAATTTTATTTATTTATTTATTTGAGAGAGAGAAAGGGGGGAAGGAAAGAATCAGCACACCAGGACCTCCAGCCACTGCAAAGGCCTGACAAATGTGCCACCTTGTGCATCTGGCTTACGTGAGTGCTGGGGAATTGAACCTAGGTCCTCTGGCTCTGCAGAAAAATGCCCTAACCACTAAGCCACCTCTCCAGCCCACCAATAGGTCTTAAAGGACCTCAACTGGGTGGACACTGGGGTGCACATTCAAGAATCAGCTGATTCCTACATGCTCTTGTACACTGCTAGTGTGATATCACAAGCTGGGATGGACTGAGTCCAGGCGGGCAGGGCAGGCTGGTGATCAGCCTTCCTCCACACACCCCATGCACTCAGACAGGGAACCAACTCACTGAGCTTGTACACAGGATCCCTTCCTCCAGTCTCCACAGTTCCAGAGCCAGGGCCCACACTTACGCAGCACAACATGCTGGTGGTCCCTTTGCCTCAGTTCCCAGGTGCTAGAACAAGGGCCCACACTTCTGCTCTACCCCACAGAGATTCCACCCCTCCCTGTGCTGCCTGCCACTATTGTACCCTCACTGTGCCAGAGCCAGAGTCCATATTTTTACTCCATTCTGCACTGCTGGTCACTACAGGTCCCCACTGTACCAGAGCTAGGGACCATGCTTGCGCCCCATTAAATGATGCTGGTCCCTGCACCTCTAGTTCCTGCAGGTCATCATGGTGCCAGAGCTAGTATCCAAGTCCCCCCCCCACTCCAAACCAATGAGGTCCCTGTGGCACTGGTCACTGTGAGTCCCCATGGAGCCAGAGCTATGGCCCACTTCTCCCCTCTCTGCCACTGGCCCCAGCATACCAATTGTGTTCCAGAGCTAGGGCTCATGTTTATTCTGCTCTACCCCAAAAGGGAGACTCTGCTGTCTCAGCTACTCACTACCGAGGAGGGTCCCCATCTCATACTGTCCCCTGAGGATCCCCACACTGCCAGCCCCAGCAGATCTTTCTGGCCTCTGCTGTATCCTCTGAACACACCAATCCATGCTTCTGGAAGTACCCAAATACCTAAAACCCCATACAAGCTACCTCCTCAGACCAGGGTCAGGCCTAGTTCCTAGATCTTGGAGGACCCCCAGCTGCTCTCCAACACCCTCCACTTTTTCACCAGTAGCATCCACCTACTAGTGCCCCTTTGGGACATGCAGTCACCCACAACAGTGTAGCCAGCATGACCTCCACAACCTGCTCAGCAAGGTATAGTGGGGTAACAGGGGCAAGTGCTGTTTCCCCTGAGCTTCACAGGCAAGTTATGGCTGTTATAGTGAGCTGAAGAGATTCCAGACCTCCATCCACAGCTCTTGTATCTGCCACCAGCCCAGAGCTGCTGGCACACTTGCAACCTCCACAACCTGCATTTCTTTGGATATATTGCCAGCCTGCTTCAAGTCTCTTCAAACCCAAAACAAAACAGTAACTGAAGATCCTACAAGGGAAAATACTTGCTTTCCCCTTAATAAAATAACTTTTACCCTAGACATGAGTAGAAAACAATGAGCAATATATATATATATATATATATATATATATATATATATATATATCATTAAAAATGTAAAACAACAAACTGAAAGGTCTATAACCAAGACTGCCTAGTTCCACAATGGAAGTCTCCAATAAAAATATAGAGGATAGCCGGGCGTGGTGGCGCACGCCTTTAATCCCAGCACTCGGGAGGCAGAGGTAGGAGGATCACTGTGAGTTCAAGGCCGCCCTGAGACTACATAGTGAATTCCAGGTCAGCCTGAGCTAGAGTGAAACCCTACCTCAAAAAAACCAAAAAATATATATATATATATATATATATATATATATATATATATATAGAGGACACAACAGAAATAGAATCTCAAAATAAAGGCACAATAAGCTATGTGATTATGTGATCTTGACCACGTGAGTCACTGAACTGGAAGCAAACCATCAAAAACCCAACAATTGCATAAATGAAACACAACAGAATCACCTATTACAACACACCGATTTTGTCACTAAGCTTAACTTAATGGAGGATATCTAGAGAGATGCAAAAAGAGAAATTAATGAATGGAAGGTGAATCAACAAATAAAGGATCTCATAAGCAGATGATTAAGCTTAATGAAGACATGATTAAATGCAAGAATAAATTCAAAAAAGAATCAAGAAAACTAAATCATGACCAGAAACTAGAACTTGAAAAAGAGATAAATATGATGCAGGAAAATGCACCAGAAAATAAAAATCAAATAGACCTTGTAAAAGACTCTCTAAAATCCCTCACTAATAGTTAGTCACATGGAGGACAGAATATCAGAACCGGAATACAAAACAGAAGAAATTGCTTGGGAGTACAAAAACTTAGATAAGTTCAAAAAATCATATGTGTAGAACCTGAGGGAACTGTGGAATACCCTAAGACAACCAAAAATGCTGATCACGGGCATACCACAGAGGGGTAGAAATTCAGGCCAAAGGCATGGAAAACATATTCAACATAATTATTCATGAAAACTTTTCCACCCTCTCAAAAGAGAGACCCATCCAGATACAAGAAACTCACAGAGCAACAAACAGATGGAACCAAAGAAAAAACTCTCCAAGGCATATGATAGATAGCACTCTAAATGATGAAAACAAAAAGAGAGTGCTAAAAGCAGCATGAAAGAAACATCTCATTATATACAAAGGCAAAGCCATTAGAATTGCCTCCGTCTTTTCAAAGGAAGCCCCGAAAGCCAGAAGGGCTTGGAATGGAGCATTTAAGTCTAAAAATTTATGGCTTCCAGCCCAAACTATTGTACCCAGCAAAAGTATCCCTCATAATACATAGTGAAAGTAAAACTTTCCATAATGAAAGCCAGCTCCATGATTATATGAACACAAAGCCAAACCTACAGAGAGTACTTCAGGGAAGACACCACACAGAAGAGCCAAACACCCAACCTCAAGAGTCTATAAGAGAAAGAACACAATAACCAAAACCAGAGCAGGCTAAAAAACAAAGACCAAGAAAGCACCATAAACCTCCAACAAAGCAGGGATTAAATTGAACCTCACATTTATAACTTTAAATATTAATGGTATCAACTCACCCATCAAAAGACACAAGTTAAAGGGTGGATCAGAAAAATGGACACTTCTATCTGCTGCATTTAAGAAACCCATCTCACTACTAAGGATAAATATACCCTCAAGGTGAAAGGATGGAAAATGATTTTCCAAGCAAATGGAAATAAGAAATACACGGGTATGGCTATATTAATATCGGACAAAATAGACTTCAAAGCAAAAGTAATCAAAAAAGACAAAGAATGGCTGGAGAGATGGCTGAATGGTAAAAAGCATTTGCCTGAAAAGTCCAAAGACTTGAGTTTGATTTCCTAGTACACAAGTAGCTCCAGATATACAAGGTGGCAATGTGTCTAGAGTTCATTTACAGTGGCTAGAGGTCCTGGTATTTCCATTTTCTCTTTTTCTGTCTGCTTCTTCTTTTCTTTCTCTCTGTCTCATAAACAAAATTTAAAAATTTTTTTGTTTATTTTTATTTATTTATTTGAGAGTGACAGAGAGAGAGAAGGAGGCAGAGAGAGAGAGAGAATGGACGCACCAGGGCTTCCAGCCACTGCAAACGAACTCCAGACGCGTACGCCCCCTTGTGCATCTGGCTAACGTGGGTCCTGGGGAACTGAGCCTCGAACCAGCGTCCTTAGGCTTCACAGGCAAGCGCCTAACCGCTGAGCCATTTCTCCAGCCCAATAAAAATTTTTAGAAAGGACAAAGAACGTGACGTTTTACCCATCACAGGAACAATCTGACAAGAGTTCATCACAACCATCAGTTTATATTCATTTGGTGAATACACATTTTATAAAACAAAACCTACTTAGTAATCAGTCATAAATAAATCCCAATGCCATCATAGTAAGGGACTTCATAGCCCACTATCAGTAATAGACAGATCATCCAAACAGAAAACCAACAAGCAACTAATAGAGCTCAACAACACCATAGATCAACTAGACCTAACAGACATCTTTTGAACCTTCATTTTAATTATACAGAATACAAATTCTTCTCAGCAGACCATGGAATCTTCTCCTAAATAGATCATATATTAGGCCATAAATCATGCCTCTATAAATTAAGAAAAATTGACATACCTTTCTGTATCATATTGAGGTACAATGTGGTAAAGCTAGAAATCAACAATAAGATAAAGCAGAGAAATTACACCAACTCCTGGAGACTGACCAACACACTATTAAATAATGAAAGGGTTGTGAAAAAATCAAAAGGGAAATTGTAAAATTTCTAGAACTGAAAGATAACAGAAACACAGCATAACAAAACTTATGGGACACATGAAGGCAGTCCTAAGGGGGAATTTCAAAATACTAAATGCCTTCATAATAAAAAATCTCAAATCTCAAAGTAATAACCTAACCATCCACCTAAAGATGTTGGAAAAACAAGAGGAATACAGTCCTAAGAAAAATAATTAAGATTAGAGCAGAAATCAATGAATTGGAAACTAAGAAAATTTATGAAATGTAGAGCTGATTCTTTGAAAAAATAAACAAGATTGATAAGCCCCTGGCCAATTAGATCAAGCAAAAGAAGAGAAGTCTCAAATTCACAAAATCAGAAATAAAAAGGGAAAGGTCACAGCAGACATCAATGAAACTGGAAGAATCATCAGGACATATTTCTGAAACCTCTACTCCACACAGTGGAATAACCTGGAAGAAATGGATGAATTTCTAGACACTTACCATGTACTAAAACTACGTTCAGATCAGACAGATATTCTAAACAAACCTATTACATCTATTGAGACTGACAATGTAATCAATAACCTCCCCAAAGGAAAAGTCCAAGACCTGATGGATTTTTGTCCTAATACTACCAAATGTTCATCATATAACTGAAACCACTTTTCCTCAAGCTTTTCACATTCTATCTACCCAACTCCTTCTATGAAGCTAGCATCACCCTAATACCAAAACCAGACAAAGATACAACAAGAAAATAAAACTAGCTGGAGAGAAGACATACTGGGTCAAGTTGCTTGCCTGCAAAGCCTAAGGATCCAGGTTCAATTCACCAGTACCCATGTAAGCCAGATATACAAGGTCGTGCATGCATCTGGAGTTCATTTCCAATGGCTAGAGGCCCTGGAATGACCATTCTCTCTATATGCCTCTCTCTCTATTAAGGAAAGAAAGAAAGAATGAATGAAAGAAAGAAGGAAAGAAAGAAAACTATAAACCTATATGCCTGATGAACTTAAATGTAAAAATCCTGAACAAAATCCTCAAAACCAAATTCGACAACACATCAAAAGCATCATCCACTTCAATTAAGCTGGCTTGTTCCCAGGCATGCAAGGATGTTTCAATATTCCAAAACTGATTAATTCAATGTACCACTTAAATAATCTCAAACACAAGAAACACATTATCATTTCACTATATGCAGAAAAGGCTTTCCACAAAATAAAACATCACTTCATGGTTGAAATGCTGGAAAGACTAGGCATGGAGTGTTTCTATCTCAACATAATAAAGCCTATATACAAAGCACCCAAATCCCAAATCATACTAAAATGGGGAAACAATCAAGGAGTTCCCACTGAGATCAGGAACAAGACAGGGATGCCCACTCTCACTGTACTAGAAATTCTAGCCCAAGCACTAAGAGAGGAGGAAGAAATAAAAGGGATATAAATTGGGAAGGAAGAAGTCAAATTAGCCATATTGGCAGATAGCGTAATCCTATACATAAGTGATCCAAAAGACTCTATCATAAAACTTCTAAAGAAGATAAATTCTTTCAGCAAAGTGGCAGGATACAAAAATCAACACACAAAAATCAGTAGTCTTCCTATATACAAGAGACAAATAAGATAGAGAAAGAAATCAGTGAGGTGGTCCCATTTTCGATAGCCTCCCCCACAAAATCAAATATACTGGAATAACACTAACCAAGGAGGTGAAATACCTATATACTGAAATTTAAAAACACTCAAGAAAGAAACTGAGGAGGACATGAGAAGATGGAAAGACCTCCCATGCTATTGGATAGGAAGAAATAATATTGTGAAAATGGCAATTCCATGAAAAGCCATATACAGATACAATGCAATACCAATAAAAATACCAATATCATTCTTCACAGAGATAAGAAAAATAATCTCAAAATTCATAGTGTATGGCAGAAGGCCCCAGATATCCAAAAATATTCTCAGCAAAAGAAACACCTCTGAAAAACTGGGCATGGTGGTGCACACCTTTAATCCGAGCACTTAGGAGGCAGATGTAGGAGGATCACCATGAGTTTGAGGCCATCCTGAGACTACATAGTGAATTCCAGGTCAGCCTGGGCCAGAGTTAGACCCTACCTTGAAAAACCAAAAAGAAGAAAAATGAAACACCTCTGGATGTATCACCATACCCGATCTAATGCTATACTACACAAAGCCACAGTAACAAAAACAGCATAGTACTGGCATAAAAACAGACATATAGACAGATGGACCATAATTAAAGGCTCAGCCCTTAGTTCAAGTAACTACAGCTTCCGGATCTTTGAAAAAGAAGCCAACTATGTACAGTGGAGAAAAGGTAGCATTTTCAACAAATGGTGCTGGACAAACTGGATAACTACGTGTAGAAAAATGAAACTAGACCGACTCCTCTCACCATACACACACACACACACACACACACACACACACACAGAGAGAGAGACTCCAAATGGATTACAACCTCAACAAAGGATCATAAACTCTGAAACAACTGGAAGAATAAGTAGGGGGAACTGTCCACTATGTTGGAGTAGGGAAAGACCTCCTGAAAAAAAAAATCCCAGTAGCCCAGAAAATGAAACAATCCAGGAGGCAGCATCACCTGAATACTAAAACCAAACAATATACCAACTACCCAAAACAGACAGAGATCTCAGGAAGATAAAGAGCTTTTGCAAAGACAAATATACCATAAACAGAGCCAACAGACTGCCTACAAAATGGGAGAAAATCTTTGCCAGCTATGCCACTGACAAAGGCCTAATATCCAGAATCTGTAAAGAAATAAAAAACCTAAACAATACAAAATCAAACAATACACTTAAAAATGGTGCAGAGAAATGAACAGGAAAGTCTCAATGGAAGAAATACAAATGCTAATACTCACTTAAGAAAATGTTCAGAGGAAAATCAAGGGTACTCCTACTCAGATTCCGAGAGCTTCAGGTTGTCCGAGTGAAATCTGACTTTGAAAGCACCAATCAATTCTGTGACTCCCCGAAATTAGCCCAACAGAGGGCCACACAGCTAGTTACAGCATCACCCTTTACACTACAAAGCTGGTGGGCACTATGGGGAAAAAGCAAAACAAGAAGAAAGTGGAGGAAGTGCTTGAAGAAGAGGAAGAGGAATATGTGGTGGAAAAAGTTCTCGATCAACGAGTTGTCAAGGGATATCTTCTAAAGTGGAAGGGTTTCTCAGATGAGGACAATACGTGGGAACCAGAAGAGAACCTGGATGGCCCTGACCTGATTGCTGAGTTTCTACAGTCACAGAAAACAGCACATGAGACAGATAAATCAGAGGGAAGCAAGCAAAAAGCCGACTCTGATTCTGAAGATAAGGGAGAGGAGAGCAAACCAAAGAAGAAGAAAGAAGAGTCAGAAAAGCCACGAGGCTTTGCCCGAGGTTTGGAGCCAGAGTGGATTATTGGAGCTACAGACTCCAGTGGAGAGCACATGTTCCTGATGAAATGGAAAAACTCTGATGAGGCTGACCTGGTCCCTGGCAAGGAAGCCAATGTCAAGTGCCCACAGGTTGTCATATCCTTCTATGAGGAAAGGCTGACGTGGCATTCCTACCCCTCAGAGGATGACGACAAAAAAGACGACAAGAATTAACTCTCTTGAGTATCAGCCCCTGTCACCTCTTGACTGTGGGTTTCAAATGGGGAGGGAAGGAATTTTACTTGTCTTCACATCATAAAGGTGGCTTGAGAAGATGTCCTTTGAAGAGCCAGCATGGTTTCTGCGCCCTGCAACAGCCCAAGTGCTTTAAAGCTGTTCCAAGCTGTGTAGTTTGTACGCCCATCCCAGTGGAGGGGAAAGGTTTAGTGTTTCAAGGTAACCCAGTCTGCACTTTACTGAGAAAGGTAAAGGCCTTCTATGAAGGACAAAACCTGCAGAACTGGGTGTGTGGGAGAGCAAAAAAGATACTGTTGATCTTCAAAGAGCATCTCCACAACCCACAGCCTTCTTCCCAATAGTGTTAACTGCATTTTTACAGAGTAGCATGTGTGTAGTTTTTGGCTATTACTGGTGTATTAATTGGGGGGAGGGATGGGACAGGGAGGAGATGGACAGGATGACTGTTGTTGAAATTAGGGGCCTGATTGGTGAAATGGTGAAGCAATGGAAAGAACAGCTAACTGATGATTTAGTTATAGGTTCAGAATACTTTACCTTTTCAAAATATTTCATTGGCACCAGAAAAGTGGACAGTGGGAGACTGCTTCAAACCTGTGATGTTTCCTTCCTGAGCATCATGTTACCCATAAAAGAGAAAGCCAGTTCCTACATTAACCAAAGCTGACATTTTAAAGAAGGAAACTGAAGCAGGAAAAGTTTTTTAATTGGAGAGTATATTCAGGCAGATCGTTTTGCCTCAGAGGTGCTAATATTGAAGTTAGGAGGGGAAAGCAGAAAGACCCTTCATTTCCAATCATGGAGTTATAAATAGCAGTTTTTAAACCACTAGCTGAAGCATTGTGGGAAGGGTGGAGGGTGGCATAGGAGATAGGAAAGCACTTGGAGCCTGTTTTTTTTTTTTTTTTTTTTTTTTCAACTTTGAACTCTGAAACTTAGTTGCAGGGTTCAGTCACCAACAGCACAAATTTCATTGAGTCAATTCAAGGGTTGAATACTTCAAAAAGCCCTGGTCTCAGCAGACAAATAGTTTTCATATTGGGGTATAGATTGACTTGAAAACACAAAGTAAAACCTTCAGATTAACATACCCAAAATGCTCTGTCTTGAATCATAAGACCCATCAATTCTTGGTATTATCTAGACCTGCATCTAGGGCTACATTGTTAAATCATTTTAGGCATGTGTTAGATGTCTGAAAATTTTGTTTAAATGTAAACTTCATACCATACTGTCAGTTTTTGTCTTAATAAAACTATAGATTTATATAAAAAAAGAAAATGTTCAACATCCTTAACCATCACGGAAATGCAAATTAAAACAACTATGAGATTCCACCTTACTCCAGTCAGGATGGGAATCACTAAAATTCAAATGACAATAAATATTGGCAAGAATGTGGGGAAAGAGGAGCCCTTATTCACTGATTGTGGGAGTGCAAACTTGTACAACCTCTATGGAAATCAATATGGAGACTCCTGAAAAAGATGAAAATAGAGATACCAACTCACCCAGCTATTATTCTACTGGGCATATACCCAAGGACTCCACTCTTTGCTGCAGAGATATTTGCTCAACCATTTGTAGGTGCTCAATTCACAATCACTAAGAACTGGAATCAACCCAGATGCCTACCACTGGATGAAAGGATAATGAATTCTACTCAGCAGTAAGGAAAAATGATACAATGAAATTTGTAGGAAAATGGATGGACTTGGAACAGATAATACTAAGCAAACTCACATAAGCACAGAAAGACAAATGCTGCATGTTCTCCCTCATCTATGGCTCCTAATATGGAACAGCTTGAGTTGCAGACATACCTAACAGGCAACTTGAGAGACATAATAGAGATGGAAGAGTTTAGGAGGAAGTTATTGCAAGTGTGTGGGGAGATACTCTCAAAACTAAATCCAAAAGTAACTGGTACCATAGAAACTGTGTTCCTTGATAGCAGACTAAAAATATAACTCTCAAAAGGAGTATAGAGGATCATCTGGTAATAAGGGTATGGAGAGAGTGGGATGAAGCCTAATCCTAAAACATTTGGCTCTGGCTTGCAACTTCCAGTATCAGAAATCTGTAACAACCCATACTGAGCAGTTGATCTGAGACACATATAAGGTCCCCAAAACAAGACAGGCTTCTGTCAAAGCACTTGATTACCCAACTGAGGTAAAAGATAAGACCCTAACTATTGCTGAAGACATCACATGCTGCTGACACAGAACATTGAGAGATCCTGCTGGAGTTTGGAAGGAAGCCAGTTCCCAGATGGTTAGCCATTGTAAGTGCTGGAAATAACAACGTGAGCTTCTGGGGGTAAATGGCCAACAAAACTATGAACAAGCAGTGAACAGTGCTAGATGAAAGCAACCAGTCTTGTCAAGATGTACACACCTGTGCAATAGACACACCCAATCTAGAAGGGTAACCAATGGCTTTCTGATTGGCTAAGAGATCTGCTCAGTGGAAAGGAACTCATGGCTCAAACTGGGAACTAAGTCAGAATCCTATGGAGACCAAGATTATGGTCTACAAGAAGCTCCCACTAGTCTGTGGCCAAAAAAGAGGTAACACATATCAAAATCTCTCTAAATTAATAATGCTTTTCCCCTTTAACCTATGCTGATCTCACTCTCCATTGGAGAATTTGTTTTACCTTTTCAGAAAACATGGAGATCCAAGGACAACCAAAATCTATCAACAAGACATGAAAAGACAGCTGACTCCCTAGCAGAAGATGAACCATGCCGGTACAGCAGCTAGGGTCCAGGTGAAACCACAAAGAAATTGGCAAGATGAGTTAGAGTGCTGCTTCCATGGTGCATCTGATAACCTGTGCTAGGGTGATGGCGACAGACACTGAGGATACTCAAAACTCACCAAAACAAAAATCCAGAAGCAGACCAAAAATGAACCCAACATGGCTCAGGGAAATTTTGCGGAAGAGGGGGCGGAAAGAATGTCAGAGTCACATGTTGGGTCATGATATGCAGAGACATTTATCTTACCCATAACTGTGGGCTAACTCCACAATGCATGACCCCTATACCTCAACAAGGAGGGGCCAAGGGGAGGGGGTAGGTCACGGATGAGCCTATAATGGTACCAAACTGACTGTATTTGCTGAATACAGAACTGACTAATAAAGAAAAAAAAAATCCAGAATTTGCTGAGAGCTCAACACTAAAGTACATTTAAAACATATCCACCAAAGCTCAGGGAAATTTGCAGAAGAGGGTGTGGAAAGATTTTAAGAGCCACAGGGTGGTTGTGTGTGGGGGGGATATTCAGAGGCACTGCCTCCACAACAATGACTGACTGCTGCTCTCACAACTCACAACCCACAATCCCATGGTCAATACTAGCAATCTGACTGAGGAGTGCCCTCAGTGAAATGGAGACAGGGAGGAGGGAAATTGTGGAAATATGACGTGTCCATACAAAGTTCCTACTTAATATAAAAATAAAAAGAGGTCTTCCAATCAAGATGGCATCTGCCTCATCAAGCTTCACCTGAAAGGCAAGATCTTTGGGGTTCTTAGGGATTGTAGATCCTAGTAGACCTCTAGTGGGTGGGCACGGAGGAACATAGTGGGGAATCCTCTGATTCCCATGCTCTTGGGTAGCCCACCAGGCTGCCAAACTCCTCAAGCCACCATCCCAACCACTATCCCAGCTTCCCCGCCACCATGTTCCCCTGCACTACCAACAGGCTACCCGGACCCAGACCAGCAGGCTAGCATTCCTGCTCTTTTTCAGGGCTTTCCCACCTCTGAGATCTCCCTGTGACCTTCGCCCTCCCATCAGGGATGGAGCAAGTCCTCCTACACTTCCTGCAGGCTACTGGGACCCAGGCCAGCAAGATAGCATTCTCCCCTCCCACTCTCTGTTCCCTGCCCCCACAAGGACCACCACCCACCCCTCTCCCCCAAATCACCTGAGCCACAGCAGTCCCATCTCCCTGTTCCATCATGTCACAGGACACAGCAGTCCCTCCTACACAGTCCCAATGACCTGCTGTCCCATCCCCTCACCCTTGAGCATCTCAGGACCACACAATTCCATCCTCCCAGCTTTTCTAGCCCACTGCAACACCAATCTGCTTTGTCCCATTCCCCCCACCTCCTGTCCCTTTGGTCCAGCTGACCACAGAGTCCCATACCCCAACAACTGACCAACAAGCCCCTTCATCAGGTCCTTAGAACCCCCACCAGAGCCTTGTGGGCTCTTTCTGTCTGAGCAGAAAGGCCCCATTGCAATCAGAAACCCAATCAAGGCAAACAACAAAGGAAATAATCATTGAAGATACTTCAAGAGAAAACTACAGCTTCCTTCTAAATAAATAAGAAAATAAATCCTCCTAAAATAAATAAGAGTACTACACTGTGATGGGCAGACCATAGCACAAAAGGAATAACATGAAAAATCAAATGGAAGTAAATCCAACAAGGTTACCCAGTCCCACAATGGAAGTTTATAATTAAAATATAGAAGAGACAACAGAATGAGAACCCCAAAATGAGGATATAAGCTATGCACCCCTGGCCAAGCAATTAACAGAACTTGCAGAAAATCAACAAAGGTCTGATAATTGTATGAATGCTGTCGTTATTAGATTAGATCTAATAGAAAAGAACCAAGAAGGGTTCCAAACACAGTTAAATGATCTGAAGGAGAGGAAAAAAATAGAGGACCTCAATAATCAGTTGGATAATCTCAATGAAGACAAATAAATGCAAGAATGAATTCCAAGAAGATTTAAGAAAATCAGAAAATGATGTGAAAAGGGAACTCAGCAGAGGAATGGCTACTAACACATAAAAAAGAAGTAGCAAATACAAACCCAACAAAACTCTAGAAGCTCTCAAGAATAGAGTCAGCCATGTGGAGGATAGAAACTCAGAAGTGGAAGACATAAGAGAAGGAAGAGCCCATGAGTCCAAAAGTTTGAAGGAGTTCAAAATATTTTTGTGAACAGAACATGAGGGAACTATGGGATACCTTTTAATGTCCCAACATTTGGATCATGGGAATATCAGAAGGAGAAGAAATTTAGACCAAAAGCATGGAGAACTTATTCAATAAAATTATCAAAGAAAATGTTCCACCCTCTTAAAAGAAAGTCCCATCAAGTTACAAGAAGCTAACAGAACTCCAAACAGATTGGACCAAAGGAGAAATTCTCCAAAACATATTATCATTAAATTCTAAACATCAATAATAAAGAGAAAGTACTAAAAGCAGCTAGGGAGAAACAACACATTACACATAAAGGTAACTCCATCACAATTACTTCAGACTTCTCAATGGAAACCATGATAGCCAGAAGGGCCTGGAATGGAACACTGCAAAGTCTAAGAACTTATGGCTTCCAAGCCAATCTATGCTACCCAGCAAATGTATCCCTCATAATAGATGGTGAAAGAACAATTTTGCACAATAAAAGTCAAATTTACAACTGTATGAACACAAAGCCAAACTTACAGAGAGTACTTCAGGGAATTCTCCACACAGAAGAGTCAAATAACCAACTTAAAGTGCCTAAAAGAAGAGATCACAATAACCAAACTCAGAGAAGGCACAAATAAAAAGTTCAAGAAAACACCAAACTACATAAACCATCATAATATGGCAGGGATTAAATCAAACCTTAAGTTATCACCCTAAACATTAATGGCCTTAATTCACCCATAAAGAGACTTAAACTAACAGGTGGATCAGAAAATTAGACCCCTCAATCTGCTGTCTTCAATAAACCCACCTAACCACTAAAGACAGAAACCTCCTCAGGGGGAAAGGGTGGAAAATGATATTCCAAGCAAATGGAAATAAGAAACAAGCAGGTGTTGCTATACTGATATCTGATAAAATAGACTTTAAACCAAAAGTAATCAAAAAAGACAAAGAAGGCCACTCCTTATTTGCCAAGGGAATAATACAACAAGAAGAGATCATAATCATCAAACTTTTTAAAAATTTATTTATTTGAGAGTGACAGAGAGAGAAAGAGGTGGAGGGAGGGAGGGAGGGAGGGAGGGAGAGAGAGAGAGAATGAATGGGCACACCAGGGCCTCCAGCCACTGCAAACGAACTCCAGATGCATGTGGTACCTTGTGCATCTGGCTTACATGGGTACTGGGAAATCAAGCCTTGAACTAGAGTCTTTAGGCTTGACAGTCAGGCACTTAACCAATAAGCCACCTCTCCAGCTCCACAATCATCAATCTTTATGCACCAAACACAGGTGTACCAAAATTCATAAAACAAAACCTTCTTGACAACAAAACAGAAATAACCAACAATACCCTCGAAGTCAGGAACTTCAATACTCCACTATCGATAATAGATATAACATCCAAACAGAAGATTCACAAGGAAGTAAGAGAGCTCAAAATCACCATAGATCAATTAGACCTAATGGACATTTACAAAACATTCTAACCAAAATCCACAGAATACACATTCTTCTAAGCAGCCCATAGAATCTACTTTAAAACAGATCATATACTGGGCCATAAGCATGCCCCCACATTTTTAGGAAAATCAAAATAATTTTCTGCATGATATCAGATCACAATGCAGTAATGCTAGAAATTAACAACAAAAGATGTGCCAGGAATCCCACCAGCTCCTGGAAACTGAACAGCACACTTTTAAACAATAAATGGGTAGTCAATGAAATAAAATTTCTAGAATTGAATGACAGTGAGAACACATCATACCAAAACTTATGGGACACAATGAAGGCAGTCCATAGGGTAAAATTCATAGCACTAAATGTCTTCATAACAAAGTCAGAAAGATCCCAAATCAATAACTTAACCATCCATCTAAAGGCATTAGAAAAACAAGAAGAAACCAACCCAAAAGCTCCAGACAGAAAGAAATACTTAAGATGAGAGCAGAACTTAATGAACTGGAAACTAAGAAAACAATTAAGAAAATTGATGAATCAAAGAGCCGGTTCTTAAAAAAAAATAAACAAGACTGATAAATCCCTGGCAAGTTTGATCAAGCGAAACAAAAAGATGCGTCAAATTAACAAAGTTAGAAATGAAAAAGGAAAGATCACAATAGACATAAGTGAAATTGGGAGAATCATCAGGCCTTATTTCAAAACCCTCTACTCCACAAAACTGGATAATATGGAGGAAATGGATGAATTCCTAGACACATTACCACCTATCAAAGCTAAACTCAGAGCAGATTAATCTTTTTTTTTTTTACATTTGTTTCTTTATTAGTTAGTTTTGTATTCAGCAAATACAGTCAGTTTGGTACCATTATTAGGCTCATCCGTGACCTACCCCCTCCCCTTGGCCCCTCCTTGTTGAGGTATAGGGGTCATGCATTGTGGAGTTAGCCCACAGTTATGGGTAAGCTAAATGTCTCTGCATATCATGACCCAACATGTGGCTCTGACATTCTTTCCACCCCCTCTTCCGCAAAATTTCCCTGAGCCATGTTGGGTTCATTTTTGGTCTGCTTCAGTGATGAGGTGTTGGGAGCCTCTGAGACTCTGGCTCTCTGATTTGGTAGGAGTTGATTTTTCTCTGTATTGATCTCCTTCCCCCTTGTGCTGGTATCCGGTTCATCAGGAAAACAGCACCCTTGCTTGTTTCTCCAATTTTTCTTAGTTTCAGCCGGGGCCCTTTGGAGGTATGATGGGGTGGCTCTCTCCTTAGAATCTACATCTATCTGAAAAAGAGAAGCAGATTCTCCAACGGAGAGTAAGTTAGCACCAGGACAAATGAGATAACCCTTACTTTTTTTTTTATAGAGAATTTAATAGGTGTAGGCCCTCTTGTAGCCCACAATTGATGGTAGCTTGATATTGGAGAGTGGGCTTATGTTTGGATATGGTTCTGACTTGTTTCCGAGATCCAGCTATGGGTCCCATACCACTGAGGGGATCAGTTAGCCAATTTGAGAGCAGTTGCTGAAGACACCTTATGTGATTGACATGCCAGATTAATCTTTTAAACAAACCTATCACACCTCCCAAGATTGAAAGGGTATCAAAGACCTCCCCCCATAAAAGAGTGTAGGATCAGATGGCTTCTCAGCTGAATTTCATCAAACCTTCATGGAAGAACTGAAACCAATTTTTTTCTCAAACTGTACCACATAATTGGAGAAGAAGGAAAGCTCCCCAACTCTTTTATGAAGCTACCAAAACCAGGCACAGATGCCACAAGAAAAGAAAACTATAGGCCTATTTCCCTGATGAACTTAGACACAAAGATCCTGAACATAATCCTCGCAAACTAAATTCAACAACACATCAAAAGCATTATCTACCTTGATCAAGTAGGTTTTATCCCAGGAACACAGGGTCAGTTCATTATACAGAAATCTGTCAATGTAATACACCACATAAATAAGCTTAAACACATAAACTACATGATCATTTCAATATATGCAGAAAAGGACTTAGACAAAATACAACATCACTTCATGATCAAAACATTGGAGAAGCCGGGTATGATGGCACATACCTTTAATCTTAGCACTCAGGGAGACAGAGGTAGGAGGATCACTGTGAGTTCGAGGCCACCCTGAGGCTACATAGTGAATTCCAGGTCAGCCTGGGCCAGAGTGAGACCCTACCCTGAAAAAACAAAACAAAACAACAACAACAAAAAAAACAAACATTGGAGAGAATAGGCATAGACAATTTATATCTCAACATAATAAAGGCTATATATAACGTTCCTAAAGCTCAAATAATACTTAGTGGAGAGAAATTCAAGGAATTCCCATTGATATCAAGAACAAGAAAAGGGTGTCAACTATGCCCTCTGCTCTTCAATATAGTACTAGAAGTCCTAGCTCAAGCAATAAGACAGGAGAAAGAAGTAAAAGGGATACAAATTGGAAAGGAAGAAGTTAAGTTAGCCCATTCGCAGATGACATGCATCTATTCATAAGACTCAAGAACCTCCATCTCAAAACTCTTAAAGGTGATTAATTCCTTCAGCAAAGACAAAGATACAGAGAAAGAAATTAGCGACCCTGTCCCATTTTCAATAGCAAAAACAACAACAACAAAATACCTTGGAATCACGTTAGCCAAGGATGTGGAAGATTTATATATTGAAAACATAAAAACACTCAAAACAGAAATTGATGAAGACTTGAGAAAATGGCAAGACCATACATGCTCTTGGATAGGCAGAATTACCATTCAGAAAATGGCAATCTTACTAAAAGCAATATACAGATTCAATGCAATACCAGTAAAAATCCCAACATTTTTTTTTCACAGAGACAGAAAAAATGATCTCAGAATTCATATGGCATGGTGGAAGGCCTCAGATATCCAAGCTCATCCTCAGCAAAAGTAACACCTCTGGAGGCATACCATACTTGATCTAAAGCTATTTTACAAAGCCACAGTAACAAAAACAACTTGGTACTAGCATAAAAACAGGATTATAGACAAATAGAACAGAATCAAGGACCCAGACTTTGGGTCAAGCAACTACAGCTACTTGATATTCGACAAAGGCCCTAATAATGTACACTGGAGAAAAGACAGCATCTTCAACAAATGGTGCTGGACAAACTGGATAACCATATGCAAGAAAATGAAACTAGATCCACACATTTCTCCATGCACAAAAATCAAGTCTAATTGGACCAAAGACCTCAATATCCGACCAGAAACTCTGCTACTACTAGAAGGAAAAAATAGGAGGAACTTTCCATGATATAGGAGTGGGAAAAGACTTCTTGAACAAAACCTCAGTAGCTCAGGAAATTAGAAAATTACTCAACCATTGGGATTTCATGAAGCTGAAACATTTTTTTTCACATACAAACATATAATAAGCAGAGCCAATAGATTACGCACAGAATGGAAGAAATTTTTTTGCCGGCTATACAACTGACAGAGGCCTAATTTCTAGTATCTACAAAGAGCTTAAACACCTAAACAATAAAAAATCAAACAACCCACTCACAAAATGGGGCAGGGAACTCAACAGGGAGTTCTCAGAGGAAGAAATACAAATGGCTAACACACGCTTAAGAAAATGTTCAACATCTCTAACCATTAGGGAAATGCAAATTAAAACAACTAAGAGATTCCACCATGCCCCTGTAAAGATAGCAAACATTTAAAAAAATCATATGAAAGCAAATGCTGGAAAGGATGTGGAGAAATAGGAACCCTCATCCACTGTTGGTGGGAATGTAAGATGGCACAACCACTATGGAAAGCAATATAGAGACTCCTAAAAAGGTTGGCTATAGAGTTACCAACAGACCCAGTTATTGTTTTACTGGGCATTTACCCTAAAAGCTCCATGCCTCAGTTCAGAGAGATTTGCTCAACCATGTTTTCATAGTAGGCATTTCAGGGATCAGACAATAGGAAGGGTGGGGGGAGAGGGAGGGTTGGTTGTGGGAGGGCTCACAAAACCTGACCCCAGTGGAACTGGTACCATAAAATCCTATATCCTGAAAGACAGACTAAAATGTTTAACCTTCATCAGGTCCTTAGAAGGAACACCTGAATCAAAGGGCCCTGGAGATTGTATGATGAAGAATAACCTGAATCTCCCATTTCTCTCTGTCTTTTCTCTCTCTTTTATATTGCCTATGTTTTTCTTCCTTCCTTTGCCTTGGCACTGGCCTATAACTCCTAGTGCAAGGATGTGGTTAACATCCACATTGAGCTGTTGATCAGGGAGATCTACAGGGTTTCCCACAAGAAGACAGACTTCTGTTAGAGCACTGGATTGCCAACCAAAGTTTAATGGTAAGACCCTACTGCCAAAGACACCATATGTGGTTGGTACAGAACATGGAGAGACCTGGCTGGAATGCAGAAGATAATCCCTAGACAGTTAGCTTGTCTAGTGCCAGAAGGCGGTACATGAGCAAATGGGCGGAGATGGCCAACATCTGTCCAAATGACTCATGGTGTAATCTACTCAGCAGCAAACAACCAGATGTGACACTCACTTAAGTGCAAGAGTGGCACACAGCCATGGTGGGAAATTAACTGCTCTTCAATTGGCTAGTGGATCCACTCATTGATATGGAACCCACAGCTGGAACTGGGAAACAAGCCAGAATCATATAAAAAAAATGAGCTCGCTCTCCAATATCAAGCTCCCACCAAACTTGTACTATCAGAAGGCCTACGCCCATTAATTTCTCTCTAAACTAAGAATGGTTATCCCCTTTATCTGGAGCTGACTTCACTCTCCATTGGAGATTTTGCTCCTCTTTTTCAGATGGATGCAGAAGCTGAGGAGAGAATCTGAATATCACACTTCACCAGCGACCCAGCTCAAACCAAAGAGTAATTGGGGAAATGAGCAAGAGTGTTGCTTTCTTGGTGAACCTGGTATCAGCACAAGGGCGAAGGAGATAGACACAGAGAACACTCAACTCCTACCAAACCAGAGATCCAGGGACACAGAGGCTCCCAAGACCTCATCACTGAAGTAGATCTAAAACAAACCCAACATGGCTCAGGGAAATTCGTGGAAGAGGGAGCAGAAAGACTGTTAGAGCCACATATTGGGACATTATGCACAGAGACATTGCCTCTTCCCCATAACTGATCACTACCCCCACAATGCATGATCCACAATTCCCATGGGTATAACTGGCAACCCCAACAAGGAGGGTCCTTTCGGAGCGGGGAGGAGGACAGGGAGGAGGCTAAGGATGGCACCAATATGTGCTGTTTACACACTGAGTATGTGCAGAGCTAATAAAGAAAAAAAAATAAAAAAGAACCAGAAGGGTTGGAGATATGGCTCCATGGTTACAGTGCTTGCCTGAAAAGGCTAATGACCTGGGTTTGATTCCCTAGTACAGACATAAAGCCAGATGCACATAGTGAAGCATACATCTGGAGTTTGTTTTCAGTGGTTGGAGGCCCTAGCTCCCATTCTCTCTGTCTCTCTTCTCTCTACTTCTCCATCTGCTTAAAAAATAAATTAAAACATTTTTGAAAAGGAAAAGAAAATGCATTACGATATATACATGTACTTTAGACCATTTCACTAATGATCGTGCACATAAAAATGTCAAAAGATTCTATACCTCAAGTGAAAATACAAAAAAGTAAATAATATGTTAATCATACATACAAAGAGCTCAAGGAAAGTTACAATTATAATAGTATATGAACAAAACTCAGCCAAGTTTGATTCCCCAGTACTCATATAAAGCCAAATGCACAAAGTGGTGCAAGAATCTGTAGTTCATTTGTAGAGGCTAGAGTCTGTGGCACACCTATTCTCTCTTCTTTGCCTCTATCTGTCTGTCTCCTTCTCTCTTTGCTTGTAAATAATAAATAAATAAATTAATTAATTAATTAATTAATAATTTGAAACTCAGAAAACACTATTAAATAGGAAACTGCTTGAGACATACTGAAAACCTCCATACCTGGGAATGGTGGCATACTCCTGTATGTCCAGCATTGCAGAATCTGAGGGAAAATGAATGAGAGTTCAAGGCAGACTGTAATATGTAGTGAGTTCCAAGCCAGGCAAAAATATGTGTATAAATAAACCTTAACATCCTTGTGTCAGAAAAGAGGTAAAATTGTCCACTGCCACCAGATATTTTCAACACCTTAACTCACTTTACATAATTCTTTACAGACTATCTAAAGTCACTATATATTAGAAACTATAATTAATAAGCTGATTTATTGAATTTTAGAGATATATTCAAGTAAATCTAAACATTTTTTTGAGACTTACAAGTTTATTAACATTTTTAGGCACATTGTAAGATATAGCACAGAAATCATCCAGAACAATGATGTTAGGCTTTTCCAATATAAACATTTGGTACACTTTCAAAATCATTTAACTACAATTATTACTAACACTTTCATATCATCATAAAATGCACCTTACAATATTAAAATAATAACAAGCACCTATCAAAGGGACAAAGAAAAAACTTTTCTTTCTAGCATTTTACCTATGGTCCCCAGTTTATTGAATTAATTACAAATGAGAGAATTGATTCTTTTAAAAAGACCAAATTCCATTTTCTTTCCACAAACCAGTTGACATTTATCAATTTATCCATGTATCTTTCCATCTTATTTTTATGTCTTTCTGTAAGCCAGCTGTCTCTAATTAGGGATATTCTTTTATGGAATGATACTTATGATATTTTTTTCTTCTCTGATTTTAAATTTATCATGAGATCAGTTTAAATTTCCAAAACAGGATATCATCCCTCTTCTCAGAGGTATAATGAGTGAGGACATGTTAATATGAAAGGATACGTACATACCTAATTAATGAACTAGGTATCATACATTTGTATGTTCGTTCCAGTATATTCATGCCACATGTTCTCTCTGATATGCAGATCTTAACATAGGATTGTTTAATATTTTTTAAAAGTGGCAGTATCAGTAGTGTTTGTAAGGAAACTATAATGAGTGTTGGAGAGCGAGGAAGCAGGAAAGTACAAGAGGAAGGAATACTTTTGAGGCAAGAAGAGTTACAGATTATAATGTATAGAAGGGAATAAGGGACACTGGGGATAAAGAGGGAGGTGATAGGGGAGATATACAAAACAGAACGAGGCATGTATCAGGACCATACTAACCCTTCTTTTGGTTAGGTAATTAAAAGATATAACTCTATTAATAAGAGAGAGGGAGCTCTGGGGAATAGTTTGGGCAGGCATACTATGTGGGGGTGAAGGAGGTTTAACCATAAAACCACAGGCTGTTGTTAAATCCCAGTGTCAGAAATGCATTACCCATTCAGTGAGCTGTTGGTTATAGGCCATTACCAAACACTTGATTAACCATCATATCTTAAGGAATCAATCGTATTTCTGAAGATATCACAGGCTTTTGTAATAGTAAATGGATAATCAATGGTAGAACTCAGATAGAAGCCAGCTTCCTGCCTGCTAGCTCTTACAGTGTTGGAAAGTGCTATGAAAGCTGCTGGGGATGAAGCTACAAAATCAACCAGCCAGACGGTATGAATATACTGGTGCAGACTTCCGGCCAAGATGGCGACCGCCTAGCTGCGCTGCAAATCCCGGGGAAAGAAAGGCAAGATATTAAGGGTACATAGTGGCTTTTAGGGGAGAGAAATCTGGGAGGGCACAGAGGTGGGGGAACAGGGAATCGCTGATCCCCTTGCGGGCGGGTAGGCACCCCTCGCACCAAATAACCGCTGTGTTCAAAGCTCCACCCCTGCCGCTGCTGCTGCTCCGGAGCCCGCATGGCTGCCACTGTGCACCGATCGTTCCCTGCACGTGGAAGCTTAGACTGCTCCGCACCCTTCTCCACTCGCCCACCTACTAAGTGTGCCCAGTCCCACAGCAGCTGCCCCACAAGCTCAGATTGTATCTCTCGCTTGCATCAGCTCAGGTGCCCCCCCTACCTGCCTGCCGCACTGGCGGGCCGCCATTGTCCTGTGGCGGGGGAGCGCAGACTGCTTCCAGTTCCCAGCGTTGCCATCCAAAGTCTGGGCGGCTTCAGTGCTTGGTGCCTCAGTGCCACTCCTAGCTCAAACGCAGGAAGCTGTGGCACATTACCGCTTGAGAACTCACGCAACTTTGGCGCCCCTGCCAGGTAGTAGATAGGCGGCTTTGGCAAGTGAGATTGTTCCCTGCGTGCGGAAGCTTAGACTGCTCCACACTCTCGTCCACTCGCCCTCTGTCTGCCGCGCAGCTGTCCACAATTGTCCTGTGGCGGGGTAGCACAGACTGTTTCCGGTTCCCAGCGTGCCTAGCCACAGTTCAGGAGGCATCAGTGCTTGGTACCTCAGTGCCACTCCTAGTTCGAATGCAGGCAGCTTTGGCACATTACCGCTTGAGAACTCAGGCAACTTCGGCACCCCTGCCAGGCAGTAGATAGGCAGCTTTGGCAAGTGACAGCCAAAGCCCAGGCTTCTTGGCAACACCCCCAGGCTGCATAAGATTCCCATTGTTCTTGAGCCCAGGCTGATACGCCCACTTATCTGCCCATACACTGTCATGGGCAGAACACAGCGCAAAAGAAATAACATGAAAAATCAAATGCAAGAAAATCCAGTTAGATCACCCAGTCCCACAATGAATACATCTAACCAAAGCATAGAAGAACCAATAGGACCAGAACACCAAATTGAAGCTATGAGCAATGCAACTCTAACCAACCTATTGGTAGAACTTGCAGGAAAGCAACAAAGGGCCGACAATCGTGTGGATGCTGCCATCACTAAACTAGAACTAATAGATAAGAAATTGGAAGGATTAGATAAGAAAATGGAAGAATTTCAAAGAGAGTTAAGAGATTTGAGGGAGAGTGAAAAAAAGAAGACCTTAAAAATCAGCTGGCCATGCTAAATGAAGATATAAAGAAATGCAAGGATGAACTCCAAGAATCATCAAGAAAATCAGAAAATGGTGTGAAAAGGGAGCTTGACAGAGTGATGGAAATTATACATAGAAAAATAATAGAAAATGCAAACTTAATTGAACAAGTCCAAAACTCACTAGAAGCTCTCAAGAATAGAGTCAGCCAAGTGGAGGATAGAAACTCTGATCTGGAAGACAAGATGGAAGAAACAGTTAGAGAGTTCAAAAATTTCAGTAAGTTCAAAAGCTCCTGTGAACAGAACATGAGGGAATTGTGGGATACACTTAAACGTCCCAATATCAGGATCATTGGAATACCAGAAGGAGAAGAAATCCAGACCAAAGTCATGGAGAACTTATTTAACAAAATAATTGAAGAAAACTTCCCCAATCTCTTAAAAGAAAGGCCTATCAAGATACAAGAAGCCAATAGAACTCCAAACAGACTGGACCAAAGGAGAAACTCTCCAAGACATATTATCATTAAGACTCTAAACATTGACACCAAAGAGAAAATCCTAAAAGCAGCTAGGGAAAAACAGCACACCACCTTCAGAGGTAGCCCCATCAGAATTACTTCAGACTTCTCAATGGAAACCCTGAAAGCTAGAAGGGCCTGGAATGAAACACTGCAAAGTCTAAGAACCTATGGCTTCCAACCCAAACTACTCTACCCAGCAAAAGTATCCCTCATAATAGATGGTGAAAGAAAAACTTTCCATGACAAAACTCAGCTTTACAATTATATGAACACAAAACCAAACCTACAGAGAATATTTCAGGAAATTCTCCACAGAGAAGGAAAAAATAATCAAACACAATTGCCTACAAGAAGCAGATCACAACAACCAAACTCAGAGTAGGCACAAAAAACTTCAATGTCCATGAAAACTCCAACCCACATTTACCATCACAATATGGCAGGGATCAAATCAAGTCTCACAGTCATTACCCTTAATATTAATGGCCTTAATTCACCCATCAAGAGACATAAGCTAACAGGATGGATCAAAAAATTAGACCCCTCAATCTGTTGCCTTCAAGAAACCCATCTCACCATTAAAGACAGACATCTCCTCAGGGCGAAAGGGTGGAAAACAGTATTCCAAGCAAAAGGGAATAAGAAACAAGCAGGTGTAGCTATATAAATATCAGATAAAATAGACTTCAAACCAAAAATAATCAAAAAAGACAAAGAAGGCCACTTCCTACTTATCAAGGGAACGATCCATCAAGAGGATATTACAATCATAAATCTGTATGCACCAAACACAGGGGCACCACAGTTCATAAAACAAAACCTACTTGACAATAAAACAGAAATAACCACAAACACCATCATAGCTGGGGACTTCAATACACCATTATCAGTAATAGACAGATATCCAAACAGAAACTCAACAGGGAAGTGAGAGAGCTCAACAAAACCATAGATCACTTAGACCTAACGGACATCTACAGAACCTTCCATCCCAAATCCACAGATTACACATTCTTCTCAGCAGTCCATGGAACATTCTCTAAAATAGACCATATATTGGGTCACAAAGACTGCCTCCACATATTTAGGAAGACTGACATAATTCCCTGCATGATATCAGATCACAATGCTATATTGCTAGAAATCAACAACAAAAGACACACCAAGAATCCCAAAGGCACCTGGAAACTGAACAGCACACTTTTAAACAATAAATGGATAGTGGATGAAATAAAAAATGAAAATGCAAAATTTCTGGAATTCAACGACAATGAGAACACATCGTACCAAAACTTATGGGACACAATGAAGGCGGTCCTCAGGGGAAAATTCATAGCACTCAATGCCTTCGTAAAAAAGACAGAAAGGTCCCAAATCAATGACCTAACCATCCACCTAAAGGCACTGGAAAAACAAGAAAAATCCAACCCAAAGAGCTCCAGAAAGAAAGAAATAATTAAAATCAGAGAAGAAATCAATGAATTGGAAACCAAGGAAACAATTAAGACAATTGACAAACCAAAGAGCTGGTTCTTTGAAAAAATAAACAAGATTGACAAACCCCTGGCCAATCTGATCAAGCAAAAAAAGGTGAAGCTTCAAATTAACAAAATTCAAAATGAAAAAGGAGAGATCACAACAGACATAAGTGAAATTGGGAGAATCATCAGGACTTATTTCAAAAACCTCTACTCCACAAAACTGGATAATGTGGAGGAGATGGATAAATTCTTGGACGCATACCATCTACCAAAGCTAAACACAGAGCAGATTAATCACCTCAATCAACCCATCACACTCATGGAGATTGAAAAAGTAATAAAAAACCTCCCAAAAAAGAAGAGCCCAGGACCAGATGGCTTCTCAGCTGAATTCTATCAAACCTTCATGGAAGAACTCAAACCAATCTTCCTCAAACTGTGCCACACAATTGGTGAACAGGGAAAGCTACCCAACTCCTTTTATGAAGCTAGCATCACCCTAATTCCAAAAGCAGGCAGAGATGCCACAAGAAAAGAAAACTACCGGTCTATTTCCCTGATGAATTTAGATGCAAAGATCCTAAACAAAATCTTTGCAAACCGAATCCAACAACACATCAAAACCATTATCCACCTTGACCAAGTGGGATTCATTTCAGGAACACAGGGGTGGTTCAACATACGGACATATGTCAATGTAATACACCACATAAACAAGGTTAAACATAAAAACCACATGATCATTTCGATAGATGCAGAAAAGGCCTTTGACAAGATTCAACATCACTTCATGTTCAAAACATTGGAGAGAGTTGGCATGGTTGGTTCATATCTTAACCTAATAAAGGCAATATACGAAGCTCCGAAGGCCCAAATAATACTTAATGGAGAGAGACTGGAGGAATTCCCATTAAGATCAGGAACAAGACAGGGTTGTCCACTCTCACCTCTGCTTTTCAATATAGTACTGGAAGTCCTAGCTCAAGCAATAAGACAGGAGAAGGAAATAAAAGGGATACAATTTGGAAAGGAGGAAGTTAAGTTAGCTTTATTCGCTGATGACATGATTATATATGTAAGAGACCTGAGAGACTCCATCCCAAAACTCCTGAAGGTGATTAACTCCTATAGCAAAGTAGCAGGATACAAAATCAATGCACAAAAATCAGTAGCCTTCCTTTATGCAAAGGAAAAAGATACAGAAAAAGAAATAAGGGACATAGTCCTATTTTCAATTGCAACAACAACAAAAAAATAAAATACCTTGGAATAACGTTAACCAAGGAAGTGAAAGATCTATACAATGAAAACATAAAAACACTCAGAAAAGAAATTGAGGCGGACTAAAAAAATGGAAAGACCTCCCATGTTCCTGGATAGGCAGAATTAACATTGTGAAGATGACAATCCTACCAAAGGCAATTTACAGATTTAATGGAATACCAATTAAAATCCCCACAGTGTTCTTCACAGAGATAGAAAAAATGATCTCAAATTTCATATGGAAAGGCAGAAGGCCTCGCATTTCCAAACATATCCTCAGCAAAAGAAATACCTCTGGAGGCATCACCATACCTGATCTAAAGCTATATTACAAAGCCATAGTAATGAAAACAGCATGGTACTGGCATAAAAACAGGACTATAGATCAATGGAATAGACTTGAGGTCCCGGACTTTGGGTCAAGCAACTATAGCTACTTGATATTCGATAAAGGCCCAAACAATATAGGCTGGAAAAAAGACAGCATCTTCAACAAATGGTGCTGGACAAACTGGATAACCATATGCAGGAAACTGAAACTTGACCCACACATTTCACCATGCACTACACTCAAGTCCAAATGGATCAAAGATCTCAATATAAGATAAGAAACTCGAATACTACTGGAAGAAAATTTAGGAAGTACATTCCATGATATAGGAATGGAAAAAGACTTCCTGAACAAAAGCCCAGTAGCTCACGAACTTAAACCGTCACTCAACCAATGGGACCACATGAAGCTGAAGAGTTTCTTTACAGACCAGCATACAATAAGCAAAGCCAATAGATTACCCACAGAATGGGAGAAAATATTTGTGGGTTATCCAACTGATAGAGGCCTAATCTCTAGAATCTACAAAGAACTCAAAAATCTAAACAGTAAGAAGTCAAACACCCCACTCACAAAATGGGGCAAAGAGCTGAACAGGCAGTTCACAGAGGAAGAAATACAAATGGAAAACATACACTTAAGAAAATGTTCATCATCCCTAATCATCAGAGAAATGCAAATTAAAACAACTATGAGATTCCACCTTACCCCAATAAGGATAGCAAGCATCAAAAAATCAAATGAAAATAAATGCTGGCGAGGATGTGGAGAAGTAGGAACACTCATCCACTGTTGGTGGGAATGTAGGATGGTACAACCACTTTGGAAAGCAATATGGAGACTTCTGAAAAAGCTGAGTATAGAGATACCAACAGACCCAGTTATTCCCTTACTGGGCATCTACCCTAAAACCTTCAAACCACAGACTAAAGAGATTTGCTCAACCATGTCTATAGCGGCTCAATTTGTAATAGCTAAGAGCTGGAATCAACCCAGATGTCCATCACTAGAAGAATGGATAACTAAGATGTGGTATATCTGCACAATGGAATTCTATACAGCAGTAAGAAAAAATGACACAATGAAATTTGAGGAAAAATGGTTGAACCTGGAACAGATCATTCTCAGTGAACTTACCCAATCACAGAAAAAAAAATCGCCACATAGTCTCACTCATCTACAGCACCTAACCTGAATCTACCGAAGATACCTTACATACCCAGCAAGCATCTCCTAGATTAGACACTAGGATGGAAGGGGAGGGAGGGGAGGGCATCAAAGGGGTGGGAAACACAAATCTAGACCCAAATGGCAATGGTACCATAATCTTCTACTTACTAAAAGACAGACCAAATGGCTGATCCTTCACCAGGCCCTTACAGGGAACACCTGAACCACAAGACACTGGAGAGGGTAAGATTAAGACTAACCTTAATCTCCTACATCTTCCCTCCTCACTTCCCCTCTCCCTGTCTCTCTCTCTCTCTTATCTCTAACTCTTGTATATTAGTTATCTTTTTCCTCATTTTCTTAGTGGGCACTGACCTGTAACTCCAAGATCCAGCATGGGGCTATCATCCACAATGAGCTTTTGATCAGAGAGACCTACAAGGTTTCCTAAAAGACAGACAGATTTCTGTCAGAGTACTTGATGACCCACCAAAGGTTAGTGGTAAGACCCTACTGCTGAAGATACCTTATGTGATTGACATGCAAATTAGAATGGCATGGCTGGAAGTTGGATGAGAGTCAGTCCCCAGACAGTCAGCGTGTCTAGTGCCAGAAGGTGCTACATGGGCGACTGGGGGAAATTGACCAATATCTATTGAAGCAACGCATGGTCTAACCTACTTAGCAGCAAATAACTTGTTGTGATGCCCACACAAGTGCAGTGGTGGCACACAGCCATGGTGGGGAACCAACGGCTCTCAATTTGGCTAACTGATCCCCTCACTCGTATGGGACCCATAGCTGGAGCTGGGAAACAAGTCAGAACCATATCCAAACATAAGCCCACTCTCCAATATCAAGCTACCATCAATTGTGGGCTACAAGAGGGCCTACACCTATTAAATTCTCTATAAAAAAAAAGTAAGGGTTATCTCATTTGTCCTGGTGCTAACTCTCTCTCCGTTGGAGAATCTGCTTCTCTTTTTCAGATAGATGTAGATCCTAAGGAGAGAGCCACCCCATCATACCTCAAAAGGGCCCCGGCTGAAACTAAGAAAAATTGGCAAAACAAGCAAGGGGGCTGTTTTCCTGATGAACCGGACACCAGCACAAAGGGGAAGGAGATCAGCACAGAGAAAAATCAACTCCTACCAAATCAGAGAGCCAGAGCCTCAGAGGCCCCCAACACCTCATCACTGAAGCAGACCAAAAATGAACCCAACATGGCTCAGGGAAATTTTGAGGAAGAGGGGGTGGAAAGAATGTCAGAGTCACATGTTGGGTCATGATATGCAGAGACATCTATCTTACCCATAACTGTGGGCTAACTCCACAATGCATGACCCCTATACCTCAACAAGGAGGGGCCAAGGGGAGGGGGTAGGTCACGGATGAGCCTAATAATGGTACCAAACTGACTGTATTTGCTGAATACAGAACTAATAAACTAATAAAAAAAAAGAATATACTGGTGCAAAAGTAGCACACAGGCTATGAAAATAATCAGTTGTTCTCTGAGTGGTTATGAAGCCTGATTAAATCATAAGCCTATGGCTTAGAAAGTTTAGACCATACAGGGAACTTTTCATTGTTATTTGGTTAAAAGGAGAGTTCATGCCTGTCAAAAGTCTTCTAAGTGTCCATGTTGTTATTTGATCATTCTGCTCTTACTCTTGGCTAGATAATCTGTTTTTTGTTGTTGTTGTTTGTTTGTTTGTTTTGAGGTAGGGTCTCCCTCTAGCCCAGACTGACCTGGAATTCACTATGTGGGTAGCCTTGAACTCACCGTGATCCTCCTACCTCTGCCTCCCAAGTGCTGGGATTAAATGTGTGTGCCACCGCAACCAGTGATAATCTGTTTTTTTTTTTTTTAACAGAGTGATGGTATACTCTGATGTATGGCACCCACCCCACTGATTTGTGCATTCATGAACCGACAGTGATTACTCATAACCCCTTGTTGCAGTCAGGTTCTCATTGCTGGTAGAAATCACCCAACCAAGAGCAGATTGTGGGGGAAAAAGAGGTTTATTTTGGCTAACAGACTCATGGGGGAAGCTCCATCATGGCAGGGGAAAACTATGGCATGAGCAGAGGGTGGACATCACCTCCTGGTCAACATAAGGTAGCCAATAGCAACAGGAGAGTGTGCCAAACATTGGCAAAGGGACACTGGCTATAATACCCACAAGCCTGCCCTCAACAATACACTGCCTCCAGGAGACATTAATTCCCAAATCTCCATCATCTGGGAACCTACCATTCAGGACACCTAAGTTTATGGGGGACACGTGAATCAAACCACCACACCCCCTGATGAAAGCTCTTGGTGCAATAGGGAAGAAGGAAGGGAACATAAGAGTATAACCTGATTGGAATGGTACCACTAGATATTTTGTTCATACGATAAAGTTCTCACTTTTTTAAAAAAAAATGGAAAAGAAACATCAACCTGTCTAAAATGGTATATTTTCAAATGGTGACCGGCTCCACGGAATCCACCGAGAAGAACCATTAGGAATGGAGTCAGGTACTTTCACTACTGAAACAAAAAATCCACCTATCACCAGAATTCTGTACCAAATAACATTTCCTTTTTGAATGGGGGATGAAAAAAAGAATAAAGCAGTTGAATTTAGACAAGAAGTTCTAGAATCTGACCAGAGGAAATGATATTTGCTGAGAAATGACAAGATTCAGGTACCAAAAGGGCTCCTCCTTGTACACAATGGTGCCCCTCCTGAAAGCAGTCAGTAATTACAGTTGTATGCTATCTCACCCTATGAATATTTGAAGCATCCCGACAGCTGAATTCTATTCTTCACAGGAAGATCACTTATCTTAGTACAGAATATAAACAGTGCCCTTGAGACCAATGATTTGACTTAATTTGTATCAAAGAATGCTTTTGTTCATATGTTTGAATTTTGAAAAATCAAATGAACACTAAAGAAAACACAAACAGAAGAACATAAAAAACAAATGATGGGTTGGGTGTGGTGGCACATGCCTTTAATCTTAGCACTCAGGGAGGCAGAGATAGGAGGAGCCCTGTGAGTTCGAGGCCAGCATGAGACTACATAGTGAATTCCAGTTCAGCCTGGGCTAGAGAGAAACCACACCTCAAAAAAAAAAAAGAAAAAAAAACCAATAAATAAATAAGTAAAAAAAATAAAGGGCTGAAGAGATAGTTCCATGGTTAAAGGCACTTTCTTGTGCAAAGCCTGATGGCCTGGGTTTGATTCCCCAGTACCCACATAACGCCAGATGCACAAAGTGTGCAAGTATCTGGAGTTTGTTTACAGTGGCAGGAACCCTAGCATGCCCATTCTCCCTGTCTCCTTCTTTCTATCTCTCTCAAATTAATAAATTAAATATAAAAGAGTAACAGAAAATATTAAAATGGATGAAAATATGACCAAATTTTATAAATAACTACAACAAAAATAATGAAATTAATAAATACATAATAACTTGATGGCCAGATTCTATTTAAAATGGTACAATCAGAGCCAAACCAAATTAACCAGGGGAAATACAGGCAAGATAACTAGAAACCCATTGAGAGCCATGGCAGTGAAGTGAGAAGAAGCAACAAATTCCAAGCAACAACACATAGGTAGTTATGGCTCAGCTTCAAGAAAGTGAGGCTAGGAAAGTCCCAGCTAGGCAAGTTCTTGAAGATGATCTTTAGAACACAGGAACTTGCCAGCTGGCAGCACCTGGTTTTGGCACTAAATAGCACTTGGTAGGGAAAACCCAAGAGAGTGAGGAAGCATACATGATCAGAGAAAATCATCATGAGTGATGGGAAATCACCAGCCATTAGCCCCAGCTATTGCCAGTGTGGAAACACAGGGAATACAGGCAGCCTCAGGGAAATGCCCTTCTGAACTAGGGAAGGAAGCCCTTAGTGGAGAAAGCCCATGTGAAGAAGCATATGGGCAGGGCAACACAAGCTCCAGGGAGAAAGTAAGTGGACAGGGAGACCCTACAGGGATCTGGAATTCTGCTAATAGTGGGCAGCACTAGGCATGTGTTCCTACTGCCAAGCCAGTCCCTCCTCCTTAGCTAGGAATAGGAGATCTACTGGGGAGGATTTCTCCCATTCAAACCCATCTTTTAAAACCAGAAAGGAAAAACTAAGTCTGAATGAGGACTGAAACTGAGGCCAGGTGCTTTCCAGCTCACAGCCCCAGGGCAGACTTGAGGCTGGTCTCACTCTAGAGTCCCAGGCAGTGAAAGTCATGTCTTCACAAATTAAGAAAAATTGACTTAACTCTATGCATTATATATGGCCACAATACAATAAAATTACAAATAAATAACACTAACAACAGAAAACATACCATCTCCTTGAGACTGAACAAGTCACTATTATACAACAAATGGGTCTCTAAAGCAATCATATAGGAAATCAATATATTTATAGAACTGAATCACAATTAAAACACAGTATACCAAACTTATGATACACACTGCAGGCATATCTAGGAGTGAAGTTTATAGCATTAAATGCTTACATTATAAAAAGACAGATCTCAAATAAATAACTATCTATATGAAGGCATTTGAAAACAAGAACAATCCAAACCCCAAAATGCCAGAAGGAAAGAAATTATCAAGATCAAAACAGAAATCAATGAATTGGAACTAAAACAATTTTGTAAAAACATTGATGAAACAAACAGTTGGTTCTTTGAAAAATAAACAAGACTGATAAACCTCTGACAAAATTACCCCAAAGAAAAGAAAGAGGAGACCCAAAGCAACAAAATTATAAATAAAAATGTAGACATCACAACTGACATCAATGAAATTAGGAGAATCACCAGGATATATATATTCCAAGAATCTGTATTCCATAAAATTGGAAAACCTGGAAGAAATGGATGAATTCCTTTACTCATACCAAAAGTAAACCCAGAACAGATAAATGACCTGAACAAATCTATTGCTTCTAACAAGATCAAAAAAGTAATTAAAAACCTCCCAACCCAAAAGTCCAGACCCAGATGTGTTCACTTACAAATTCTACCAAACCTTGATTCAAGAACTAAAACCACTTTTCAAGTTATTCAACATAATTGAAAAAGAAGGAATGCTCTGCAACTCCTTTTATGAAGCCAACATTACACTAATACCAAAACCAGTAGGTTTCATCCCAGGGATGCAGGCATGGTTCAACATTTGGAAATTGTTAATCATAACACATAAACAAATTCAAACACAGCAACCATATGATCATTAAATAGACGCAGAAAAGGCCTTTGACAAAATATAACATCCCTATCATGATTAAAACACAGCAGAGACTAGGAATGGAGGAAACATATATCAACATATGGATGATATATAAAATACTTAAAGCCCAGACCGTAATAAATGAGGAAAACTCGAAGTGTTCCCATTATGATTTTAAACATGATAGAGTTGTCCACGTTCACCATTGTTTTTCAACATAATACTAGAAGTCTTAGCTCAAGGAATAAGATAAGAGAAATAAATAAAAGAATACAAATTGGAAAGGAAGAAGTCAAATTAGTCCTATTTGCATATGACATGATTCTATACATGAGTGACCCAAAAGACATCACCCAAAATCTTCTAAAATGTTCATTTAAAAAATTTTATTTATTTATGAGAGAGAGAGAGAGAGAGAAAGAGAGAGAGAGGCGGAGAGAATAGGCATGTCAGGGAATCTAGCTACTGCAAATGAACTACAAATGCGTGAACCACCTTGTGTATTTGGCTTATATGGGTACTTGGGAATAGAACCTGAGTCCTAAGGCTTCTCAAGCAAGCACCTTAACCACTAAGAAACCTCTCCAGCCCTAAAATGATATTTTTTTGTCAGTGAAGAGGCAGCATACAAAATCAATACACAAAAATCAGTAGCTTTCCTATAAGCCAAAGACAAACATATGGAGAAAGAAATCAGGGATGCTGTCCTATTTATAGTAGTCACAAAAAATTAAACACCATGGAGTATCACTAACCAAGGAAGTGAATGACCTACACATAAAAACACAGAAGAAAGAAATAGAGGAAGACACAAGAAGTTGGAAAGACCTGCCATGCTCATGGATTAGAAAAATTAATATTGTGAAAATGTCCATCCTATGAAAATCAATATAAAGATTCAATGTAATTCCAACAAAAATTCTAGCAACATTATTCTCAGAGTTAGAAAAAAAGTAGTCTCAAAATTTACATGGAGGGCTGACAAGATGGCTTAGCAGTTAAGGTGCTTTCCTGCAAAGCCTAAGGAACCAGGTTCAATTCCCCAGTACCCATATAAGCCAGATGCACAAGGTGATAAATGCATCTCAAGTTCATTTGTAGTAGCTACAGGCCCAGTGCACCCATTCTCTATCTTCCTCTTTCTCTCTCTATCTCTCTCAAAATGAAATAATGAAATACTAAAAAAAAATATATGGAAGCACAAAAGGCCTCAGGTAGCCAGAATATTGTCAGCAAAAGAAATATTTCAGATGATAGCACCATACCTAATTTTAAAGCCATAGTAGTTAAAACACCATTAAAACAGTAATTAAGGTCTGGAAAGATTGCTTAGTGGCTAAGGTGCTTTCATATACCTGAAAAAGCCTAAGGACCCAGGTTCAATTCTCCAGGATCCACATAAGCCAGATCCACAAGGTAGCACATGCGTCTTGAGTTTGTTTGCAGTGGTTGGACACCCTGCCACACCCATTCTCTATCTGCTTCTTCTGCTCTTTCTTTCTCCCTCAATGTCTCAAATACATAAATAAAATATTAAAAAATAAATGTTGACATACCTAATAGGCATCTTGAGGCCTGGACAATAGGGAGGGTAGGACTTGAGGGGAGGGTAAGAGTGGGAGCATGAAACTGAACCCAAATGCAACTGGTACCATAAAATCCTATAATCTGAAAGACAGACTAAAAGGTTGAACCCTCATCAAGACCTTAGAGGGAGCACCTGAATTGAAGGGCCCTGGAGAGGGTGATATGAAGACTAACCTTAAATTTCTCTAGTTTGTCTTTTTTCTCCTTTCTTCTTCTTTTTTTTCTATTTTCTTTCTTTTTCTTCTTTCTTTTCCCTTGGTGCTAGCCTGTAACTCCCAGTACCAGTATGCAGTTAACATCCACAATGAGATGTTGATCAGAGAGACCTACAAGGTTTCCCAAAACAAGACAGACTTCTGTCAAAGCATTTGATCATTTGATTACCCACCAGAGGTTAATGGTAAGACCCTACTGCTGAAGACACCACATACTGTCAGTACAGAACATGGAGTGACCTATCTGGAATCTGAAAGGAGCCAGTCCCCAGATAGTTAGCCTATCTAGTGCTAGAAGGTGCTACATGAGCTACTGGGGGAAAGTTGCCAACATCTGTCCAAGCAAATTGAGGTCTAAGGTACTCAGCACCAAACAATCTGATGTGAATCTCATACAAGTGCAATAATGGCACACAGCCATGGTGGGTAACCAACTGTTCTTGAATTGGCTAAAAGATGTGCTCAGTGGTATGGAAACCATATCAGGAACTGGGAAATAATCAGAATCATATCCAGATAATGAGTTTACTCTCCAATATCAAGCTCCAACTAATCTTGGGCTACAAGAAGGCCTACACCCATTAAATTCTCTTTAAACTAATAATGGTTATCCCATTTAAATTGTGCTGACTTCACTCTTGATTGGAGAATCTGCTTCTCTTTGTCAGATGGAAGAGGGACCTGAGAGAAAAATGACCCATCACATTTCACCAGGGCCCCAGTTGAAACCATAGAGGAATTGGGGAAATGAGCAAGAGTGCTGCTTTCTCGGTGAACCTGATTATCAGCACAGGGGTGAAGGAGATAGACCCTCAGGACACTATACACCTACCAAACCAGAGATCCAGTGGCTCCTAAGATCCCCTCCCTGAAGTAGACTTAAAACAAACCCAACATGGCTCAGGGAATTTCATGGAAGAAGGGGAAAAAAGGTTGTTAGATCCACAAATTGAGACATTACACACAGAGACATTGCCTCTCACCCATAACTGATGGCTGCCTCCACAATGCCCAGCCCACAATCACCATAGGGATGACCAGTACCCCCAACAAGGAGGGTCCCTTTGGAGGGGGGTTTGGGATGAGGGAAAGGATGGTACCAACATGTGCTGTTTACACACTGTGCCCATAACTAATAAAAAATAAAATTAAATTAAAAACTTGATTTTTAAACTTTTCAATAAGCTGGGCTACTGAGTGGTTTCTGGGTCAGCCTGGGTTAGAGAGATCCCCATTTCAAAACAAAAAAACTGAATAATTTAAATTAAATAATAACCTTAGAGATATGTCAATTTCTTAGATGGAAACTCTAAGCAGTAAAATTTCAATCATATTGTATTTGATCTATTGGTTTAATAAATTTATAATAAAAAACAAGTTTTTTTTAAAAAATACAACGAAGACATGGTTGTTCTGAGATATATGGAAAAGCAAAGGATCTACAATGAATAAGTCAGTAAAAATTAAAAATAAAATTGTATAAATCATAAAACCAATTTTGAAAAACCTTCAAAATTGGTGGAGGGAATAGTTATGCTCTCATTGCTACAAGAAATTACTGGATAAAAACAACTTAAAGAAAGTGCGGTGGTTTGAATGTACATGTCCCTATAGTTTCAGGTGTTTTTGTTTGATATTCTGCTTAGTTTCTACACCTGGTGGAAACTTTAGGGAGAGGTGGAGCCCTGTTGAAGGATGTGTGTCACCAAGGGAAGATTTGCAGTTGGGTCCATATCATTGTGTTCACAGCCAGTTTGAGCTAAGGCTATTTGTTCACCTTCTGCTATAGATGTATGATGAAGTGAGACAGCTTTCTCTGCCATGATGAGGCTTCCAGTCAAAACTGTAAGTCTGATATAAATCCTTTCCTTCCAGAAACTACTTCTGCACATGTGCTTCATCCTAGCAATTAGAAGGTAACTAAAACAGTAATTAAGTATTTAATTTGGCTGACATTCCACAGGAATACATTCTATCATGGTGGGAAAGGCATGATGGCAGAAGAAGAAATCCAGCTTGTCACAATGAATTCAGGAAGCAGATGATGAACAGGAAGTTTGGCTATAGTATAAAACCTCAAAGCGGGCCCTCAATGACCTATTTTCCCCAGCAAGAATTAGGATGACCTCCTGAAGATTCACACCCTTCCCAGTCAGTGTTGCCAGATGGGAACTAAGTGTTCAAACACGTGATACCACTATTGGGGACATTTTATGCTTAAACCACAATAGTGATATATATATATATATATATATATATATATATATATATATATATACACACACACACATATATACATAGTAATACAACAGAACCCAGAGCAAACTTATATTAATTCCAACAGATTTTTTTCCAACTTACAAATGAAATGTTAATAGACACAGTATATCTTTTAGCCAATTACTTGCTACAATAATCTAATTGTTAAAGGAAAAAAAATGAACTTCTAAAATAAACAGCAAATGAAAACTGTGATACAAATTTAAATATGAAATATTTTATGAGATCATGATATTTTTTGGAAACCAGGAAGGTGAAAGAAATAACTAGACATGACATCAAGGTTTACATCCATAAATTGGAAAATTGAGAAATTGAGTTCCACAAACTTTCAAAGTTTTGATATTCAAAACCTTTCATTCTACATTAAGAGGATGAAATCACAAAGTACTACTGAGATAGAAAAAAATTTCAAATTGCAAAACTAGTATCTAGAATATTGAAAGAACACTTAAAATTTAACCATATAATACAAGAGAGTAAATGTTGGAAAATGTACATAAAAACCTCAATGAATATTATATATAAGTTGAAAATGGTAACAGATTTTCAACTGAGGTCATCATTTAAAAATAAATCAAAACGTCAGGGAGAATAGCAGAATATTTTGAAGTGCTTTTTATCCAACAAGGAATATTTTATTGAAAATATAACTTAAAATAAAACAAAAATATAAGATACCTAAAATCTTTTAAAAAATCAGCATAGAAAAATAACAAGTGAAGAAGCAGAAGTAGATGATCCAGGCATGATCCAGGTCCACACAGCCCTTCAGGATTCCAAACACCAGCATGGGCAGAATCAGGCCACTGGCTCTGTGCAAAGATTGGTGGGAACCTAGCATCCAGAGCAGACATAGCAGGCAGCTATGCCTGTGTGCCCTGGAGTCAAACAGACCTGTAGGGCCTCAATGCAGTGTGTACAACGTTACAGGCCTATGGGCATGGGAAGGTGGAAGGCAGTGGCTCCTAGCCCATAAGGAAGACTTCAAACAACTCTCCAAGCAAAAGGCTGGCTCTGGTACCTGGCCTACCCTCTTAGCCCACTCAGCAGAACTTCAAGCAGTATGTCAGCATCTTCTATTTGTAAGCTCCACCCAGGATAACAAGGGTCATACAAAAGTGTCCCCTACAACCATGCACAACCATAGCAGCTGATATATGAGGGGTAAACCTTACAGTTCCTAGTGGCCTACAGAAATCAGAGAAAGCCGGGCGTGGTGGCGCACGCCTTTAATCCCAGTACTTGGGAGGCAGAGGTAGGAGGATCGCTGTGAGTTCGAGGCCACCCTGAGACTCCATAGTGAATTCCAGGTCAGCCTGGGCTAGAGTGAGACCCTACCTCAAAAACCAAAAAAATAATAAATAATAAAAAAAAAAACAGAAAAACTCAGAGAACAAAACACCAACTAGTACTGAATCAATGGAAAGGTAAACTTGATCAAATGCAAAAACCACAAACATAAAGAATAAGGGGGACTGAGACATCTCATTCCATTCTTCTCTCCTTATGCCTATACAATGGAAGTTATGATCACTGAGAAAGAGGAATTCTCAAGAGAAAAAAACCCCCTCATAATCATACTTCTAAAAAAGATCACAGGCTCAGAAAGACAAATGTCACATATTTATCTCATATCCAGTGCCAAACCTGGAACAGTCTGACTTGACTGTAAGCGGTAACAAGCATTAGGAATATTGACATGGAACTGGAATGAAGCTAGGAAAAGGGGGAAATAGGGAAGAAGGGGAGGAAGGGCAACTCAACATGCAAGTAGAAAGACAAAAAAAATGTATGTAGAGGTAGAAGGGTCTACAGGGTAGTTAGTGGGAACAGAAGGTATGGAGAGGATTACACAAAACAAATGAAAGCATGAATCTGTGAATAAGAAATTTTCATCATGGATAACATTCTATAAACTATAACCTCCCATAAGGGAGGTGGGAGGCAACCCAGACAGTAATGCACTGTAGAAGGTGAAGAAGATGGATCTTAAAATCATGGGCTCTGGCTAGGAAATCCCAGGGGCAGAATTAGATTAACCCTGACATTGGTTAGGGAGACACATGAGTTTCCCAAAGCAATGCAGGCCATTGCCAAGGCACTTGGTTAACTGCAAGAGCTAAAAAGGCAAGACACTATAGCTGAAGACACCACAGTCTGTAGCCACAGGGTATCAACGGACCATGCTAGAACTGGGAGAGAATCCAGTTCCCTCCTAGTTAGCCTTCATAGCACTTGAAAACAGTGCTAACACCATGAATAAGCAGGAGATGCTGAAAAGTATGAAATCAACCAAATGGACAAGTAGTATGTGTACTATAGTGGCACATAGCCTATGCAGGTAACTAAATGTTTCAAATTGGACATGAGACCGGCTCAGTGGGAAAGAACTCATTCCTGGTACTGTCAGAATCCTAGGGATAATAAACTAACAGCCTCCAGAGAGAACCCTCCACTGTTCTTTAGCTAAGAAGAATGGGTATACAAATCAAAAGCCTCTCAAGTAGCTATGTTTATTCCCTTTAATATAAGATGCTCTCGTTTTTCTTTAGAGAATCTGTTCTATTTTGTAGATGGCAGAAAAGACTGGGGAGATTAAAGATTCATCAATATGGCAAGAAAGGAGAGATGACTCCTCTAATACATCTGCTGGGGTTAAGGAGACACTGCAGAGTTAGCAGCAACACAAGTACTGCTCTCACTGTTAACCTGACAACCAGCTCCCGGGAGATGGAGACAGACATAGTGAACACTCAGAATTCATCAATGCAGAAATACAGAGACTACACAGAACTCAGTACTAAATCAGACTTCTAAAATTCCCACCAAAGCCCAGGAAACACCGCAGAAAGAATGGGTGGAATGATTGTAAGAACCACAGTGTTGGTAGGAATATCCTGTGGCATGGTCCCCCACCCACAGAGACAAACTGAGGTCTTCAGGACCCTACAGCTAATACCAGTAATTCCACTGAGGAGGACCCTCAGTAGAGTGGGGGTGGGGGAGAGGGTATATAAAATTATAACCTTTTAAAAATTAAATTAATGTAAATTAAAAAGAAATGAAATCAATGAACACATAAAAGGCTCAAATAGCCACGTGAATGAATTAAGGATATTCATTCAAGATTTTAACAAGTTTCCAAAGTGAATGAAGTATAAGTAAATCAGAGGAGAAAGTCCAAAACATGGAGGATAAATACAGCAAGGATCTGGAAATATTGAAAAAAATAACAATAGGAATTCTAGAAATGAAAGAAACAATTGCTCCAGAAAAAAATCACAGCAGAGAGCATTAGTACTAGGCAAGAGCATGTAGAGCACTGAATTTCTGAGATGGTAGATAAAGTAGAGAGATAATAATCAAAGGTACATATAAAGGGAAAAAATATCAAGGAACATGAAAAATATTTCCAAGAAGTCTGAGATACATTCAAGTGACCAAAGTTTACACTTCAAAGGATACAAAAGGGAACAAAGATTAGCTGTTGAGGAAATGAAGGTATTTTCAATGAAGTATTATAACAGAAAATCTTCCAAACCCAGAGAGAGACATGTAGTCTAAATACACATAGCCAGAAAACAAATTCTCTATGTATCATAGTCAAGATGTCAGATACTGAAAAGGGCACGGGAAAGATGGCTCAGCAGATAGAGGTGCTTGCTTGAAAAGCCTGCAGGCTTGGTTCCAATTACCCAGTACCCCAGTAAAGTCAGATGCACAAAGAGGCTCATATAGCTGGAGATTGTTGGCAGCAAAAAGATATCCTGGTACATGCATACTCACTGTCCCTCTTTTTGGATCTGTCTCTATCCCTCTCAAATAAATAATTAAATTATATATATATATATATATATATATATATATATACACTTTATTATCTCTCTGTATATCTCTACTTTATCTTCCATCTCAGAAATTCAATGTCATATGTCATACACACACACACACACACACACACACACACACACACACACGGCAAAGTAAAAAAAATACTACAGGCTTGAAGGGAAAAACACTACCTCACATGCAAAACCAAGACCATCAGCGTAACTTCACTTCTTTTACCAGTAAACTTAAAAGCCAGAAAATGATGTAACAATGTTTTTCTGGCTATGAAAGTAAATAACTTCAAATGTGCAAAATTATCTTTAAAATCAATACAGAAATAAGGATATATCATGACAAACACAAGTTGTGATAATTCATGACAAGCAAACTAGTACTACAAAAAGTGAAATGGAATGCTATACATAGAGGAAGAACAAAAAGTTGCTTTAATGAGTACATGTGTAAGAATATCCACCACAAAGCAAGGAGGGGGCTGAGACACTTGTCTGCAAAGCCTAATGATCCAGGTTTGATTTCCCAGCCCCCACATAAAGCCAGATGCACAGTGACACATGCATCTAGAGTTCACTTGCAGCAGTTGGAAACTCTGGTACACCCATTTTCTCTCTCTTCTGTCTCTCTCTGCTTGCAAATAAATAAGTAAATAATATATTTTTTTGGTTTTTTGAGGTAGGGTCTCACTCTAGCCCAGGCTGACCTGGAATTCACTATGTAGTCTCAGGATGGCCTTGAACTCATAGCAATCCTCCTACCTCTGCCTCACGAGTGCTGGGATTAAAGGTGTGCACCACCACGCCCGGTGTAAATAATATTTTTTAAAGTAACAGGGGAACAAAGAAGACTTAGAAATAAGTCAACTAGTGTTTAGCCTATCTAGGCAGGAAACCACCAAATCTTATATGGCAAATCTGAAAGTAGTACTGGAAATGGGAGCTAACGTAGCAGTTAAAAGCGCTTGCTTGGAAAGCATGCTTGCGTGGGTTTAGCTCACAAGCTGCCCATGTAAGCATGAAAAAAATGTACAAGTGTCTGGTGTTTGCACAAAGGCAAGAAGCCCTGGTATTCCTAATTTCACACACATGCATACACACACACACACACACACACACACACACACACACACACACACAAATAGTTTTAAAAACTGAACAAAGAAGCACTATCAACTCAAGCAATTTAAATTTCACTGAACAAAATCATATGAAGAAGTTACTTAAACATAAATGTAAATATAAATGGCTTCAATTTGTAATAAAAACATGTAGACTAACATACTGGGTTAAAAATAATGATACATGGGTCTAGAGACATGGCTCAGCCTTCAAAGCCTAATAACCCAAGTTAAAGCCAGATAAAGTGGCATATATTTCTGGAATTCCTTTGCCTAGCATACCCATTCTCTCTCTGTCCTTTCTCTCTGATTGCAAATAAAGAAAGGAAGGAAAAAGGGAAGGAAAAAAGGAAGAAAGAGAGGATTCAATTACCTGTTGCATTGAAGAAGCTCACATATCTAAGAAAGACATCCACAAAGTTAGTATCAATGGATGGAAAACAACATACCAAGCAAATCAAAAGAGAAAAGAAGCTGGCATGGCTACCTTAGAGCCAATACAGTAGATATCAAACCAAAGTTAATCAAAACAGATAAAGCAGGATTCTACATATTAGTATAGAAAACAATTCAACAAGGACATATAACAATTATAAATATTTATGCACTAAATATCAGATGATGATTTCATTAAAATACTAAAAGGCAAACAATGTCACATAGGTACAAATACTCTATTGATGGGAAACTTTATTCCACTCAAGTATTAGGACAACCCCCAGAAGCTAAAAACCAGCAAAGACAGTAAAGAGCTAAATTTCAGCTGATTTTAAGAATTATCTACAGAACATTCCATCCAAAAAAGTGAGAATATACATTTTTCTCTATGGTATATGAAAGCTTTTCCAAATGTGACAATACTATAGGCATAAAGGATGTAATAACAAATATAAAACTTTGAGAAAATCCCTTGCATTTTCTCAGAATAAAGTGGAATAATACTAGAAATTAATAGTAAAAGAAACTTCAGCACCTACACAAATAGTGGAGACTGAATGATACAGTTATGAATAAACTGTCACTGAAGAAATTCAGAGAGAAAATTAAAATAATAATTTGTAAAACTTGATGAAAATGATAAAACAAGTAACCAAATGCTTTAGAATATAATCAGTAAATTCCTAAGAGGAAAGATTATAACCCTAAGTGTACACATTAAAAATTTTGAAAGCTCACAAATAAAGAATCTAATGATGTAAATTATGGTAGTAGAAAAACAAGATGCCAGTCCCAAGCAAAACAGCTGCCAAGAAATAATAAAGATTAGGGCAAAAAGTAATGAAATAGAGAATAAAGGAATAATAAAAAATTGAAGCCATGAAAGAGTTGGTTATTTGAGTAAGTTAACAAGATTGACAAGCCTTGAGCCTAACTAACCAAAAGAGAAAGGGAAGACCTAAATAAAAAAAGTGAGAGATGAAAAAGTAGTTGCTAACCCAGACTCCAATGAAATCCATATGACAGTTCGAAAAGAGTATGAAAGCTTACATGCCAAACATAAGATAAACTGATAAATTCCTAAATGCATATGACCTAACAAAATTAAGGAAAGAGATATAAATTATTTACAAAGACCCATAATAAGCAATCAGACTGAAGGAGGAACTAAAAGTCTCACCAGACTTCTGGGTAGGATGGCAGCATATGAGCTACACCAAACAGGCCTAGGAAAGGATTTAAGCAAAACCACAGCAAAGTACACTCTTCTTCTGAAAAGTGAAGGAGTATAGGTTACTCTTAGACACAGTGGAGAATCAGGAGAGATCAAGATCCACCAGAAAGGATGAAACAGCCAGAATCCCATTGAGGTGCTTGAGGCCCGCCAATCCGCCTGCCAGGCACACCAAGTAGTAGGAGCAGACCAAACAAAGGGATTTTCCAACCTCATCAGCTTCCTAGAAAAGTTCAGAAATGTGAAGAAAAGACGGCTGAGATCAACTAAGGAGCTACTGAAAGGGATACAGGCAGGACTGTGTGAGCAACTCCAGGCTTTCTGCGCTCTCCCATTCCCCAACTATCCGAACCACGAACCTCCAGCATTCAGCCCCCGGTAGCAGCACATCCAACACAGGTGATCAGAACTCCAGCTCCACAGCACAACACGGAAGAATAGAGGTGGGCAATCAGCATGGGTGAAATTAGAAGATACCCTAAAAGGTAATGAAGCTGACAGACCAAAAATTAAAAAATAAATAAATAAATAAATAAAAAACAGGTACATAGGCCTGCATTGGAGGTGCTAATCTCTCTTTCCATGTCAGGGCAGGTTATAGGTTACATATTCTTGGTTGGCTTTATCATTTTCAAATAAGCTGTATTTGGGGGTTGAATATTGTTGCCTTTGATGCTTTCATATTTACAGGGCTTTTGTCTTTGCTTCTGTCATTATTGGGGGCAGGGTCTGATTCATATCCAGGCTGACCTGGGACCCAATTCAGAACAGAATTCTCTTCTTCCCAGCTGACAGGATTAAGGGTGTAGAGCAACATACACCCTTAGGAATTTTGGCTTTATAAGACTATCTGTTTGTTTTAATCCCCACAATTGCATACTCTGTGCTGGTTTTTATTGAATGTATATATTGCTCAGTCAAAACTTAGAATTTGCCAGTAAATTGTTCCACCCAGTCCACGAGAATACTTGCTTAGGAAGCAAACTCAACACCTAAGATTACTTCTGTGGTTGCATTGGGGTACAAAAGCTACAATTGGCACCTTAAACTCATATCCTGAAAAATATAAAGGTAGATTGCTACATCTACAAACACTGTAGAAAAGTTGAAAACCCAAGTATCAAATCAATTCAGGATTCAAAAGTCACTACATTATAATACAAGAAACACAAAGAATCAAGACAATACAATCCCACCAAAAATTAAAAATCCACCAGAAATGATCACCAATGAGACTGTTTTAGATGAAATGCCTGAAAAAGATTTTAAAAAAATGATTTTATCTATACTCAAAGAAGAAAACAAAGGAATTAAAGAAGAAAACACACTCCTGAAAGAGAACACAGGAAACCAGCTTAGTGAAATAAGGAGGTCATTACAAGACATGAGTAAGGAAATAGAAATACTGAAGAAAAATCAGGCTGAAATTCTAGTTCTAAAGAACACAGTCAAGTCAAATCAAAAGCACTGTGGAGCTGGGCGTGGTGGCGCATGCCCTTAATCCCAGCACTTGGAGGATCACCGTGAGTTCGAGGCCACCCTGAGACTCCATCATGAATTCCAGGTCAGCCTGGGCTAGAGTGAAACCCTACCTCAAAAAAATTAAAAAAAAAAGCAGCACTGTGGAAAGTCTCATCAGTAGAATGGATGAAGGAAAGAACAGAATATCTAAACTAGAAGACCAGGTAGCAGACCTAACACAGTCCAACAAACAGAAAGACAAGCTAATCAGAAGGTATGAATGGGAGTTTTTGGATATCTGAGACACTATGAAAAGATCAAACATAAGAATCCAGGGTATAGTAGAAGGAGAAAAATTTCAATCCAGAGGCTTAGTAGACATTTTCATCAAAATTAAAGAAGAAAAATTTCCCAAAATTAGGAAATAAATGCCAATGCAGATACAAGAAGCTTTTAGAGCACCAAACAGACAAAACCTGGAAAAGAACATCTCCTCACCATGCTATAATTAAACTACTAAACATGCAAACCAAAGAAAACATATTGAAAGCAATTAGAGAGAAGAAGCAAGTCACCTACAAAGGCAAGCCCATCAGAAAAACAGCAAATTACTCAACACAAACTTTGAAACCAGAAGGGCTTGGAATGATGTATTCCAAGTTCTGAAAGATAACAACTGTCAACCATAATTACTTTATCCTGCAAAACTATCTATGCAAACTGATGGAGAAATAAGAACATTCCACAACAAGAACAGTCTAAAGGAATTTAGGACAACTAAACCAGCTCTACAAAAAATGTTTGAAGGAATCCTTCACACTGAAGAGAAAACAAGACACACACAGCAGGAAATAGGAAAAAAAATAAACCATACTTAAATAACAGTTAAAACAAGCGATTAAAGGGAAAACAGGAAGCACTACATAATAAGAAGAATGGAGAGAATAAATACACACCTTTTAATAATACTTTTAATATCAATGGCCTCAATGCCTCAACCAAAAGGCACAGGCTTGCAGACTGGATTAAAAGGCAAGATCCTGTCATTTGTTGCCTCTAGGAAACTCATCTCTCAATAAAAGATAGATACTGTCTTAGAATGAATGAATGGAAAAATGGTGTTTCAAGCAAATGGGCCTAGGAAACAAGCAGGGGTTGCTAACCTAATATCTGACAGGATAGTTTCAAACCAACATTACTGAGGAAAGATAAAGAAGTTCACCTTATACTGGTTGAAGGAACACTCCAGCAGGAGTACATTACAATCCCAAATGTATATGCACCTAACATGGAGGCTCCCAATTTCATCAAACACTAGTAGACTTATGGTCACAGATAACACCAAACACAGTTGTAGTGGGTGACTTCAATACCTGACTCTCATCAATTGACAGGTCATCCTTGCAAAAAATAAACAGAGAGACATCTGGATTAAATGATGTCATGGAACAAATGGCCCTAACAGATATCTAGAGAACATTCCATACAAATGCTGCAGAATATACATTTTCTTCAGGATCACATGGAACATCTCTAAAATAGAACATGTATTAGGACACAAAGAAAATCTCAACAAATAGAGGAAAATTGAAATAATCCCTTATATTCTATTTGACCACAGTGGGATTAATCTGCAAATTGGCAACAAGAAAAACTACAGAGCATAAAGAAATACATGGAGACTAAACAGTATGCTACTGAATGATGAATGGGTCATTGAAGAAATCAAAAAGGAAAGCAATAAATTCACAGAATAAAATGATGATGAGCATACAACATACCAAAACCTCTGGGACACAATGAAGGCAGTTCTAAAAGGGAAATTTATAGCTCTAAGTGCCTATATTAAGAAATTAGGGAGTTCACAAGCAAAAAATTTAATGCTTCACCTTAAGGCCTTGGAAAAAGAAAAACAAAGCATACCAAAAATCAGTAGACAGGAAGAAATAATAAAGAATAGGGAAGAAATTAATGAAATATAAACAAAAATATCCTAAGATTCAATAAAACAAAGAGTTGGTTCTTTGAAAGGACAAACAATATTGATAAACCTTTAGCAATTCTGACAAGAAGAAAGAGAGAAAAGACAAAAATTAATAAAATTAGATATGAAAAGGGTACCATTACAACAGATAACAAAGAGATTCAGAAAATCACAAGGACATACTTTAAGAATATATATGCCTCTAAGTTTGAAAAATCTGAAAGAAATGGATGGTATCCTTGATTCATATGACCTACCAAAATTAAATCAAGATGAGATAAACCATTTAAATAGACCCATAACAAGTATGGAGATCAAAGCTGTTATAAAAAGTCTCCCAACCAAAAAATGTCCAGGCCCAGATGTATTCACTGGTGAATTTTATCAGACCTTCATGGAAGAAATAACAACACTGCTTCTCAAACTTTTCCATAAAATAGAAAAGGAAGGAATTCTACCAAACTCCTTCTATGAAGCCAGCATAATCCTCATACCAAAACCAGACAAAGGCAGAACAAATTAAAAAAGAAAATTTGAGACAATCTCCCCCATGAACATAGATGGAAAAATTCTGAACAAAATACAAGAATATATCAGAAAAAATTATTCATCCTCACCAAGTTGGCTTTATTCCAGGGTGCAGGAATGGTTCAACATATGCAAATGGATAAATGCAATACATCGTATAAATGGTCTGAAGGACAAAAATCATGTGATTATCTCAATAGATGCAGAAAAGGCATTTGAAAAACATCCAACATCCCTTCATGGTAAAAGTATTACAGAAAGTAGGAATAGAATGAACATATATCAATATAATAAAAACCATTTATGACAAACCTACAGCTAACATAATACTAAATGGGGAATAATTTGAAGTTTTTCCACTAAATTCAGGAACAAAACAAGGGTGTCCACTGTCCCTACTTTTATTTAACATAGATCTGGAAGTCTTAGCTATAGCAATAAGGGAAAAGACACAAATAAAAGGGATACTAATTGGAAAGGAAGAGATCAAATTATCATTATTTGTAGATCATATGATTCTATGCATAAAGGAACATATAAATACTCTACCAGCAAATTGTTAGCGCTAGCCGGGCGTGGTGGCGCACGCCTTTAATCCCAGCACTCGGGAGGCAGAGGTAGGAGGATCACCATGAGTTCAAGGCCACCCTGAGACTCCGTAGTGAATTCCAGGTCAGCCTGGGCTAGAGTGAAACCCTACCTTGAAAAACCAAAAAAAAAAAAAAAAAAAAAATTGTTAGCGCTGACAAACACTTTTAGCAATGTAGCAGTATACAAAATAAACACACAGTAATCAGTAGCTTTCCTATGTACTAACAACAAACATGAGGTGGATGAAATCAGGGAATGTCTTCCATTCACAATTGTCTCAAAAAAAAAGTACCTTGGAATAAACTTAACCAAGGAAGTGGAGGATCTCTACAAAGAGAACTTTAAAACACTCAAGTGAGAAATTGCAGAAGACACAAGGAAATGGAAAGACATCTCATGTTCTTGGATTGGAAGAATCAATATTGTGCAAATGACAATCTTGCCAAAAGCAATCTACACATTTAATGTAATCCCCATTAAAATTCCAGTGACATTCTTCACAGAAATAGAAAAAACATTATAAAATTCATTTGGAAGCACAGAAAACCTGGAATAGTGAAAACAATTTTGAGCAACAAAAATAAGGCTGGTGGTATTACCATACCAGATTTTAAGCTGTATTACAATTCCATAGTAACAAAAAGAGCATGGTATTGGCACAAAGACAGACACATAGATCAATGGAACAGAATAGAGAACCCAGATATTAATCCAGGCAGCTACATCCATCTTATTTTTGACAATAATGCCAAAAATACTTATTGGAGAAAAGACAGCCTCTTCAACAAGTGGTTCTGGGAAAACTGGATATCTATATTAAGAAGGAAGAAAATAGATCCTTGTCTTTCTCCATGCACAAGAATCAAGTCCAAGTGGATCAGGGACCTTAACATCTTACCTGAAACTCTGAAATTGCTCGAGGAAAAGATAGGGCAAACCCTTCAAGATTTTGCTTTGGCAATGACTTTCTGAATATAACCCCAATTGCTCAGGAAATAAAACCACTAATCAATCACTGGGATCTCATGAAATTACAAAGCTTTTGTACAGCAAAGGACACTGTGGATAGAGCCAAGAGACAACCAAAACAATGGGAGAAAATTTTTGCCAGATGCACATATGACAGAGGATTAATATTCAGAATATACAAAGAACTCAAAAAGCAGAACAATATGATATCAAACAACCCAATTAAAAAATGGGCTATGGAACTAAATAGAGAGATCTCATCAGAAGAAATACAAATGGCATATAAACATCTTAAAAAGTGTTCTACATCCTTAGTCATCAGGGAAACACAAATTAAAACTACTTTGAGATTCCATTTCACTCCTGTCAGAATGGCTAACATCAAATAAACAAATGACAATAAATGTTGGTGAGGATATGGAAAAAGAGAAACCCTTCTACACTGTTGGTGGGAATGTAATCTGGTACAGCCATTGTAGAAATCAGTGTTGGGGTTCTTGAGACAGCTAAAAATCGATTTACCATATGATCCAGCTATAACACTCCCAGGCATATATCCTACTGCCTCTTCTCACTACCTTAGAGATACTTGCACAACCATGTTTATAGCTGCTCTATTCACAATAGCTAGGAAATGGAAGCACCCTAGATGCCCCTCAACTAATGAGTGGATAATGAAGATGTGGCACATTTGCACAATGGAGTTCTATTCAGCGTGAAGAAAAATGAAATTATGAAATTTGCAGGGAAATGGATGGATCTGGAAAGGATTATACTAAGTGAGGTTAAAAGTCATGTTGTCTCTCACATGTGGATCCTAGCTACAAATGTATAGACTTGTGTGTGAGCTGGAATCAAAAACTGGTAGCAGAGGCCAGTAAACTAGAAAAAGGCTATAAGGGAAGGAGGAGGGGATGGTATTGTATATATGTACGTAGAAGAACAGATTACAGGGAGGGGAAATGCTTAATGGAGGCCAGGGAAAGAGATTGTGTAAAAGAAAGGTTGGGGGGGAGAGGGCCAACCAAAATTCAAGATATTCTCAATAAGACATATGAAAATCTACATTTTCAAATAATGGCACATCCTGAAGCCATAGACTGTTACTAGAAAAATTTTCAGTGCCAGGGATGGGATACCTTCCAGTGAGTTGTTGGCCAGAGAGGACCCTGTTGCCTCCAAAAATTATAGGCTATTGCCAAGGCCCTTGGTTTCCCTTGAAAAACAGATGGTAAGACCCTATTGCTAATGACTTCACATGCCTATGTGGAAAAGTCACTGAGACATCAAGCTGGTGCTGAGCAGAAAACCTCCCTGTAGACCAGCCAACTGAAAGCTGGAAAAAGCTGCAGTGTATGCAGCCCTATGGGAGACAGAAGACATCAGAGGTGAAAACAGTGGACACTGCAAGCAAGTTTGGCCACACAGGCCAAATGACCGAACAAGTCTAATAATGACATGTCTGCTCTGGGGGAATCCAACTGCTCTCTAATTGGACTGAAGGCCCGCTCTATGGGAGGAAATACATGCCTGGTACTGACAACCTAATCAAAAGCCTATGGCAGGGGAGGTCATGAGCCTTAGGGGTATAAAGCCTGCTCTCGTCTGGATAAATGCATATATTATTCTCACCAAATTGCCCTGAGAGCATTACAGTTAATGTTCATATTCATATATTAATGCTGCTCTCACTTCTGGTTAGAGAAGCTTCTCTTTTCAGATGGTGATGACCACTGGGATGACCCAAAAGGCAACAAGTGCTGAGAAGAAGGGACGGAGGAGTATCCAGCACTGAAGGCTCAGGGTCCATTATGGAAGAGGTGACGGAAAGAATGTAAGAGCCAAAGGAAGGGTACCACTCCTCACAATGCAACTGTCCAGACAGAAATTGGCCTCAATATTCATGACCTTGCAGTGCCTACCAATACCTACACAAGACCCTCATAATAGGAGGAAAAGATGATGACATCAAATTAAAAGAGAGTCTAATGGAGAGAAGGTATGATGGGAGAGCAGAGTTATGCAGGGGAAAGTGGGGGGGAGGTAATTATCATGGTTTATTTTCTGTAAGTATAGAAGTTGTCAATAAAAATAAAATGAAATAAAAAATTAAAATTAAAAAAGGTCTCACCACAATAAATAGAACAAAGTCCAGATGGGTACACTACCCAAATCTATAAAACTTTTTAAATTTTTATTTATTTTAGAGAGAGAGGGAGAGAGAGAGAGCGCACCACGGCCTATAGCCACTGCAAATGAACTCCAGACACATGTGCTACATATGTATCTGGCTTACATGGGTGAGTACTGGGAAATCAAACCTGGGTTCTTAGGCTCTGCAGACAAGGACCTCAACTGCTAAACCATCTTTTCTGCCCTTTTTCAATATTTTTAAATGTTTATTTATTTGAGAGAGAATGAGAGAAAGTGGCAGAGAGAGAAAAAGAAATTTTTATAGAAGATCTAATACCAACACTTTTCAAAGTGTTCCAAAGTAGAAAATCATTTAATACTACCAAACTCATTTTATCAATCCAGTATTATCCTGATACTAAAACCAGATAATGACATCCAAAGCAATAAATGTTTTTTTTTTCTTGAAAGATACAAAAGGTAAAATGTAGGCATCAAAATAAAAGTCAACAAAAGTAGATTAATTTCCCTGATGACCATAGATTCAAAAAATGTCAACAAAATACATGCAAACTTATTTCAAGAATATATTAAGAAAATTAAAACCATAAACAAGTAGGGTTCATCCCAGGGATTCAGGATTGAATTAACATGAGCAAATCAGCATTTATAATTCACCATATAAATAAACTCGAGTACAGAAACCATATTATCATTTTTATAGATGCAGAGAAGGCATTTGACAAAATCCAATAAGCCTTCATGGTCAATCTTCTGGGGAAATTATGAATAGATGGAATATACCTCAAAATATTAAGGGGTATATATTTGATAAACTTATAAGTGACATTACTTTGAATCTGGAAAACCTGAGCACCTTTCCCCTAAAATCTGAGATAAGGCAAGCATGCCCATTGTCTCTACTCTTTTTTTAAATTTTATTTATTTATTTGCAATCAGAGAGAAAGAGAGATAGAGGAGACAGAGAGAGAGAGAGAGAGAGAGAGAGAGAGAGAGAGAGAATGGGCACGCCAGGGCCTCTAGCCACTACAAATGAACTCCAAATGCAGGTGTGCCTTGTGCATCTCGCTTACGTGGGTCCTGGGTAATTGAACCTGGGTCCGGGTCCTTTGGCTTCACAGGCAAACACCTTAACCACTAAGCCATTTCTCATGCCCCACTGTTTCTACTCTTACTCAATATAGTTACTGAATCTTACCTAAAGCAGTAAGACAAAGGGGATACAAATTGGAAAAGGGAAAAGAACAATTCTTATTTACATATGACAAGATTCTATATTCAAGACTAAGTGTTCCTACAGACTCTACCAGAAAACTCTTATATTTAATAAAGAATTTCAGCAACGTTTCAGGATAAAAAAATTAGTACAGAACACAAGTAGCATTCACATATTCCAATAATGAACTTGCTAAGAACGAAATTAGGAAACATGCAGCATGTTAACAAACACAGTAACTAGGATTAAGCCTCCACAGTGACCTGAAAGATGTTTACAAAGAAACCTTTACAGGCTGGAGCGGTTAAGGTGCTTGCCTGTAAAGCCTAAGGATCTGGGTTTCATTCCCCAGGACTCATGTAAGGCCAAATACACAAGGTGTGCATGTGTTTGCATTGTGTTCGTTTCCAGTGGCTACAGTACCTGGCATGCCCATCTCTTCCCCTCCCTCCCTCCCTCCCTCTCCTTCTCTGCTTTTCTCTCTCTCTCAAATAAAGAAAGAAAATATTTTTTTAAATAAGCTTTAGGAACCGGGCGTGGTGGCGCACGCCTTTAATCCCAGCACTCGGGAGGCAGAGGTAGGAAGATCACTGTGAGTTCGTGGCCACCCTGAGACTACAGAGTGAATTTCAGGTCAGCCTGGGCTACATTGAGACCCTACCTCTAAAAACCAAATAAAATAAAATAAAATAAACTTTAAAACACTTGTGTAAGAAGTCAAAAGTCCCATTTTATCTCTTATATATGTTTTCTACATTGTAATAATTGTATTACAAAAATAAGAGGATGTGAGTTTGACTATGGGCTAAGATTCTAGATAGGGGACTTGAGAAGGGAAAAGATGTGATGAGAAGAGCCAAATGAAAGATGTTGTGTGAAAACACAAATGAGAATAAGTTGGGGGATAGCATAAGCGGGGAGGGGAAGTGTGAAAGAAAGGGGGAGGGAAACAAAACAAATTGTATGAAAACACCATAATAAAACCTATTCTTTGTAAGCAAATAAAATAATAAAAATATTTTGTTAGATATATATGAATTTTTGACCAATCTAATAAGTGCATATAAAAATCTCAAAGTTTTCTATGCCTAATGAGAAAATACAAGAAGCAAAAACCACGTTAACCATACTTGCAAACAGACCAAGGAAAATTACTGCAACTATAATTCCTATGAACACAATGTTTCCTCCAATACAGAATACTTCTTGGCTTGTTTGAAGTGAAACTACTGCCATAAAGAAAAGAACAAAATAATGTTATGCAAAAACAGGAGAAACAATTTGATGAAATTTGCTAGTGATAGGATATTTTCAAACTCAGGAAACACTAGTAAATAGTGTAACTGCTTGAAGCATGTTGAAAACCTCCTCCATAGCTAGACATGGTGGCATACTCCTGTCTGTCCAGTACTGCATAGTCTGAGGAAGAAGGATTGAGAGTTCAAGGCAGGTTGGAATATGTAGTGAATTCCAGGCTAGGAAAAAAATATGTATCTAAATAAACCTGAATATCATGTTCCTTGTTTAAGAAAAGAGATAAGTAATCTCACTACAACCAGATCTTTTCAACAAGTTCTAGAGGACACAGCCAGGACAGCCATCCAAAAAATAAGAAAGAAAAGTTCATAAAGAAATTAATACACCTTTACTAATTTTTCATAATTCTTTACAGACTATCAAAAGCCAATGTATAGAAGATATTACAAATAGCAGGTGGATTTATCAAATTTTATAGATATATTGCAGGTAAATCTAAACATATTTTTCTGCAAATTGCAATGTGAATAAGTTTTTTATGCACATGGTATGAGATGGCACAAAAATCTTCCAGAAGAAGGTTGTATTCTGTAAGGCTTTTCTAGTGTGCACATAGAATATATTACAAATAATAAGTGGATTTATAAAACTTTATAGATATACTACAGGTAAACCTAAACACATTTTTCGGCAAATTGCAATGTGAATAAGATTTTTTTATGCACATGGTAAGAGATGGCACAGAAATCTTCCAGAAGAAGGTTGTATTCTGTAAGGCTTTTCCAGTGTACACATCTGGTACTCTTTAAAACTCATTTTCTCACAGTTACTTTGGGCCTTTTAATAGCATGTTAAAATGCACCTTAGAATATCAAAATAATAATTAACTAGCATCTTATCCAATGGATAAGAAAAAGACTTTTTTTGTAACAGTTGATCTATGGCCACCAGTTTATTGCACTAATCACTAATGTGAGAAAAGCTTCTTTTATGTAGATAAAATTTCATGTATTCTCCCATCTCATTTCTATTTCTGTCTGTAAGCATGTCATCTCTAATTAGGAATATCTATTCATGGAATTACTTCTTTTTCTTGTTTTATTTTAAATTTATCATAATCTCAATGTAAATTTTCCAAAACAGGACACCACAGCCCTTCTCAGAGGTAAGGATAATTAGTGAAGAAGTGTTTATATGAAAGGATATATGCATATGTAACCAATGACACATGTATCATAACATGTATGTATTACAAATACCACATGTTGGCTCTCATAAAAGGATCCTAACATGGGATTGTTTGATATTTTTGTAAGTTGTAGTAAGCATATTCTTATTGATAAGGAAACTAGAATGATGGTTGGAGAGAGAAGAAGCAGGGAAGGATGAGAGGAAGGGATACTTGAGAGGTAAGTAGACATACAGACTACAGGGGTTGGAAGGTGCTGGGTGGGAACTATGATAAGGGAAGGAGAGGTGAGATACATAAAACTAGAGATGGAATAATCCAGGACCAAGAAAACTTCCTCTTGGTTAACTAAGTAAAAATTATCGCAGAGAGAAGAACGAGGAAGGGAAAGAGGGAGAAAGAAAATGGGGAGAAAGAGAGACAGGGATTGAGCAGAAGCCACGTCCAGGGTTGGAGAAGTCTTTAACTTAAAGTAATAGGCTCTTTCTAGTAAATCCCAGTGCCAGAATCACATTACCCCAACAGTGAGCTGTTGGTGAGGTGCATGAGGCCCCCAAAACAATGTAAACCATTGCCAAAGCACAGGTTAACTACTTGAATTAAATGGTAAAACCTATTGCTGAGGACACCACAGGCTGAAGTCTCAGGGCATCAAGAGGTTATGCTAGAACTAAGTTGGAAGCCAGCTCCCTGCTTGGTAGCTGTCATAGTGCTGAAAAGCCTTATGTGAGCTGCTGGGGGATAAAAGTCTTCAATAGTGTGAGCAAACTGAGGACCATACAGGCTATAGCATCAACCAGCCAGGCAATACCCACCAGTAACAGTTTTAGCACATAACTGCTCTCTGATTGATAAGAGGCAAGCTCAGTGGGAAAGAATTCATGCCTGCACTACAAGCCACATCAAATCCTATGGCTTGGAAGGTCATATACCCTAGAGGGAAGCCTCCCCTGTTCTTTGGATAAAAAGAACGGTTTTGTTCGTCCAGCAAAAAGACTTCTAAATATCTATGTTTATACCTATTTGTTCAATGTTGGCTGTGAAAAAGCTGACTGCATGGCATGAGAAGATTCATCTCTTTCACATCTGCCAGAGCCCAGGAAAAACTACATAGGAAGTGTTGGGTTAAATGAGTGCTGCTCTCACTGCTAACCTGAGATGCTCCACAAAGAAGATGGTGGTGGACATTGAGGAGATGCAAAATTCACCAAAGCAGAAAGTCAGGTTAGCTGAGCGTTCAGCACTAAAGGAGACTTGAAGATGCTAAATAGAAATGTTTCATATGAGAGCAGAGGAATAATGCAAGTGAAGAGATGGGAACTCTGTGAATGAAAAAAAAAGGAAAACCAAAAAAATTTAGCTAATAAGCAGGTTGAAATACTGGCCTCTAGTCAGTTCCTAATAGAGTCCTTGTTCCCCTCTAAAACTTTATGAGTTTGGTCTCCACTGTCTGCTTTTCTTTCAACAGTCTTGATCATTCAAACTCCAGAATGGCTCCTTTAGCTTTGCTTATAGAATTTGAAGGCTTCTCAAGCCCAAAGTTTGAAACTCTTTCATGTTCCTCCCATAATTCAGTTCAGAACACTGTAAGGTTGTGTTTATCATAGCAATGGCCACATTTCTCAGTGCCAATTTTATGTATTAGTTAATTTTTTGTTGCTGTAAAAGGATTGACCAGAAGTGATGTAAGGAAGGAACGGGTTTATTTTGGTCTACAGTTCTAAAGGGATACATTCCATTATGGCAGGAAAGGAATAGCTGCAGGAGCAGGAAGCAAGATGGTCAAATTTCAGCCAGAGTCAGGAAGCAGAGAGAAAACAGGATGTGGGGCCAAGCAGTAAAATGTCCAGGCCTGCTTCCAGTTATCCATTTTTAAAAATAACACTCCATTTCCTAAAGGTCCCATATTCTTCCCCAACACAAACTACCAGCTAAGAAAGAAGCACTGAAACACATGAGTTATGTTGTATGGTGGGCATATTTCATTCAAACCCCCAAAATAGTTCTTTGCAATCTGAAAAAAGTTATCTTTCAAAATATCATTAATTATATATTATATATATACACACATATATATGTATATATATACACATATATATGCATATAAGAATTGTTTAATTGAACAAAAATTTGCATGACATTTATCACATAATCAGTATATTTTAGTTAAAATATTTGCATTTTCTTTTATATTCATTAATGTATACACATTCTTAAGACCTTCAGACATGTATTGTTATAGAAAGGCAATTGCTGTGTAACATTAGAAAAATTTAACACTTTGTTAAATAAGGCATTATAATTTTTAATATGCAGGATGATTTCACAGACCCTTCATAATTGTCTGTAAAAATAAGAGAGCACTTTACTTTGATACAAATATCACTAAGTACTAGAAATTTCATTACTAATTACCAATTAATATCTATTAGTCAGCATCCTTGTTTAGTGCTAATATATATACTTTTAGAAATTATCATTTACAGTTGTAGGAATACCAAATGATTATGTATTAAACATATATTTGCATATATTCAGGTTAGGTGCTGAAGATGAGTGAGACTATGTGGCAATTTTTTTTTCTGTGATTGGGTAAGTTCACTGAGAATGATCTGTTCCAGGCTCAACCATTTTTCCTCAAATTTCATTGTGTCATTTTTTCTTATTGCTGTATAGAATTCCATTGTGTAGATATACCACATCTTAGTTATCCATTCTTCTACTGATGGACATCTGGGTTGATTCCAGCTCTTAGCTATTACAAATTGAGCTGCTACAAACATGGTTGAGAAAATCTCTCTAGCCTGTGGTTTGAAGGTTTTAGGGTAGAGGCCCAGTAAGGGAATAACTGGGTCTGTTGGTATCTCTATACTCAGCTTTTTCAGAAGTCTCCATATTGCTTTCCAAAGTGGTTGTACCATCCTACATTCCCACCAACAGTGGATGAGTGTTCCTACTTCTCCACATTCTCGCCAGCATTTATTTTTATTTGATTTTTTGATGTTTGCTATCCTTATTGGGGTAAGGTGGAATCTCATAGTTGTTTTAATTTACATTTCTCTGATGATTAGGGATGATGAACATTTTCTTAAGTGTATGTTTGCCATTTGTATTTCTTCCTCTGTGAATTGCCTGTTCAGCTCTTTGCCTCATTTTGTGAGTGGGGTGTTTGACTTCTTACTGTTTAGATTTTTGAGTTCTTTGTAGATTCTAGAGATTAGGTCTCTATCAGTCGGATAACCCGCAAATATTTTCTCCCATTCTGTGGGTAATCTATTGGCTTTGCTTACTGTATGCTTGTCTGTAAAGAAACTCTTCAGCTTCATGTGATCCCATTGGTTGAGTGACGGTTTAAGTTCGTGAGCTACTGGGGTTTTGTTCAGGAACTCTTTTTCCATTCCTATATCATAGAAAGTACTTCCTATATTTTCTTCCAGTAGTAGTCGAGTTTCTTGTCTTATATTGAGATCTTTGATCCATTTGGACTTGAGTGTAGTGCATGGTGAAATGTGTGGATCAAGTTTCAGTTTCCTGCATATGGTTACCCAGTTTGTCCAGCACCATTTGCTGAAGATGCTGTCTTTTTTCCAGCCTATATTGTTTGGGCCTTTATCGAATATCAAGTAGCTATAGTTTCTTGACCCAAAGTCCGGGTCCTCAAGTCTATTCCATTGGTCTATACTCCTGTTTTTATGCCAGTACCATGCTGTTTTTATTACCATGGCTTTGTAATATAGCTTTAGATCAGGTATGGTGATGCCTCCAGAGGTATTTCTTTTTTTTTAATTTTTAAAATATTTTATTATTTTTTTTGTTTTGTTTTGTTTTGTTTTTTTTTGTTTTGTTTCAGAGGTATTTCTTTTGCTGAGGATATGTTTGGAAATGCGAGGCCTTCTGCCTTTCCATATGAAATTTGAGATCATTTTTTCTATCTCTGTGAAGAACACTGTAGGGATTTTAATTGGAATTGCATTAAATCTGTATATTGCCTTTGGTAGGACTGTCATCTTCACAGTGTTAATTGTGCCTATCCAGGAACATGGGAGGTCTTTCCATTTTCTCAAGTCCTCCTCAATTTCTTTTTTGAGTGTTTTTATGTTATCATTGTATAGATCTTTCACTTCCTTGGTTAACATTATTCCAAGGTATTTTATTTTTTTTGTTGCTATTGAAAATGGGACTATGTCCTTTTTTTCTTTCTCTGTATCTTTGTCATTTGCATAAAGGAAGGCTACTGATTTTTGTGCATTGATTTTGTATCCTGCTACTTTGCTATAGGAATTAATCACCTTCAGGAGTTTTGGGATGGAGTCTCTCAGGTCTCTTACATATATAATCATGTCATCATCGAATAAAGCTAACTTAACTTCTTCCTTTCCAAATTGTATCCCTATATATATTTATTACTTTCAATTATATTCTAATAATTTCTGAATGTTTACTTTTGACATATAATCTATATAATTCATTTGTCTCAAATTCATTTCCCAAAAATACAGCATACATTATTTAATTATAGTACATTTATAATATCTTGCTACTTATAAGGTGTCATTTTGATACTTTGTATTGAGACTTTTAATCTGTTTTTATTGTGCTAGAGAGATGGATTAGCAACTAATGCACTTGCCTGCGAACACTATAGACCCAGGTTTGATTCTGCAGTACCCATGAAAGCCAGATTCACAAGGTGGTACATGTGTCTGGCATTCATTTTCAGTGCCTAGAGGCCCTGATGTGCCAATTCTCATTCATTCTCTCTCTCTCTTTTTCTCTCTCAAATAAATAAAATATTTGTTCTTATTTATTTTTATAACATGAAAAATTAAAAGCAAATGAATAATTACAGTAAATTATCTTGACTTTTTACCTGGTAATGTGCTTTATTTTATTGATATATTCTGCTCAGTTATATATTTGTGTATATTAATAATAAGAGTATTTGGGAAGTTTTATCATTATCACTGTTATTAGTTATCTCACTATTTATTTAAATTGAAAAAATTTGTATTGAAACATAAACTGTTTACATTTAAAATGATATTAGTCATATAGTATATGTGTTATCAGTATTAAGTTAAAGAATATCAGTGAATGAATATACACCAGCTCTAAACTGGCAAGAAATATTCTATTTTTAAAATTTTATTTATTTATTTATTTGAGAGAGCGAGACTGGGAAAGAGGCAGGAAGACACAGAGAGAGAATGGGCATGCCAGGGCCTCCAGCCACTGCAAGCAAACACCAGTTGCATGTGCCACCTTGTGCATCTGGCTTATGTGGGTCATGGGGAATCAAACCGAGGTCCTTTGGATTTAAAAACCTTAACTACTAAGCCATCTCTCTAGCCCAAGATTCTTTTTTTTAAAAAAATCATTTATTTATTTATTTATTTATTTCAGAAAGAGAGAAAGAGGGAGACTGAAAGATAGGGGGAGAGGAGGAGGAAGAAGAGGAAGGGGAGGGAAAGGAAGAGAGAATGGGAGAGGAGGAAGAGAGATTATAGGTGCATCAAGGCTTCCTGTCACTGCAAACAAACTCCAGATGCATGTGCCACTTTGTGCATCTTGCTTTATGTGAGAACTGGGGAACTGAGCCCAGGCAATTAGGCTTTGCATGCAAGCCTCTTTATCCACTGAGCCATGTCCAGCTTCATGAAATAATGGCAGCAATGTCAATAAATGAAAGCGACAATGACAATGAAGTAATCAACCTATTTAATTTTTCAAAGTTGTCACTTTCCTCATATACAATTTTCATAGGCTCCATTTCCGAATTTTGAGTTCTCTAGATCTACACTATCAAAAATGGCAGTCATTTGTCACATATCTCTGTTGATCATTTTAAATGTGGTTAGAGCAAAGTGGGATGTGGTATCAAGACAAAATGCAGACTGGCTTTTGTAGCTAGAGAAAAACTGAATGTAAAATATATCATTCATGTTTATATTGATTACATTGTGAAATAAGTGGATTTTTATATGTTGGGTTAATTGAAATAACTTATTATTTAAATTTTATTGACAACCTCCATACAAATACATAATGTACCCTGATCAAAATATTTATTATAATTGATTATGGCTCCTGTAAAATTTTCAAACATATATGTGTCTCATGTCATTTCTATTGGGTAGTAATGTTCTACACTGAAGAACAAATTTATATGGTGTTGGAAAGTGCTATGTGAGCTGCTGGGGATGAAGCTCACAGACAATGTGAATAGGCAGTAGTACTGCAAGCTGCAAAATCAACTGTGCAGGCAAGTTGTAAACAGTGGTGAAATAGTGACACACAGGATATGGGGATAATTAACTGTTCTCTGATTGGCTATTAAGCCTGGTCAGTGGGAGAAAATTCATATCTAGTTTTGAGAACCAAGTTATAAGGCTATGGCTTGGAAAGATTAGACTCTAGAGGGAAGTTTCCACTGTTCTTTGGTTGAAAGGAGAGACTATTCCCATCAAAAGTGTTCTGTGTTTATCCCCTTTGATCTAGTGTGTTCTCACTGTTAGTTAGAAAATATGCCTTTTACAGAATCCAACTGTACTCTTCCACCCCAACTTACCTGTACATTCATGACTGCACAGTTATTAATTACAACCCCTGATGAAAGCCCTCTGTGAAATGGGAGAAGAGGAGAGGGAATATAAGAGTAGAACCCGACTGAATAGAACGATTGGACATTTTGTTCATACTATAAAATTCTCAATATAAATAAAAAGAAAAGATACATCACCTGTCTGGGGAGGTGTATTTCAAGATGGAGGCCTCTTCCACTGAATCCATGGAGAAGAACCATTATGAATACTTTCAATGCTGAAAGTAAAATATCCAACTGTCAACAGAATTCTGTATCTAACAAGATTTCTTTGAAATAGAAAATGAAAAAAAGATTTATCAAACCAGACACACACTAGACAACTTTTATCCAGACTATGTTCCCATTCATTGTCTCTAGGAAGTACTAGAATCTTACCAGAGGAAATGGTATTTGGTGGGAGTGGCAACATCAGGGATACTAGAAGGGCATTTCTTCAAAGAGGCTGAGGGCTGCCATGGCACCCCCCTCCTAACAGCCATCCGTAATTATAGTTCTCTACAGTTAAAACCTAGGAATTTATGAACCAATCTAACAGCTTATTTCTATGCTTCAAAGGAAGATCACTTAGCCTAGTTCAGAATCCAATCAGTGCCCATGAGAAGCATGATAGGATTTAATTTCAATCAGAATTTGTGTACATAGTTTTAGATTATTACTATAGCCTAAAAAATATAACCCTCAAAAGAAGTAAGGGGAGAGCACCTGAAAAGTAGGACTCTGGTGAGGTTGGGATGAATCCTAAGCTTAAAAGAAAAAAAAATTCTGTCTCTGGCCTGTAACTTCAAGTACCACATTGAACTGTTGATCAGAGAGACCTAGGAGGTCCCCAAATCAAGACGGCTTTCTTTTGGAGCACTTAACTACCTGCCTGAGGCAAAAGCTAAGACACTATTACTGAAGGCACCATATGCTTGTGGCACAGAGCACAGAGAGACCTGGCTGGAATTCAGAAGAAAGCCAGTCCCCAGATAGCCTGTCTAGTGCTGAAAAGCACTTCATGAGCTACTGGGGGAAAAAAGGCCACCAACTGTCTGAGCAACAGAGGTCTAAGCTACTCAGAAGCAAACACCCTGACAGGATATATATGCCAGTGCAATAGTGGCACACAGCCTCAGTGGGTAACCAATAGCTTTCTGATTGGGTAAGAGATCTGTTCAGTGTAAATGAACCCATATTTGGAATTTGGTACCATAACAGAATCCTATGGAGACAAAGATTATGTTCTCCAGTGTCAAGCTCTCACTAGTCTTTGGCTAAAAGAGGGGTTACATACATCAAATTCTCCCTAAATAAATAATGCTTATCCCATTTAAACTATGCTGACTGCATTCTCTGTTGGAGAATTTGTTTTTCTTTTACAGGTGGTAGTGAGACCAGAGGAGATAAACTACCCCTCGCACTTTAGCCAAGCAACAGCTGAATCCATGGAGAAATTGGAGAGATGAGCAAGAGTGCTGCTTCCATGCTGTTCCTGATAATCAGCACCAGGATGAAGGAGACAGACCCTGAGGATACTCAACACCTACCAAAGCAGAGATCCAGAGGCTCCTAAGCTCATAACTGTAGTAGGCTCATCAATGAAGTAGACTTAAAACACTTCCCACCACAGCTCAGGGAATTTTGTGGAAGAAGGGGTGGAAAGATTGTAAAAGCTACAGGTTGAGACATTATGCCCAGAGGCATTCCCCCCCCTCCAAATAACTGACTGCTGGTCCCACAATGCATAACCCACAACCCCATAGGGAATACTTGCAACCCTACTGAGGAAGTTCTAAACACAGTAAAAATTCAATCATTCCCTGTTTGATATACTGATTTAATAATAAATTTCTAAAAATTCAAATCAAGCTATTCCAGGTTGGGAATTGCATGCATATGAGAGAGAACATGTGACATTATCTTTTTGAGCCTGTGTGACCTCACTTATTTCAACTTTTTTCCAAGTCCATCCATGTTTCTGAAAATTTCAGAATTTCACTTTTACTTACCGCTAAGTATAATTCCATTGTGTTTATATGCCATATCTTCATTAACCATTCGTTTATGGGCACCTGGGCTGATTCCAGTTCCTACCTATTGTGAATAGAGCAGTGATGAATATGGTTGAGCAAGTGTCTCTGTGATATATAGCAGAGTGTTTTGGGTACATACCCAAAAGAGGTATAGTTGGATCTAATGGAAAATTTATTTTCAACTCTTTGTGGAGTCTCCATACTGACTTCCATAGTGGCTGAACAAGTCGATGAGGGTTCCTCTTTGCCCACACTCCTGCCAGTATTTTCTGTCATTTGTGTTTTTGATGATTGCCATTCTGACTAGTGTTAGATAGAATCTCAAACTTTCTTTAATTTGCATTATTCAAATGGTTAAATATGTTGAGGAAGGGAGGGGAGGAGGAGATGCTCAACAAGTAAGTTGAGGGACATTAACAAAAAAGAAAGAACACAGGATGGAAAGGTGTTGGGGAAGTTTGGGGAAGGGAGGGTGGGGCAGAATTAAATAAAACTAATGTTAACATGATCCAGTACCATAGAAACCTTTCTTCTGGATAAAATTCTATGTAGAAGATATAAATGATCCTCAGTAAGGGTGGGGGACATGAACGTAAGTGCTCCATAGAATGTATAGAAAGTTTAACCCTAAAACCATGGGCTTTGGCTGGTAAACACCAGGGCCAGAATTGGTTCCCCCCCACACAATGAGCTATTGGCCAGGGTGACCCACAAAATAATGCAAGCCGTTGCCAAAACACTTGGCTAACTGTCAGAGCTAAATGGTAAGACCCTATTGCTGAAGACATCACAGGCTTCACTCACAAGACATCAAGAGACCATAGTGGAATCAAGAGGGAAATCAGGTTCCTCTTGCCTAGCCCTCATAGCACTGGAAAGTGTGAGGGGAGATGCTGGAGGATAATAGTTAACAACAGCATGAATAATCAGGAGAACCTGCAAGTTATAAAATCAACCAGCCAAGCAAGAGGTATACACCTGTGCAATAATGGCACACAACCTATGCAGGTAACCAGCTAACTGTTCTTGAAATGGACATGAGATCCTCTCAGTGGGAGAGAGCTCATACTGATACTAGAAACCAAGTCCGAATCCCATGAATAGGAAACTCATAGACTCCAGAGAGAACCTCCATTGTTCTTTGGCTAAGAAGAGTAGGTACACACATCAAAAAGTCTCCGAAATAACTATGCTTACCCCCTTTAATCCAAGTTGCTCTCCCTTTTGGTTGGAGAATCTGTTTTACTTTACAGATGACATATAATGCTGAGGAGGTCCAGGATACACTAACAGATAAGTCACGTCTACCACATCTGCACCAGAGACCAGGAGTCACTGAAGAGGAAGCGGCAACATGAGTACTGCTCTCACTGCTAGCATGAAAACCAGTGAAAATAGATACTGTGATCATTCAAATCTCATCAAGACAGAAATCTAGAGGTTATGGAGAATTCAACACTATATGAGATTTTTTTTTTTTTTTTTGAGGTAGGGTTTCACTCTCATCCAGGCTGACCTGGAATTCACTACATAGTCTCAGGGTGGACTTGAACTCATGGTGATCCACCTGCCTTTGTCTCCTAAGTGCTGGGATTAAAGACGTGTGCCACCATGCCCGGCTCTCTATATGAGATTTCTAACACACCTGCCAAAGAACATTGTGAAAGAAAGGGCAGATTGTAAGAGCCACAAGGTGGGTAGGACTAGCCTGTGGCAAGTTTCCCACCCCCATAGAAACTAAGAATTCCCCACAATGAATGCCAATAACCTCACTGAGGAGGACCCTCAGTGCAATGGGGGTTCACCTCATTTAGAGATCTTTGGATTACATCTCAGGCTTCAGATACACTTCTTTTGACTCAACCTAGAGAGAGGAGACAGTAGACAAAAAAATGACACACGCTGATAGTGGTTTTCTTTTCTTGGTGTACTGTTTTCATGAAGGCTGTCTTGCTATGCACTTCTGGCCACCCTGGTACTTACCATGTAGCCCAAGAGGGCCTTGAACTCATAGTAATCCTACTGTCTGTGCCTCTCAAATGCTGGAACAAGCCTTTTTAACTTATTTATTTCATTTTGGCCATTTTGGGGATTGATCCCAAGGATCTAATATACCAAACAGCTGCTCTGCTTTTGTTCTTTTTTCTTTACTCTTTTTTTTTTTTCTCTCCTCCTCCCAGGTAGGGTTTCACTCTAAGCTAAATTGACCTGAAATTTATTATGTAATCTCAGGGTGGCCTTGAACTCATGGTGATCCTCCTACCTCTGCTTCCTAAATGCTGGGATTAAAGACGTGTGCCACCACACCAGGCTTTCTCTTGTTGTTTTGTTTTTTCTCCTTAGGGCGTGCTGGGGCTTACTTTATGCTAAGCAAGCTCTCTACCACTGAGCTAAATCCCCAGGCCCCATACTGAGCAATTTTACTACAGGAAATTAAAAACTTTAGGAAATCCTTGGGCAGGAGTGATGGCTCCAAGGTTAAAAACACTTACTTGTAAAGCCTGATGGCCTGTGTTTTATTCACCAGTACCCACATAAAGCCAGGTGAACAAAATGGTGCATAATTCTGGAGTTTGTTTGCAGTGGCTAAAGGCCCTAGGACACTCGTTCTTACTCTCCCTTTCTCTTTCTGTCCTTGCAAATAAGATAAATAAATAAATAAAATTTGTAGAAAATCCTCATAATTCCAGTACCTTGGACCTTCAAGACAGAAACGGACACTGCAAAGTTCCTTTGTCTGCCTAAAGAACAGAGCCACCAAAAAAGAGAGTTATCTTTAGTCACTTCTCAAACCAGACTAAACCCATCACAGGAAAACAATTATATTTATTACTCTGTGATTCTCCTCTACTGTTAGGGGATGCTTTTGCATTCTGTTTGGCAAGGTAGTAATCACATGTGATTATCTTCAACACAAAAGTATTTCCCCTGTTTTGTACAATAATAAAGATATAAATTTGAAAAAGAATGCAGTCAACAGAGGCTAACAAATTAACTGAAATAAGCCAGACCTAGAAACTCAAATACTACATATTTCCTCTCAAATTCACAATTCACCTTAAAAAAATAAATAAATAAGAAGGATTACTATTTTGTTGGAGCAGAGGTCTACTAAGATGAATGGAGGGCAAGAGAGTATGAAGCAGCAAGTAATATGATCAAAGAAACTACCTAGAGATGTGAAATTGTCATAAAATCATTCTTTTGTACAGATACATGCTGATAATGAAAACAAAAGCACAACACAGGATCATAGCATGAATATCACAATGCTTAAAATGTAAAAACTACAGCAATGCCAATAAATTCTTACAAGGATAGAAGTAAATTATGTCACTTTAACTGTGCTTGAGTGGCTATTTATTGAATATTTCTGAAAATCAAAGAAATTCTGAGAGAAAGCTAAACCTTGTAAATACCAAATGACACTGAAATTCTATGTTCAGTTAATTATAACATAAAAATAAAGATTTGTTCACAAGAAAACTTGCACATAAGTGTCTCTAGCAGATTGAATTATACAAAACTAAAGAAGCAAAAAGACCTAGAAATAGCTAGCTTATATTTATCAAGCTCTATATGGCTAAAAAAAACATACATGCAATGAAATTCACACACACACACACACACACACACACACACACACACCTGAGCAAAACTAGAACTACCAACAAGTTAGTGGGATTCAACAAGTCATGTATAAACTTCAAACACTTCTAAAACCTGAAACCAACAACCTACCTATTGAAGCAAAAGAATTTACATAAGACAAGAGAAAAAAAAGTAAATAAATGGAACTAGAAAGAAGGAAATAAAAGCAGAGTGGGAAAAAAAGTCCATTTCCACAAATGCTCTAGACATAACAAAAAAAAAAAAAAACACAGAGTAAGTAAGGTACAACAGTCCACTACTGGGGTTCCACATACCCCTAGACTCTCAACTCACCCATAAAGTGAGCTGAAAGTAATGATATAGTTCAAATATCAGAGAAAGACTTTAGATTAAAAGAAAAAAAAAAAAAAACAAGGAAAGCCAGACTTAGTAGTACATCACTTTAACCCCAGCACTCACTAGGGAGGCAGAAATAGGAGGATGCCTGTGACTTCCAGGCCAGCCTGGGACTACATAGAAAGTTTCAGGTGAGCCTAGGCTGTGGATGGTGGCTGAAGTTCTCCTGCTGGTCCTCGTGATCCTCTTCCTCATGAGCTGTTCTTCCATTCTTCCCTGCCATCCTCCTTCACATTCCTTCAATTTGTGAAGAGCTCTGGTGTGGGTGGACAATCCCCTCACCTGACTCTTTCTGTTTCTTTTTCTTCTCTGGCTTTTTCTTTCTTCTTTTCCCTTGGCACTGGCCTGTAATTCCCTGTACTAGGATGGGGTCTACACCCACAATGAGCTGTTGATCAGAGAGACCTACTAGATCTGTCAAAACAAACAAGACAAACTTCTGTCTGAGCACTTGATTACCCACAAGAGGTTAACGGTAAGACCCTACTGCTGAAGATAGCAATCGCTGTCAGCATGGACCATGGAGAGACCTGATTGGAATCCAGAGGAGAGCCAGTCCTAAGATAATCAGCCCATCTATAGTACTAGAAAGGACTACATCAACTACTGGGGGAAAGTGGCAAACATCTGTCCAAGAAACTCAAAGTCTAAGTGACTCAGAAGCAAACAACCTGAAGTGATACACAAGTAAAATAGTTTCACACAGCCATGGTGGGTAACCAACTGCTCTTGGGTTGGCTAACAAATCTGCTCAGTGGAAAGTAAACCATATCTGGAACTGGGAAACAAATCATAATCATATCTAGATAATGATTCTGCTTTCCATTGTCAAGCTCTCAGTAACCCTTAATGGGGGTGAAAAGGCCTAAGTGATGTCAGGGGAAGAGATTGAGTAAAGGAAAGGTAAAGGGAAGGCTAATCAAAATCTAAGAAGATATAAATAAGTCATATGGAAACCTACTATTTTGGACAATGAAACACATAGGAGCCATAGATTGTTACTAGAAAATTTTCCGTGCCAGGGATGGGATACCGTCCAGTGAGTTGTTGGCCAGGATGGCCCCTGATGCCCCCAAAACATTACAGGCCATTGCTGAGGTCTCTGGTTTCCCACCAGGAATAGATGGCAAGACCCTATTAATGAAGACTCCACATACTTGGGCTGCAAGTTCACTGAGAAACCCTGTTGGAGCTGAGCTAAAATCCTCCTCCATGTAGACCAGCTGACAGCTGGGAAAAGCCACACTGCATGCAGTTCAATGGGAGAGAGAGAAATCACCAGTGAAGATACTCAACAGTGGACACTGCATGCCTTATATTTGGCCAACGAGGCCAAATGAGCTAATGGTACAATAGTGCCATGTCTGTTATGGGGGAAAACAACCACTCTCTAATTGGACGGGAGGCCTGCTCCATGGAAGGGCATACATCCCTGATACTGAAAACCTGCAACAGTAAGCAATTCTCTTAATGTTCATACCCATATATTAATGATACCCTCACTTTTGGCTAGAGAACCTTCTCCTTTCAGATGGCAGTGACCTTGGGATGACTCTTAAGTCACTATGGTGCTGAGAAGATATGACAGAGGAGTGCTCAGCACTGAAATATCTGTATCACACCTTCCAAGGCTCAGGGTCCATTGTGGAAGGAGTGGTGGAAAGAATGTAAAAGCCAAAGGGAGGATAGGACTCCTTACAATGCTCGTCCCGACACAAAATGGCATGAATATCTATGTTCTCACAGGGCTTGACACTACCTACACAAGACAATCATAAGACGAGGAAAAGATCATGACATCAAAATAAAAGAGAGAATGATTGAGAGGTGGAGGGGACATGATAGAGAGTGGAGTTTCAAAGGGGAAGGTGGAGGGAGGGAGAGAATTACCATGGGATATTTTTTATAATCATGGACATTGTCAATAAAAAAAAAATATTGAAAAAAGAAAACCATTTTACAATTAAAGATAGACACCAACTTAGGAGTAAATGTTGGAAAAAAAGATATTACAACCAAAAGAGGTAAACAAGACCACATTATACTCATAAAGGGAACAACTCATAAAGAGGATATTATAATGATAAACATATATGCACCAAGCACCAATGCACCAAATTGTATAAAGCAAAATTTACTAGACATTTGATCAGAAATAACAGTGGCTGCTGACCCGAATACCCCACTATCATCAATAGGCAAGACTTTTAAATAGAAAATAGAGAAACAACTGACCTAAATAACACCATAGATCAAATGGACTTAAAAAACATTTGCTGTATGTTTCTTCCAAATTCTACAATATGCATACTCTTCCCAGGAGGTCATGGTACCTTCTACAAAACAGATCATGTATTAGGGAAAAATAGCATGTCTCCATAAATTTTGGAAACCTGACATAATTCCATGTATTATATGTGATCATAATGCAATAAACCTAGAAATTTATAACAAGACAAAAAGTAGAAAATACAAAAGTATCAAAGATTGAAGAACATACTACTAAAAATGAACTGAAGAAATTGAGAAGGAAATTAAAAATAACTAGAATGAAAAGATATAAAAACACAATATTTCAAAACTTATGTGACATAATGATGGCAGTCCTCTCAATGACTGTTACCTAAATTAATCTGAAATAAATAACTTAATGATCCATCTAAAGGCTTTGGAAAAACAAAATCAATTCAAATCCAAATGTACCAGATGGAAAAAAATAATCAAGATCAGGGCAGACATCCATGTATTAGAAATGAAAAAAACAATTAAAATTTGACTAATTTTTTAAAAAAACAAGATTAATAAAACCCTGGCCTAATTTAGCAAAAGAAAAACAGAGAGGATTCTAATCAAGATTAGAGATGAAATAGCAGGTGTTATCACCATACAGGATTTCAAAATATACCACAAAGAAATAATAATGAAACTAGGATTGTACTGATACATAGAACAATGGAACAGAATAGAATATTCATGTATAAATTCTGGTAACCACAGTCATCCAACCTCAAACAAAGTGGGAAAAAAAACACACTCTGGAAAAAAGAGACCACTTCCAACAAATGGTGCTGCAGAAATCAGATAAACACATGTGGAATAATGAATCTATTCCCTATTCTCTCACACTGTACAATAATCATCTCCAAGTGGATGAAAGACCTGAAACAAGTAGAGAAAGTAAGGATAAAGTTCCAAAATGTAGGTGTAGGGCAAGATTTTTTGAATATGACTCCAGTATTACAGGGAATAAGACAAGCACTCAACCATGAGGATCTCATGAAAATAAGAAGTAAACGTACATAGTTAAGTTGCATCAACACAGTAAACAGACATACTACAGAATGGAAGAAAATCTTCTCCATCTCTACATCTGAATGAGGTTTCATATCTACCTTATATAAAGATCTAAAAAATCAGAGCAATGAAAAATACAACAACCATAGTCAAAAAATGGCACAGGGAACTAAACAAAGAAATCACAAAGGAAGAAATACAAATGGCTAGTACACATCTGAAAGCACATTCAATGTCTTTAGGCATCAGGAAAATGTATATTAAAACTAATTTGAGATTCCCTCTCATTAATGTCAGAATGGCTATCTTTAAAAATAATCTAATTACGATAATGCCTCCACGATGTTGGGAAAGAGAAATTCCCATCCACTCTTGATGGGAGTGCTAACTTATACAGCTATTAACTATGCAAATTAGTACTGAGTTCCTCAATGGCTTAGCTGTTAAGGTACTTGCCTGTGGTGAAGCCTAACGATCCATGTTCTACTCTCCAGATCCCAAATTAGTCAGATGCACAACGGTAAGGCATTAAATGCAAGGTCACACCTGAACGCTAAGTGGTGCAAATGTCTGGATTTTGATTTCAGTGGCTGAGGCCCTGGTGTGCCAATTCTCTCTCTCTCTCTCTCACTCTATATTTCTCTCTTGCTCTCTCTAAAAAAATAAATAAAATTTAAAATTAAAAAAATCTGAAAAATAAATCTGCCATTTAGGGTAGGAAATGGAAATAGCTAGGAAATGGAATCATCCCAGATTTGTCAATGGACAAATAGATCATGAAGATTCAGGTAAGAAAAAGTAAAACACAGGGAAAAGGATACAGAAGAAAATATTATATTAACTAAGGTTACTCAGGCACAGAAAGCCAAACACTGCATGTTCCTTTCCATATGCAGATCCTAACATGGAATAAGCTGATTTGTATAAGCTATAAATATCAGTAGTACTGACAGGAGAAGCAGAGAGGGATAAAAGGAGAGGACTTACCTGTAAGTGGAAGGAAAAAACACATGGGTTAGAAGAGTTTGGGGTGCAGACTAAAGGAGAAAGGGATTGGGGGAGATAAACAAAATTAATGATGGCATGAATCAGTATCATACAAACCTTCTTTGTTACCTAATTAATGAGATAGACAGATAAACAGAGACAGAGACAGGTAGGCAGAATGAATGGGAATATTAGTTTGGGGATAAGCACCCTGAAGGAGTGGATAAAGTTTTACCTAAAACCATGGGCTGTTGTTGATAAATCCAAGGTTTAGAAATGGGCTACTCCATACAGTTAACTGTTTGTCAGGGAGGCTCATTAGGCCTCCAAAACAATGCAGGGCATTCCAAATCACTTGGTTTCCCACTAGAACCAAAATGGTAAAACCCTTTTGCAGAAGACACAACAGGCTGCAAATGAAGGACATTATGAGATCATGCTGGAATGTACATAAGTCAGGTCCCTATTCACTAGCTCTTATAAGGCTTGGCAAACTGCTAGGTATGAAGGTCACCAACAATGTATCCTGCCAGCTACCAAACAAACCAATGAGCTAGGCAAGATTTACTCAACAGTGGGATAGTGGTGTATAGATTATGGGGTAATCAACTGCTCTCTGATTAGATATAAATCCAGGAAAACCAAATCATAAGTCTATGGCTTAGAAGCTCATAAATAATATAGGGAAGCTTCAACTGTTTTTTGGCTAAAAGAGAGGTTACACCAGTCCAAAAATCTTCCAAATGGCTATATTTATACTTTGTCCATTCTGCTCTCACATTCTCAGTTACAGAATCTTTTTTTTTTTTTTTTTTGAGGTAGGGTCTTGCTATATCCCATGCTGACCTGGAATTCACTATGGAGTCACAGGCTGACCTCAAACACAGAGTTCCTCCTACCTTGGCTTTCCAAGCCCAGGGATTAAAGGTATATGGCACTGACACCACTCCCAGAAAGAATCTGCTTTTTACAGATAGGGGAAAATACCTAGGTGTCCCAAGACATAGAGTATAACCAGAAAAGACAGCCAATTGCCTGGCACAAGAGCAGTTATTTCTATCACAACTGCCAGTTTCCAGGAAACATTACAGAGGAAGTGGTGGATTAAGTATGAGCACAGCTCTCATTCCTTGCCTGAGAACCTCCTCTTGGGAGATAGGGATAGATACTGAAGAAACTCAAAATTCATCAAAGCAGAAAACTGGAGGCTCCTGAGAGTTTGCCTCTGAAGGAGACTTATGGCATGCCCTGCAAGGCTCAGGGAACATTGTGAAAGAGGGGATCAAAAGAAGCGCAAGGTAGAAATGTATAATCTGAGGCATTGCCCCCACCCCATAGAAATTGTTGCATTCTTGACCCCATGATAATTACTTATAACATTACTTAGGAGGGCCCTCTGTGGAACTGCACTGGGTGAGAGGAAACAAGATGGAAATATGACCAGTTTGCAATATGTTCATAAAAAAAGTTCTCAATTAATGATTATCATTCATGACCGATTGGGCTTCAAATCAAGGATGCAGGATTGATTCAACATACAAAATCAAAAAATGTAACACACCATATTAATAAACTTAAGGATAGAAAGCTCATGATCAGCTTAATTGATGAAGAAAATCCAATCAACAAAAATCTCACTTTCATGAAAAGAAAACAGGAACAGGTGGAACATACCTCAAAGTAACAATAGCCATATATGACAATACCATACCAATAGCATATGAAATTGAGAGAAACTGAGTCCATTTCCTCTTAAATCAGGAATGAGAAAAGCATGCTCACTTTGAAGAATTCTGTTCAATACAGTTCTTGAAGTCCTATCTAGAGGAGCAACACTAAAAGAAGACATAAAAATAATCATAAGGAAGGAAGTAACACTATCCCTATTTACAGATGACATGATTCTTCTATACTTAAGAGAACTCCCCCAAAAAAATCTTCAATAAAATCCAAGAACTAGCTGGGCATGGTGGTGCACACCTTTAACCCCAGCACTCAGGAGGCAGAGGTAGGAAGATCAGTGTGAGTGTGAAGCCAGCCTGAGACTACATAGTGAATTCCAGGTCAGCCTGGGCTAGAGCAAGACCCTACCTTGAAAACAACAACAAAATAAATAAATAAATAAATAAATAAATAAATAAATACATTATAAAAATGAACAAAGAACTAAAAATTTCAATAATGGTGGAGAATAAAATATCAACACACAGCCAGGCATGGTGGCACACGCCTTTCATCCCAGCATTCGGGAGGCAGACGTAGGAGGATCGCCATGAGTTCAAGGCCACCCTGAGACTCCATAGTGAATTCCAGGTCAGCTTGGGCTAGAATGAGACCTTACCCCCCCAAAAAAAACAAACAAAATCAACAGACAAATATAGGTAGATTTCATCTATAATAATGAATTAGCCAAAAAATGAAATTTAAGAAAGCTAGCACATTCACAATCTCTATAAAAATTAAATACATAAGAATAAACCTAACCGAAAACATGAAATGCCTATGAAATAAAAACTTCAAGACAGTAAAAAAAATGAGAAGAAAGTCTAAGAGGATAGCAGACAAAAAACTTCCATGCTTCTACACTGATGGAATGCATTTTGTGAAAATGGCTACATTACACAGTAACCTACACATTAAAAATAATCTTCATAAATCTAAAACGCAAAAAAATCCAGGATATGACAGATATGCCAAGTATAAAGTGGGGAAAGTTTCATCCTAAAACAAAGTCTCTGGCTTGGGAATCCCAAGACTGGAACTGGGTTAACCCCCACCATAAACAGTTGTCGAGAGATCTATGAGGTCCCCGAAACAATTCAAAGTGAATCAAAGAACTCAATCTAAAACCTGAAAAAAAGCACAAAAATAATAGCAGACAAAATAGGGAACATATTTCTGGATATAGGTACAAGCAAGAACTTTCTAAACAAGATTCCAGTAGGAGAGGAAATAGTCCCAAGTATCAATAAATGAGACATGAAATTAAAATGTGGATAAAAGAAACCATCAGCTAAGCAGTCAGACAGCCTATGAAATGAGGAAAAATCTTTGCCAGCTATACTTCAGAAAGGAGGTTAATCACAGGAATTTACAAAGGATGTAAAAACTGAGCACCTATAAAATAAAATAAAATAAAAATGGCAATAACCAAATGGGTAAATGATACGAAGAGATAATTCGATTAGAAGAACCGCAAATGGTAAATAAATCCTCAAAAATTATTCAACATCCCTAGCCATTAGGGAAAGGCAAATTAAAACCACTCTGTGATACCATCTTACCCTAATCAGAATGCCTTTCATCAAGAAAACATCCTAATGCCAGGGAGAATGTTGGGAAAGAGGAACCCTCACCCAGTGTTGGTGGTATACAAACTAGTACAGCCATTAAAGATAAAAGCATTAAGGTATTATTTTAAAAAGCTAAAAAGATTTCTTCCATATAACCCAGCTATACCACTCCTGAGCATATTCCCTTAGTACTCCACATTCTGCTACACAGAACTTTCATGTTCATGTTTATTAAAGTTATAAGAACTTAGAAATGGAAATAGTCTAGGTGTCTACTGGCAGATAAATAGATAATAAAAATATGGTACTTATTCACAATGGAGATTTATTCAATAGTAAAGATAAATGAAATTATGAAAATTTCCAGAAAATGCATGGACCTTAAAACAATCATTATGTGACCAAAACTCTGAAAGACCAAAAGGACATGTTCTCTATGATACGTGGATCCTAGCTTGACATATTTATAACTATATCTGTAAGGAGGTTGGAAAATGTGTGTTAAATCTTTAAAGATAGAATGGTAACCAAGATGGTATATGAAAAGAAGAGCAAGAAGGGGTACTAAGAGAAGGGTTAAAGGAGACATGTGTCATGTAAAGAAAAGGTGGAAGATATTAGCCGGAGGGGATCTGTGAGGATAGAAGAATTGAGGTAAGGAGAGGGAATGAAGATGAACTAAAACAAATTGTATTTTTAAATCTTAGAATGAATGTTGTTTTAATCTCTTTATGTCAGCTAAAAGCAATAATTTAAAAAGTTTGAGATAAGATAATATAACTTCTCCATTTACTTTATTAACTAGATGTACAGGTGGAAATCCTAGAATACTGTAATTAGGAAATATATCTTAAGATACTGAAAAAAAAAAGTGACCTGCTATCAAAAACTGGGCTGGGATGCATGTTCAGTTGGTAAGCACTTGCTACAACAGAATAAGTAGCTGAGTCTAGATCCCTAGCATCCATATAAAAGTTGATGTAGTAGCATTCAACTGTAACCCCAGCTCTCAGGAGGTACAGGCAAGAAGATTCCTGGGATCTTATTTACAAGCTCATTTAGCTGAATTAGAAATTCTAGGTTCACAGAATAAGGCAGAGGATATCAATCATTGCCTTCTGGACTCCACATACATGTAAAACACACAAATGCCCAACACAGAGGCACACACATAAAAATAAAATATTTTGTTGTCTAATATTAAAACCATGAAAATTAAAAATAATATTTCTGCTTCTTTTTTTTCTAGTTGATATGTAAGAAGCTTGGAAATTGTCATTACTATCCACACAGCAATAAAAAATGTGAAAAAAAATGTGTATCAACTCCTATTAATCTATCAGAAAACTGATATCATAGGAAGACATGCTGCTTCTGGTATTGCACAGATAAGAAAACATAGACCATCACATCTCAGAAGACCAAAAAGTCTGGGATACAGGCCAAATGCTAGTGATGGGAAAAAAAACCTGTTACAGTACAAAGAAATAAATATCTGAAAGCTTATTTAAGAAGTGTCTGGAAAAAACAACGAAGGAGAGTTTAAAAGGAGATAGGGGACAATTTTGCCCTAGGATACCTACAGATAAAAGAAACAGTTGTGGGGGCTAAAGAGATTTATCAGCGGTTAAAGCACTTGCTTACAAGGCCTAATGACCCAGGTTCAATTACCTAATAGCCATGTAAAGCCAGATGCACAGAGTGGTGCATGAATCTATACTTAATTTGCAGTGGCTGGAAGCCCTAGTTGGCTCATTCTCTCTGTCTCCTTTCTCTCTCTCTTTTTTTTTAAATTAATTTATTTATTTATTGAAAGTGACAGAGAGAGAGAGAGAGAGAGAGAGAGAGGGAGGGAGGCAGAGAGAGAGAATGGGCGTGCCAGGGCTTCCAGCCACTACAAATGAACTCCAGATGCATGCGCCCCTTTGTGCATCTGGCTAACGTGGGTCCTGGAGAATCAAGCCTCGAACCAGGGTCCTTAGGTGTCACAGGCAAGCGCTTAACCGCTAAGCCATCTCTCCAGCCCTGTCTCCCTTCTCTCTATCCCTCTCTGCTTGCAAATATATATACACACAAACAGTGATGCTTAGCCAGAAAACAAAAACTTTGATAAACTAGAGGCACATGTAACTAAGTTCCTATATGAAATATATAAATTCAAGTTTGCAATACAATATTACAACACATTCTGAGAGAAAACATTCCTTTTATATAAACAGTTTGAAGAGATAAAGCATGAAAAGTTTAAGGGCATGACTAACAGATGGTAGATGCTGGGAAATTGAATCCTGGGAATTTAAAATAAGTTTTAATAATTCATTAAGCTCTACTGGAAGAAATGCAAAGCATGAGAGAGCAGAGGGGTAATGTAAGTGAAGAGATCGGTATTCTATAACTGAACCACAAGGTAAACAAAAAACATGCTCTTCCTCAGATGTATCTTTAAACAGTGTATAGAGAAAACTGAGATGATGAACAAGTTTGAATACTTGCCCCTAGCCAGTTCCCAATACAGTCCCTGTTCCCCTCTGAAACCTTATGAGATATCCCTCCATTGTTTGCTTTTCTCTCTGTATTTTGGTCAAACTGCAGAGTGGCTCCTTTAGCTCTGCTTATAGCATTGTAAACTTCTCTAGCCCAAGGTTACAATTTCTTCCATGTATCTCCCACAATTCAGTTCAGAACCCTATAAGCCACATGGTTAAGCTTGTCACAGCAATAGCTACACTTTTCAGTACCAATTTTCTGCATTAGTTACAATTTGTTTCTGTGACCATACTGTACCAGAAGTGATATAAGGAAAAACAGACTTATTTTGGTCTACAGTTCTAGGGGAATATATTCCATTATGGTAGGGTAGGCATGGCTACAAGAGCAGGAGGGCAAGATGGTCAAACATTAGACATAATCAGGAAGCAGAGAGTAAATAGGATGTGGGGTCAAGTTATAAGATATCCAGACCTTCCTCTACTTATCCAAATAATTTTCCCAAATAATGCTTCATATCCTAAAGGCGGTACAACCTTCCCTAAAACATTACCAGCTAGGGAAGAAGCACTGATATACATGAGTTATGTAGAATGGTGGACATATTTCCTTAAATTCCCAAAATATAGCTATACATTTGAAGCAAAAAGTTATCTTTCAATATATCATTAGTGATTTGCCTTCCTGTCACTATTTTTTTCTCTTATTTGTTACAAATTTTCCATTTGCTTTGAGTAAGAAATTTTTTTTTTTTTGGTTTTTTGAGGTAGGGTTTCACTCTAGCTCAGGCTCTCCTGGAATTCACTATGTAGTTTCAGGGTGGCCTCGAACTCACGGTGATCCTCCTACCTCGGCCTCCCGAGTTCTGGGATTAAAGGCGTGTCCCAACATGCCTGGCAAGTAAGAATTTTTTTAATGTAGCAAAATATTGCTTATATAAGTAAAATGTAATTAGCACTAAAAAATTGTTAGCACATACACAGGTATATAACAATTGTACAATTGGGTATAAATGTTACATAGCATGCATCATATTCTTAGTATATTTTACTTAAATTATTTGCGTTTTTCTGTATACTTATTCATCCATGAACATGCTTAACAACTTCAGACATGTCAGGCACTGCCAGGAACAGGCTGAATCCTTCAAGAGACAGGCCTGCACTGCCAGGCATGGCTAAGGACCCCTGGGCTACAGAAGGCCACTCTGTCTCCAAGCCTGGCACACCTGAACTTAGGCTTTGCCCATAGCCCTGTGACCTTTGGCCAGTTGCCTAGGAAACTCCTTATCAGCTAGCACTCTTCACACAGCCTATCCCCCTGTGACCCTTTGCCCACCACTATGTAGATTACCTGACTCTTTCCCTATGTGCAGGAAGTAATCTTTGAACCCACCAATCCCCTTAGGGCTCTCTTCCCATTCTCAACTGCTTATAAACCCAGTTCCCTGACAAATATATGAGCTGTTCACAGAGACTGCCAACCAAAAGCGGTCCTTTTATCACATGCACAACCTTGCTCTCCATGGTTGCCTGGACACCTTCGGGGAATTGCAGGCCCAAGGATCCAGGGACCCACACAGACATATGTTGTTACAGAAAGAGAATTACTATATAACATTAGAAAATCTAAAATCTTTGCTAAAACATGTCATATTAATTTTGAATGCCCAGGACCACTTCATATTCCTGACATTATCTTCTGTCAAAATAAAAGAAGACCTTACTAATATAACTAAGTACTTAAAATATTTAATTATTAAGTACAAATTAATTTCTGTTAGTCTATGTCTTTGAGTGTAACAAATCTCTTCAGGAGGTCTTTTTTTAAGATGACAGAATAAGAGTCACACAAAGGGAGTCAGGGGAATAAAGAGGCAAAACACTGAATGTGCATTTGTCTCCCAAATAAAAAAAAAATGAAGGTCAGTACATAATTTTTAACTCAGGAGAGAACCCAGCAGAGGACTATCAGGAAGCAGAATTTTTGGCAACCACTCATACAGTATGGTTTTGTCTCCATTTCTCCAGACCTCAGCAGCAATGGTGGCTGGAAAGTTCAGTGGCAAGTACCTGGAAAACCCAATCCCTAGGGCTTGACAAACATGAGGGAGTGGAGAAGTGATGGTGGAGCAGGGAAAATTGAAAGGGGGTGGTAAATTGTCTGCTGGCACTAATAGGAGGAAACATGAGGGAATGGGTTAGCAGCATGAGCAGGGTATTTAACCCAGGGGTCCTTGGTCCCTGGCATACTGGGTCCTGTAATTGATGCAAGCAGGGAGTCATCACACCAGCTTTGAACACCTCTTGCTGCCAAACAAGGGGTCTACCTAGAGATGGGCAAAACCCAACACCAAACAAACCCAAAGTATCAAGGGAAGAGATCCTCACCAAGAATAATTATTCCCACTGTTGTAGTTGGCTTCATCTTTTATGGCACAAAGCTCCTGATCAAAGCACCTTATGGGAGTAAAGAGAAGCTCCATGATAGCAGGAGAAAACGTGCATGAGCAAAGGTTGGACATGTCCCCCGAAGCAAACATCAGGTTGACAACAGCATCAGAGAGTGTGTCCAACACTGGCAAGGGTAATCTTGCTATAATACCCATAAACCAGCCCCCAGCAACACACCTCCAACAAGGATCTAATTTCCAAATTACCATCAGCTGTGGATCAAACGTTCAGGACAAATAAATTTCTGGGGGACACCTGAATCAAACTGTCATACCAATAATGGAAACTTCCAATGAAAACACAGAGGATACTCCAGACATAGAATCCCCAAATGAATACATCATAAGCATATTAAATAAACTTAATGAGGACATGAACAAATGCAACAAAAAAAATCAAAAGATGGTGGTGCACACCTTTAATCCCAGCACTCAAGAGGCAGAGGTAGGAGGATCACTGTGAGTTTGAGGCCACCCTGAAACTACATAATGAATTCCAGGTCAGCCTGGGCCAGAGCGAGACCTTACCTCGAAAAACAAAACAAAACAAAAAAAAAAATCAAAAGATGCATGAAGGAAGTGGAATAGAACCAAGAACAATGAAAAAGAGTTCTGAATAGATATTGAAACAAAACTGAAGAAAATGAAAAGGATCTCAATAAACAGATAAATGAATTGAAGGAGAATCAACAAAAATAAACTCAGCAGTCACAGCAATATGTTCAATGAAGACATGATGATAGAATGAATTCTAAGAGACAGTACAAAAGTCAACTCAAGAACTGAAGATGAAGCACAATGAAGAGATAGGGGAAAAAAACAGTGGAAAACAAAAATGAAATCACTGTTTTAAAAGCTTCCATAGAAAGCCTCAAACAGAATAGATCATATGTAGTACAGAATATCAGAACTCAAAGACAAAACAGAGGTAATAGACTGGGAGTCCAAAAATTATGACAAGTCCAAACACACACACAAAAAAACTTTACCATAGTGTATGAGTAACATGGGTATACAAGAGGGGAACAAATATGGGCCAAAGGCAAAGAGAATATCTTAAACAAAACCATCAAAGAAAAATTTCCTAATCTCACGACAGACCCACCCAGATAGAGAAGGTGCATTGAATACAAATTAGACAAGACCAAAGAAGAAACATTTCATAACACTTTATAGTTGAAACACTAAGCACAGAAAACAAGGAGAGAATACAAAAAGCAGCAAGAGAAACAGTTCATTACATACAATGGCAAGCCCATTAGAAAGACCTCTGATTGACATTTAGCTTACCCATAACTGTGGGCTAACTCCACAATGCATGACCCGTATACCTCAACAAGGAGGGGCCAAGGGGAGGGGGAAGGTCACGGATGAGCCTAATAATGGTACCAAACTAACTGTATTTGCTGAATACAAAACTAACTAATAAAGAAAATAAATAAATAAATAAAGTCCTCGGGGAAAAATGAAAAAAAAAAAGAAAGAAAGAAAGAAAGACCTCTGATTTGTTGATGGCAATTCTAAAATCCAGAAGAGCTTGATATGGAGTACCACAGATATTAAAAGATATAGCTGACAACCCAAACTACTATATTCAGCAAATGTATCCCATATAATAGGTCATGAAAAAACAAAACCTTTTCATGATAAAATAAAGCTCTAAGAATGTATGAGCACAAAACCAGCCCTGCAGAGATTTCTGTTGTGAACACTCCACACCAAAGAAATAAACAATCATCACCAAGTGACTACAAGAGGGAAAAAGCAATGACCAAAACTAGAAAAGACATGAAAACATAAAAAACTCAAGAAAATATCAAACTCCACAAAGCCTTCAACATGAGAGGGATTAACTCAAACCTCAGTTATATCTCTGAACATTAACAGACTCAACTTCCCAATCAAAAGTCACAGGTTAACATGTTGGATCAGAGCACAGGATCCATCTATTTGCTGTTTATAAAAAACATACCTTACCATTAAGGATAGTCTCCACAACAAGGTGAAAGGAAGGAAAATGATTTTTAAAGCAAAGTTTGATTACCCAGTACCCACATAAGCTAGATGCAAAAGATGGCACATTCATCTTGAGTTTTTTACAGTGGATAGAGGCCTTGGCATACCCATTCTCTCTTTCTTTCTGCCTCTTTCTCTCATTCTCTCAAAATAAATAAATATTTAAAATAAGAAATGTCCAGGTATGGTTATACCAATATTGGACGAAATTGACTTTAAACCAAAAGTAATCAAAAGAGATAAAGAAGGCCACTTCTTACTCCTTAAAGGAACAATCCACAAAGAGGATATTACAATCATGCACTTATATACACCAAATAAAGGTGCACCAAACTTTATAAAGCAACATCCACTAGACAATAAACCAGAAAGAAATCCCAATGCAATTATTGTAGGAAAGAGTTTAGTACTCCACTATTGTCAATAAACATATCATCCAAGCAGAAAATTAGCAGAGAAAAAACAGAAGTACCTGCAGAATATTCCACCCAAATTCCACAGAATACATTCCTCTTAAGAACTCATGGGATAGATCATTCTCAGAAAACTCACCCAATCACAGAAAGATAATTGTCGCATGGTCTCACTCATCTGTAGCTCCTAATCTGAATCTGTCCAAGATGCTGACATACCTAATAATCAAGATTAGAGCAGAAATTTGTCAATTGTAAATTAAGAAAATTTAAAAACTGATGAAACAAAGAGCTAGTTCTTAAAAAAAATAAAGGAACAAGACTGATAAAGCTCTGGCCAAATTGATCAAAAGAAATGAAGAGAAGACTCAAATTAACAAAATTAGAAGTGAAAATAGAGCTATCACAACTAAGATCAATGAAACTGGGTGAATCATCAGGATATATTTTCAAAACCCCGTATTTCAAAAAATTGGAAAATGTGGAAGAAATGTATGCATTCCTAGACAAATAATACATATAAAATTAAACTCAAAACACATAAATTAACTAAACAAACCTATTTGATAGGGATTAAAAAAGTAATTAAAAACTTCCCATCAAAAAAGTACAGACCCAGATAGATTCAATATTGAATTCTACCAAATCTTCATTGAAAGCTAATCTACTTTTTCTGAAGTTATTTCATACAATTGGTAAAGAAGGAATGTTCCTGAACTCCTTCTATAAAGCCATCATTACTCTGATACCGAATCAGACAGAGACACAACAAGAAAATTATAGACCAATACTCCTGAAGAATTTAGATGCAAAAATCCTGAATAAAATACTTGCAAACCAAATCCAAGAATACATCAAAAGCATTATCAACCTCACTCAAGTAGATTTCATCCCACAGATGTAGAGATGCTTCAACATATGGAAAATGACACATGTAATACACCACATAAACTTAAACACAAAAACCAAATGATTATTTCAAAAGATGCAGAAAAAGCCTTTGACAAAATACAGCATCCTTTCATCATTAAAACACTGGAGAGACTAAGGATGAAGGGACCATATCTCAACAAGTAAATGGTACACACAAAGCACATGGAGCCCATACCATACTAAATGAAGGAAAATTCAAAGCATCCCCATTAAGGTCTTGAGCAAGACAGGGGTGTCCAGTCTTACTCCCTTTCAACACAGTACTAGAAGTCCTAAATGAAGCAATAAGACAAGAGAAAGAAATAAAAGGGATAGAAATTGGAAAGAAAGAAGTGAAACTAGTCATATTTAACAGATGACATGATTCTACACATAACTATCCCAAAAGACTCAACCAAAAACTGCTAAAGGCAATAAATCCTTTCATTAAAATATCAGGATATAAAATCAAAACACAAAAATAAGTAGCTTTCCTGTGCATCAAAGTCAAACAGATATATGGAGAACGAGATCAGGAATGCTACCCCATTTTCAACAGCCAGAAAAAAAATATCTCTGAATATCACTAACCAAGGAAGCAAAGAACCTATGAAGTGAAAACATAAAAACAATGAAAAAAGAAATGGAGAAGGATATAACAAGATGAAAAGACCTCTCCTTCTCATGGATATTTTGGAAAAATTAATATTGTAAAATGGCTATCCTATCAAAAGCAATATACAGATTCAACATAATTCTAATAAAAGATTCCAGCAACATTCTTCACAGAGTTAGAAAAAATAGTCTCAAGATTCATATGGAGCCACAGAGAGCCTTGTATAGCAACAACAACAACAAAATCCAATTCTCAGCATGATACTGGCACAAAACAGACATACAGATCAATGGAATAGAAGGGAAGCAACTACAGCTACCTGACCTTTGAAAAGGGGCAAAAAATCCTTACTACAGAATAGACAGCATTTTTAACAAATGGTGCTGAAGACTTTTGATAACCATACATAAAAGAATGAATTTAGATCCACTTTTCTCACACTGCACAAAAATCAACTCCAAATAGATTAAAAACCTCAATATATGACCTGAAATTCTAAAATGATTAGAAGAAAAAAATAGCAAAAACATACCAAGATACAGGCACAAGGAAAGACTTTATGAATAGGACCCTAGTAGCCAAGGAAATTAGATAAAATCTCAACCAATGGGATCAGATGAAGTTAAAATTCTATTATACAAATGGCTAAACATGATCAGAGCTAATAGACAACTAAAAATGGAGGAAAATCCTCACCAGTTACACCTCCCACTGAGATCTCATATCTAGAATTTACAAAGTACTCAAAAATCTAAGCAATAAAATAATCAAACAATCCAATCAAAAAATGGCATAGAAACTAATAGAGAATTTGTCAAAATATAATAAATGGCCAATGTTTTCTCAAAGACTTATTCAAGGGCTGGAGGGGTGGCTTAGCAGTTAAAGTGCTTGCCTATGAATCCTAAGGACATAGGTTCAACTCCCCAGAACCCAGGTAAGCTAGACACACAAGGTGATGCATGTGCATAAGGTGATGCCTGCATCTGGAGTTTGGCTGCAGTGGCCTGAGGCCCTGGCACAGAAGTTCATATTTTCTCTCTCTCTGTCTCTCATAAAATAAAAGAGTTATTCAACATTTTTAGCTGTCATGGAAATGGAAATTAAAACAATTTTGAGATTCTAGCTTACTCTAGTCAGAATGGAAATAAAAAAAAAATGACAACAAATGTTGGCAAGGCTGTGGGGAAAGCAGAACTCTTATCCACTGCTGGTGTGAGTGCAAACTGTGCATCCACTATGGAGATCAGTATGGAGACTACTGAAGAGATGAAAATATATCTACCAATATCTATTTTTTCAACTTTTTATTTTATTTTTTTAAATATTTTATTTATTTGGGAAAGAAAGGGAGAAAAAGTGGCAAACAGAGAGAGAATAGGCATGCCCGGGCCTCCAGCCACTGAAAACGAAGTCCAGATGCATGTGCCAACTTGTGTCTCTGGCTTATATGGGTACTATGGAAATCAAATCTGGGTCCTTAGGCTTTGCAGGCAAGCACCTTAACCACTAAGCCATCACTCCAGCTCCCTACCTACCAATATCTACTACCTGATCTAGCTATTGCATTCCTGGCATATGCTCTAAAGATTCCACAGTGAGCTGTTGGTCAAGGAGATGAATGAGGTTCCCAAAACAATACAGGCCATTGACAATGCACTTGGTTATCCACCAAAGCTAAAAGCTAAAACGCTATTGCTGAAGACACCACTAGCTGCTGTCACATTACATTGAGAGACCAAACTGGAACTAGAGAGAAGCCAGTTCTATCCTGGAAAGCCATGTGATGCCGGAAAGTGCTATGGGAGCTGCTAGGGGATAATGGCCACAAATAGCCCGAAGAAGCAAGTGACCCTTCAAGCTACACAATCAAACAGCTGGGCATTAAGTACACACCTTTTCAATAGTCGCACACTGCTTTTGAGGGTAATCAGCTGCCCTCTGATTCGATGTGAGACCTTCTCAGGGGGAAAGAACACACTCTGGTACTTGGACTCAAGTCAGAATCCCATGACTAGGACACTCACAGACTCCACAGAGAAGCCCCCTTTGTCCTATGTATCAGAAGAGTGTGCATATACATCAAAATGTCTCTCAAATAATTGTGCATACCTCCCTTATTCAAAACACTCTCATTCTTGGTAGTAGAATCTGCTTTATTTTACAGATCGCATAAAATACTGAGAAGATCCAGTTCTATCAATACAGTAAGAAAAGACGGCCAACTGCACACCATGAGACATGCCACCCATACCACATTTCCGGGGCCCAGGAGAAACTGCAGAGGAAGAAGCAACATGAGTATTTCTTCCACTGCTAGTCTCACAAGCAGTCCCAAGGAAACTGTGGCAGACAGTGTAGCTAAGCAAAGTCCATCAAAGCAGAAATCCAGAGGCTTCAGAGAGCTCAACAATAAATCAGACTACTAATAGGCACACCAAATCTCAGGGATTATTGTGTATGAGGGGCCAGAAAGACTGTAAGATCCATGGGTATGAATATCCAGAAGCATATTCCTCATCTACAAAAACTAACTGAGGACTTAATGAACTCACAGTGAATACCAATAACTCCATTAAGGAAGGCCCTCACAGAAACTGGGGAAGAGGGGATATAATATTATAACCTTTGTAAATAAATAAATAAAACTTTAAAAAAAGAAAAATGGGAACATGAATATAAAGTAATGTATCATTACATTCATAATTTTTACATTTTATTAACTTACATGCTGTATACAATAAAAAATAAATATATATTTATCAGAAATTATTGTTTATACTTTCATGAATAACAAATAGTTATATATTAAGCTAGTATAATTGCATTTATTTATTACTTTCAATTATATTCTAATTATTTCTGAATACTTTGTTATGATACATAGTCTATATAAATCATTTATGTTCCAATTAATTTTCTAAAAATATAATGTAAATTATTCAATTGAAGCACATAAATGATATTTTGATGGCATCACTTTATTCTTTAATACTGAGACATTAATCTTTTCATATAAATTGTCTTTTTACTTTCATAAAAAGATTTTATTTATTTCAGGGAAGAACAGAGGTAGAGAGAGAGAGAATGAATGAATGAATAAATGTGAGAATGAATATGAGAATGAATATGGGCATGGGAAGGCCCAAACCTCCTCCCCCCACTTTCCCCTTTGAAATTCCATTCTCCATCATATCCCCTCCCCATCTCAATCAGTCTCTCTTTTATTTTGATGTCATGATCTTTTCCTCCTCTTATGACGGTCTTGTTTAGGTAGTGTCAGGCACTATGAGGTCATGGATATCCAGGCCATTTTATGACTGAAGGGAGCACGTTGTAAGGAGTCCTACCCTTCCTTTGGCTCTTACATTCTTTCCGCCACCTCTTCCGCATTAGACCCTGAGCCTTGGAAGGTGTGATCGAGATGTTACTCAGTACTCCAGTCACTTCTTTCCAGCACTATGATACCTTCTGAGTCGTCCCAAGGTCACTGCCACCCGAAGAAGATTCTCTACCCAAAGTAAGAGTAGTGTTAATATAAGGGTATAAATATTAAGAGAAGTGCTTACTGGGCAGTTTGAGAAAACATAGTATATACATTTATCCAGACATCAGCAGATGCTACAACCCTAGAGCTCATGACTACCCCTGTTTTAAGTTTTCAGTATCAGGGATGTATTCCCCCCCATGGAGCAGGCCTCCAGTCCAATTGGAGGGCAGTTGGTTTCCACCATGACAGAGGTGCCACTATTGCACCCGTTGGCTCATTTGGCCTGGCTGGCCAATTATAAGGCTTGCAGTGTCCACTGTTGAGTATCTTCACGGGTGGTATCTCTTTCTCCCATTGAACTACATGTAGAATGGCTTCTTCCAGATTTCTCTCAGCTGGTCTACATGGAGGAAGTTATCAGCTCAGTTCCAGTAGGATTTCTCAGTGGCCTTGCAGCCCAAGTATGTGCAGTCTTCAGCAATAGGGTCTTACCATCTATTCCTGGTGGGAAACCAAGGGCCTCAGCAATGGCCTATAACGTTTTGGGGACATCAGGGACCTCCCTGGCCAACAACTCGCTGGAGGTATCCCATCCCTGACACTGAAAATTTTCTAGTAACAATCTACGGCTCCTGAATGTTCCATTATCCAAAACCGGAGGATAACATACGATTTATTTGTATCCTCTTAGATTTTGATTAGCCCTCCCTCCACCTTTCCTTTACTCAATCTCTTCCCCTGACCTCACTTTGGGCCTTTTCACCCCCAATAATCTATTCTTCTACTTACGTATATACAATACCAACCTATTAGGTACCCTCCTCCCTTCCTTTATCTTCCCTTTATACTGGCCCACTTTTCAAGGTCCATGCAGAGAGAGACATGACTACCTGAATCATAATGAAGCACACTCCAGGAACCCCAGGCACAGCTTGAGCACTCAGCATGTCTTAGGCTGGAATTCAGATCTGCCCACAACACCTTAGAGCTGTACCCTAGGATCCTTCCACAGTGACATCAAGTTACAAGCTTGAATAAAACTCCTGAATCTACTGTGGGACATCCACTCAAAATACCTGTCCCAATAGATTCATAACCATCTAACATTGTATATTTTCTTCACTCCAAATTCAAAGGTCTCATAGTCTTTACCAACTTTAAGATTGTTCAAAGTCCCAAGTCACATCTGAGATTTAAGATTATCTGTTAACTGTGAGTCTTATGAAATCAAAACAAGTTATATGCTTTCAATATATAAAGGCACAGAGTAAACATTTCCAACTGCTAAAAGGCATAACAAGGGAGACCAGAACAATGCAAGCTTAATAACCATCAAGCAAATATGAAACACCTGTAGCTCAAGTCTGATATCATAACCAGTGACTGACTGTCTCCAGATTTTCCAGTTCTGCCCTGCAAGCTGGACTGAGTATCCACGGAAAATGTCTTTTCCAAGCAACAGTGCTTCATGGTAGCCCTTGCACAGTTTTGGTATACCCAAAACCTCTGCAGGTTTCAATGCAAACAAAAGTCCCTCTTCCAAAGGCTTCACTACTTTCTTCATCAGGGTCATCACACCCTGAGTATATGCTGCATCTCAACAGTAGCTCCTGGAACTGTTTGCACTTTATGATCTATTCCACACAGTTTTCATGCTTCTAAAACCATCATCATCTGTGTAGGACACAGCCATATCCTTTTTTTTTATCTTCTGAGGTAGGGTTTCACTCTAGCCCAAGCTGACCTGGAACTCATTATGTAGTCTCAGGATGGCCTCAAACTCATGGTGATCCTCCTACCTCTGCCTCCTAAATTCTGGGATTAAAGGCATGTATCACTATGCCTAGTCATAGCCATATTCTTAATTTAGGAATGAAAGAAATTATGATGTTGAAGAGCAGATTCCTCCTATTCAGTTATAGCCCTTCAAAAGAATTTGCATCCCTACCATTCAGCCTTCCTGGTGCTGAATCACCTCAGGCATTCTCTCAACTGTTTTAGTGTAAAACACTACGGCCATCTTCCTTAAGATTGCTAATGTATTTGACAATAGCAGCTTCAGTAACTTAAAACTGGTCTCTGTGCCTGTAAATTTTAAACTTGTTTGAATTTCTCCAATTTTAAATCTTAAATCTCTCAGTCCCATATATTTAGCCAAGCATATCAGTCCATTACAAGTTTAACCTTGATCAAACTCTCTGGGACTGGGCAACAGAATGCAGCCAGCCCTTATGTCAGTAGCCCAGTTCCAGCAAAGTCTTTTGCAGTCTTTCCTTCCCCTTAGAAAGTTCATAATCTAAGCCTCCAAATACAATTCTCTCTTCACTTAGCATTTTCAAACTCTCATCAGAATGGTCCATAATACTTAGCTTACCAATCCAGAAAGTGTCTTGAGTTGCAAGCACCAAGTTTCCCATTCCTTCAGTAAACAAGTTCTAAAAGCCCAAAATCCACATTGTCAGATTCATCTTATCAACTACCCATACTCTGGTACCAATTCTGCTGTAATCAGCTTCACATCACTGAGATGAACCTCCAAACCAGACACAGTTTATGAGAGGAAGAGATTTGTTAAAGCTCACAGATAGAGGGGAAGTTCCATAATGGCAGAAGCTGGCCCATTTCACAGGTCCACACAGAAGCCTTGGGACCCAGGTTCAATTCCCCATGTCCCATGTAAGCCAGATGCACATGGTGGCACATGCATGTGGAGTTCGTTTGCAGTGGCTAGAGGCCCTGGTGCACCCATTCTCACACTCTCTCTCTGTTTCTCTCTCCCTTTCTCTCTGTCTCTAATAAATAAATAAAATAAATCTTTAGAAAAATAAATAAAATGTTACCAGTCATATGTGACATATAATGTTGCAGTCAGGTTCACATTGCTGGTAGAAAACACCTGAACAAGAGCAGATTTGGGAAAAAGGGTTTATTTTGACTTACAGACTCAAGAGAAAGCTCCATGATGGCAGGGGAGAACAATGGCAACAGGAGAGTGTGCCAAACACTATCAAGAGGAAGCTGGCTATAACACCCATAAGCCTGCCCCCAACAATACACTGCCTTCAGGAGGTGTTAATTGCCAAATTGACATCAGCTGGGAACCTAGCTTTCAGAATACCTAAGTGTGTGTGTGACACCTGAATCAAACCACCACATATGATATGCGTATTAAGTAAACGATTTCAGTGAGCAAATATATGCCAACTCTAAAATTGTAAGAAGTAAAGATATTTAATGAGGGATATTGCTCTGTGGTAGAGCAATTGCCTGAAATGCACAAAATCCAGGGTGTATATAATCCCTATGGCCACAAAAAAGATGCATAAATAAAGCCTGATGATATAATGATGGGTACTTTCTCCAAACACATATGGAGAACCACATAAAGTACACCAGAATCTTATTAATGCTGAAAGAGAAAAAAATTCATGCTAGGATTCTGTAAATTGGAAACTATTCCTTTCAGCTAGGAGAGAAATAAGACACATCTAATAGCCACGTGAGATGGTATACATGTGCAGTCTCAACAATTGAATAACAGAGGGGACTGTCACAAGTGTGAAGACAGCCTTATCTACCAAGCAAGGTGAAACCACACAGAGCTATGCAAAATACTCTGTCTCAACAACAAAGGTAACATAAACACCATGGTACAGGCATTTCAGAAGATCGGATCTCATAAGACTGTAAGGTCCAAATTTGCAACTCTTTCATATTTTTCAGAACTCAAGCTGCTAAGAAAAGCTATTTACATTAGTCCAAAAGCAGCTGACTGGGGATTACATTACTTTCAACATTTCAAGGTCCTTCATCACCAAAGGATGTCAAAAGCCACCAAGAATTATTATAGCATTCTCAATCAGATGTGTCCTTCAAAGAATGCTCCTGCTAGGACAAAAAAAAATCATGCAATGCATCCAATAATCCCTAACGTATTTCACATAGAAAATGAAGAACATGATACAAATATGCATTCAAAATGCAATGGAAAGTAGTTAGCTTCAGGAGTGCCATTTATTCTCTCCTTTAAATGAGGATAGCAATTTTCTTCATGAATGAGAATAACTGGCTAAGACGATCTACTACTTTGTTATATACATGGAAGTTAGAGTGAAAATGAGATATAAAAATTCATTGATTAGAAAGCGACAATTAAAAGTCCTAATCAGAACATATAACTGCATCTTTTACATCTAGAAGAATGTAGAATAATAGCACAAAATAGCACAAAAATTTTAAATATCTTCCAAAATTATACAGACAACTATTCTAGGTCATATATATTCTTTTATAATACTTTACAAATTAAAAAACAAACAAAGAAATTAAAAAAAAACACAGTATATTTTCAAGTAACACCATTTGTACCAATGTTCATCAACTGTAAATGAAGAAAGGGCTGGGGCACAATTAGAAGGAGAAATAAAATAGCAAAGACATGTGATAGGTAGAGGGTAGGCATTTACATTGTTCAGATTTTTATAACAGTTTAAAACACAAATACTTAAATGTTTATGTGTTTTATGTTAAGTGTATATAGTACATTTTATTTTGAGGTAGAGACTTACTCTAGCACAGGCTAATTTGGAACTCACTCTGCAGTTATAGACTGGCCTTGAAATCACAGTGCTCCTCCTACCTCTGCCTCCTGAATGCTGGGATTAAATACATGTGCCAACATGCCTGGATTATGTAGTTTTAAAAAAAATCAATTCTACATCATTACACTTACTAAAGTTGTGTGCAAACATCTAACCCTGGGCCTAATCCAGGTGTTGTGACACATGTCTGTAAGTATAGTATTTGGGAGGCTCAGGCAAGAGGAATGATGTGAGTTTGAATCCAAGCAGGTCTACATAATGACACCCTGTGTCAAACAGAAATATAACAAAACTAAAATTTGAAAAGATAATAAAAATATAGATGCATGAAATTTATATCAACAGTGGAAAGGAAGAAATTCAAAAAAATTATTATTTCTTATTATACTAACTAAATTGGTTAATAGTGAAGAACTATCAATAAAATTTGAATGAATATTAATATCAGGAAACTGGAAATGACTCAGTGGCCAAAATTCTTCATGTTCAAGTATGAGTACCATACTTTGGACCCCAATAACCACCTAAAGCTGAATTTTGTAGTAAAAAGGGAGGTAGAGAGACAGGAGCTTCCACGAGAAGTTCATGGTCCATCCGGCTGGTCAGACATAGCAGTGAACAATGATAAATCCTACATCAAAGAATAAGGTAGGTGTGAAATAGCACCTGAAGTTGTCTTCTACCTCTACACGCACAATGTGGTATGCATACACCTGCACTCACAGACATTCACGTGTGTGTGCGCATACACACACACCAACACCAGAAAAAGTATTACCACATAATTTAAAAAGAATGATTTATTGCAGAAAGACTTGTTTAGGAAAGGTAAAAATACGAACTCTAAGGAAAACTGTTCAAAGAACCATAGAAATAGTACAACCAGTAGCAGAGCAATCAATGGAAGTAGAGGGGTTTGTCACTGTGGATCAATACCTCATCTATTATCTGATAATCATGTTTCTCCCAGGACATTGGAAGTTATATGCAATGTAGAAATAACAGAAAATAAAAACCACTTAAATAAACTAGTCAATAGCAGTAAATCCTATACTTACTAGATAAAATGCATCTACATTAAGATAAATTCCATTAACCTAATGAACATGCCTCCAATCTTAAACAACTTTCGTGAAGAAAAATGACAGTTAAATTTACAAGTATCCAAGGCCTGTGAACCCAGGACCACATAGGTCTTCAGGACTCCACCCTCTAGCATGGACTGAATCTGGCAGAGGCGTCTGTGCACATCATCTGCAAAGACATCTGGGACCCCAGCATCAAGCACTGCAGAAGCATACAGCCAGGCCTGTGTGTCCTGGAACTACACAGATCTGTGGTATCTCAATTCAGTGGGCCCAGGGAAACAGGCCTGTGTGTACAGGCAGGTGGAAGGCACTGGTTCCTGGTCCACAAGACAGATTCCAAATAATTCTAGCCATAGAAGGCTGGCTCTTAAAATCAGCCTACCCGTTTGGCCCACACAGGAGAACTTCAACCAGTGTGACAACATCTTCTAATAGTGAGATACACCTATGCTAATAAGGGTAATACAAGAGGGTCCTCAACACCTTAAGCAAAACCAGAATGGCTGATAGATAAGAGGTAAGCACTACAATCACTATTGAAGTGACCTGTAGGAGGTCCCATATAAAGCAAAACCACCATCCAGCCCTGAAAAGAGAGAAAAGCTAACTCTGTATTAGATGTGAAAAACACAAAGAAGCAGAAGAATATGGGAGGCCAAGACACCTCAACCCATGCCCATTTGGTAATTTCCATACAGTGGAATCCATACTAACTAAGACCAAGGAAAGGTCAGGGAAAGAATTCAGAACCCTAATGACAAAAAACTCAATAACAAAATAAAAGGTTCAAATAACCAGGTGAATGAACTAAGGAAATCCACTCCACATATTAATTAGACAGACTCCAAAGTGAAGGAAATGTAAGCAAATTGGAGGCAAAATCCAAAACATGTAGGATAAGTTCAGCAAGAAACTCAAAATACTGAAAAATGCCAACAGGGATTCTAAAAATGAAAGAGTTGTTCAAGTAAAGATCGTAACAGAGCATTACCACTAGGCAAGAACATGCAGAAGACTGAATTTCAGAGATGGAAGACAAAGTAGAGAAACAATTCACACAAACACATATAAAGGAAAAATATCAACAATATTTCCAACAAATTAGGGATATGTTGAAGAGACCAAACATTAGAATCCAAGGGATAGAAGGAACAGAGAGAACATGTGGATATTTTGAAGGTTTAACCAAGGATTAAAGCAGAAAAACTTCCAGACCTAGAGGAAAAACAAACAACAACAACAAAAAAACTAGCTCCAAACACACATTAGCAGAGAAGAATCTCTCCATGACACATCATAGTCAAGAAATCAAAAATGCAAAGCATAGACGGGACTGGAGAGTTGGCTCAGCAGTTAAAGGTGCTTCCTGCAAAGCCTTCTGGCCTGTGTCAGATTCCCCAGAACTCAAATAAAGCCAGGTGCACAAAGTGGTGAACATATCTAGAGTTCCATGTAGGAGATCCTGGAATACCCATTCTCTCCCCACCTCTCTCTCTCTCTCTCCTCTCTCTCTCTCTCTCTCTCTCTCTCTCTCTCTCTCTCTATATATATATATATATATATATATATATATATATGTGTGTGTGTGTGTGTGTGTGTGTATATGTATATATATATATATATATATTTCTAGCTATATCTCTCTGTATCAAATAAATAAATAAAAATATTTCTTTAAGAAGTAAAGAAACTATTAAGAGGTATAAGGGAAAAATGCCAACTCACATAAAAAAATCCAAGAACATGAGAAAACTTCAATTCTTTAACCAGAAAATCATAGAAAAATATAGTTCATGATAACAAAGTATATAGCTTTCAACCAAGAGTGCTATACATGGGCTGGCAAGATGGTTTAGTGGTTAAGGTGCTTGCCTGCAAAGCCAAAGAACACAGGTTCAATTTCCCCTGGACCCACATAAAACCATATGCACAAGATAGTGCATGCATCTGGAGTTTGTTTGCAGTGGTTAAAGGCGCTGGAATGCCCATTCTCTCTGTGTGTGTCTACTTCTTTCTCTCTCTCCCAAATAAATAAAATATTTTAAAAAGAGTGCTATAGTACCAAAATTATCTTTCATAATTAATAGAGAAACATATTCCAAGATAAACACAAATTAAATCAATTTATATCACATACAAACCGATTACGCCACTGGAGATGCTAAAGGCAATTATTGACAAACAGAAAATTCAAAAGTATTACTATATAGAGAGTAGGAAGAAACACCAACTCATTGATGTGTACATGTGTAACAATACCCACCAAGAAAGGAACAAAGAAAACCTGCTAATAAATCAACCATGTTTAGCAGAGCAATGGAATAAACCACATAAGTAGCTGAGAAAAGTAATAAATCAATAACAGGGGAGAGGAGTCGGGTCTGTGGTTATAGGCGCTTGCTTGCAATCCAAGTGGCATGGGTTCAATTGTCATACTGTCCTTGTAAGCAGGAGACAAAAAGAGTGCAAGTGTCTGATAGTCTCAAAGAGGCAAGAGGTTGGCATGCCCCTGAACATGTGCGTGTGTGTGTGCGCACACACACATACATACACACACACACACATATGTATGTATATGCATATGTGTGTGTGTGTGTGTGTGTGTGTATACACACACACATATATATATCAAAAAACACCAAACATACAATAAGCAGAGCCAATAGATTACTCACGGAATGGGAGAAAATTTTTGCCAGCTATACAACTGACAGAGGCCTAATTTCTAGAATCTACAAAGAATTCAAAAACCTAAACAATAAAAACACCAAACAACACACAAATGTGGTAGAGAACTGAACAGGGAGTTCCCAAAGGAAAAAAGACAAGTGGCAAATACACACTTAACAAAATGTTCAACATCCCTAACCATCAGGGAAATGCAAATTTAAACAACTATGACATTCTACCTTACCCCAGTAAGGATAACAAACATTTAAAAAAATTGAAGAGCTGGAGAGATGGCTTAGCAGTTAATGTGCTTGCCTCCAAAGCCAAAGGACCTCAGTTCTATTCCCCAGGACCCACGTAAGTCAGATGCAAAGGGGACACATATATCTGGAGTTTGTTTTCAGTGGCTGGAGGCCCTGGTGTGCCCATTCTCTTTCTGTCTGTCACTCTTCTCTCTCTATCTCTGCTTGCAATTAAATAAATAGTAAATAAAATTTAAAAAAAACAAAACAAATGTTGGCGAGGATGTAGAGAAACAGAAAACCTCATTCACTGTTGGTGGGAATGTAAGACAGTAAAACAACTATGGAAAGCAAAATGGAGGCTCATAAAAGGGTTGACTATAGAGTTACCAACAGACCTAGTTATTCCCTTACTGGGCATTTACCCTAAAAGCTCCATGACTCAGTTCAGAGAGATTTGCTCAACCGTTTGTAACTGCTCAATTCATAATAGCTAAGAAATGGAATCAACCCAGATACCCATCATTGAATGAATAGATAAACAAGAGGTGATATATCTACACAATGGAATTCTACATAGCAGTAAGGAAAAGTGACACAATGAAATTTGAAGAAAATGGTCAAACTTGGAACAGATCATTCTGAGTGAACTCACACAATCACAGAAAGACAATCATCATGTAGTCTCACTCATTTTTGGCTCCTAACCTCGATCTGCCTGAGATGCTGACATAGCTAACCGGCATCTTGAGGACCAGACACTAGGGAGGGTGGGGATGCAGGAGAGGGTAAGAGTGAGGGGGGAAACAAAAACAAATGGAACTGCTACCATAAAATCTTATATACTGAAAGACAGACTAAAAGGTTGAACCTTTATCAGGTCCTTAGTGGGAACACCTTAATCAAAGGGCCCTGGAGAGGGTATGAAGACTAACCTTAATATCTCCTGTTTTTTTTTTCTCTCTCTCTCTTTTCTCTTTCTCCTTTATATTACTTATCTTTATCTTCCTTGTTTTTCCTTGGCACTGGCCTGTAACTCCCAGTACCAAGAGGCAGATAACAACCACAATGAGCTGTTAATCACAGAGACCTACAAGGTTTCCCAAAATAAGAAAGATTTCTGTCAGAGCACTTGATTACCCACCAAAGGTTAATAGTAAGACCCTACTGCCAAAGATATGATATGTTGTTGTTACAGAGCATGGAGAGACATGGCTGGAATCTGGAAGAGAGTCAGTCCCTAGACAGTTAACTTGTCTAGTGCCAGAAGGTGCTACATGAGCAACTGGGGGAAAACGGCCAACATCTGTTCAAGCAACTTGTAGTCTAAGCTACTCAGCAGCAAACAACCTGACATGATGCTCACCCAAATGCAATAGTGGCAAACAACCATGGTGAATAACCAACTGCTCTTGATTTGGCTAATGGATTTGCTCAGTGGAACAGAACCCATAGCTGGAAATGGGAAACAAGTCACAATCATATCCAAAAACCAAGTTCACTCTCCAATATCAAGCTCCCACCAATCTTGGGCTACAAGAGGGCATACACCTATTAAACTCTCTCTAAACTAATAACAGTTATCCCATTTATCCGGTGCAGTCTTCACTCTCCATTGGAGAATCTGCTTCTTTTTTTCAGATGGACACAGAAACTGAGGACAGAATTAGCCCACTGCACCTCACCAGGGCCCCAGGTGAAAGCATAGAGTAATTGGGGAAATGACCAAGAGTGCTGCTTTCTTGGTGAACCTGGTACTAGCACAAGGGTGAAGGAGATAGACACAGAGAACACTCAACTCATACTAAACCAGAGACCCAGAGACACAGAGGCACCCAAAACCTCATCAATGAAGTAGATCTAAAACGAACCCAACATGGCTCAGGGAAATTCACAGAAGAGGGGGCAGAAAGATTACTAGAGTCATAAGTTGGGACATTATGCACAAAGACATTGCCTCTTCCTGATAACTGATGGCTACCCCCACAATGCACAACCCACATCCCCATGGGGATAACTGGCATTCCCAATGAAGTGGATCCCTTCAGAGGGGGGAGGACAGGGATGAGAGTAAGCATGGTACCAACATGTGCTATTCATACACTGAGTATGTACAAAACTAATAAAGAAAAAAAACATAAAAAACACCATCAACGAGCCAACAAAAATTTCACTGAACATTAGAAGATAAAAGTTCACTTAATAACAACTTTAAATGTAAACTCATAATAAAAACATGGAGAACAATAGACTAGATTTAACTATTTTCATGTTTAAGAAACTTCACACTGAAGAGAAAGCAAAACATACACAGGAGTAAGTAGGAAAAAATAATCCACACTCAAATAACAGTTAAAACAAGTGAGTAAAGGTAAAACCGGAAACACTACAAAATAACAATGGTGAGAATAAATACATACCCTTCAATACTAACTCTTAATATCAATGGCCTCAGTGCCCCAACCAAAAGACACAGGCTGGCAGACTGGAATAAAAGGCAGGATCTTGCCATTTGTTGCCTCTAGGAAACTTATCCCTCAATAATAGATAGACACTGTCTTAGGGTAAAAAGATGGAAAATGGTATTTCAAGCAAATGGGCCTAGGAAACAAGCAGGGGTTGCTATCCTAATATCTGACAGGATAGACTTCAAACCAACACTAGCGAGAAAAGATAAATAAGGTCATTTTATACTGATTAAAGGAAAACTTCAATAGGAGGACATTATAATCCTAAACATACATGCACCTACCATGGCGGCTCCCAATTTCATGAAACAAACAGTATTAGACTGAAGGTCACAGATAACACCAAACACAGTTGTAGTGGGTGACTTCAGTACCCCACTCTGATCATTGACAGCTGATCCCAGCAAAAAAAATAATAAACAGAGAGACATCTGGATTAAACGATGCCATGGAACAAATGGACCTACAAAACATTCCATCCAAATTCTGCAGAACATACATTTCTCTCAGCAACACATGAAACATTCTCTAAAACAGTCCACATATTAGGACACAAAGCAAATCTCAACAAATACAGGAAAACTGAAATAATCCTTTGTACTCTATCTGACCACAATGTGATTAAACTGTAAATCAACAAAAAGAAAAACTACAGACTAAACAGTACACTATGGAATGATGAATAGGTCTTGAATGCCTCAAAAAAATCAAGTACCTTGGAATAAACTTATCCAAGGAAAGAAGGATCTCTACAATGAGAACTTTAAAACACTCAAGCAAGAAATTGCAGAAGACACAAGGAAATGGAAAGACATCCCATGTTCTTGGATTGGAAGACTGTATTTGCTGAATACAGAACTGACTAATAAAAAATAAAAAAAAAATAAAAAAATAAAAAAAATAAAAAAAAAAATAAGCCCCCCCAAAAAAAAAAAAAAAAGAAAATGTCAATCTTACCAAAAGCAATCTACATATTTAATGCATTCCCCATTAAAATTACAATGGCATTCTTCACACAAATAGAAAAAAAAACATCCTAAAATTCATTTGGAAGCACACAAAACCTCAAATAGCTAAAACAATTTTGAGAAACAAAAATAAGGCTTGTGGTATCACCATACCCGATTTTAAGCTATACTAAAAAAGCAATAGTAACAGAAACAGCATGGTATTGGCACAAAGACAGATCCAGATGTTAATCCAGGCAGCTACAGCCATCTGATTTTTGACAAAAATGACAAAAATATTCACTGGAGAAAAGGCAGTCTCTTCAATAAGTGGTGCTGGTCAAACTAGATATCTATATGTAGAAGGATGAAAATACATCCTTGTCTTTCTCCTTGCACAAGAATCAAATCCAAGTGGATCAGGGACCTTAATAACAGACCATGAACTATGAAATTGCTAGAGGAAAAGGGAGGGGAAACCCTTCAACATACTGGCATAGGTAATGACTTTCTGAATACAACCCTAATTACTCAGGAAATAAAACCACTAATCAACCACTGGGTTCTCATGAAATTACAAAGCTTTTGTACAACAAAGGACACTGTGAATAGAGCAAAGAGACAACCTACAGACTGGGAGAAAATTTTTGCCAGCTACACATCTGACAAAGGATTAATATCGAGAATACACAAAGAACTCAAAAAACAGAACTATAAGAAATCAAATAACCCAATTAAAAATGGGCTATGGAACTAAATAGAGAATTCTCACTCGAAGAAATACAGATGGCATATAAACAACTAATAAAATGTTCTACATCCTTAGCCATCAGGGAAATGCAAATTCAAACGACTTTGAGATTCCATCTCTCTCCCGTCAGAATGACTACTATCAAGAAAACAAAAGACAATAAATTTTGGTGAGGATTCAGAAAAAGGGGAACCCTTCTATACTACTGGTGGGAATTTAAACTGGTACAGCCATTGTAGAAATCAGTGTGGAGGTTCTTGAGACAGCTAAAACTAGATTTACCATATGATCCAGCTACAGAACTCCTAGGCATATATCCTAATGACTCTTCTCACTACCTTAGAGATACTTGCACAACCATGTTTATTGCTGCTATTGTCACAACAGCTAGAACAGCTAGGAAATGGAACCAGTCTAGATGTCCCACCACAAATGAATGGATAATAAATATGTGGTACATTTTACACCATGGAGTTCTATTCAGCAGTAAGGAAAAATGCAATTATGAAATTTTCAGGGAAATGGATTGATCTGAAAAGGATTATTCTAAGTGAGTAACTCAGGCCCAGAAAGCCAAATGTCACATGTTTTCTCTCATCTATGTATCCTAGCTACAAATGTATAGACTTGTATGTGAGTTGGAACCAAAAATTGGTAGCAAAGGCAAGTAAGCTAGAAAAAGACTATAAGGGAGGGAGGAGAGGGAAGGTCTCAAGAGGATGGTATTGTATATATGTAAGTAGAAGAACAGTGTACAGGGAGGGGAAAGGCCTAAGTGAGGTCACAGAAAGAGACTGTGTAAAAGAAGGGCAGGGAAGATGGTCAACCAAAATTCAAGATATTCTGAATAAGACATATGAAAACCTACTTTCTTGAATAATGTCATATCCAGAAGCCATAGATTGTTACCAGAAAATTTTCAGTGCCAGGGATGGGATACATTCTAATGAGTTGTTGGCAAAGGAGGATCCTGTTGCCTCCAAAACATCACAGGCTATTGCCAAGGCCCTTGGTTTCCTTTGAGAAAGCAACGGTAATACCCTATTGCTGAAGACTTCACATGCCTGATTGTCAAAGTCACTGAGAAATCAAGCAGGTGCTGAGCAGAAAACCTTCTCCCTTATAGACCAGCCAACTGAAAGCTGGGAAAAGCTGCACTGTATGCAGCCTTATGGGAGACCAAAGTCATCAGCAGTGAAAACAGTGGACACTGGAAGCCTCAAGTTTGGCCAGACAGGCCAAATGACCGAATGAGTGCAATAGTGGCATGTCTGCTCTGGGGAAAACCAACTACTTTCTAATTGGACTGAAGGTCCACTCTATAGGAGGGAATATACGGCTAGTACTGTAAATCTAATCAAAAGACTATGGCAGGGGAGGTCATGAGCCATAGGGTTATAAAGCCTGCTCTTGTCTGGATAAATGCATACATTACTCTAACCAAATTGCCCTGAAAGCACTACACTTAATGTTAATACTCATATATTAATGCTACTCTCATGACTGTTTAGAGAAACTTCTCTTTTCAAATGGTGATGACCACTGGGATGACACAAAAGGTAACATAGTGCTGAGAAGAAGGGACAGAGGAGTGTCCCGCACTGAAACATCTCATCACACCCTCCAAGGCTTAGGGTCCATTGTGGAAGAGGTGGTGGAAAGAATTTAACAGCCAAAGGAAGGGTACCATTCCTTACATGCAACTGTGTGGACAGAAATTGGCCTCCATATCCATGACCTCACAGTGCCTAGCAATACCTATACAAGATCCTCCTGATAGGAGAAAAAGATGATGACATCAAATTAAAAGAGAGACTAATGGAAAGAGGGAGGGGATATGATGGAGAGCAGATTTATGAAGGGGAAAGTGGAGGAAGGGAGGGAAATATCATGGTTTGTTGTCTGTAAGTATAGGAGTTGTAAATAAGATATATATATTTTTAAAAAAAGAAACTCACATGGCTAGGAAAGACATTCAGATATGAAGTGTCAATGGATGGAAAGCAAATGGAAACAGAAAAGATGGGGCTATGGGTATCCATATGTCTAATCCAGTAGTCTTCAAAACGAAGGTAATCTAAAGAGACAAGGAGAGACACTAAGGGCAAAATTCAACAAGAAGATATAACAACTGAAAATATTCATGTACCAAATATTGAATCCCAATTTAAACAAAATATCCTGAAAGGCATAAAAAGTCTCATAGGTTCAAGCACAAGAATCAAGGTAGAATTTAAATCAACACACATATTTGGACAAGTCTTCTAAACTAAAAATTAATAAAGATATTACTAACTAAATTATTCCACAGACCAGCTGGATTTAAGAGATATCTACAGAAAATTCTATCTAAAAAAGGAAAGAATATAGGGCTGGAGAGATGGCTGAGCAGTTAAGGTGCTTGCTTGTGAAGCCTAAGGACCCATGTTCAACTAACTCTCCAGGTTCCAAGTAAGCCAGATGCACAAAGTGATGCAAGTGCACAAGGGTGCACATGTGCACAAGGTTGTACATGTGTATGGAGGTCAACTGCAATGGTTGGAGGCCCAAGCGTGTCAATTCTCTCTCCCTCCCCACCTCATCTCCCTCCCTCCCTCTCTCTCTCTTTCTCTCTCTTGATCTCACTCTTGCTTTATTACATAAAAAAGCCAGTCTGTTGGGTTTGCCTCAGACAGAGAGAGAGAGAGAGAGAGAGAGAGAGAACATACCTTCATCTTTGTGGTAAATTTAAGCTTTTCAAAAATTAAATACGTAAGTCAGAAATCAATCCATACCAAATGTTTTAACCAAAAAAGTGATAATTCCTTGTATTCTCTCAGACCACAGTAGAATGATACTAGAAATTAACAGCAGGCGAAACTTCAGCAACTATACAAATACTTTTAAACTGAGCAAGCCACTTAAAAATTGGTGTAAATTAATGTACTAGGGAAAAAAGATGTCAGGGCCAAACAGAGTGAATGCCAAATAATAATAGGTCATCACAGAAATTAATGAAATAGAGTCTGCAAAAAAAATTAAACAGAATCAACCCATCAAAGAGTTTATTCTTTAAAAAAGTTAACTAGATTGATAAACCCACAGGCAAACTAAACAAAAGACAGAGAGAAGACACAAACAAAACTACAAATGAAAAGGGAGTTATTACAACAGACTCCAATGAAATTCAAAAAAATATTAGGGAGTATTATGGAATATTATATTCCAAAACAATTCAAACATAGAGGAAATGAATAAATTTTTAAATACATATGACCTACCAAAACTAAAGCCAAAATATATACATAATTTTAAAAATACATAGTAAGCAATTAGAATTAGGAATTAATAGTATTTCCACAAATAACTAGAATGAACACAATGCCCAATTCTATCAAACTTTTATGGAATATCTAAAGCTAGCACTTCTCAAAGTGTTCATAAAATACAACAAAATGATGGACTATTACCAACCTCATTCTATGAATTCAGTATTCTTCTAATATCAAGAGCAGATAAAGACAATACAAAAACCCTTAAACAACTTTCTCAGAAGAAACAAAATATAAAATTTAGAGGCAGCAGAAAATTCATTAGGGCCATAAGAGGGAAGTTGTACTCTGAGGCATTTTCCTCATCCCAATTGCTTTCATGACCCCACAGTAATTACTAGTAAACCCATATGAGAGCCCTTGAGGAAGTGAGGGTAGAAGAGAAGAAACATAAGAGTTATCACCTGATTAAAATAATACTATGAGATATTTTGTTTATACAAATTTCTCAATATAAATAAAAGCAAAAGATACATCACCTGTCTGGAAGAAGCATTTCAAGATGGCGGCCTCATCCACTGACTACACTGAGAAGAACCATTCAGAATGGTGCCCAGATAGTTGTACTGCTGAAAGCAAAAATCCACTGTTAATAGAATCCTTTACTTAATATCTTTTACAAATGAGGACTCCAAAAAGACTGATCAAACCAGACATCCCTAAGACAACTTAGGAATAAAAAACAAAAAAGACTTTTCAAACCAGATAAACCTAAGACAACTTGTGCGGAAGTTCTAGAATCTGACCAGAGGAAGTATTTGTTAGGTAATGGCAACATCCAGGATACCAGAAGAGTAAGTGCATAAGGAGGCTCAGGGCCACAGTTGCGCCCCCTCCTGACCTCAGTCAGTAATCACAGTTGTCTACAATTTCAACCTAGGAATTTTTAAGCATCCTAGTAGCTGAATTCTATTCTTCACAGGAAGATCAGTTTAGTTTAGTCAAGAATCCAAACAGTGCACATAAACACCCATGATTTAATTTATGTCCATAGTTTTACACTGTTACAGTTAAAATTCCAAGGAATTTAAATCATATATTAAAAGAGAATGAAATTACCAATTTTTTAAAAAAATAATAACTCAAATAATAAAAATAATAAAAACAATTCAGGAGGTAGGCTCACAAAGTGTGATTATAAAACTATGTATGTGCTTTAACCTATTATTCATGCCAGTCCATTTCTTCTGTATCCAACCCTGCTAAAATCCTCAGGATATGGAAGTTCAAAGCCAGCCTCCCATGGAAACTACTTCTAGCCAAACCTGGACAAAGCTCTTTCCATAACCCAAGAGTACACATTCCTCCATTCTTTCTCCATTTAGGTCTTTCAACTCTGACCAGAATGGTCCATCAAACTTCAGTTGCAGTATTGCAAGGAATCTCTTAGACAATGTTTTAAGTGCTTCCATATTTCTCGTATAATTCAGTTGCAAAAGGTCAAATACCACACTCAGGTTTCTATAAGCAAGGATTCTATTCCTCTGGTACCAATTTACTATTGTATGTACCTTCTCATTGCTGGGATAAAGCATCTGAACAAAAGCTGTTGATGGGAAGCAACTTTTAATTTTTACTTCTAGTCTTGATGAAAAGCTTCATGATAAGGGAAAGCATAACATGAGCAGAGGCTGGACATCCCCACTGTCACAGCAGGTAGAAAGCAGCAGCAGGAGAATGAGCTGAATTTGGCAAGGAGGAGCTGGATATAATGCTCCCAAGTCCACCCCTAATAATTCACCTACTCCAGCAAGGATCTCCCTCCCTGATTGCCCCAGCTGGGGACCAAACATTCAGAACAAATGAGTTTATGGGGACATGTAATTCAATCAGTATAAACATTATTTGTAATGGTAAACATATGACAAAAGGCTCAAAAAATGATGATGAAGTTAAAAAAAACTTTCATTTAAAAAATTAGGACAATTGCAAGAGAAGAGTATGCCAAACACTGAAATGGGGAAACTGGCTATAACACCCGTGTAAGCCTGCCTCTTACAATACACTGCCTCCAAGAGGCTTTAATTTCCTATTGCTATCAGCTGGGGAGACTAGCATTCAGAATACCTAAGTTTATGGGGGACACCTGAATTAAACCACCACAAGCAGTTAAGAAAAAGTGGTATTGGTGGATGGAATATTTAGTTTTTTATTGATAGGAGAAAATACTATACAAGTACAACAAATGGAGGCATGATAGTTTGCATAGAAATGCCCCCATAGGCCCAGGTATTTGTATATAAGCTTTCTGTTTAGAAACAACCTCGTGGAATCTTTGAAAATGGAGCCGTGTTGGAAGATGTATGTCACCAGGGGTGGACTTGGTGTTGGGTCCAGCCCTGTGTGTTCACAGCCAGCTTGAGCTATGGCCACTTTTTAGTATTCTTTAGCATTCTTATGCAGATGAATGATGAAATGAGCCAGCTTCCTCTGCTATGATGAGGTTTCCCTTTGAAATTGTAGACCTGAAATTAGCCATTTCTTCCAATGAACTGATTCTGGTCATGTGTTTTGCCCTAACAACAAGAAGGAACAAAAAGAAAAACAAAAAAGAATTTAATTTCCCTTACAGTTCCACGGGGACATAGTCTATTATGGTGGGAAGCCAGCTTGTTACATGAATTTCAAGAAACAAATAATGAACAGGAAGTTGAGCCAGATTATAAAAACTCAAGGCCACCCCACAATGACCCACTTCTGCCAGCATGAGAGAGAATGATCTTGTAAAGTTCTACAACCTTCCCAACTAGGGCTACCATATGGGAACTAAGTGTTCAAACACATGAAACCACGATTGGGTACATTTTATGCTTAAACCAAAATAGTGGTATTCATACATATACACATACACACACACATATATATACACACACAAGTATATGCACATACATATGCATATACATATAAACTCAATGCAACAGAGCCCAATATAAACTTACAATAAGTAAAACAGATTTTTTTCAAGATGTAAATGCAATGCTAATAGATTAAATATATATTTCTTAAAATAGTTTATTTTTATTTGTTTATTTGAGAGAGGGAAAGAGGCAGAGTGAGAGAGAGAAAGAGAGAGAGAGAGAGCAAGTAAAAGAGAGAGAATGGGTGCGCGAGGGCTTCCAGCCACTGCAAATGAACTCCAGATGCATGTGCTCCTTTGTGCATCTGGCTTACATGGGTCCTGGGGAATTGAACCTGGGTCCTTTGGCTTTGCAGGCAAGCACCTTAACCACTAAGCCATCTCTCCAGCCCTTAAGTATGTTTTTTAAGTGACAACCTGCTAGAACAATCTGGTTACTATGGGAAAAGTAGGAACTTCAATCTAAATTAAACAACTAAAAAATGGGTCACAACTTTAATTGTAAATGTAAAATATTTAACAATAATATCAAAAAACAATTTGAAGCCAGCAAAATGAAATGGATTATCAGCTATGACAACAAGGTTCAAATCCATACATGCAAAAGTTGAGATTTTTTGTTTTGTTTTTTTTGAGGCAGGATCTCACTCTAGCTCAGGCTGACCTGGAATTCACTATTTATTCTCAGGGTGGCCTTGAACTCACAGCGATCCTCCTGCCTCTGCCTCCTGAGTGCTGGGATTAAAGGAGTGCACAACCATGCCCAGCTAAAAGTTGAGAATTTGAGCTTCACAAAATTTAGATATTCAAAATGATTCAGCAGTTAAAGTGTTTTCCTGAAAATCCTAAGGACCTGGGTACAATTTCCCACTGCCCATGTAAAGCCAGATGCACAAAGTGACCTGTGCATCTGGAGTTCATTTGCCATGGCTAGAGGCCCTGGCACATACATTCTCTATCTATCTGTCTCTTTTCTACTTCTCTCTCATAAATAAACAAATAAAATATTAAAAATACATTAAAACCACAATGAGAATGTAAATTATTTTAGTCAATTTAGACATAAGTATAGAACTGCCTCAAATATCATAAACTAAAAATATGTTATTATCTAGCGATTCCATCCCTAGGTATATATCTCAATAAAACTTGGGTCAACATACCACAAAACACCTACACATCCATGTTTATGCCAAAACGATTAACAAATATTCTGCTATGGTATCACCATAACTGTGCTTAACATATAAATGCATAAATAAAAGGAGGCATATACATACACACACACACACACACACACACACACACACATATATATATATCATTAGCTCACTGTATGTGTATGTATTTCTGTATCTAAAATAATTTTATTTAACCATGAATAAGAAAAATATTGGTCATTAAGAAAATTGATTAAAAATTGATTAACATATTAACTGAAATATACTAGAACTAGAAACACAAATACCACATATTTCCTATCTAATGATGAATTCACATTTAAAAATAAAATAAAAGATGAAGGGTTACTATTTTCAGATTCAGGAGCCTAGTGAACTGAGGGGAGGACAATAGAGTAAAAAAGAGCACTATGAATAAGGAACTGCATAGACTTGAACCTGTCATTAAGAAATAATTCTTTTGTATAGATAATATGCGCTAATGATAAAAAGTCCACGTGAGATCATAGCATAAATATCACAATGCCTAAACTTTAAAAACTATAATGATAACACTAAATGCTTACAAGGATATAAGGACACCATATCACTTTTACACAGCTTGTGTGAATACAATATATATTGAATTTTTATGACAGTCAAAGAAGGTCTAGAGACTAAGGTGAAACTTATAAATATCAAATGACACTGAAATTATATGGTCAGGCATTAGTACTAGAAAAATAAAGTTATGTTTACAAGGAAACTTTCACAGAAGTGTTCATAGCAGACTGAACTGCACAATACAAAAGAAAAAACTGGAAATAGATGACATATATATACATATAGATATATAGATATATATATTTGTATGGTTAAAGTAAACATACATACCACGAAACAAACACATATAATTTCCTTTTACATAGTCATAGTAGTTTGAACATAAGGTGTTCCTCATTTCCTCATGTGTTCCTCATGTGTTTGTAATTAAGCTTCACACCCAATCCCCTGCTGGTGGAGCCATTGACATGTAGCCATGCTGTACGAGTTGAGTCATTATGGATTGGACTTGTGGCTTATTACCCCAGCTCCAAGTCAGGAACTTAGAGTACAACCACAGATATGTGTGGCACAATGTCAGGCAGCTTCCTGCCTGTGCCATGCTTTCCCCTGAATGAAAATATTTCTCCTCATAACGGTTAAGTCTGCCATCAGGAAAATATAAGTTAAAACTACTTTAGGATTCCATCTCTCTCTTGTCAGAATGGCTATCATCAAGAAAACAAATGACAATAAATGCTGGCGAGGATGTGGAAAATGGGGAACCCTTCTACCCCATTAGTAGGAATGTACAGCAATTATGGAAATCAGTGTGGAGGTTCTTGAGACAGCTAAAAATAGATTTACCATTATGATCCAGCTATAGCACTCCTAGGCATATATTCTAATGATTCTTTATGCTTACAGGCTATTGTCAAGGCCCTTGGCTTCTCTTGAGAAACAGATGGTAAGACCCTATTGCTGAAGACTCCACATGCCTGGGCAGCAAGGTCACTGAGAAATCATGTTGGGGCTGAACTGAAACCTTCTCCCTATAGTTCAGCCAACTGAAAGCTGGAAAAAGCTGCACTGCATGCAGTCCTATTTGAGACAGAAGTCATGAGCAGTGAAAACAGTGGACACTGGGAGCCTCAAGTTTGGCAAGATAGGCCTAATGACTGAATGGGTGCACTAGTGGAATGTATGTTCTGGGGGAAACCACCTGCTCTCTAATTGGACTGGAGAGCTTCTCTATGGGATGGAATATATTCCTGGTACTGAAAACCTAATCAAAAGCTTATGGCAGGGGAGGTCATGAGCCTTAGGGGTATAAAGCGTGCTCTTGTTTGGCTAAATGCATACATATTCTGCCCTGTAAGCACTACAATTAATGTTCATGTTCATATATATTAATTCTATTTTCACTTTTTGTTAGAGAAGCTTCTCTTTTCAGATGACAGTGACCACTGGGATGACCCAAAAGGCAACACAGGGCTGAGAAGAAGTGATGGAGGCGTGTGCAGCACTGAAACATCTCTATCACATCCTCCAAGGCTCAGAGTCCATTGCAGAAGAGGTGGTAGAAAGAATATAAGAGCCAAAGGAAGGGTAGGACTCCTTACAATGCAACTGTCCAGACAGAAGTTGTCCTTGATATCCATGACCTCACAGTACCTAGCAATACCTTCACAAGACCCTCATAATAGGAGGAAAAGATGATGACATCAAAATAAATAGAGACTAATGGAGAGAGGGGTTATGATGGAGAGTGGGGTTGTGAAGGGGAAAGTGGGGGTTAAATATCATGGTTTATTGTCTGTAAGTATAGAAGTTGTCAATAAAAAATATACATTAAAGAACTATAAGTCTGAAAGGCACCCTTACCCCATTAGCTGCTTCTCTCTCTCTGTGTATGAGTATATAGTGTATATTCTTTACACATACACAGGTAAACACCCATACATATGCAGATTTAGATTTTAATGTCCTTCATTATCTCATGTGTTTGTGATTAAGCCTCATATTGAGTCCCCAGCTGGTAGAGTCTTTGGTTGGCAGAGCCTCACTAGAGGAGGTATGTTCTAGAGGGTGTTAGTGCCAAACTAAGCTTAGGCTTTCTCCTCCATGAGGAAGCTTCCTATCAAAAATGTAAGCCAACTGGGCTGGAGAGATGGTTTAGCCATTAACTTGCTTGTCTGTGAAGCCTAAGGGCCCATGTTCGACTCTTCAGATGCCATGTAAGCCAAACACACAAGGTCACACAAGAGCACAAGGTTGCACATGTATAGAAGGGGGCACATGCATCTGTAGTTTGATTACAGTGGTTGGAGGCCCTGGAACATCACTTTTCCTTCTCTGTCTCATAAAAAATGGCCAGTCTGTTGGGCTTGTCTCAAAAAATATATAAGCCAACCATAAACACTTTCCAGCCATAAGCTGCTTCTTTTGGGGATTTTAATCTTAGGCATGAGTATGTGGGGAGACAGAAGGAGAGAAAGAGAAGGGGAAGAGAGAGTAACTGGTTGTTGAAGGGAGGGGGTTGTGGGATGATATGATAGGAAGTAAGCATGCTTTCAAAGTATAGCACAAACAGTACTGCATGGACTGAAATGTGCTGAATTATGGCTTGGTCAATAACATCCAAGGTGAAATATTGTCATATATAGAATAAGATGATAAAACTGGTTAGAAATGGATAGAAAGTTGCATGATATGTCTTTAATATTATTTGTATTTCCAAGTTAATATAGTATTATCTGAAGAGAGAAAATGTGATTTAAAATGGATGAACTTTTTAGTACAGAATTTTGATTAAGCAGAACTGAGATACAATACTTTCAAAAAAGTGATTCTAGGGCTGGAGAGATGGCTTAGCAGTAAAGCGCTTGCCTGTGAAGCCTAAGGACCCCAGTTCGAGGCTCAATTCCCCAGGACCCACGTTAGCCAGATGCACAAGGGGACGCACACGACTGGAGTTCGTTTGCAGTGGCTGGAAGCCATGGCGTGCCCATTCTTTCTCTCTCTCTCTCTCTCCCTCCTTCTGTCTGTTGCTCTCAAATAACTAAATAAAAATAAACAAAAAAATTTTGAAAAGTCATTTTAAAGATCCATTATTCTTATATTGAGGTCTTTGATCCATTTGGACTTGAGTATAGTGCAAGTCCAAATTGATCAAAGACCTCAATATAAGACCAGAAACTCGAATACTACTGGAAGAAAATTTAGGAAGTACTTTCCATGATATAGGAATGGAAAAAGACTTCCTGAACAAAACCCCAGTAGCTCACGAACGTAAACCATCACTCAACCAATGGGATCACATGAAGCTGAAGAGTTTCTTTACAGACAAGCATACAATAAGCAGAGCCAATAGATTACCCACAGAATGGGAGGAAATATTTGCGAGTTATCCAACTGATAGAGGCCTAATCTCTAGAATCTACAAAGAGCTCAAAAATCTAAACAGTAAGAAGTCAAACACCCCACTAACAAAATGGGGCAAAGAGCTGAATAGGCAGTTCACAGAGAAAGAAATACAAATGAGGAGGACTTGAGAAAATGGAAAGACCTCCCATACTCCTGGTTAGTCAGAATTAACATCATGAAGATGGCAATCCTACCAAAGGTAATATACAGATTTAATGCAATTCCAACTAAAATCCCAACAGTGTTCCTCACAGAGATAGAAAAAAATGATCTCAAATTTCATATGGAAAGGCAGAAGGCCTCACATATCAAAACATATCCTCAGCAAAGAAAATATCTCTGGAGGCATCACTATACCTGATCTAAAGCTATATTACAAAGCCATAGTAATAAAAACAGCATGGTACTGACATAAAAACAGGAGTATAGACCAATGGAATAGACATGAGGACCCAGACTTTGGGTCAAGCAACTAGAGCTACTTGATATTTGACAAAGGCCCTAACAATATAGGCTGGAAAAAAGATAGCATCTTCAACAAATGGTGCTGGACAAACTGAATGACTATATGCAGGAAACTGAAACTTGATCCACACATTTCGCCATTCACTACACTCAAGTCCAAATGGATCAAAGACCTCAATATAAGACCAGAAACTCGACTACTACTGGAAGAAAATATAGGAAGTACTTTCCTTGATATAGGAATGGAAAAAGTCTTCCTGAACAAAACCCCAGTAGCTCACGAACTTGAACAGTCACTCAATCAATGAGATCACATGAAGCTGAAGAGTTTCTTTACAGACAAGCATACAATAAGCAAAGCCAATAGATTACCCACAGAATGGGAGAAAATATTTGCTAGGTATCCAACTGACAGAGGCCTAATCTCTAGAATCTACAACGAACTCAAAAACCTAAACAGTAAAAACTCAATCATCCCAATTACGAAATGGGGCAAGGAGCTGAACAGCAGCTCACAGATGAAGAAATACAAATGGCAAACAAACACTTAGAAAAATGTTCATCATCCCTAATCATCAGGGAAATGCAAATTAAAACAACTATGAGATTCCACCTTACCCCAGTAAGGATAGCAAACATCAAAAAATCAAATTGAAATAAATGCTGGCGGGAATGTGGAGAAGTAGGAACACTCATTCACTGTTGGTGGGAATGTAAGATGGTACAACCACTTTGGAAAGCAATATGGAGACTCCTGGAAAATTTGACTATGGAGATACCAAAAGACCCAGTTATTCCCTTACTGGGCATCTACCCTACCTAAAACCTTCAAACCACAGGCTAGAGAGATTTGCTCAACCATGTTTGTAGCAGCTCAATTTGTGATAGCTAAGAGCTGGAATCAACCCAGATGTCCATCACTAGAAGAATGGATAACTAAGATGTGGTATATCTACACAATGGAATTCTATACAGCAGTAAGGAAAAATGACACAATGAAATTTGAGGAAAAATGGTTGAACCTGGAACAGATCATTCTCAGTGAACTTACACAATCACAGAAAAAAAAAATCGCCCCACAGTCTCACTCATCTACAGCACCTAACCTGAATCTACCCAAGATACCTTACATATCTAGCAAGCATCTCATGGACTAGACACTAGGATGGAAGAGGAGGGAGGGGAGGGCATGGAAGGGGTGGCAGACACAAATCTAGACTCAAACGGCAATTGTACCATAAAATTCTACTTACTAAAAGACAGACCAAATGGCTGATCCTTCACCAGGCCCTTACAGGGAACACCTGAACAACAAGACACTGGAGACAGTGGGATCACGACTAACCTTAATCTTCTACATCTTCCCTCCCTCCTTCTCCCTCTCCCTCTCTCTCTCTCTTCTCTCTAACTCTTGTATATTAGTTATCTTTTTCCTCATTTTCTTAGTGGGCACTGACCTGTAACTCCCAGTACCAGCATGGGGCTATCATCCACAATGAGCTTTTGATCAGAGAGACCTACAAGATTTCCTAAAAGACAGACAGATTTCTGTCAGAGTACTTGATGACCCACCAAAGGTTAGTTAGTGGTAAGACCCTACTGATGAAGACACTTTATGTGGTTTACATGCAAAATAGAATGGCATGGCTGGAAGTTGGAAGAGAGTCAGTCCCCAGACAGTCAGCACGTCTAGTGCCAGAAGGTGCTACATGGGCGACTGGGGGAAAATGACCAATATCTGTCCAAGCAACTCATGGTCTAACCTACTTAGCAGCAAATAACTTGGTGTGATGCCCACACAAGTGCCATAGTGGCACACAGCCATGGTGGGGAACCAACTGCTCTTAATTTGGCTAACTGATCTCCTCAGTGGCATGGGACCCATAGCTAGAGCTGGGAAACAAGTCAGAACTATATCCTAACATAAGCCCACTCTCCAATATCAAGCTACCATCAATCATGGGCTACAAGAGGGCCTACACCTATTAAATTCTCTATAAAAAGTAAGGGTTATCTCTTTTGTCCTGGTGCTAACTTACTCTCCTTTGGAGAATCTGCTTCTCTTTTTCAGGTAGATGTAGATCCTAAGGAGAGAGCCACCCCATCATACCTCAAAAGGGCCCCGGCTGAAACTAAGAAAAATTGGAGAAACAAGCAAGGGGGCTGTTTTCCTGATGAACCGGATACCAGCACAAGGGGGAAGGAGATCAACACAGAGAAAAATCAACTGCTACCAAATCAGAAAGCCAGAGCCTCAGAGGCCCCCAACACCTCATTACTGAAGCAGACCAAAAATGAACCCAACATGGCTCAGGGAAATTTTGCGGAAGAGGGGGTGGAAACAATGTCAGAGCCATATGTTCGGCCATGATATGCAGAGACATTTAGCTTACACATAACTGTGGGCTAACTCCACAATGCATGACCCGTATACCTCAACAAGGAGGGGCCAAGGGGAGGAGGTAGGTCACGGATGAGCCTAATAATGGTACCAAACTGACTGTATTTGCTGAATACAAAACTACCTAATAAAGGAAATAAATAAATAAATAAATTACAATAATAATAATAAAACCCAGTAATTATTATTTAAAAAGTTCCATTATTCTAATAATGGAAGACCAGATATTTTAACACAAAATATAGGCTACAAAGAGAGAACGAAGGAACACTGAAAACTATAACACACACAGATCTGAATTTCCAGAATAAAAGTTTCACATTGTACAAATCCTATTACTGGTAAAAGATAAGTACCAGTGATGAGAATCACAGTTGGTTCTCTTTCCTCCACATAGATCCTCACAACAAAGGAGAAGGCTGATAAGCCAAGACACTAAAGAAAGTGTCATAGGTGACAATCTAAGTAACTGCCCAAAGTTTCTAGCAATGGTAAAACATGCAGAATGTACTGAGTCAGAACAAATCTTGAAGAAGAAACTCCAGGCAGCATCTTGATGGCCATCACCAAGGACCTGTGTTCTTCATGTCATGAAATGGATACAGAATATTCAAGTCACAACATGAACCACGCTTAGAAAGGATTCAGTTTATGATTTTTAAAGAGATAAACTGTATTTCAGTTCCCCTCCTAACTCCTGATACCATCTCTGTTTTAGAAATAGAATAATTCTATAAGTGGAGAAAGAAATAGCATACATATCCTCCAATGATTTCTACAGTATTTCATATGCAAATCACTGTTTCTTATTAAAAACAATCACAGATGTAAAACATGAATGCAAAGGCAATGTCAGCTTCATGTTTGTGATCTATTAATTTTTTAAAATTATTTACATGGAAAGTAGAGAGAGAGGAAGAGGCAGACAGAGAAAGAAGGGGTGTGTCAGGACATTCAGCCACTGCAAATGAACTCCAATGCATGTGCCACCTTGTGCATCTGGCTTATGTGTGTCTTGGGGGAATCGAACCTAGATGTGTTGCTTTTGTAGGCAAGCACAATAACTGCTAAGCCATCTCTCCAACCTGACATCTATTCATTTTTATTCACATATTTTGCCTGATACTGAAAAAACTGTTTCTTGGTTACATCCAATCAATGTAAAGTCACACACACACACACCACCCAGCAGAAGATCTTCACTTTAAAATCAGGAGCACATCAACTGTGAATAGTGTCATAGCAAAAATGGGACTCTAATTCACTAATAATACAATATAAACTATCAGAAAATTTAGGAACCATATCGATAATTTCTTAAATGGCTGAAAAATATCATTATCATGTGATACAGTTTATCCAATTTATAATGTTTATCAATGCCAAATAAACTTATACATTCATAAATGACTAGAAAATAGTATACATATCATAGAAAATATGAGAGAGATTTGTGGCAGAAAGAGAATCAGGAGATATAAAGTTACATAAGAAAACTTGACTATATGCAAAGATGTGTACATTATGTGCTTTGGGTAATTATCTTACAAATATATGTACACTTTTACAACTGTAAAAATGCTTTCATATATATTACATATGTAGAAATAGATACAAGACAATTCCTAAAGTTCAAAACTTTATGTAAATTCAATTTTACTCCAGTGAATGTGCTGCAAGACCATAGACACTATGGGGCATCTAGCCATCAGCTGCTGAGGACTGTGGCCAGAGCCATCTAGCCTTGGAACAGCCTTTCTTGTAAGGAGCAAGGACACTCAAGATAGCAAGCCAGGGAAATCTTTGAGTGTCTCTCCTCAACAGCATCTGTCTAGCAGTTCCTGTAAGCAGAGATCCCATGGTTTCCCTCTGCAAGCAGAGCCAACCTTTCAGTGTTGTGAGGAGCCACAGAAATGTGGGTAAAAGTGTTCTGAAAATCTAATCCAGAAGCTTCTGCAACAAACAACTCCAAGTTTTGTGGTGCCTAGCACACTATTCTACCAGTGGGCCACAGTTATCTCCTGAAGTTCCCAACTGATCCATGACAAACATTGGGCCACAGGCCACCATCACAGGGACCACGAGTGTCTCTGCAGTTCAATCTCATGAGGAAGAAGCTAAAGGAGCCCAGGTTGAAAACCAGATGTAAGGTAAGCACTGATTTGGGGCCTAAACAAATCTATAACTACTTGGGGAGATAAGCCCCTCCAGCTACTACAGTAAGCTTCTTAAGTGAGCAACCCCTCAGCATTACTCCAGCCCATAAAATACTGCTTATGAGAGTGTCAATCTCATATATACAGGGTACTAGATTTCATGTGGCTTAGGGACTGGGCATCCCAGGTAGGAGAACTGACAAAAATTTACTATATAACCCTGTGTAGCAGACAGCTTCAGGTTCACTAAGATGAACTTCCAGACCAGGCACAGTTATGGAGGAAGGGATATTTATTGAAGTTCCATTAATGGCAGAAGAAGCTGGTCTGCCTTCACAGGTCCAAGCACAGAAGGAGAAGAAGCCAAAAGCCAAAAGCCAAACATCACACTTCATGAACTCCAGGTGGAACTAGGCACTTGGAACATCTTTATTTGGAATTTCAAACCCACCACCATATCTTAAGGTCCGCCCAGTGACATCTCCTCCAGCCAGATGGCTGTAGATCCAAACTACATACTAATCAAACACTGAATATATTGAGTGCCTTCTATTCGAACTTCCACACCCTGTCATACCTAAAAGACCTACACACAAATGTAATCTTGCTAAATTATGGTGCTACCATTACATACTGTAATCCAAGTGGAGGAATAAAGAATATTCATCCAAATATATATATACTAAGTGAGGTAACCCAAGCCCAAAAAGACAAAAGTCGTGGATCCTAATTTTAAGGTTTGTAGATATGTAAAAAAGTGATGCGACAGTGAGTATAGTCCATGATTTGAGATAGGAGAACACGAAAAGAGAATAAGAAATGACATGTACGGGGGACACAAGGGTGCATGCAGTTTCAATGTAAATATAAAGGCTATGTTGAAGGAGTAAGGGAAAGGGGATAGTAGGGAGAGAAATGAAGTGAAACAAAAATGTTTGAAAACATCATAACATAATGTCATTCTTCGTAACTTAAATAAATAAATAAAATAATTAGCTCATAACAATATTAGAGAAGTATAAAAACAGATGCTAGTCAAAGAGTAGATGCTATGGTGTGAATATCACCATTAAAATACTTTTAAGAGGTGACTAGTCATTATGAGGCAGGAAATATATACCCAGATATATACCCAGATAGGCAGTTAGGAGAAGAACCTATGATAGCAATGAGATGAATCATTAATCAGGAAGTAACCTAACCTGACTTGGAGAGCAGCTTCACTAAATAAAGGAGACCTTACCCTTATCCCTTGTGATTTTTGTGATATTTATCTTGTCGTTGTTGGACTTTGTTATTCTATTTCTTTCTTCTTAGGTTCACAGTTTTTGCTTTTGCTATTCTTTTATTCTTTTCTATTATTGATGTTGTTCTTCTTATTTATAGATATCAGTACCTAACAGTCTATACACTCTAATAGCATAGTGGTATTAGTACCTGATAATTTATATGTTAATTATTAAGTAACTATAATTAAGATCTCTATCCCAATATTTATGAATGTGCCTCAGAATTCTATACTCACAAAAATCTTACTTCTCTACATTTCTGTAGTTACAATAGTCTATATTTTTCCTTGAACACTTCCAACACATATATCCATTTGCTTATACAAACTTCACCTTTTATCCCCTACTTCCATCTCTTCCTTGTTTCACTCAAATACTGCTTCCTTTACTCTTTTGTTTGATTCTTCAAGGTAGGGATTTGCTCTAGCCCAGGTTGACCTGGAATTCACTATGTAGTTTCAGGATGGTCTCAAACTCTCACCAATACTTCTACTTCAGCCCCCTGAGTGCTAGGATTAAAGGTATGCACCACCACACCTGGCTGAATCACAGTTTTGATGTCAGAAATATATGAAGGAAAGCTAAACTATGTAAGGGAAAATGCCAACTCACATACAAAAGCAGGAATATCAGAATGACCTCAGACCTTTTATCAGAAACTCTAAAATCTCGCAAAGAATGGAATGATATAGTTCCAGCTCTCAAAGTATGTAACTATGAACTGAGAATGATATTCTTTGCCAAGTTATCTCTCAAAATTTATGGACAAATGAGCATGTTACAGCCATATTTATAGAAAATTCTAAATGGAATACTATACACGGAAGAAAGATGGCCTTATACATGACAATAGATTATATGATATACATCAAGAAAGGAAGAGATTAAGAAAGATGGAACAGAACAGGAAAAAAAAATCAATTGTGCCTAAATCAACAAGTCAGCAAAATCTTAGGGCAGAAGTAAACAAAATGTCAATAGTCGAGTGAATCAGAGTACCATCCAACAAAATATTTCAGATTAATAATCCTTTTTTTCTATAATAACCCTAATTGAAAATGGCTTTAATTCACTAATAAAAAGTTGCTGAGTAAATGATAAAATTAAAACAAGATCCAACTCTCTGCTGTCTCCAAGAAAAACATTTAGCCAGCAAAGATTTTCAAACACTGAGCATCAAATGATGAAAATCAAATTACCAAGAGAACAGAAGCCAAAAACAAGCAGGAGTGTCCATCCTTCTATCAGAAAAGTGGACTTCAAACCAAAACTAACTAGAAGTACAAAAAGGGCACAACATATTAATAAATTTAATAATTCATCAAGAAGATACAGCAGTTGTAAATGTTTGCTCACCCAGTATTCTGACTCCTAACTTCCTGAAACAAACACTAAAGAACAAAAGAGAATGCACACACTCCAACATTAAAGTAGGGGGAGAATCTACTGCACCAATTTCATATAGATACATCATTGGGACTAAAATCCTGCATAGAAATCTCATTGTTAAACTATACCATAGATCAACTAGACCTAACAAACATGTAGAGAATTCCACCAAACAGGTAGACAATGCACATTCTCCTCAGCAGCACATGGGGCCTTCTCCTAAATTGACCACATAATGGATCATAAAACAAACCTTGAAAGATACAAAATCCCCAAAACAACATAGGTTTCTGTCAAAGCACTTGATTACACACCTAAGGCAAAAGGTATGTCCCCATTGCTAAAGATACCATATGGTGCCAACACAGAGCATAGACAGGTCTGGCTGGAATCTGGAAAAGAGCCAGTCCCTAGACAGTTAGCCCATCTAGTGCTAGAAAGAGCTACCTGAGCTACTGGGGGGAAATTGGCCAACAATGATCTGAGCAAACAGAGGTCTAAGCTACTCAGAAGCAAACACCCTGACAGGATGGGCATACCAGTACAATAGTGGCACACAGCCTTTGTGGGTAACCAATAGCTTGCTGATTGGCTAAGAGATCCACCAAGTGTAAAGGAAACCATGTCTGGAATTGGGAACCAGATCAGAATCCTATGGAGACAAAGATTATGCTCTCCAATGCCAAGCTCTCCCTCACCTTTGGCTAAAAGAGGGGATACATACATCAAATTCTCCCTAAATTAATAATGTTTATCCCATTTAAACTCTGCTGACTTCACTCTCCATCAGAGAACCTATTCTTTTTCAAAAGGTAGTGATACTGGAGGAGATAAACTATTCCTTGCATTTCAGCAAAGCCACAGCTGAAACCACAGAAGAATTGGGGAGACAAGCATGATTGCTGCTTCCATGCTGAACCTGATAATCAGTGCCAGAGTATAGGAGACTGACTCTGAGCATACTCGACACCTACCAAAGCAGAGATCCAGAGGCTTCTAACAGCTGATCACTGAAGAAGGTAAACGTAACTGAAAATTGACAGTAGGGGAGAAGGGTCATTATGGCTTGAAGCATGACTGTAGCTTTTTGGCTTTTGGAACTGATTTGTAGGAAGAATGTGGAAATATCTGAAACCTTGGTCTAAAAGGCACCATACAATGTAGAAGGCAGAGTGTGATGAATAACTCCAGCCCAAGGTGAAAGACCAAAATGCAAAATAAGGCTTGGTTTATGAGGGGAAAAAGCAGCTTTGTCCTGACCATGCTAGAGGGGTTTATGTGACAGGCTTGCTGCATTTGACCTGTGTTATGAAAATTTGAGTGGGGTTGAATTTTGAAGAAATAGACTGGTATGAGTAGATGGATATGACACTGAATGAAATGAAAGTTTTGGGCTGGAGACAGCTCATTCAGGAACCATTGTTTGAGAGATGATCACCATTGAGATTGATCCAGTTGTTCTGTATTGGGAAAGCAAGAAGAATGCTGACTTTTATGAAAATACTGGACAAGAATATTGAAGGGGTTACCCTGCTCTTCAAAGTTGGCTTTATTTGCCCCTGGTTTGATAAATTTGATAGCTAACCTGGTAATATAGGATTACAACAAATGTCGGAAAGAAGGGGTTACTGGATTTGCAACACAATTTTTTTTTTTTTGGAAATAGCTACTGTGTGATATGAAGCAAGGCTGATATAGTCCCTTCATGGAGGCCCAGTGGAGCCATGGGGATGATCTGTAGGTTGCAGCAGTCTAGACTTCAGGATTGTTGAGATACCAAGATTATGTAGTGGCTTCCCAGGAAGACTTCTTGCTAGTGATGGAGTTTTCCTTAGGCTGTGAGCAGCCTACTTTGGGGGTTGGGAGTGGGAAGGAATTGAAACCCCAGAAACATTGTCACTTATTACATATGTTGCTCTTGGATTTACAGTATTTATTGTTTGCCCTGTTTATATTAGAACTTGCATTTGTTTCATCTTTGCTTATAATTCCATCTTCTGAAATAATAATATTTACACTGTGCCATTGTCAGTTTTTGGTTTAACAAGATCACAGTTAAGACACATTGGACTATGGGGATGTTCAAATAGTCTTAGTATTTGAAGCAGTTACCTTCCAGTACTACGCAAACATCTTTATAATCCAAGGTATCTTAACCAAGCTATAAAATCAAAAAGCAGAATGACACAAAGAAAACATTCACATTGCAAATGATGGTATTGGGCATAGTAAAGAAAGATTGAACCAATACAAGATTTAAAAAAACAGGGGAAACATTAAATTATGTAGCTCCAAGACCAACCAATTCCACCCCTCCAATGGGGCTGCTCAGTTTGGGGAAAACTCCACCACACTCTCTTTGGCTGTAATCCCATAGTTTTGACATCTCCACTGGGTTTCCACTGTAACTCACTGTTAATTCTCATGTCTCCATCAGGCCTCCCTCCACAAAAGGGCTTCTCTGACTCACATTGCCCATGGCCATTTCCAAAAAATCATAACCATGTTCCAAACCCAATGATCCTCTCTTTCCTGCATCTGCTATACTCCATGGTACCAAATTTGTTAATCCAGGAGAGAATAAAGCCAGCTTTAAAGAGAAGGACACTGCTTCAGCTTTCAAGATCCCTACTTTCAAACATGTCAGCAGTGTTACTGCTATCCCAGTGCAGATCTTCATGCCCAATCTCAGTAGTTGTAATTTCTAAAACAATTACAGCTGAATGGGCAACAGTGTCAGCCCAAAGATTTAATTTCTTCCTGTTACATATCCATCTTCTCACAATACATTTCTATACATCACAACCCTGCAGAAGGTCTCAGGACATAAGCAGGCAGAAGACAGAAAGCCTCTCACATGAACTGCTTTGACCAGTCCTCACAAGTTCTTTCCTTCATAAGTCAAACCTCACAGTCTACAGTTCTCACTGCATACAGATCTTTCAAATTTGATCAGAATAGTTCATCAAGCTGTACTTACAGCACTGCAAGGTGTCTCTCAGGCTAAGGTTTCAAACTGTTCCTCATTCCTCCAGAAAATCAGTTCCAAAAGGACAAAAGCCATACAGTCAGGATTCTAGTGACTCCACTCTTTTCACCAATTTTCTATAGCAGTTACCTTCACATTGCTGGCAAAAAGTACCTAACCAAAAGCAGCTGATTGGAGGAAAGAGTTTATTTTGGCTTACAGATTCAAGGGGACATTATATGACGGCAGGGAAAGGATGTTATGAGCAAAGGCTGGACATCAATTCCTGACCAACATCAAGTGGGCAATAACAGCAGTAGAGTGTACCAAATATTGGCAGGAAAGCTGGTTATAACACCCATAAGCCTGCCCCAACAATACACCTCTTTCCACAACATCCAATTCCCAAATTTCTACCATCTGTGGACCTAACATTCAGAATATGAGTTTACAAGGCCATATGCATCAAACCACCACATTCTGTCTCTAACATCCTGTGATGGCTAAGGTGTTGTCAACTTGACACCAAACCATATCTCCTTACATCATACTTAATTTTCAAATGAAAACAGTGACAAGCTCATAATTCCACTTAGCATGGTATAACTATCCCACATACCACTAGAAACTCAAAGTCTTCCCCCCAACACAAAACAAGGTTCCTTGAGGAATGCTTGTTCTCTAATATAATAGCTCTAATATAAATTCAACAACAGTTAGCTCATGATATAATCTTAATATTGGTATAGATATGTGCAAACACTCCATATCAAAGTAGGAAAGAAACATTGCAATTAAAGTCCTCATTTTTGCAACTGGTCACATGGCCTTAGCTGGTATTAGTAACTACCTTCTTCTACTACCCATTCGGTATTTCCTCCACTTTCAGCAAGCACCTCAGCAGGTCTTGGTTCTTTACCTGGAAGGGTGACCCATACCTTCATTCCTGAAGGATCTGGGCCATTTATCTTTCCAAGCAAAATGCACAACCATGCACACTGCCCGGAGTTCTGCCCATTGTGAAGACTTCCCTTCATAGTCCTTCAGAGTTGTCCCAGAAAAGAGCTGTAATACTGCAACTGTGCACTTCAGGGAGGTGCCCACATAACGTGCTGAACCATCCATAAACCATGCCCTTGTCCTCTCCTCCTCAGTCAATTGGTCACAGGGAACACCCCATGATGCCATAGGTGCATGCTTGGGGACAGAAGGCATTGTTACAAGAGTAGAAACCATAAGCATTTGGGCAACTTCCTCATGTAACCTACTTGCGCCTTCAGGGCCTATCGAGCCTGATCATGTATATACTACTTCCAATTGATGATGGACTGCTGCTGTGCATGTTCAACTTAATGGCCTGGTGGGTCAGATAACACCCAGCTCATAAAGGGCAGCTCATGTCACATAGTAACTTGATGGCCCATTGTCAAACGTTCAGTTTCCACTAAGGCCCAATAATAGCAGGCCAAGAGCTGTGTCTCTAAGGGAAAATAATTTTCTGAAGCTGATGGCAGGACCTTGCTCCAAAATCCCAAGGGCTTCCACTGTGATTCCCCTAGTAGCTTTCCAAGTCACTTGATATTTGGGCTGGAGAAACCCAAATGAAGAATGTGCTATCTCCAAAACCCAAATAGGCCCACTAAATGTTGTGCTTCTTTCTTAGGGGTAGGAGGGGCCAGATGCAACAACTTATCCTTCACCTTAGAAGGAATATCCCTGCATGCCCCACACCACTGAACTCCTAGAAATTTCACTGAGGTGGAAGGTCCTTGAATTTTGGATGGATTTAATTCCCATACCCTGATGCACATATGCTGTACCAGCAACTCCAGAGTGATTGCCACCTCCTGCTCATTCAATCCAATCAGCATAATGTCATCAATATAATGGACCAACATGGCACTCTGTGGAAGGGATAGGCATTCAAGATCCCTGCAAACTAAGCTATGAAACAGGGCTGGAGAGTTAATATAACCTTGAGGTAAAACAGTAAAGGTGTACTACCTACCTTGTCAGCAGGAGACAAATTTCTTCTGGTGGTCTTTATGGAGAGGTATGGAGAAGAAGGCATTTTCAAGACCAATAGCTGCATACCAGGTACCAGGAAATGTATTAAATCTGCTCAAGTAATGATACCACATCTGGTTCAGCAGCTGTAATTGTAGTCACCACCTGATTGTTTCCAATAATCCACTCTCAGTCTCCATGATCTATGGGTCTTCTGAACAGGCCAAATAGGACAGTAAAAGGGTGATGGTGGGAACCATCACTGCTGAATCCTTTAAGTACTTTATAGTGGCATTAATTTCTGCAATCCCTCCAGGGATGCAACACTGTTTTTAAATATTTTATTCATTTTTATTTATTTATTTGAGAGCAACAGACAGAGAGAGAAAGAGGGAGAGAGAGAGAGAGAGAGAGAGAGAGAGAGAGAGAGAGAGAGAGAGAATGGGCACGACAGGGCCTCCAGCCCCTGCAAACGAATTCCAGACGTGTGCGTCCCCTTGTGCATCTGGCTAACATGGGTCCTGGGGAATCAAGCTTTGAACCGGTGTCCTTAGGCTTCATAGGCAAGTGCTTAACCGCTAAGCCATCTCTCCATCCCACAATACTGTTTTTGATTCACAATTTTCTCCAATGGTGGGAGCCTCAATGGCTTCCATTTGGCCTTTCCAACCATAATAGCCCTCACTCCATAAGTCAGGGAACCAACATGAGGGTTCTGCCAACTCCTAAGCACATCTATCCCAATTATTCATTCTGTGACCTGGGAAATAAGCACAAGGTGAGTTTGGGGACCCACTGGGCCCTCTGTCAGTCTAACATTTGCCAAAACTCAATTGATCTCCTGACCTCCATAAGCACCTACTTTAAATGGAGGGCCACAATGCTTCTTGGGGTCTCCCGGAATCAATGTCAATTTTCACAGCCAGTGTCCAGTAGGCCTCAAAAGGTCTGATTATTTCCCTTTCTCCAGTGTACAGTTACCCTAGCAAAAGGCTGCAGGTCCCTCTGAGGAAGGGTAGGACTAAGCTTAATATTGAAACTTTTGAGGCTTGTAGAAGGGTCCTTCCTTGAGGGGACCCAGCCACCCTTTCAATCAAGGGCACGGGATCTGTAAACTGGCTCAAGTCTTGATTACCTGTTCCTATAATTCAAAGTGGCTTTATGTTCAATGCATTCAGTTCAACTTTTAAATCCCCATATATTTTTATCACTTCCTGTACTACTCAAACATATTTATAGTCCTGCATCTCTTAACTGAGTTATAAAACCAAAAAACGTAATGGCACAGAATATTCACACTTTAAATTATGGCACTAGGTATAGCAAAGAAAGACTGAAACAGTACAAGATTTAAGAAAATAGGGCAAACATCAAATTCTGTAGCTCCCAGTCTGAGAACTCTAACCAGTGTCGAGTTTTAGACTGAATGCATTTCCTTTTACATCATAGATTGCCATCAATTTATGAGGGCCAGTGGTGGAATGTGGTGGAATGTGGTCATTTGAATAAGATGTCCTTGATAAACTCATTTGTTATGAATGCTTCATCTCCACCTGGTGGAAATTTGGAAGGTGAAGGCTTGATGGAGGTGCTATGTTGTTGGGGTGGGCTTAGCGATGTTATAGCCAGCTCCTACTTGTCACAGTTCAGCTCACTTTCCTGCTCTTGCTTTCCACATGCAGGGGCAGGTATCAAGTCCAGCTTCTGCTCATGTCATGCTTTCCCTTGCCATCATGAAGTTTACCATTATATAAGCCACAATAGAACTTTCCTCCCATCAGCTGCTTTTGGTCTAGTGCTGTATACCATCAATGAGAAGATAAATGCAACAATGAGTGTGAATAAAAAGAACCAAATGTACAGTAGAATGAACTCAAACATGACATTATCAAATGAAGGAAAATAAAAATGAAATAAAACTGAAAGATTCCCAAGAAAGCCTCACCAATAGATTGGATCATATGGAGGACAGTCTATCAGGATCTAGGGAAAGATGAATTAAATAGATCAAAATCAGTGATAATTTCAAAAAAAAAAGTTCAACTAGAACATGAGGGAAATGATGGACATCTTATAAAGATCAGATATTCCTAAAATGGTGTAGTAGTTTGAGTGCATGCCCCCCCCCCAATATATTCAGAATTTTATTAAAGAAGCTTGTAATTTAGATCTTCAGCCACCTGGCTGGAAGAGGTGTCACTGGGTCGATCCTAGGGTCCATCCCTAAGGTGTGGGGGTGGATTTGTAATTCCAGTCTAAAGACATGCAAAATGCCTGAGCTTTGCCTGGAGTTCCTGAAGTGTGCTTGCTTGGTTGTGGTGGCTTTTGGTTTCTCTCTTTCTCTCTCTCTCCATGGTCCTGTGAATGAGGGGCAACTTCTTCTGTCATTATGGAACTTCCCTGGATCTGTAAGTTTCAAATAAATTTCCTACCTACGATAACTGTGTTTGGTCCAGAGGTTCATTATAGCAACCTGAGGCTGTCTACTACAGAATCAGTAGTAAGGAGTTAGATAGAGTTGTTGTGATGAATCTGACTATGAGGATTTTGACCTTTTTGAACTCGTGTGCTGGAGGAATGGGAAACTTTGTGCTTGCAACTGAAGAAACTTTCTGAAATGACAAGACAGGTATTATGGACAATTCTTATGAGAGTTTACAAATGCTAGGTGCAAAGAGAACTATATTTGGAGGCTTGGCTTATGAACTTTCTGAGAGGAAGGAAAAACTACAGAGGACTTTGTTGAATCTGGGCTACTGGCATAGGGGCTGGCTGTGTTCTACTGCCCAGGACCAGAGAGTTTGATCAAGGTTAAGTTGGTAAGGGACTGATGTGCTTGGCTGAAGATATTGGACTTAGAGACTTAAGATTTTAAATTGGAAAAAGTCAAGTTTAAAATTACTGGCAGAGAGAGTGGTTGGTGAAGCTGCTATTGTCAAACACATTAGCAATCTTACAGAAGATGGCCCAACTACTTTACATTAAAACAATGGAAATGTGCCTGAGAAAAGACTATGTATACATGCAAACTATTTTGGAAAAGAGTTGACTGCAGAAGGAACCTACTTTTCAAGGTTATGATTTATTTCATCCCTGAATTAAGAATATGGTGGCGTCCTGCACAGATGGTATTTAATTCATAAGCATGAAAAATGCATGGAGTGGTCATGAAGTGAACAAGATTTCAGGAGCTTCTGCTGAGATGCAGCATATAGGCAGCAAGTGATGACCCTCATGAGCAAGCTGTCAAAGCCATTGGAAGATGAGACCATGGTTTGCATGAAGACAAAGATGTGTGGATATATCAGGACTGTGCAAGGGCTACCTTGGAGGCTGTTGGTTACGGATGGAAGTTTTTCCTGGCTATCCAGTCCAGTTGGAGGGGCAGAATTGGAAAATCCAGAGATTTCTCATTGGTCACTGATTATTATATTGGACTTGGACTGAAGATGTTTGATGAGTGATGGTTATTGAGTTTGTATTGTTCCAGTCTCTCCTTGTTATGCCTCCCAGCAGCTGGAAGTGTTTATTCTGTGCATTTATGTTGAAAGTATATAACTTGTTTTCATTTTACAGGACTCAAAGCTAAGAGACTATCCTAAGTCTCAGAGGAGACTTGGACTTCAGAACTATCTTAATTATGTAAAGACTGTGGGGACCTTGAAACTATACTGAACACAATATACAATAAAGATGGCTATGAATCTACTATGGGCTAAGCGAGGAATGTGGTAGCTTGAATGGATGGCCCCCAACATAGTCAGGATTTTGTTAAAGTTTTTAATTTAGATCTGCAGCCACCTGGCTGAAGAAGGTGTCATTGGGCAGATCCTAGGGTCCAGCCCTAAGGTGTGAGGGTGAATTTGGAATTCCAGTCTAATGATATTCAAAGTGCCTGAGTTTTGCCTGGAGTTCCTGAAGTATGTTTGCTTGCTTGTGGTGGCTTTTGGCTTCTCTTTCTCTGCTTTGTCCTGTGAAAGAGGGTCAACTTCTTCAGCCATTATGGAACTTCCTCTGGATCACTAAGCTTCAAATAAATTTCCTTCCCCCCATAACTGTGTCTGGAGGTTAATCCCAGCAACCTGAAGCCATCTGCTACACATGGTCATACATGAAGGAGAAGAACTAATAGGCCAATTATATAGAGAATATCTTCAATGAAATTATAGAAAAATTTCCAAATCCTAAAAAGACACACAAAAATCACCAAACAAACAACACCCCACATTTTATTGGTAAAAAATAAAGAGAGAACTTTAAGAGCTGCAAGTAACCAGGCATGGTGGCGCACATCTTTAATCCCAGCACTTAGGAGGCAGTGGTAGGAGGACTGCCATGAGTTCAAGGCAACCCTGAGACTACATAGTGAATTCCAGATCAGTCTGGGCTGGAGTGAGATCCTACCTTGAAAAAACAAAACAACAACAACAAGAAAAAGCTGCATGAAAAAAAAAAAAACAGCCCATCACATATAAAGCTAAGTAATTTTGAATTATATATATATATTTTTTCAATAGAAATTATAAAAGCCAGAAGGGCTTGCAATGAAGTATTTCAAATTTTGAAGGAACACAGATGCAAAACCAAACTATTATACCTATCAAAATTATCCCTCACCATAGAAGGAAAATAAAAACTTCCCATGCAAAAATCCAGCTTTATGAATATATGACCACTAAGCCAGCAACACAGGGAATGCTGGATAGGATAATTCACACTGAAGAGAAAAATAAACATACTCAGGATGGAAAAAAGCATAATCAAAACTAGAACCTATGTTCAAGAAAACACCAAACTCCACAAAGTCTTCTAATTGAGAGGGATCAACTCACAACTCTCAGTAATATTTCTGAACATCAGTGTACTAAACTACCACCAAAAAGGCACAAGTTAGTGGGTTGGATCAGAAAACTGGATCCATCCATTTTTTGTATGCAAGAAAACCACTTTACCATTAACGACAGACAGCACCTTAGGATTAAATAATGGAAAAAAGATATTCCAATAAAATGGAAATAGGAAACAAGCACATGTGGCTATAGTAATATCTGACAAAATAGACTTAAAACAAAGTACTCAAAATAAATAAAGGCCACTTTATACTCATCAAGAGAATAATTCAACAGGAAGATATTACAATCATAATCATACATGTATCAAACAAAGGTACACCAAATCTTATAAGGAAAAATTTACCAGACATAAACTCTGAATGCTCTATACAATAACAGAGGGTGTGGCAAACAGCTTCAGGTTCACTAAGATGAACTTCCAAACCAGGCACAGTTATGGAGGAAGGGATATTTATTGAAGCTTACAGATCCAGGGGAAATTCCATAATGGCAGAAGAAAGGCTAAGCAGATAGAGAGAAGACACAAGCCAAAACCCAAAAGGCAAAAACCAAAAGCCACACAGCACACTTCAGGAACTCCAGGAGGAACTCAGGCACTTTGCATATCTTTAGATTGGAATCTCAAATCCACTGCCACACCTTAAGGTCTGGCCAGTTATACCTTCTCCAGCCAGTGCCTGCAGATCCAAACTAAAAACTAATAAAACATTGTATATATTGGGGCCCATCTATTCAAATTACCACAGTGGGAGGCTATTCTGATTAGATTCATCTAATCAGAATATAGATCAACCATGGTGCAAAGCAGCACCATAGTTCAAATGAACATAACAGACATCTGCAGAACATTCCATTCAAACACTATGGAATATATATTATTCTCAGCACCTCTTGGAACCTCCTCTAAAATAGATCATATATTAGGACACAGTGAAAGCCTCCACAAATTTACAAAAATTGACACGGCTCCTGAAGTGTTAATGAACCACTGTCTTTGGACCACTGATCTCAGTAGACCATAAAACTTTCCGGGAACACAGCATGATAAAGGACTTCTGTTAAAAATTAAGCTCATAACTCAAAGATCTGGCATCAAGAGCTATCAGGCCATGTAGACAGGCAATTAATAAACAAAAGTAAAGGCCTTACCTTCCCCCCATTCTTCTCTCTCAACACCCCTCCCATCCCATCACCCTATATATCTCTACTCTCTCCTTCATTCAAAAGCAGCAGAGGCAGTTTCATCACAGGAAATCTGCTGTCCCTCCAATAAAGAATATTCTGTGCTGGCTTTCTTTTTCTCTTGTATTTTTTACTTTATTCTAGCCAATCCCAAATTCTAGCAGCTCCTTGCATTATATCTGACTATAGCACAATAAAGGTAGAAATAAACAGCAAGAAAAATAGCAGAAAATACATGAACTCCTGGAGAATGAACAACACTTTATGAACAATAAATTGGTCCTTGAAGAAATAAAAAAGGAAATTAAACAATTCCTAGAACTGAATGAGAATGAAAACACAACATACTGATACTTACTGGATACAATGAATGCAGTACTAAGGTGGGACTTTACAGCTACAAATGCCAGCAATACAAAAATAGATAAAAAGTAAATAACTTAATGCTTTGTCAGAAGGCTTTAGAAAACCACGAACACTCCAAATCCAAAAGTACTGGCTGGAAAGAAATAATCAACAGAAGAATAGAAATCAATAAATTAGAAATGCAGAAACAATTTAAAAATTGATGAAATGAAGGACTGGTTCATTGAAAATAAAACAGGTTGATAAATCCCTGACTTAATTCATTAAAAGAAAAAGACTAGATCAACAAGACTAGAGATGAAACATGAGACATTAAGACAACAATGATATTGGGAGAATCATTAAGTCATATTTCAAAAACCTATATTCAAGAAAATTGGAAAATCTGGAGGAAAATGATACTTTTCTTGATGAATATGACCTTTGAAATCTAAATCCAGAAGAGATAAATTACCTGAATAGATCAATATTTAACATTTAGTAAATATAAACTTATTTAATAAATCAATATTTAGCAAGATTGAGGGACTAATTAAAAGTATCTCAACCAAGAAAATACCAGGCCCAGATGGATTCACTACTGAATTCTATCAAACATTTATAGAAGAATTAAAAACAATGTTTCTCTAGTTATTTTACAAAATTAAAAAGGATCAAATGTTCCTTGACTCTTTCTATCCAAACCAGGCAGAGACACAAGAAAAAAATCATAGAACAATATCCCCGATGAATTTAGACACAAATATTAAATATTCTCAATAAAATTATTAAAAATCAAATTTAACAATATATCAAAGTATCATTCACCTCATCAAAAAGTTTTCATGCCAAGGATGCAGAGATGAATGAACTACGAAAATTTCTAAGCGTAATCCATCACATAAATTTTGACTTCCACTGTTCTTTTGCCAAAATGAGAGGATATGCCTGTCAAAACTTCTTCTAAATATCTATTTGTATGTGTTTTGATACATGCCACTCCCAGTCTTGGTTAAAAAATCTGCTTTTTGGGCTGGAGAGATGGCTTAATGGTTGAGTGCTTGCCTATGAAGCCTAAGGACCCCGGTTCGAGGCTCGATTCCCCAGGACCCACGTTAGCCAGATGCACAAGGGGGCGCATACATCTGGAGTTCCGTTTGCAGTGACTGGAAGCCCTGGCGCGCCCATTCCCTCTCTCTCGCTATCTGCCTCTTTCTCTCTGTCTGTCGCTCTCAAATAAAAAAAAAATGAAGAAAATCTGCTTTTTACAGATGACAGCCAATACCAGGGAAATACAAGACCATTCAGAGTGAAAAGGAAATACAGATGACTGTCCTATATGAGACAAGTCATCTCTATCATATCTTCTAAGGCCTAGGAAACATTACAGAGGAAGTAATGGATGAAATATGAGTGCTGGTCTCACTACTAGCCTGAGTGACTCCTCCTGGGAGATGGCAATAGACACTGAAGAGTGTGTTAGCTAATGTCACTTCTGAAGTCCCAGAAATTAAGAGGATGGCATTGGAAGACTGCAATAAGTTTGAAGCCCACTTAGATTACATAGTGGGTTCTAGGTCAGTCTGAGCTACAGTGAGATCATTCCTCAAAACAAAACAAAAGGATAAAAATCAATGGAACCTACAATACCACAGATTAAAGGAAATACTTGATATCTTCAGGTCCATATGTTTTTTACAGGAAAATGTGAACATAAATTTAAATTTGGAATTACACAGAAAAGATATAAATAAATAAGGAAGTAACTCATAAAAATACTGAAAAATCTCAGACTGTCTCCTCATTAAAATATTTGTGTATTTGAAAGTGTTCTTAAAGATAAATTCTATGCAATAATCTATGAAATCATGAACTTTCTATTGATAAAAATAAAGGAACTACAATATTTTATAATCTGTTCACAATAAAATATGTACATTTCCATATGGGAATGGTATTATAACAAAATAAAATCAAACATCTGCATCATTCGAAAACTACATTGCCTACCCATAGGGGAAACTTGAAATCTATAAACTTGGAAATAAATAGAGCCTAATTTAAAAATAAATGTTTGAAATTGAGGAATGAAACCACTTTAAAGAATCAAATGATAGAAATTGATCTCTATCATGGTAGATTCAGGAAAGAAAATAGCAAAATTTAAAAACCAGTCATGATTTTAAAAACACAGAAAAATTAATATATATAGGAAATAGATAAACACAGAGGACACTCAACTCTTACCAATCAGAGATCCAGAGACACAGAGGCTCCCAAGAGCCCATCACTGAAGTAGACCTAAAGCAAACCAAACATGGCTCAGGGAAATTCATGGAAGAGGTGATACAAAGGTTGTTAGAGCCACATGTTGGGACATTATGCACAGAGACATTGCCTCTTCCCCATAACTGATAGCTACCCCCACAATGCTCAATGCACAACCCACAATCCCAACGGGGATAACTGGCATCCTCAACGAGGAGGGTCCCTTCAGAGGGGTGGATAGGGCTGAGAATAAGGATGGTACCAACATGTGCTGTTTACATACTGAGTATGTCCATAACTAATAATAAATAAACTCTCCTGGGGTCTGAAAAGAAACCTGAACTCTGACTGTAAATATTTCTATTCAACATTTTAGATATTTCCTTGACTGGAAAATGATAAAAGAAAATATATAAATAAGATTTGAATGACAAAATGAAATTGTTCTTATTCATAGATCAACTGGTTATTTTTACAGCCACTAAAAAGGCAATCAATAGGTAAAATATTGGAATATAGGTGAATTTATCAAATAGGTGACTTGTATACAGTTAACCATTAAATACTTATATCTATGAACATTCATTCTTACTAAAATATTATAGTATTATTGCTGATACAAAATCTCTATAAGGTCTTAATAACAGTGTTTTTGCTAATGTATTATCAGTTAAATACAAGAGTTATTATCATTGTGAATATTTTTGTTATTTTCTGGTATCATGGTAACAGAGGCCCCTGAATACATGAACTTCAAAATATATTTGAAATTTAATCCTTTAGAAAAAATGATAAAATATTCATTGTAAAGATTTTACTTCTAGCTCCTAGCTTAATGATCTCAGTGACTGGTTAAATACAAATGTATCATTAATAAATTACATTATTTCATCCACATAAATGCTTTATTTGATCACTCCCATTCTCTTTCTTATTTCCATCATTAAACATTCCTTAATATCTACCTGTATTTGTTATTTTATCATGGCAAGAAATAAATACCTGAACAAAAGAAAGTTAAGGAAGAAAATAATTTATTTTAATTAAAGTTTAGAGAGGAGATGGTGACAGAAGCAGAAATCCATGATGGCTACACTACAGACAAAGTCTAGAAGTAGCGTGCAAATAAGAGGAGAGGACTGGTAATAAATCTCATGGCCCATCACCAGTAACCCACTTCCTCCTTCAATGTTGCGGCTCCTAAAGATTCCATAATCAACAATCTTTTCCAATCATGCCATCAGAAGATCAAGTGTTCAAACACAGGCTATGGGGCACATTTTACATTCAAACAACAAAATTGTGCCCATGGCCTCCATAGGGTCACATCCACCTAATGATGCAACATGTGTTAAATAAGTCCAATATCAAGAATATCTTCAACTTTTTATTTATTTATTTATCTTTATTATTAGATATGAACATATTTAGTATGTAAACATCACATGTTGGTACCATCCTTTCTCTCCTCCCTGCCCCTTTTCTGAAGAGACCTTCCTCACTGGGGATGCAGGTAAACCCCATGGGGATTGTGGGTCATGCATTGTGGGGGGGGGGGAAGCAATGTCTCTGTGCAAAATGTCCCAACTTGTGGCTCCAACAATCTTTCTGCCGCCTCTTCTGCAAAATTCCCTGAGCCACGATGAAATTCCTTCAACTTTAATAGTTACTATACAGTTCAAAATCTAAAATCCAAATTCTCTTCTGGGACTCAAGGGAATCTCTTAACTGGGACACCCTGTAAAATCAATGCACTAATTATATACTTCCAACGTAGAGCAGAGAGGAAACATTCTCATCCCATAAAAGGAAGTATGGGGGCACAACATGAAAAACTGGATCAAAGCAAGAAAGAAACCCAGCAGGACAACCACCAAATCCTTACAGCTCCATACCAGGTTATCTAATGAAAATACCTGGTCTCCAAAAGACTTAGGTATTCCCAACTGGCTCTGCTCCCTGTAGCACACCTATCCTCTTTGTTGGGTGAGATCCACTATGAGATTACAGCTTTTCTTTGTGTTTGCCCCATTGTTCTGTTATCTACATCATCCTAGGATCACCCTTGCAATTTGGGTTTCATCTTCACTGCTTTGTAATGGTTGGTCAGGGATTCATTTCAGACAATCTAACACTGTCTCAAACTACCCTGACTCAGCAGCTATCTGAATTCATGGAGCAAGATGCTAAAATCCCCTGAACTGTCCAGTTTTCATACCCATAAAACTAATACCACCTGCTATTAAACATAGTACTAGAAGTCCTAACCCAAGAAATAAGAAAGAAGAAAGAAAGAAAAGGGATACAATTTGGAAAGGAAGAAATAAAATTAGCTCTATTTGCAGATGGCATGATCCTGTACATGACCTGAAAGTCTCCACCTCAAAATTTCTAAAGGTGATTAATTCCTATAGCAATGTGGAGGAATACAAAATAAACGCACGAAAATCAATTGCCTTCCTACATGCAAAGGACAAATATACAGAAACAGAAATCAGTAGGGGTGTACCATTTTCAATAGCCACAAAAAATGAAAAATGAAATACCTTGGCCTAACACTAACCAAGTGTAGCAGACAGCTTCAGGTTCGCTGAGATGAACTTCCAGACCAGGCACAGTTATGGAGGAAGGGATTTATTGAAGCTTACAGAACCAGGGGAAGTTCCATAATGGCAGAAAAAAAACTGGCCTGCCTTCACAGGACCAAGCAGAGAGAGAAAAGTACAAGCCTAAAAGCCACACAGCACAGCACACTTCAGGAACTCCTGCTAGGCACACTTTGCATATCTTTAGATTAAAATCTGAAACCCACCACCACACCTTAAGATCCACCCAGTGACCTTGCCTCCAGCCAGGTGGCTAGAGATACAAACTACAAATAAGCAACTGAATATATTGGGGGCCATCTATTCTATTCAAACCACCACATTCTGCCCCTGGCCCCCAATAGATTTATAACCATCACACATTATAAATTGTACTCAGTTCAATTTCAAAGGTCCCCACAGTCTTGACCAATTTAAGATATGAAGACCTGTAAAATCAAACAAGTTAAACACTTCTAACATATAAAGGCACAGAGTAAACATTTTCAACTGGTATAAGGCATAGCAAGGAGAGACTGAAACAATGCAAACTCAACCACCATCAAACAAACATCAAACTTCTGCAGTTCAAGTTCAATATACCCAGAGACTAACAGTCTCCAGACTTTCCAATTCCACCCCTCCAGCTGGGCAGAGTCCCCGGGGAACACTTCCATCCCAGGCCAACAGTGTGCTCTATGGTAGCCCTTGCACAGTCCTGGTATATACAAAACATCTTCAGGTCTTCATGCAAACCATGGTCCATCTTCCAAAGGCTCTTTCAGCCTATCAGGGCATCATGCCCTGCCTCATGCCACATCTCAGCGGCAGCTCCTGGAAGCATGTGCAATTCACGACCACTCCTCACATTTTTCATGCTTCCGAAACCAATACCAGGTGTGCAGGACACAGCCATATTCTTAATTCACAGATGAAATAAATCATAACCTTGAAAAGCAGATTCCTTCTCCAGTCAACTCTTTCCAAAAGAGTTTGCATTTCTATGATAGTCCTTCCTCAGGCATCCTTTCCATGGTAAAGCAATTGGACCATCTTCCTTTAAGATTGTTAATGTGTTTGACAATAGCAGATTCAGTAACCTAAAAACCAGTCTCAGTGCCTGTAATTTTAACTTGCTTGAGGTTTTCCAGCTTAAAATCTTAAATCTCTCAGTCCAATATCTCTAGCCAAGCACATCAGTCCATTACAAATTTAACCTTGATCAAACACTCTGGACCTGGGCAGCAGGACGCAGCCAGCCCTTATGCCAGTAGCAAAGTTCCAACAAAGTTCTCTGCAGTCTTTCCTTCCCCTTAGAAAGCTCATAAGCCAAGCCTCGAAGTTCAATGCTGTCTGCACTTAGCATTCTCAGACTCTCATCAGAATAGTCCATAGAACTTGGCTTACCACTCCAGAAGACATCTTCAGTTGCAAGCACCAAGTCCATGCCTATTCCTCCAAAACAAAGGTTCCACAAGATCAACATCCACATAGTAAGGTTCATCTCAGCCCACTCCTCGGTACCAAATTCTGTAGCAGACAGCTTCAGGTTCGCTGAGATGAACTTCCAGACCAGGCACAGTTATGGAGGAAGGGATTTATTGAAGCTTACAGATCCAGGGGAAGTTCCATAATGGCAGAAAAAAACTGGCCTGCCTTCACAGGACCAAGCAGAGAGAGAAAAGTACAAGCCTAAAAGCCACACAGCACAGCACACTTCAGGAACTCCTGCTAGGCACACTTTGCATATCTTTAGATTGAAATCTGAAACCCATCACCACACCTTAAGATCCACCCAGTGACCTTGCCTCCAGCCAGGTGGCTAGAGATGCAAACTACAAATAAGCAACTGAATATATTGGGGGCCATCTATTCTATTCAAACCACCACACCAAGGATATGAAATACCTATACAATAAAAACATTAAAACACTCAAGAAAGAAAGAGAGTAGGACTTGAGAAGATGGAAAGACATCCCATGCTCCTGGATTAGTAGAATTAATATTGTGAAAATGGCAATTCTACCACAAGCAATATACTGATTTAACACAATACCAATAAAAATGCCAGCAACATTTTTCACAGAGATAGAAAAAATGATTTGAAATTTCATATGGAGTGGCAGTAGACTCAGATATCCAAATATAACCTTAGCAAAATAAACACTTCTGGAGGTATCCCCATACCCAACCTACAGCTATACTACATAGTAACAGAAACAGCATGGTACTGGCATAAAAACAGGCATATAGACCAGTGGAACAGAACCCAGGCCTTAGGTCAAGTACCTATACCTACTTGATCTTTGACAAAGGTTCCAATAATATAGACTGGAGAAAAGACAGCACCTTCAAGAAATGGTGCTGGACAAACTGGATAACCACATGTAGAAAAATGAAACTAGACCCACTCATCTTTTCATTAATAGAAATCAACTCCATATGAATTAAAGACCTGAACATAAGACCTGCAACTCTTCAAATACTGGACAAAAAAAAAAAAATAGGAGGAACTCTCCATGATATAGGAGTAGGGAAGGATTTCCTGAGCAATACCCTGCTAGTCCAGTAAATTAAACAATCACTTAATCAATGGGATCTCATGAAGCTAAAAAGCTTTTGCACAGACAAACATACCGTAAGTAAAGCCAATATATTACTCACAGAATGGGAGAAGATTTCCATAAACCATATCACTGACAAAGGCCTAATATGTAGAATATACAAAGAACTCAAAAAAACTACACAATAAAAAAAAATCAAACAACCCACTCAAAAAGTAGGGTAGGAAACTGAATAGGGAGTTCTCAGCAGAAGAAATACAAATGGCTAACACACACTTAAGAAAATGTTCAACATTCCTAACCATCAGGCAAATGTGAATTAAAACAACTATAAGATTCCACTTTACTCCAGTAAGGATGGCAATCATTAAAAAATCAAACGACAACAAATATAGGAAGGATGGGGGAGGGAAGAGGAACCCTCATTCACTGTTTGTGGGATTGTGAACTTGTACAACCACTATGGAAATCAATATGAAGATTCCTGAAAAGGATGAACTCTGAACAGATCCAGTTATTCCATTACTGGGAATTTACCATAAATGCTTCACTATAGAGATACTTGCTCAACCATGTTTACAGCTGCTTAATTCATAATAGCTTAGAACTGGAATCAACCCAGGTGCCCATCATTGGATGAATGAATAACCAAGATGTGGTATATCTACACTATGGAATTCTACTCAGCACTAAGAAAAAATAATACAATGAAATTTGTAGGAAAATGGACAGATTTAGAAGAGATCATATTCAGTGAGCACACATAATCACAGATAAACAAACACTGCATGTTCTCACTCATCTGCGGTTCCTAACTTGGATCAGTTTGAGTTGCTTGCATACCAGATAGGCAATTTCAGGCCCAGGAAATAGGGATGGAAGGGTTTGTGAGGAGGGGAAGGGCATGTTGAGGGTAAAGAAACACAAAACTAAACCCAAAATGAACTGATACCATAGAAACCTTTCTCTTGTAGGTAGACTAAAAGATTTAACCCTAAATAAGAGTATAGGAGGAGCATCTGAAAAGAAAGGCTCTGGAGAGGGTGGGATGAAACTTAACCTTAAAAAAATTTGGCTCTGGCCTGTGACTCCCAGTATAAGAAATCATTGCTACCTATATTGAGCTGTCGATCATAGAAACCTTCAAGGTGCCCCAAAAAAGACAGTCTTCTGTCAAAGCACTTGATTACTTGCCTGAGGTAAAAGGTAAGACCCTACTGCTGAAGAAACCATATGCTGCAGACACAGAGCATGGAGAGACCTGGCTGGAATCTGGAAGAACGTCAGTCCCCAGAGAGTTGCCTGTCTATTGCTCCATTAGCCCCTGGGGGAAAGTGGCCAACAAAGTATGAGTAAGCAGGGGTCTAAGTTACTCAGAAGTAACCAGCCTGACAAGAAGTACATACCAGTGCAATGGTGGCACACAGCCTTGGTGGATAATCAATGGCTTTCCGATTGGTCAAGAAATCTGTTCATAGGAAAGAAACCCATATCTGGAACTGGGAAGCAGGTCAGAATCCTATGGTGACAAACATGCTGTCTAGTGACAAGCTCCCACTAGTCGTTGGCTAAAAAGGGGGCTGCATCCATCAAAATCTCCTTAAATTGGGCTGGTGAGATAGCTTAGCAGCTGCTAAGGCACTTACCTGCAAAGTCTAAGGACCCATGTTTGATTCCCTAGTACTCACGTAAACCAAGGTGGCACATGCATCTGGAGTTCATTTTCAGTGGCTAGAGGCCCTGGTGTGCCCACTCTCTCTCTCTATCTGCCTTTCTCTCTCAAAAATAATAAATAAATAAAATATTTTTAAAAAGAAAAAATCTCCTTAAATTAATAATGCTTATCCAATTTAAACTATGCTGACTTCAATCCCCATTAGAGAATCTGTTCTTCTTCCTCAGAAGGTAGAGAGATCCGAGGAGATAAACCACCCCAGGCATTTCAGCCATGGCCCAGGAGAAACAACATAGCAATTGGGGAGATGAGCAGAGTGCTACTTTCACGATGGGCCTGACAATCACAGCCAGGGTAAAGGAGACAGATGCTGCAGATACTCAATACCTACCAAAGCAGAGATTCAGAGGTTCCTAAAGGCTCATCATGGAAGAAACCTTAAAAACCATCTACAAAGGCTCAGGGAAATTGTGGAAGAGGGGTCGGAAATATTGTAAGAGCCACAGGTTGGGACATTGTGCCCAGAGGAATTGTCTCCCACCAATAACTGACTGATGCTCCCACAACCCTACTGGGAATACCAGCAACCCCAATGAGAGAAGGGCCCCTAGTGGAATGGGGACAGGGAAGAGGAAAAAGATATCACCAACACATGATGTATCTATATAAACATGTTCTTAACAATAATAATAAAAAATGCTAATACCACCCAAACTATTGTGCTAAATTCTGTTGCCAGCTTGAGATGAAGTTTGCCTGCCTTGGACATCAATTGCATTGCAGTACCATCATAGAGCTTACTGTGGGGAAACACTTCCCTAGGAAATTAACTCTCCAGGAGAATGAATGTTCTTCATTATTGTTCTAAAACATATCATATTAATTTCAATAACATGTTACCACTTCTGTCAAAAAAGAATACATTTCTATAGATTTAAATATCACTAACCCACATAATTGATAAATAAATATTTGTTAGTATGTGTCTGATGTATTTTAGTAAATCACTTTGTTAGATATTAACATTTATAATTACTTGAATACCAAATAGTTATATATTAAAGTTACATATTTGCATGTATTTGATATATTCAATTACATTCTAATTCTTTCTGAATATTTTCTTTTTTAAAAAAATATTTTATTTATTTATTTGCAGGCAGAGAGAAATATAGATAAGAGAGAAGGACAGAAAGAATGGGCTTGGGCTGGAGAGGTGGCTTAGCGGTTAAGCACTTGCCTGTGAAGCCTAAGGACCCCAGTTCGAGGCTCGTTTCCCCAGGACCCATGTTAGCCAGATACACAAGGGGGAGCACGCATCTGGAGTTTGTTTGCAGTGGTTGGAGGCCCTGGTGCGCCCATTCTCTCTCTCTCTCTCTGTCTGTCGCTCTCAAATAAATAAATAAATAAAATTTTAAAAAAAGAATGGGCTTGCCAAGGCCTCCAGCTATTGCAAATGAATGCATGCAAATGATGCATGCACCACTTTGTGAATCTGACTTTATGTGGGTACTGAGGAATCTTACCAATGTTGTGAGAGTTTGCAGGCAAGTGCCTTAATTGCTGAACCATCTCTCTAGCCCCTGGATATTTATGACACACTCTATATGAATAATTTCTATCCCAAATTCATTTTCCAAAAATGTGTTGTGCTTTCTTTAATTATAGAATATGTAAAGTATTTTGCTATTGACGGATGAGTTGCCATTTCATTACTATGTACTGAGAATTTTAATAGGTTCTTACAAATTTTCTTTTTTTATTATTTTTTTAAAAAATATATTTTTTGCTGACAACTTTTATACTTACAGACAACAAAACATGGCATTTCCCTCCCCTCCCCCACTTCCCTTCATAACTCTGCTGTCAGTCATATCCCCTCCCTGTCTCCATTAGTCTCTCTTTAATTTGATGTCATCATCTTTTTCTCCTATTATGGGGGTCTTGTGTAGGTATTGCTAGGCACTGCAAAGTCATGGATATTGAGGCCAATTTCTGTCCAGACAGTTGTACATAAAGAGTGGTACCCTTCCTTTGGCTCTTACATTATTTCTGCCACCTGTTCCACAATGGACCCTGAGCCTTGGAGGGCATGGGATGTTTCAGTGCTGGACACTCCTCTGTCCCTTCTTCTCAGCACTATGTTGCCTTTTGGGTCATCCCAGGGGTCATCACCATCTGAAAAGGGAATCTTCTCTAAACAGAAGTGAGAATAGCATTGATATATGAATATGAACATTAAGTGTAGCACTTTCTGGGAAATTTGGTGAGAATAATATATGCATTTATACAGACAAGAGCAGGCTTTATACCACTAAGGTTCATGACCTTCCCTGCCATAGGCTTTCAGTACCAGGCATATACTCCCTCCCATAGAGTGGGCCTTCAGTCCAATTAGATAGCAGTTGGTTTCCCTCAGAGCAGACATGCCACTATTGAACTCATTCAGTCATTTGGCCTGTCTGGCCAAACTTGAGGATTCCAGTGTCCACTGTTTTCACTGCTGATGACTTCTGTCTCCCATAAGGCTGCGTACAGTGCAGCAATTTTCAGCTTTCAATTGGCTGGTCTACAGGGAGAAGGTTTTCTTCCAGCAGTTTCAGAGTTTCAGATCTGATATTAAGGTCCCTGATCCACTTGGATTTGATTCTTGTGCATGGACAAAGACAAAGATCTATTTTCATCCTACTACATATAGAGATCCAGTTTCCCAGCACCACTTGTTGAAGAGGCTGTCTTTTCTTCAATGAATATTTTTGGCATTTTTGTCAAAATTCAGATGGCTGTAGCAGCCTGGATTAACATCTGGGTCGTCTATTTTGTTCTATTGATCTACATGTCTGTCTTCCTACCTCTGCCACTCAAGTACTAAGGTGTGTGCCACCAAGCCTAGCCTGCTTCATTGTTCTTTTCAGTCTAATCAGTTATTCTACTATTATTTAAATTGTATTTACAAATAAACTATTTATATTTAAATATTAGTCATATACTTATCATATATTAAGTTAAAAATATCAGTGAACAAATATTTGCCAACTGTAAATTTGCAAGAAGTAAAGATTCTTTAGGAAGGATACAACTCTGTGTTTGTGCCCTCATCTAGCATGCACATAGCCCCAGGGTATATAATAACAAGTACCAGCAAGAAAAGGTACAACACAGCAAAACAATGTCTGATGCTACAATGATGGCTGCTTTCTCATGAGAAGACACAGAGTACTACAGAAATTACAGTAGAATCTTTTCAATACTGAAAAAAGATAACATTCAAACCATGATTCCATAAACTGAGAACATAACTTTTCAGCTAAGAGAGAACTAAGATACTTCTATAAACCCAGTGGGATGGTGTACACCTGCAATCCCAGCACTTGAGTCACAGAGGGGACTGCCACAATGCCACATTGTGAGGCCAGCCTGATCTACATCATATTCTGTCTCAACATCGACAAAAAAAGCTATATAAATGAATCTGAGACAATCTCTTGCAGGCTACACTGTAATATAAATAAAGCATCACGAAGTCTTCTGTTTGAAGGCCAATTGAAAGGAAATGACACCTGATATCAATGTCTTAGCAGGAGCAGTAAGACAAGAGATTGCCATAAAGATGATAAAAATAGAAAAGGAATAAAAGAACAATTCCTATTTACAGATAACATGATTCTATATTCTAGTGACCCTGCAGACTTTTCCAGAAAGCTCTAATATTTACTAAAGCATTTCAGCAAAGTTTCAGGCTACAATATTAATAAACAAAAAATCCACAGCATTTACATCTTCCAACAATGAACTTGATGAAAATGAAATTAGGAAACATACAACATTGACAATAGCTCCCAACCCAAAAAAATATAGTAGATAGGATTAAGCCTCAACAACGATATGAAAGAGCTCTGCAAAGGACACTTGAAGATATTGGGAAAAGAAGTAAAAGAAATAAAAAATACCATTACTTTCTATATTTGTTTCCTAAGATTTAATGTTTGTATGTATGGAAGTAAGGGGATTTGAGGCTGAGCCTGGGCTATGATTCAAGATAGTGGACCATGAAAGGGGAATAAGAGGTGATGAGAAAGGGGAGAAGATGAAAGCAAACATGTTGAATAAAAGCAAGAAATTAAGGGACTGAAAACAGTGGGGTAGAGGATGGGAGAAAGAAGGGAAATATGAAGCAAAAAATGTATGAAAACAGTATAATGAAATGTACTTTGTGAAGGCAAGTAAAATTATTAACAAAAAATAAAAAAGAAAAGGTATTTGAGAAATATATGAAGTTTAAACTAATCAAGTAAGTGCATATAATTCACTCAAAGGATTCTATGCCTCAAGAGAAAATACACAAAGTAAATAGTATATTAATCATACCTAAAAATTGTCTAAGGAAAAATGCACAGAATGGTTTTGGGCTGTTTTGAAATGAAATCACTATTACAAAGAAAGGAGTAAAATCATATTGTTATGACAAAAGGAGAAACAATTTGATGCAATTTGCTATTGACATGATATTTTTAAACTCATGAGACACTAGAAAATATCACAACAGCTTGAGACATATTGAAAATATCTATCCTTCATAAATGGACTTGGCATATTTCTGTACGTCTAGCCCTGCAGGGTCTGAGGCAAAAAGGTTGAGAGTTCAAGACAACCTGGAGTATGTAGTGAGTTCCAGGCTAGCCAAAAGTATGTGTCTAAAAAAAGCTGTACCATTCTTCTCTTTATGTCAGAAAAGAAATAAGAATGCCTACTATCTCCAGATCTTTCCAACATGTTCTGAGGGACAGTGTCCTCGGAGGCACTGCCCAACCTCCACTGAAATTTTACATTCATGAGCCCACAGTGATTAACAATATCCCCTCTAAGGAGAGTCTTTAGTGGGGTGAAGGCAGGAGAGAAGGGTCCTAAGACTGCAAAAGGAAAAGATTATGATCAATATGCCATATTTTCATACAATAAAGTAATTAAATAAAAAAAGAAAAGATACATCACCTGTCCATAAGGGTGTGTTTCAAGATGGTGGCCTTGTTTACAGAATCCAGTAGGTATGGTGCCTGACAGTTTCACTCGTGAAAGAGAAAGATCAAACTGTCAACAGAATTCTGTATTTAACAAGATTTCCTTTGCAAATGGGAAATGAAAATGGACCAGACAAACGTGAGACAACCAGACAAACGTGAGACAACTTGTTGCTGGACTATGTGCCATTTTGTTGGCTTCTGCAAGTTCTAGAACCTGACCAGAGAAATATTTGGTAAGAAGTGACAACAGTCAGGATATCAGAAGGGCTCCTGCACAAGGAGGCTGACAGCCACAATGATGGCCCCTCCTGACAGCAGTCAGTAATTGCAGTTTTCTACAATTAATAACCTAGGAATTTTAAAGCATCCTAACAGCTAAATTCTATTTTTCACAGGAAGATCATTTAGTTTAGCCTAGAATTCAAACAGTGCACATAAAATCCATGGTTTGGTTTATATTGTGTAAGGTTCAGGAGTGACCAAGACCACACAAACCACTCTGAGGCAAAGATGAAAGTTTTTATTTGGGAAAAACACGAGCTGCCAGGGCCGGCTCACAAGAAAAGATTACAGCCAACCTGAGTTCCCAGATTGTGCGCTTTATAGGGCTTCTTCAGTTGGGAGAAGGTGAGCAAGGGAAAAGAACAAAAGAACAAATAGCTAGGGTGTGAGACCAGGACAGTGAGCAGGGGACAAAGAAGGGATAATGGCTGGGCGGTTTCTAGAGGAATGTGGATAAGTCTCTGGTGCTGTCCTGCTGTCCTTGGTGACTCCATTTTGGGAGCCTGTCCTGACCTAAAATATTGTATCACAAAATTTGCTATTAAAAGCCCAAGGAACCTAAATTATATACTAAAAATCAAATGAACACAAAAGGAAACACAAGGAAAAGAACAGAAAATCATAAAAAATTAGACAATCAACTTTTAAAAATACTAACACTAACATGCCAAAAATTATTATATTTTGTAAGGCACTCTCACAAGCAGTGATTTTAAAACTTTAAGTGAAAAATTTTCAAGATAACTCATTTTACCTCTATAGATAAGTTCATGAATGCATATATGTGAAATATCACATTCCACATTTAAAAGTTTCCTAGGTTACTGTTTGAGTTAAATTGAAATAAATAAGATGTCAAGACTAGATAGGCCTGAATCAGCAGGTAATAGCGCTTGTGGTGCCAGCATAAGGACCTGAGTTCAATATCTAGTACCCAACAATAAAATGAAAACCTCTGCTTAGCACATGAATAGTCACATATTTATAAACTGTTCATGATGGCCTACACAAGACCCTCATAATAGGAGGAAAAGATGTTGACATCAAAATAAAAGAGGTAGGAGGATCTACCTGCTACCATGCATGAGTTCGAGGCCACCCTGAGAATACAAAGTGAATTCCAGGTCAGCCTAGACAAGAGTTAAACCCTACCTCGAAAAACCAAATAATACTAGTAGTAAAATAAAATAAAATAAATAAATGAGAGACTTATTGAGAGAGGGAGAGGATATGATGGAGAATGGATTCATGAAGGGGAAAGTGGGGTAGGGGAGGGAATTATCATGATTTATTGTTTATAATTATGGAATTTGTTTATAAAAAGTTTTAAAAATGTAAAGAATATGACAAGGGAGAGTGATCAGTGGGAAAGAGCACTTTTGGTTCAATAAGGGCTCCAGCCAGGCGTGGTGGCACACGCCTTTAATCCCAGCACTTGGGAGGCAGAGGTGAGAGGATAGCCTTGAGTCCAAGGCCACCCTGACACTACATAGTGAATTCTCGGTCAGCCTGGGCTAGAGTGAGACCCTATCTAAAAAAAAATAATAGTAATAATAATAACGAATCCAATTTAATCCTCTTACCTATGTCAAAAGCCATGTTTATAATCCCAGTTCTGAGCATCATGGAGATAGGAGAATTACTGAGGCTCCCTCCTTGGTCAGCCAGTCTAACCATAAAATGATGAGCTCTACACTCTTTGAGAGACTCTGTCAAAGGGAAATGAGGTGAAAGAGACATATAGGAAGACACATAATGTCTTTCTCTGACATCTGCACATGTACACATAGGACATGTGCACGTTCACATAAATGTTTATAAACACCATACCATGCATGTGCGTGCACACACACATACACACACACAACAACAAAAACTGCAAGGACATTTTTAAAAAGTGATGATGGAACTGCATACCAGATATAAAAACTATAATAGAAATTATCTAATCATCTTTAATAAAAAAACAATTCCATGTTTTACTATTAAAGTTAACAGAACAAAGAAATAACATCTTAAGATTTCTCCAACATATGCATAATGCCATTGGACAAAATTTAGTGAACAATTCAGATAAAACAGCTTAATTAAAAAAATAGCGAAGTCTGATTTAGTGTTGAATTCCCTGTAGCCTCTGGATTTCTGTTTTGATGAACATGAGTGAGCACAGTGTCTGTCTTGACTGAGGTCTTCAAGACCCCACAGTGAATACCAATAAACCTTTTAAAAAATAAAAGTTAATTTTGAAAAAAGCACAGAAATTGTTCTGTAAATGGGTGATTACTAAAAGCCTACTTATTTGAGTTTAGAAAGAAGAAAAATATATCTAATGCCACAATTTTCCACAGTCTTCTGGACATCTTCATAAAAGACAACTGAAAGTACAGAATGAAAGACTACACACTGGAAAGAGAGTCACGCAATAATGCACTGTCCACTGGAGTATGTACTTACACTATCTTAAATATATAGTTAGTGTATAAGAATTAATTTCTCAGCCTGGCGTGGTGGCTCACGCCTTTAATCCCAGCACTAAGAATTAATTTCTCAACTGAGCAAATATAATTGAAGCCTATGTATTGATTCCTGCTTCTTCACTTTGCCTTTTAAATTAAAGTTTAAACAATTTTTATTTTTTATCTGTAAGCAGAGAGAGATAGAGAGAGAGAAGTGGCATGCCAGGGCCTCCAGCCACTGCAACAAACTCCAGATACATGTGCCACTGTGCATCTTGCTTTATGTGGGTACTGGGGAATCGAACCTAGGTTGCTCAGCTTTGCAGGCAAGTGCCTTAACCACTGAGCAATCTCTCCAGCCCCACTTTGCCTTTCTATTCTAAAACCCTTGTCCTAACTTCAATGTACAACCACAATTTAAAAAAATAACAAAATGAGTTTTGATTCTCTTCAGTGTCTACTGCCACCTCCATAAGATGGCTCTCTAGCAAGCAGTGAGATTATTACCCATATTTAATTCCTCATTTCCTCTGCAATGTTTTCTGGGCCCTGGAAGGTGTGACAGAGGTGACTCATCCAGTGCTAGCCATTTGTCATTCTCTACTTGTCACTTTAATGGGTCTCAGGTCTCCCCAGTTTTCCTAGCCATCTGTGAAAAGCAGGTTCTCTAGTGAAGACAGAGAAACATTATCCAAAGGTAATAAACATGCATTTTGAGGTCTTTTTGATGGGCTTACCCTGACTTTTAGCCAAAAAACAGTCATCAAAGCAGAAAATCAGAGACTGCTAAGAGCTCAACACTACAAATGACTGGTAACATGTCACTAAATCTCAGGGAGCATAGTTGAAAGAGGTGGTGAAAGAATGTAGGAGACACTGTGTGGGAAGGCATACTGTGAGGTACTGTCATCTGGACAAGAACGGACTGGTGCATTCATGACCCCACAATGATCCTAGATAACCAAAGGAAGAGGAGGGAACTCAGTTGAATGGGGGAGAGGGAAGGGAACAAAACAGGACAACTTGATTGGAATATGAGCAATCTGCATTATGCTTATGTACTAACGTTCTCAATAAAAATTATTAAAATAGCCAGGCGTGGTGGAACATGCCTTTAATTCCAGAACTTGGGGGTGGGGGGAGGCAGGGGTAGGAGGATCGATGTGAGTTTGAGGCCACCCTGAGACTACATATTGAATTCCAGGTCAGCCTGGGCCAGAGTGAGATCCTACCTCAATCCCCCCCCTCCCGCCCCCGCCACAAAAAATAGCCAGGAGTGGTGGTGCATGCCTTTAATCCTAGCACTTGGGAGGTGTGTACCACCAAGCCAGGCCTGTTTCTTCATAATAACATTTACATTGTTGTTTTGATCCCTCTATGTACCACTTTAAGGCTTCTTTACAGGACTGATTTGGGGAAGATATATCTTTAAACAAAGATCTGATCCATTGTGATATTCTATGAATATTATGAATATTCAACCTACCTCATAAATATTCATAGAATCTTCTTTAAAATTCAAAACACAGAACACACTGTGTTTGTATCCATCCTTTGGGACACTTCACTCCAATCTGACTATGGGAGCTGTGCTTTACTTTTCGTTTACTAAATAAACTTCTGCTTAAACTATTTTTTACACACACACACACACACACACACACTCATAGGATTCTCTTTGTGGCCCTAGATGGGCTGAACTCACTATACAGTCAAGGCTAACTTCAGACTTGGGGCGATCCTCCTGCTTCCGCTCCAGAGTCATGGGCTTTGGAGTGTGTGGAACTACACTCAGGTCTGCAAAAGAATTAAATAATGCAAGGAGGAGGAGTAAGAGGACACTGATGAGATGGATAAATCAGGAAAATTGGAAAGAGAGGGAACACACCATATTCAGCATTATTTTGTCCAGAAAAAAATATCTGAACAATGATGAAATAATATAATATATAATATAAGATAATATACTGAAGTAATAAAAAAGCTTCCACATAAAATGTCATGGCATTGACGTTTTAAAATTTAAATTAGACAGCTTGGGCTACAGAGTGAATTCCAGGTCAGCTAGGCTAGAATAAAAACAAATAAACAAAACAGAAAAAAAAAATTGAAATAGATAACTGTGGTGGTTTGATTCAGGTGTCCCCCATAAACTTAGGTGTTCTGAATGCTAGGTTCCCAGCTGATGGAGATTTGGGAATTAACACCTCATAGAGGCAGTGTACTGTTGGGGGTGGACTTATGGGTGTTATAGCCAGTTTTCCCATGCCAGTATTTGGCACATTCTCCTGTTGCTGTTGTCCACCTGATATTGGCCAGGGGCTGATGTCCACCCTTTGCTCATGCCATCATTTTTCCCTGCCATCACAGAGCTTCCCTTCGAGTCTGTAAGCCGAAATAAACCCCCTTTTGTTTTTCCAAAAAGCTGCTCTAGGTAGGGTCATTTCTACCAGCAATACGAGCCTGACTGCAACAATAACCATCTCAGAAACATGCCAATTTCATAGAGACACTAAGCAGTAGAACTTCAATCCCCCTCTCTACTTGATATGTTGATTTAAGAAATTCCTATTCTCTGGGCATTGTGGCACATGTCTTTAATCCCAGCACTCAGGAGGTGGGGGAAGGCGAATGGCTGTGAGTTCAAAGTCTGCCTGAGACTGCATAGTAAATTCTGGGTCAGCTTGGGCTAGAGTGAGATCCTACCTTGAAAAACAAAAACAAAGAAACAAACAAAAATTCCTAACAAAAAAAGTACCATTTTTTTCAACCCAGACGTGGTGGTAATAAGATATATGAAAAAACAAAGGAACTAGAATGAATAAAATACTGTAAATTAAAAATAAAATTCTAGGGCTGGAGAGATGGCTTAGCAGTTAAGGAACTAACTTACCTGTGAAGTCTAAGGACCCAGGTTCAATTCCCCAGTACCCAAGTAATCCAGATGCACAAGGTGGCATATGCCTCTGGAGTTCATGTGCTGTGGATGGAAGCCCTGGCACACCCATTCTCTCTCTCTTTCTATCTACTTCTCTCTCTCTCTCTCTCAAATAATAAATAAATATTAAAAAATAAAATTCTATAAAGCAAAAAAACTAATTTCAATAACAATTAAGAAAAAGTGGCATTGGTGGATGGCTGTATTAATTACTTTCTCATATCTGGGAGAAAATATTGGGCAAAAGCAATGTAAGGGAGATAAGGATTTAAATTGGTTTGTAGTTCCATGAGAATACATTCCATCAGGGTAGCGAAGCCATGGTGGCAGGAACAGGAAGTGAGGACACATTAAAGTTAGGAAACAGGTAATGAACAAGAGGTTTAGGTATAGTATCAACCCTCAATACCAGACCCTAATGACCCACTTCTTCCAGCAACAGGTAGAATGAGAACCTAAAGAGTCTATAACCTTTCCAGCCAGTGCTGCCAGATGGGGAGTAAGTGTTCAAACACATGAAAACACTATTGTGGATATTTTATTCTTAAATCACAACAGCAGTATTCATACATGTACATATATATGTCAATGCAACAGAACCCAATATGAACTTACACTAAGACCAAACTGATGTTTTATGAAGTTACAAATGTAATGCTAGTGGATTAAGTATATACTTAAGTATCTGCTAGAAGAGTTAGACTGATATGAGAAAAATGTGAACCTCAAAGTAAAGAACTGATGAAAAATGTGTAAAAATTTTAAATGTAAAATATTTAATGATAATAGGATAAAATTTGGGGACTCCAGCGCAGTAAAAAAGATTATAAGACATGACACCAAGAGTAGAACCCATAAATGGAAAAACTGAGAATTTGAGTTCCACAAACATTCAATTTTTCTTTTGATTTTTTTTTCTTTTGAGGTAGTGTCTCTCACTTTAGACCAGGGTGACCTTGAACTCATGGCAATCCTCCTAACTGAGGAACTAAAAGCATGTGCCATCATACTTGTCAAAAATTTGAAATTTTGATATTCAAAACATTTCATCCTACAAGAATGAAATCACAAACTACTTACTGAGACAGAAATCATTTTCAAGCTGTGCATTAAAAACAGGTATCCACAATATTGAAAGAATTCTCAATTTCCAATATAATGTACCATTAATTAGAAAATAGAGGAAATACACAAAGAAATGTCAATGAAGATGATATAGAAATAGAAAACAATAACAGATTTTTAGTCTAAGGGCAACCATGTAAAAAATTAAAACCACAATTAAAAAGGTAGAAAAATTTTGCAAGTTTTATATCCAACATAACATAATATATTAAAAATAAAATATATAATAAAATTGTAAAAACAAAAAAAAGCCAAAAGAACAAGCAAATTAACTAACAAATGGTTGGAAACTCAACTTTCTGAAGAAGTACACATGGCTAGTAAATACCTGAAAAAATGCTCAATGTCCTTTGCCATAAAAGAAATGGAAAAAAAAAAACTACCTGGAGATCCCATCTTGTCCCATTAAATGTTGCTGTCCCCAAGAAACAAATAACCAATTCTGGTGAGGTTGCAGAAGAAAACAGAATCTATAAATACACTTGGTGGGAATATAAATTATTTCAAGCATGTCAGAAATAAGTATACATTAGAAATATCTAATGATCTAGGTATTCAATTTCTAGGCATATATCTCAATGAAATTTAAGTCAGCATACCACTGAAATACCTGCATACCCACGTTTATGGCAATATTTTTGATAATTACCCCTGATATGTATCATCATAGCCTCCCAATAACAGACAAATGCATAAAGAAAACATGATATATGCATATATATATATATATATATATATATATATATATATGTCATATTTGGGGTTTTCTAGGTCCTCTGGGTTTCCAGGTCCTGCTTCATGCCACTCAGGGTGGCTACACACAACCAGACTCTGAGGAGAGGTGGACCAACTCATCAGGAAGCACTACAGGACTAGGTAAGACCCTGAGGCACAGGTTAGTCAGGTCTAGCCCCAGTGAGTAGAAGAGGCTGAGACTTTCTTGCTGGGCCCCTAACCCTAAGAAATATGTGAGGATAGGGAGATGTACTGTACTAATTTACAAGTGAATGTGTGAGAGAGTGAACACTTGCTTTCAGGTTCAATTGTGAGGCTCTGGCATTGAAGTGCCAATTGGCCCCCTTAAGGCTGAGGAGTCTGAGTGGGCCTGTTCTTTGATACCATGGTTAACTTCATATGGCTTAGGACAGACTCAGGGTAACCTTTCCCAGAATCAAAAGCTGACTCCACAATTAAAGCTAAGAGTCACCTAAGCTCCTCCAGGGTGTGGCCAAGGAGCTATCTGAATGGTCTTTTCTGGTGAAGGGACATTCACCCTTGTTCTTTATTACTCTTGTGTTATTGATGTAGGAAGGGACTACATGAAGGAACAGGATAGGAACAGATTTCTCCACCTGCTCATGTCTTGGTGACCACTTTGTTCATAATTCTGGGGAAGTGGCTTCTTTCAGGCTGCTTCATACTTATACCTAATTCCAAAAAGCAAGACTTAAAAGACCAATACAAATATGTAGATTAAATGATTGGATTGACAAAAAGATCCAACTCTGCTGTCTCCAAGAAAAAACACCAAGCTAGCAATGTTCAAAACTGAATACTGGGACTCCTAACTTCATAAAAGAAACATTAAATGATATAAAAGAATGCACAAGCTCCAACATTACAGTAGGCAGTTAACTTCATACTTTGAAACATGATTGGGACTAAAAATTTGCAAAGAGATCTCAATGCTAAACTACACCACAGGTCAACCAGACCTAACAGATATGAACACCCAACAGGTAGGCAATGCACATTCTTCGTAGCAACACATGCAGCCTTGTTGCAGTTATGTTCACATTGCTCAACAAACATCTGACCAGAAGCAGCTTATGGGAGGAAAGGGTTTATTTCAGGCCTACAGAATCCAGGGGAACACCATTACTAGTGGAAGACACTGGCTCACTTCCATAGATGCATAGCACCAAAAAGCCAGCAATAGCCAAAGTACAAACTGGGTCTGGATACACCTTAGGGCTGGATTAAAGTTCTACGCCTAGTGACACACCCTCCAGCAAGCTTCTGGAAACGTAAGCATGAAGTTTAACCTAAATCAAAAATATCTGAGGCTATGGGGGAATTTACCTTCACATTCTAACCACCACAGACCTTCTCCAAAATTGACCACATAATAAGGTCAGAAAACAAACCTTTAAAAACTACAAAAGAATAAGATAGTGTAGTTTAAACTACAAAAATTCTACCAAAATAGAATAAAATAAGAAATTAATAATAATACAGAACATAGAATCTACACAATTTCTTCGAGACTGGACAATACACTTTTGAATTATTGAAGAAATCAAAGAGAAAATTTTAAAAAATCTTATAAACAAATTAAAGTGATACCATAACTTTCCATGTCCTCTGGAAAGTATCTAAGGCATTGCTAGGAGGAATGTTTACAGTTATCAGCTCAAACATCAAGAACTTTAAACAATTTAAAGCCACCTAAACCTTCAGAAAAACAATGAGACTAACCTCTAACCCAATAAGTGACAATAAATAATAAAGGTCATGGCAGAATACAATACAATAGACACTAAAATAATAATACACAGAATTAAGCAAACAAAGGATTGGCTCTTTGAAAACACAAGTAAGACAGGTAAGTTCTTAGACAAACTAAGGAAAATGCAGAAATAAGAGACCCAAATTCTAAAAACAATGAAACAAAAAAGAACATTGTTACAGTAGAATCCAATGAAATCCTATCATCATTAGAGAATACTTAGAAAACTTGCATTCCAAAAAAGCTAGAAAACCTAGAAGAAATGGACAAATTCCTAAACACACCAACTGTTCAAAGTTATATCCCAAAGATATAAAGAATCAGACCCGGGCTGGAGAGATGGCTTAGCGGTTAAGCGCTTGCCTGTGAAGCCCAAGGACCCCAGTTCAAGGCTCGACTCCCCAGGACCCATGTAAACCAGGAGCACAAGGGGGCACACGCACCTGGAGTTTGTTTGCAGTGGCTGGAAGCCCTGGCACGCTCATTCTCTCCCCCACCCCTCTGTCTCTCTCTCTCTCTCTCACGCGCACTCTCAAATAAATAAATAATTAATTAAAAAAAAGAATCAGACCCATTACATGCAATGAGTTTGAAGCTACAATTAAAGACATTCCAGAAAGAAAAGCGGAAGATGAGATAGATTTACTGTTGAATTCTATTAAACTTTTAAAAACAACTGAAAAGCAATTTGTAGCAGACAGCTTTGGGTTCTCTGAGATAAACTTCCAGACCAGGCACAGTTATGGAGGAAGGGACATTTATTGAAACCCACACATCCAGGGGAAGCTCCATAATGGCAAAAGGAACTGGCCTGCATTCACAGGTCCAAGCAGAGAGAGAGAAGCACAAGCCTAAAGCCAAAAGCCAGAGCACACTTCAGGAACTCCAGCTAGGCACACTTTGCATATCTTTAGATTGAAATCTGAAACCCACCACCACACCTTAAGATCCACCCAGTGACATTGCCTCTAGCCAGGTGGCTAAAGATGCAATCTACAAACAAAAAAACAACTGAATATATTGGGGGCCATCTATTCTATTCAAACCACCACATTCCACCCCTGGCCCCCAACAGATTTATAACCACCACACATTATAAATTGTACTCAGTTCAATTTCAAAGGTCCTCACAGTCTTGACCAATTTAAGATATTAAGACCTGTAAAATCAAACAAGTTAAACATTTCTAACATATAAAGGCACAGAGTAAACATTTTCAACTGGTATAAGGTATAGCAAGGAGAGACTAAAACAATGCAAACTCAACCACCATCAAACAAACATCAAACTTCTGCAGTTCAAGTTCAATACAACCCGGGACTGACAGTCTCCAGATTTTCCAATTCTGCCCCTCCAGCTGGGCAGAGTAGCCAGGGAACACTTCCATCCCAGGCCAACAATGCGCTCTATGGTAGCCCTTGCACTGTCCTGGTATATCCGAAACATCTTGAGGTCTTCATGCAAACCATGGTCCATCTTCCAAAGGCTCTTTCAGCCTATCAGGGCATCATGCTCTGCCTCATGCCACATCTCAGCAGCAGCTCCTGGAACCATGTGCAATTCATGACCACTCCTCACATTTTCCAAAGGCTCTTTCATCCTATCAGGGCATCAGGCCCTACCTCATGCCACATCTCAGGGGCAGCTCCTGGAAGCATGTGCAATTCACGAACACTCCTCTCATTTTTCATGCTTTTGAAACCAATACCAGGTGTGCAGGACACAGCCATATTCTTAATTCAGGGACAAAACAAATCATAACCTTGAAAAGCAGGTTTCTTCTCTAGTCAACTCTTTCCAAAAGTGTTTGCATTTCTATGATAGTCTTTCCTCAGGCATCCTTTCCATGGTAAAGCAATTGGACCATCTTCCTTTAAGATTGCTAATGTGTTTGACAATAGCAGATTCAGTAACCTAAAACCAGTCTCAGTGCCTGTAATTTTAACTTCCTTAAGGTTTTCCAGCTTAAAATCTTAAATCTCTCAGTCCAATATCTTCAGCCAAGCACATCAGTCCATTACAAATTTAACCTTGATCAAGCTCTCTGGGCCTGGGCAGCAGGACGCAGCCAGCCCTTATGCCAGTAGCCCAGTTCCAACAAAGTCCTCTGCAGTCTTTCCTTCCCCTTATAAAGCTCATAAGCCAAGGCTCAAAGTTCAATGCTGTCTGTACTTAGCATTCTCAGACTCTCATCAGAATAGTCCATAAAACTTGGCTTACCACTCCAGAAGACATCTTCAGTTGCAAGCACCAAGTCCATGCCTATTCCTCCAAAACAAAGGCTACAAAAGATCAACATCCACATGGTCAGGTTCATCTCAGCCCACTTCTTGGTACCAAGTTCTGTTGCAGACAGCTTTGGGTTGGCTGAGATAAACTTCCAGACCAGGCACAGTTATGGAAGAAGGGATATTTATTGAAACCTACACATCCAGGGGAAGTTCCATAATGGCAAAAGGAACTGGGCTGCCTTCACAGGCCCAAGCAAAGAGAGAAGTACAAGCCTAAAGCCAAAGGCCACACAGTGCACTTCAGGAACTCCAGCTAGGCACACTTTGCCTATCTTTAGATTGAAATCTGAAACCCACCACCACACCTTAAGATTCACCCAGTGACATTGCCTCCAGCCAGGTGGCTAAAGAAGCAAACTCCAAACAAATAAACAACTGAATATATTGGGGGTCATCTATTCTATTCAAACCACCACACAATTCTTCTCAAGTTGTTATGCAATACAGAAAGGGAAGAAGTACTTTTAGATTCATAGTATGAAGTCATTATTATCCAGATTCCTAAACCAGATAAAGACATAGCAATAAAAGAACACATCAATTTCCTTGATGAACATGGATTCCAAACCTCTCAAAGATACTGCCATGAACAAAATTCAAAAACATATTAAGATTATAACTGGGCCACTGTAAGTAGGGAATCCAGAATTAGTCATGTGCTCAGACCAAGCACTGAGTAGGCCACCCTGTGTCCAGTCTGAGCACTCCCCACATATCCGTTTAATCCCACATGTACAATCCATACCCACACTCCTGAAATTGTGTATTAATTCCCTTTGGCACCACCCTAAATTGGGCCACCCAAGGTGGTAGCACTCCTCATCCACATGCATGTGTAGAATGCTCATAAAAGGAAGAGACTGCATAGCTTCTGGGGTGCCCTGCTCAAAACTGTGGACAGATAGATTGCCAGTCTATGCCCACCCAGATCACAGCTGACCAGGCCCCCTAATACAGGTTATACAAGAGCCACTGTCCTTGTATTCCAAGCAAGATAAAACTAGTACCTCTAGTTGGAAAAGCGGCAGTGTAAAATAAATAACACAAGAAAGCAAGAAAAGATATCCCCACCAAGAATGCCTAGTAGCCTAGTGGAAATCTCTAATGAAAACAACTTAGCGGAAACTCTAGTCAAAGAATTCCAAAATTCAATTATAATATTATTATTCAAAAAAGCATAATGAGGTCATGAACAAACAGCTGAATTGGAAAAGAAACAACTAAATTAATTAATTAAAACAACTAAAATAGATGGCTGAATGAAATGGATGACAATCAGTAAAAAGAACCCAATAATAGTAGAATGTCCTAGAAGGGGAATGCAGGAATTAATTCCAAGAGATAATAAGAAAGTCAAACCAAGAAATTATAATGAAAATTCAATAAGAGATGGTGATGATAAAGGAAAACCTAATAGAAAACAAAAAATATGGTAACTGATCTAAAAGGCTCCCAAGAAAACCTTACCAAGAGATAGATCATGTGGAGGACAGACCATCAGGGCCTGAGAACAAGACAGAATACACAGATCTGGTTGATGAAATTGATAACAAGTTCAAAAAAATGTGCTAACAGAGCATGTAGGAAATGTGGAACATCTTAAAATATCAAATGTTTAAATTCTGGGCATAAAAGTAGGGAAGGACAAGGGCATAGAGAATATATTCAATATTCAATATATATTCAATAAAATTATATTTAAATTTTTATGCTACTTACAAAAGAGAGGCCCATCCAGATACAGTAGGCACAAAGAACACCATACAGACAAGAACAGCGAAGAAATTCCCCATGATACATTATTGTTAAAACACTAAACACAAAAAACACAGGGAGGAATTTTATCTGATTTTTCCATGGAAACTCTAAGGGTCACAATCATTTAGAATGGAGTATTTCGAATTTTGAAAGACCCTGGCTATAAACCCAAAAGTGTCATACCCAATAAAATTATCCCTCACAATAGACGACTAAAGAAAAACTTCCTGTGATAAAAGCCAACTTTATGAATATATGATCACTATGCCAGAGAATACTGGATTGTATAATTCACACTGAAGGTAAGAATAAATATTCTATAGTAATTAAAACTAGAAAAGATGTGAAGGCAAATGAAGATCAAGAAACACCAAATTCCACAAAGACTTGAAGTTGACAGAGATTAATGCAGACTTGTCATTTTTAATTCTGATCATCAATGGACTAAACCCTCCCCCCCAAAAAGGTCAAAGATGAAAATCATCCACCCTCCATTTGTTGACTGCAAGAAAACCACCTTATCATTGAAGATAGACACTACTTTAGGAAGAAATAATGGGAAAAGATATTCCAACCAAATGGAATTAGGAAACAAACAGGTGTGGCTATACTAATTCTGACAAAAATGGACTTTAAACCAAAAGCACCCCCTCAAAAAATAAAGAATGCCACATTTTACTCCTCAAGGGAACAATTCAATGAGAGGACATTACAACCAAAAACATGCATTCACTAAATAAAGTTGCACCAAATTTTATAAAGGAAAATTTATAAGACATAAAATCATAAATAAATTTCAACACAAAAATAGTGTATGATTTTAAAATTTATTTATTTGCAAGCAGAGAGCGAGAGAGATAGAGGAGACAGACAGAGACAGAATGGGCATGCCAGGGCCTGTAGCCACTGCAAATGAACTGCAGATGCATGTGCACCTTGTGCATCTAGTTTACATGGGTCCTGGGGAATTGAACCTGGGTCCTTTGGCTTTACAGGCAAATGCCTTACCGCTAAGCCATCTCTCCAGCCCCTAGTGTGTGATTTTAATACCTCCACTATCATCAATATACGGATTATATAAATATTAAATAAGTAAACAATAGAGCTAAGCAATACCATAGCACCAAAATAACTTAACACACATCTACAGAACATTCCATACAAACTCCACGGAATTACCATTCTTCCCAGCAACTCATGGAACATTCTCTAAAATATAGCCTATATTATGACATAAAACAAACCTCAACAAATTTATAACATTTGATATGATTTCCTGCATTATATTTGCACACAAAGCAACAAAGCTAGAAGACAACAACCAGAGAAACAACTGAATATACCTAAACTCCTAGAGATTGAACAACACACCACTGAAGAACAAATGAATTGTTGGAGTAATAAGAAAGGAAATCAAACAATTCCTAGAACTGAATTACAATGAAAGGACAACATTCCAAAACTTATGTGACACAATTAGTGTGGCCTATGAGGGAAGTTTAAAGTTCTAAATGACTGCATTGCAAAATAGATCTTAAATACATAATAAATGATAAATACTAGCACTTTGAAAAATCAAGAACAACTCAAACCTAAAAGTGCCACAGGGAAATAAATAATTAAGTTCAGAGCAAACATCAATGAATTAGAAATCTAGAAACCACTTATAAAATGTTGAGAAAAGAACTGATACTTTGAAAAATTATAAAGACTTATAAATCCCTGGCCAAATGGATCAAAAGAAAAAGTTAAGACACTAATCAACAAGATTAGAGATGAAGGGCTGGAGAGATGACTTACTGGTTAAGGCACATGTCTGCAAAGCCAAAGGAACCAGCTTCGATTCCCCAGGACCCATGTAAGCCAGATGCGTAAGGTGATATATGTATCTGCAGTTTGTTTGCAGCAGCTAGAGGCTCTGGCATGACCATATTCTCTCCCTCTCTTTTACATGACTATCCACTTCCCTGCAAATTTCTGAACTTTTATTTTCCTTATTTCTGAATAAAATTCCATTCTGTATAAGTATCACATTTATATTATTCAGATGGACATCTGGGTTGATTGCTTTTACTGAGTATTGTGAATAGAGCAACAATGATCATGGCTGAGCAAATATCTCTAAAGTGGTGAGTACTGAGGGTATACGATCAGGGTTAGAACAGATGAATTTATTTAAAGATTTCTAAGAAACCTCCATACTTATTTATATACCACCAGTAGTATTTCTTGCTGAGGATATTTTTGTCTAGCCAAGACCTTTTGTGCTTCCATATGAATTTTGGGACTATTTTTATATCTCTGAAGAATGGTGCTAGAATTCTGACTGGCATTACATTGACTCTGTATATTGCAGGGAAGTGGATGGCCATGTAAAAATTATACTAAATGAGGTTACCATGGCTCAGAAAGACATGTTCTTTCTCACATGTGGTCCTAACATGGAACAGTCTGATTTATTTCTAAGTTGTAGTAAACATAGTACTGGATAAGAAGCTATAATGAGGCTTGGAAAAAAATAAACACTGGGAAAGCTAGTAAAACAAAAAGCACTTTGAGGGATAGAATACAGAAGCACCTTGCAGGAGTGGTTAAAGCTTTATTTAAACCATAGACTGTTATTGGTAAAACCCAGTGTAGAATTGGGCTACCCACATAGTGAGCTATTGGTCAAGAAGGCCCATGAAGCTACTAAAACAATGAAGATCATTGTCAAACCACTTGGTTAGCCACCTGAACTGAGAAGTATGCCACTTTGCTGAAGACAACACAGTCTATGGATGTACAATATTGAGAGATTATGCTAGAATGGAGATGAAATTCTGCTCCCTGCTGGGTAGTCCCGTAAAGTGCTATGCAAGCTGCTGGGGGATAGAAGTAAACAATAGCAATAATGAGAAATTATTCCTATAAGTTACACAATCAACCATCCAGGCAAGATGCACCCACCAATGTAAAAATGCCATGTACATTATGGAGGCTAATCAAGAGCACTCTGTATATGAGGAGTGGTCACTGGAATGGAATTCCTGCTTGATACCTATAACCAAGTCATAAGCCTATGGTTTTGAAAGGCTTTAAATAGCTCCCACTAATTTTAGGCTAAAAAGAGTGGATATTCCTGTCAAAATGTCTTCTAAATATCTATGTTCAGGTCTTTTGATTCATGCTGCTCCCACTCTTTGCTAGGAAACCTGCTTTCTACAGGTAGGGAATACAAGGAAAACCCAAGACCATTCAGAATGACAACGAAATATACCTTACAAGCTATCTAACACAAGACAACGCATCTCTGTCACATCTCCCAGTCCCAAGGAAACATTACAGAAGAAGTATTGGATGGAGTATGTGTGCTCCTCTTACTGATAGTATGCATGCCTCTTCCAGGAAGATGGTTATGAACACTGAAGAGACTCAAAGCTCATCAAATCAGAAAATCAGAGGCTACTGAGAGCTTAACACTAAAGGATACCTGTAATAAGGCATCTAAATATCAGGGAACATTGTGAAACGGGGTGAAAAGACTGTAAGAGTCATAAGTAGGAACATGTACTCAGAGGAATTCATTCCCCCACAGAAACTAACTGGTACATTTATGACCCCACTGTGATTACCAATAATTCTACTCATGAGAATACTCAGGGCAATTGCATCAAGTGAGAGGGATCATAATGGTATAATGTGATGGGAATACAACCAATTTACAATATGTTCTTATGATAAAGTTCTCAATTTTTTTTTTTTTTTTTTGGTTTTTCGAGGTAGGGTCTCACTCTAGCTCAGGCTGACCTAGAATTCACTATGTAGTCTCAGGGTAGCCTGGAACTGACAGTGTTCCTCGTACCTCTGCCTCCCAAGTACTGGGATGAAAGGCATGGATCACCATGCCCTGCTAGTTCTCAATTTTTATTATAAAGATTATCATTCATGAGCACTTGGGCTTCATACAAGGATACAAAGTTGATTTAACATACTTATATCAATAAACATCATATTAACAAACTTAAAGACAGCAATCACATGATCTTAATAGACACAGGAAAAAACATTCAACAAACTTTCATATGTCTTCCTGATGAAAGTCTTGGAGGAAGTAGGGCCAGATGGAGCATATCTCAAAATAATAATGGTCATACATGACAATCCCATAGCCAACATATATGAAATTGAGAAAAACTGAAGCCATTTCCTCTAAAATTAAGGATGAGAAAAGCATGCCTTCTTTGACAAATTCTATTCAATACAGTTCTTGAAGTCCTATGAAGAGGAATAAGACAAAAAAGACATAAAAAGAATAATAGTAGGAAAGAAAGAAGTTATCCGTATTTACAGATGATATGATTCTATAAAATTTATAGTAAAACTCTGAGAGATAATAAATACTTTGAGAAAAGTTGCAAGATAGAAAATCAACACACAAAATTCAGGAAAAGTTGAAATTAAGAAAACCATTGAATTTTCAATCGCTATAAAAATACCTAGTAGAAAACCTGACCAAAAATTTGAATGATCTCACAATGAATATTTCATGAGAGTAAAAAAAGAGATCAAGACAGATACTAGACAATGGAAGGAGCTTCCATGATCATGGATTGACAGAATTAACAATACGAAAATAGCTAGATTACAAAATGTAACGTACAGATTCAACATAATGTCCATAAAATTTCCAGTGAAAAAATTCAGGAATTCATATGTAAGTACTAAAGCCTATGACCTAAAAAATCCAAAGTTACTCTAAGGATACAGAATATAGCAGGTGGTATCACAATGCCAGATAACAAATTATACAGGAAATAATGACCCAGATAACAAATTATACAGGAGATAATGACAAAGATAGCATAGTACTGGCATTAACACTGATATATGGAAAAGAGGATCCAGAAATAAATCCACACTTCTTGGACCAAATTATTTTTGCAAAACATTCATCAAAAAAGTCAAGTTATTCAACAAATGATGCTGGTTGAACTTGATATTCACCTGAAGAAAAACGAAATTAGATCTATAGAATCAATTCATGATCTCAATCTACAACCCAAAAAAATCAAAAGTGACAGAGGAAAAAAAACATAGGGAACAGGATATGGCATAGACATACAAATAGGCATAGCCATAAGCAAGAACTTTCTAAATAAGCCTCCAATTATAGAGGAAATAGGTCCAAGAATCAATAAAGGGGCTGCAAGAAATTGAAACATTTCTGCACAGCAAAAGAAACAATCAGCAAAGCAAACTGACAGCCTACATAATAGGGAGAAATTTGCAAGCAATACCTCAGATAGAGAGCTAATCACAAGAAATTACAATAACCTATAAACAATGAACAACCAAAAAATTAAAATACAAATGCTAATCACTAAATGGGTTAATGAAATGAACTGACAATTTACAAAAGAACAAACACAAATTGACAATAAATATTTTGAAAAATGTTCTACATCCCCAGCCATTAAGGAAATACCAACTAAAACCATTCTGTATACCATCTTCCCTAGTAAGAATGGCTATCATTAAGAAACAAGACAAGAAATGCTATGGAGGTTTAGAGAAAGAGAATCTGTCATCCACTGTGTTGGCAATACAAGCTAGATATTTCAAAATGTTAGAAATAGATATCTCATTCAACCCAGGTATACCACTCCTGGGCATATTCCCTAAGGCCTCCATATTCTGCTACAGATATACTTGCACATCCATGTTTACTGTAGTTCTATATACAATAAATAAGAAATGGAATTAGTTGGGATACCTATTTACAGATAGATGTGCAAAGTAAAATATGGTACATATTCACATTGGAATTCTATTCAACAATACAGAAAATGAAATAATGAAATTTGTAGGGAGCTGGATAGACCTGAAATGAATCATATTAAGTCAGGTGGCTCAAACTCAGAAAGACCAAAACTTCATATTCTTTATAATATCTGGATCCTACATTGTAATTTCTGTAAGTATGTATGTATAAGGGTGTTGTGGTTACCTTTATGTTGCTGGAACAAACAGCTGACCAGAAGCAGCTTAGGGGAAGAAAGGGTTTATTCCAGGCATACAGATTCCAAAGGAAATCACATCATAGTGGAAGAATATAGCTCACTTTATCATACATCCATAGCAGAGAATAAATAACAGCAGAGCTCAAGGTAGCTCTCTACATGCTTTAGGGCTGGACTCAATATCCATCCCCCTTTGACATACCTCCTCCAGTAGGGCTCTGCCTGCTGAAGACTAATTAGGAAGTTTAATCTTAATCATAAATACCTAAGGATATGGGGACATTATATTCAAACCATCACAAGGGGTGGAATGTGGGTTAAACATATAAAGTAAAAAAGTAATCAAGAGTGAGCATAAAAAGATGAGCAGGAAGGGGTATTGTAAGAAGGGTGAAAGGACACATTAGAAATATAAACATAAAAGGGAGGATTTTAAGGGGAGGTAATATGGAATATAGGAGAATTTTGGAGAGGATGGCAGATGAGTATCAACTAAAACAAACTGCATTCGAAAATATCAGAATGAATGTTATGTAAATGTCTATATGCTCAATAAAAAACAAAATGTAAGTTAAAATCTTAACATAAGACAATATATTCTCTATACTTCATTAGCTATAAATACAGGACTGAAACCGGGATATTTGTAATTAGGAACTGTATCTCAAGGTATTGAAAAAAACCAGTGATATACTATCAAAAATGTGTCAGGGTGAATATTCAGTGGGTAAAACACTTGCCAAACAATTATGAGTGCCTGAGAGTGGATATCCAGCATCTATGCAAAATCCAGGAGTGATAGCACTCTCACCTGTAATCCCAGCAGTAGACACAGGAAGATCCTGGAGACTTGCTGCCTAGCTCATCTAGCTGAACTGACAAGCTCCAGGTTCAATGAATAAGGCAGAGAGTGACATCTGTCATCACCCTCTGGACTCCACATATGTGTGCTCACACACATAGAAACTCACATATGCACAGCACACAAGTACACACAGAGAAAACAAAACAAAGTACTTTTTGCCTAAGATTAAAAATTATGAAAATGGAAAACAAGACTTGCACTTGTTTTTCTCATTATCTGTAATGGGTTTAGATATTGTCATTTTCATCTATACAACAGTAAAATATATGAACAAAATATGAATCAACTCTTCTTAATCCATCAGTGAACTGATGTCATACAGAAACATCATGCTTTCAGTCCTGCAGAGATAAGCAAACACAGAGAATCATATCTCAGCAGACTAAAAATCTTGGATACAGGCCAAACGCTTATAATACAAAAAAGTAAATATCTGAGAGCTTATTTAAAAAATATCTGGAAAAAGCCCAAAGAAAACAAGGGAGATTTTCAAAGGGGCTAGGGGACAATTTTGGCCTAGGATGCCTACAGATAAAACGAACAATGATGCATAGTCAGAAAATACATAAATAGTTAAACTAAAGGCCTATGTAACTCAGTTCTGATATGAAGTACATTATGTAAAGTTTGGAATAAAATATTACAAGAAAATCAATAAGCAGTCGGAAAAGAGAGAGTGCGTGCAAATAATAAATGCATGATTAATGAATGGTAGAAGCTTGAATTTGAATCCTGGGAATCAAAAATATTTTTTGATTATGCACCAAGCTCTAGTAGAATAAATATTAAGAATGTGAGATCAGAGGGGTAATGCAAGGAGACTCCATGGAGTGGTATGAAAGAAAAAAGAGGAAGAATCTACACTGATACATCTTTAAAGTTATAGAAAAAAGTGAGCTGTTAAGTATGCTGTAATATTGATGAAAGATATAAATCACAGGTGCAGTGGTTCACATCTATAATTCTTGAACTCAAGAAGCTGAGGTAGGAAGACCCCCATAAGTTTGAGGCCAGCTTGGTCTACAATGTGTGTTCCAGTTTAGTTTGAGCTACTGTGAGACCCTTACTCAAAACCAAACCAAACCAAACAAAAAAGATAAAAAATCAACAAAAGCAATACCATGGGTTAAATGAAATTATTCCTCATTCTGGGGTCCATACAGATTACACAGGAAAATATGAAGATAAATTGGGTAGTACACAGAAAATTTCTTTTAAAAAATAGAGCTTACCCATACAAAATATAGAAAATTTCATATGTACTGTATGCCATTAAAATACCTCTGTATTTTAAAATGTTGTCAAAGATGAACTCTGTGCCATGATCTATGAAGTCATGGATTTCCATTGATGAGAAAAAAGTAACTTCAGTCTTTTACAATCTACCCACATAATGAAATATGTAAATTCAGTGACCTAAATTTTTCCATCTAAGAATGGCATAATAACAAAATAAAATCAAATATTTACACCTTTCAAAAATGACATTGTTGGGCTGGAGAGATTGATTAGCGTTTAAGGTGCTTGCCTGTGAAGCCTAAAGACATAGGTTCGATTCCCCAGTACCCATATCAGCATAAGATGACATTTGTGTCTGGACTTTGTTTGTAGTGGCTAGAGGCCACGGAGCACCCATTCTTTTTATTTTTTTCTCTCTCTCTCTCAAATAAATAAATAAAATATTAAAGCAAAACTACATTGTCTACACATAAGAAAAAACTATAAAAATTATGTTACAAAGAACCCAAATATATATAATCTTTATAAATCTGTGTGTATGCATGTGTTATTATGTAGAACATGTTTATACTCATACACACAAGTGAAATAATGCGTTTCCTAGTTTATTTCTCATATGTCTGCTCTACCATTAGCAAGCATATAAGAACTTTTAAATTTTGCATAAATGTTATATAAAAGTTATTATATTATTAATATATTATTTTAAATATTTACATTTTCTTTTCACTATCAGCTCATGTATACACATGCTATAAAACTTCAGTCACATACTGTTGTAGAAAGACAATTATTGTACAGCATTGGTAAATTTTAAAATTTTGCTAAAACGTATTAATTCCAAATATCCATGATCACTTTACATTCTTGTCATAAAATTCTGCCAAAATAAAAGAGTACCTTACTTTTGATTTTAATATCGCTGAGTACCAAAACATTTAATTACTAATTTCCAATTAATATCTATTATTGTGTGTCGTTGGTTGACTTTAGTAAGTCCATTTTTTAAACATTATATTAATTATTTATTTGAGAGAGGCAGATTGAGAGAGAGAAAGAGAGAGGCACAGAGAGAGAGAGAAAGAAAGAGAGGAAAAAAGAAATAAAGAGAGAGAGAGAGAGAAAGAGAGAGACGGTGAATGCATATGCCAGGGCCTCTAGCCACTGCAAACAAACTCCAGATGCATGTGCCACCTTACTCATCTGGATTACGTGGGTACTGGGGGATCCAACCTAGGTCCTCAAGCTTCATAGGCAAGTGCCTTAACTGCAAAACCATCACTCCAACCCTAATAAGTCTATTTATTAGAAATTATTACTTATAGTTACTCAAGTAACAAATGGTTACATATTGAACTTAAAAATTTGCATATATTTCTTTTCTTTCTTTTTTGGTAGAAATTATTACTTATAATTATTCACATAACAAATGGTTATATATTGAACTTAAAAATTTGCATGTATTTCTTTTCTTTTTTCTTTTTTTTTTTGGGTTTTCAAAGTAGGGTCTCACTCTAGCTCAGGCTGACCTGGAATTCACTATGTAGTCTCAGGGTGGCCTTGAACTCATGGTGATCCTCTTACAGAGGTCTCCCGAGTGTTGGGATTAAAGATGTGTGCCACCATGTCCGGCTATTTGCATATATTTCTTACTTTCAATTCTATTCCAAATGTTTCTAAATATTTTCTGACACGTTCTCTATAAAATTATTTCTGTCCCAAATTCATTTCCCAAAAATATTTTGTACATTTTTAATATATTTTATTTATTTGCTTGAGAGACAGACAGAAAGAGGATGGGCAGGCCAGGGCCTCTAGCCACTGCAAACAAGCTCCAGATGCATGCTCCTCCTTGTGCATCTGGCTTATGTGGGTCCTGGGCAATCAAATTGGCGTCCTTAGGCTTTGCAGGCAAATGTCTTAACTGCTAAGCCATCTTCTCCAGCCCTATTATTGTACATTTTTAATTATAACATATCTAGTTTTTAAATTTGCCTAAAATATCAATTTTTTTTCCAAAATCTCAGAACCATATTTTATCTGAATAATTTGATATAAAATAACGCTTTATTTATGCTATAATAATTTAGTATTTATCAAATTAATTTTCAATTCACGGTTAATTTGCATATATTGTGAAGACAATATATAAATTACCAGTGAGCAGGTAACCCACAGCTACTTTAGTAAATATTCAATGAAGACAAAGTATAAATTCTAGAGTGACCAGATTCAGTTCATGAAGACCTGATCACAAACTGCTCATTTCCTTAATGTTGCCCATGTTTCTAACTTAGGACCAATGAACATAAACCAAACATGCCTCCATATCCATTAATATACCCTATACACATACTACTGCTAGTTAATCTATCATCATTTCCCAAATCTTAAACCTCTGGTCAGAACATATCTAAAGGCCCTCCATTTTCTCTACTATGAATGTTTTCAACTTCTATATCTGCTCTTTAACCACTTCTAACCACACAAGACAGAGTCCATACCCCAGGCTATGGCAAACTAGAATTGATATATGTTCTTTGACTCATTTGAATGGTCTTCATTTACTTTCAGAATTGTTTGATAGATATATTTACTTCCTATTATATAGGCTATGCTTTTATGAATTTGAAACCTAAAAATGGTCATATGTATGTGTGTGTAATAATATGGACTATTTGATGTGCGTTATTTTAAATACAGATCATAGCTGCCACACATTCTTTCAAATTCTACTTTACATTTTCTCTATTGGCAACCAAAATTTATCCTTATTTATATAAAAAACATGAACTTATAAATAGGTATTAAGGTTTCAAAGTATTTTTTTAAAATTTTTTGAGGCAAGCCCAACAGACTGGCCTTTTTTATGCAAGATAGCAAGAGAGAGAGAGAGAGAGAGAGAGAGCGCGTGAGAGAGAATTGGCTCGCAATGGCCTCCAGCCACTGCAATTCAATTCCAGATGTGTAAGCCACCTTGTGTGCATGTGCGACCCTGCGTGCTTGAAACATTTTGTGCATCTGGCTTATGTGGGACCTGGAGAGTCAAGGAAGAGTCCTCAGGTTTTGCAGGCAAACCTTAACTGCTCAGCCATCTCTCCAGCCCATGGTTTCAAAGTTTTCTGTCAGTAAAATATACAGCAGAATTCTGTGAGATACATAAAAAAGTCATATTAGTGATACATACACTTGCAAAATCATAAAAATCTTAGGATTAATAAAGCCAATTACCTACTGTGAATGGCAAATTAATTGGTGGTACAAAAATTTTTCAAAAGAATTCTTAGAGAAATTGTGAAAAATGGATCAGAAACTTTCCAACACTGAAACAAAAATACAAAGCCATCAAAGGAGAATGCTGCATCCAGAAACCTTATTTCTATAAACTGAAAACAAAGTAAGATGCAGATAAGTGTAACTAAATATCCTTATTCTGAATTCCACTGAAACAGCAAACATATGACAAATATAAGCAGGTAGTGTTCTAGATTATATTTCAGCATAGAAATTTACTACAAAACTTATCTTCTCCTATAGAACCTATATTTCTTTCTTTTCCACTGAACTTGCTATGGTTTATATATCATTTAATTTATGTCTCATGAAGTCTTGTGCATTGGAAGTTTAGTTGCTGGTGTGGGAATGGTGAATGATAGTATGAAACATTTAAGAAATGAGGCCTATTGCAAAGGGACTGGATCACTGAGAATGCTCTCCTCAAAATGAATTAACATACTTACCAAGGGATTCTAGGTTTTTTTTTTTTTTTTTTTTTTTTTTTTGTACAAGATGACTCCTCCCTCTCCTTGGCTTCTTGTCTCTCACTGGTCATGCATGTTCCTATACTGATTCCACCCACCAGAGTCCCAAATGATGACACCATCTGATCTGGGATTTTCAGTCTCCAAACTGTGAATTTAAAAAAACAAAACAAGGACTGGAGAAATGATTTAGTGGTTAAGACGCTTGCCTGCAAAGCCTAAGGACTCATGTTCAACTTTCCAAGTCCCATGCAAGGCAGATGCACAGTGACAAAACACGGAAGGTTGCACATAAGCACAAGAGGGCACACACATCTGGAGTTTGATGACGTGGTGTGCCAGTTCTCCTTCTCCCCTTCCTCCCTCCCTCCCTCCCCCTTCTTTTCTTTTCTTTTCTTTCTTTCTTTCTTTCTTTCTTTCTTTCTTTCTTTCTTTCTTTCTTTCCTTCCTCTCCTTCCTTCTCTCTCTCTTTCTTGATCATAAAAAGGCCAGTCTAATGGGGTTGCCTCAAAAAAAAAAAAAAAAGAAAAAAGAAAAAAGAAACAAACAATTTTTCCTTCATAAAATGCTCACCCTTGGACATTTGGTTATATAAGTGTCAATGAACTAATATAGTGCACTTCTACGCATACACATACTTACCACACATAGGAACATAATCACTTAGAACATCAAAGAAACAATTGGACTATGGTCCATGACTACCTAGTGACATAAAATCTACCCTTCAGGAAGATAATTTGCCTTAAAATAATTTAATTTTATTAACATGTTGGACTGACTGCAAAATGAAAAACCATGGAAATTAACACATATTTCCAAATATAGTATATAAAGAGCTGCCTGCTGTAAGTAACAGTATCCCAGGCATTTCAGCTCAATCATAGTACTGAATACAACTTAGAAAGCTGGAAGATCTCAAAAACATGGTTTCAAGGGAACGAAAACCCAGGGACATAAGCATTTGAAGAAACTTTCAGTTTAAAAGATGACATGAAAGGAGAAAGGTGTCTGTCTGTGAAAAAGAAGAGCATCAGGAGGCTGATGGTAAGCAGTATAAGAGGGTAATAGTGTATATATTTATGGCATGTCATATGCCTGTATAAAAATGTCAGGATGAGAGGCAGGTGTGGTGGTGCATACATTTAATACCAGCACTTGGGAGGCAGACATAGGGGGATCACTGTGATTTAGAGGCCAGCCTAGGACTACAGAGTGAGTTCCAGGTCAAGTTAGGCTAGAGTGAGACCCAATCTCAAAACAAATGTCAGGACAGAACCTATTATTTTGTATATTTTATGTTCTAATAATAATGAACAAAAAGATTTAAAGTCCAAGTGGTGAGACCCAAATTTGGCCATCCCATTCACTCTGTAAGCCTTTTGCAGAGTTAAGGGAGAAAACTTGGAACCCAAAGTGCTTAAGGAAAAGTTACAGTGCAGGTCACATAGTCTGTTCATGGCTCAGCCTGATAGAGAGGAGCTGGAAAACAATCCAGGGTGATTTTGACATACTTAAAGCTCTAGTGACTCACTGTCAACATGAACCTGAAAATTCAAACTATTCAAAGAGCCTGAGGACAAGCTTCAACAATGGTCAACAGACATAATGATATGGTGAAATTTACCAGAATTTACCTGAACTAATGAATGTCCCATTGAGCCAAATAAAAATGTCATAGAGGGAATTAAAGTCACCCAGAACTTCCAGTTACCATTGTACCATTTCACACATAAATAACTGAGTTCAATCAAAAATAAACGTACATGGAGGTGAATATACAAAACTAATGGCAACTTGAATAAATGCTATAGAAACCTTCCTGGATACCATTCTACAAGCCATTATCCCCAATAAGGGGGAGGGGAGACACGAACAGAAGAACCCTATAAAAAGTGGAGAAAGCATGACCCTAAAACCATGGGCCCAGGCCACAGTGAGCTTTTGGTTAGGGAGACACAAGGTCCCCCAAATACTACAGGCCATTGCCAAAGCACTTGGTCACCTGCAAGACATAAAAGGTTATTTCCCTACTGCTTAAGACACCACAGCCTATGGCCACAGGACATTAAGTGACCATGCTGGAACTGAAAAGGAATCAAGTTCCCTATCAGGAAGCCCTCATAGTGCTAGAAAGTGCTATGAGAGCAGCTGGAGAATAATGATTGCCAGCAGGTTGAATAAGCAGGAGATCCTGCCATATACAAAATCAACTAGCCAAGCACGAGGTATACACTTGTGCAATTGTGGAACACAGCTGATGACTGGGAATGAGACCTGCTCCGTTGGGAAGAACTCATATCTGGCTCTAGGAACCAACCAAATTCCCTAAGACAGGAAATCAAAAGGCTCCAGAGAACCTTCATTGGTCTTTAACTAGGGAGAGTGGACATACACATCAACAACTCTGTAATAACTAGGCCTATCCACTTTAACTCCAACTGCTCTCACCTTTGTTTGAAGAATCTATTCTATCATACAGATGGAGGAGAACACTGGGGAGAACTAGGATGCATCAATACATCAAGAATAGAGGGATGACTGCCTATCATGAGGTGGGTCAGCCCCACCTCATCTGCTCTGGCCCAGATGTCACTACAGAGTTAATAGTGCTCTCACAGCTAGTCTGAAAACAAGTTCCAGGGAGATAGTGACAGTTACTGTGGTCACTCAAACCTCAACAAAACAGATACTGAAGTTACAGAGAAAGCAACACTAAATCAGAACCCTATCTTGCCCACCAAGGTTCAGAGAACATTGTGGTAGAGAGGGCAGAAAGACTGTAAAGCCTCAGGGTGGGTGGGAATAGCCTGAGGCACTGTATTCCTCCTGCAGAGACTGACTGAGGCCTCTTGGCACCCACAATGAATGCCAATAACCCCACCAAAGAAGACCCTCAGCCGAACTGGGGCAGGAGAGAGGGGGATCTACGAGTTCTACCTTTTTACTGAAAAATCAATAATTGATAAAATTAAAAAATAAACACACATGCAAAATAATAATGGCAAGGTGAAGATGTACACCTGATTTGCTGATCATTATTTTGCATTTCCTGAGGATGCAGGGAACAGAAAGAACTATGGCTTGATTTTACCCATGAAAATTAGAATGGCATTGAGATAACACTGCACACCAGTCAAAAATACTAGCCATACCTATCTCCTGCTGACAAAGTGGCAAAGAAATATCGCCATTCATAGATTCTTTAAAAGAAATTGTTTTATTTATTTATTTGAGAGAAAGGGGGAGAGAAAGAGAGAATATGAGAATGGGCATGCCCGGGCCTGCACCCACTACCAGCAAACTCCAGATGCATGCACCACCTTGTGCATCTGGCTGAAGTGGGTCCTGGGAAATTGAACCTTTGGCTTTGCTCATGTTAGGAAAACATTCAATGGATGAGCTATATTCTGAGCCCACAAATAGAAAAATTTGGACTGACAAAATAGCTACTGACATTTTACAAACCATTCTCCCTTTCCTTGTAGCTACTGAGCATAATAAATCCAAGGTCTTGTGCCTCTGAGCAAGCACTCTACAACTGAGCTCATTGAGATACTTATCTAGGCTATAAATGGGAATATTTGGGTTGACAAAACAGCTGCTGAAATTTTATCCATCATCTGCCATCCCCACCTTACGTTGTTGTTGCTCAGCGATGACAGCAGAAGCAAGAGTGTCATCTAGCACATGCCAGTGTGCAAGTTGCTAGTGATAGATCCTAAGATCTTACACATGTCCAGCAAGCATTTTACCCTGTGCAGGGTAGAAAATAAAAATGGTTGAGAAAGATAAATTACCTGTCCTGGAAGGTGCATTTCAAGATGGCGTCCTCCTCCACCAAATTCATGGAGAAAAACAAGAAGCAAGCCAAATTAGTTTCACTGCTGAAAGAAAAAAATCCAGTTGTCACCAGAATTCTATATCTAACAAGATTTTCTTTACAAATTAGGAATGAAAAACACTTATCACACAAACCTGAGATAACTTGTTGCCAGGCTCCTGGAAGTTCTAGAATCTGACCAGAGGAAATGATATTTTGTGGAGCGTGACAACATCCGGGATACGAGAGGTGCTCTTGCACAAGGAGGCTGAGCGATACAATAGCACCCCTTCTGACCACAGCCAGTTATTACAGATGTGTGCAATGCAATTTCAAAGTAGGAATTTTTAGGCATCCTAACAACTGAATTCTATTCTCCAAAGTAAGATCATATTGCTTAGTCCAGAATCCAAACAGTGCTCATGAAACACATGATTTGATTTAACTTGTAACACAGAATTGTGTACATGTTTTTAAATAGCAATAGATAATAATTCAAAAGAGAATTTTTCTCTACTCATGACATCCAAGAAATGGAATCAGCCTTGATACCCATCAACTAATGAATAATTAGGATGTGATACACACACATAATGGAGTTCTATTCAGCTGTAAATAAAAATGAGCTTAGGAAATTTACAGGAAAGGGGATAGATCTGGAAAATTTATACTAATTGAGGTAAACAGGCTCAGAAAGACAACTATAGAGAACTATATGTTCTGTCTCATATATGCAGAACCTAGCTTCAAATAGTTAGATTTGTTTTTAAATTCAAGTAAAAAGCAGCCGTAGAGGTGTTTCAGGTAAGAGAAATAGAAGAGGGCACCCACTCTTCTCCTCTAATCTACACAGATGTGCACACACGCACATGCATATACCGCACATATACCAAAACCAAAAGATTTCAAGGCCAATAGAGTATGATCATGCACATGTGCAATTCCAATATTCTAGAAGCAGAGGGAGAAAGATCAACAAAAGTTCAAGGCAAGTTGGTCTACATAGTGAATTCTAGGAAATCTTCAGCTGTTCAGAGTGAAACTCTATTAAAAAAAAAAGAAAAAAACAAAAACAGCTTGTCATTTATAGTGAGAGCTTGTATTGTAATCAAGGAAAAATGAAAATAGAAATAGCTAGTGTTTTATATGTAATTACTCATTTTACAATATTAATAGGTAAAAGCTTAGGAAAAACACCACGTGTAGTTCTAGATATCATAAGCAATTAAATAAAATACTTTTTACCACATTTTGAAATCATAAAATTCTAAAAATAAGTTTAATCAAATGTGTGGAAAATCCTTCTACAGAAATCTACAGAAAATAGTTGAGAGGTATTGCAGAATACATCTTTATGAGAGGAATTATATAATATCTTTATTTTATATTGAGTCTAAGAATTTGCATGATGCAGTGAAATACCATTATTTACAATAAAATGTAGAATTTTCTGGATATTATTTACATGGATTTTTGCATTTATTTTGTGTAAATTAATCAGCCTTATGTCATTCTTACTTATTCTTGTGTGCTTGCTATATTTTAAGAAAACTTCTATTTATTAAAATAAAATGTGTCTGTTGTCATTTTTCATACATTTACTTGAAGAGAGAGAGAGAAAGAGAGAGGCATGTCATGGCCTCCTGCCACTGCAAATGAAATCTAGATGCATGTACCAATTTGTGTATCTGGCTTTACATGGATATTGAGGAATCAAACCCAAGCCTTCAGGCTTTGCAAATAAGTGCCTTTATCTTCTGAACCATCTCTCCAGCCATTCATTTCTCAAGAAAAATTATGTGACAAAACTGATGAATATTAGGATATGCTGAGAGGAAAATATGATATATTTATAAATTTTAAAATATATCAAAATGATTCATTTTTAATATTTGGAGAGAAACTGAGAAGGAAAGGTCAAGACTTCTACTTAATCCTGGTCTACATTACTCAGCTAAAAAGCTAAAGATGCAGAATTAATTAACATGGAAATTCCTTCCAAGACTTCAAAGTTGGTTATAATAGAAAATACACTGGATCTATGGGTAAGAAATTTCATTTTCATTTTTCATTTTTATGCCTGCTTTATGACCCTAGGCAAGTTACCTAGCCTTTCAAAAACTTAGTGGCTTCAAATTTAAAATTTAAATAATATTTGCTTATCCACGAAGCAACTTTACTATGTGAATCACTTTTGACAGTGAAAATATAAACTATCTATAAAAGGGCCACTACTGAAAATGTGTATATTATAGTAAAGACTATGTAGGTTTCTTACCATTCCTGTCTGCAGTTTATGCCTGCATTTTCTATATAACATTCCTGACTTTATAAATGTTTGTCACAGTTCAATTCAGAAATAAGGCACAGGTATAAGGTGAATATTTTTTTTTGGATTTTTCAAGGTAGGGTCTCACTCTAGCACAGGCTGACCTCTAACTCACTCTGGAGCTTCAGACTAGCCTGGAACTCACAGTGATCCTCCTACCTCTGCCTCGTGAGTGATGGGAATAAAGGCATGCACTAGCACACCAGGCTTTAAGTTACTTGAATTTTCATGAAGACTGTGAATCCACAGAATTTAAATTCTTAGTTGGTTCAAATATATTTAATGTGTTATTTTTGAAATTAGGAAGAATAATATCAGTATGTAAATGTTGAAAGTTGAGAAAATTAAGCATTTTTATTTTTTATTTATTTTTATTTTTTTATTTTTTTTTTGGTTTTTCGAGGTAGGGTCTCACTCTAGCCCAGGCTGACCTGGAATTCACTATGGAGTCTCAGGGTGGCCTTGAACTCATGGTGATCCTCTTACCTCTGCCTCCCGAGTGCTGGGATTAAAGGCGTGCGCCACCACGCCCGGCTGAATTAAGCATTCTTAAAGCCATTTTATATAATTATAAAACTATGATAATGTATCCTAGAAAGTGTAGATCACCATGCTTTCAAGCAGTAAATAAGATAATATAAGTTTTAATACTTAAAAAATTGTCACTTCTAATAATTTTGATTATTAGTACATTATTTTAAAAAATAGTTATTTCATTATTTGAGAGAGAGAGAGAGAGTCTGGGTACTGGGGAATCAAGCCTGGGTCCTTAGGCTTCACAGGCAAGGCCCTTAACTGCTAAACTATCTCTCCATCCCTATTAATACATTCTTGTACAAAGACTTATTAATAGTGAGGAAATGTTCTTGAGTTTGTATTCCTCAAGACCTGAAATTTATTCTCCTAAAAAGGGAATAATACCAATTCTATATACAGTGACTTATTAATAGTAGCATGAATAAAAAAATTGACTGTTGTATAAAAATACAATTTTACTTAAAAAGTGTGTATTAGTGTTTCCTCTGTATTAGTAGCAGGTTCTATGCTTCAAGCAGGAGGTAAAATAAATTTTGGAGGAATTTTGGATTACTTTGAGAAACTGCAATTAATTGTCAGAAATCAGACTTATAGGATAGAAAAGAATAGAAATAAATAAGGAATATACCAGTTTGGACAAAGAAATAGGGGGAAAGCTTTGGGTTGATACCTGCCATTTTAAAGTAATTATAGAAAAGCAACTAACAATGTATCATTAAAACACTATAAAATGAAGTAACCATTCACCACAGTATCTAATCAAAAAGATGAAAATGAGTTTCATTAGCAGCTAATTGAGAAAAATGAAAAATAGAGGTTCAGTTTTGACAAGACTTGATAAAATACATACATTTGCTTTCTTGCCTCTTGGTTTTCTTCAAATCATAACAGCCTTTGTCAGACTTCCAAATAACTGCTGACTTCAAATTATGAACACTCTATGTAAGTTAATAGTGTAAACTTTTTGTTAGCTTTCAAAACTGTATATTTGATTATGGGCTATTTGGGAAGACACTTAAATTAATCTATTCCTTGAATTATATAGTAAAATCATAAATAATAAATCTGAATAATTTTTAATCTACAATATATTTTTATTTATTTCTTTTGAATAAATTCTATTAGGAGGCTTATTGTGATTGAGCATTTACACATAAATAAATAAAAATTAAAATATAAATTTCTAAGGATTTTTTAAAAATTTATGATGATGATATAATATGCACAGCAATATGCTACAATTTTCCTTCATATATCTGCTATTAATGTGTATTAGCAGTCACAATAATATTCTGCACATCATGAGAATTAAATACTTTGCAAAGTGTCTGGTATATTGTTGAATATTTACAAAATTCAGCTAGCTTAAAAATTAGGAGTGTATCATTTGTCCCCAACTATGAATGTTTGAATCAAAAAAAAGACTTAAAATTCCTCTGATTTGGTCATGTATATGTCACTGAATGACCTTAATAAGAGTGATCTCAGTGAAATATTGAGGATCCAAGCCTGACATGAATGTCTTCTAGAGTAAATAGATGTGATGAATTAGAGAAAGAATAGTATGTCCCCCCCAAGAAGGTGTCTGTTAATGACAAGGAAGAAATGAACACCAGGTAAAGAGAATGCAAAGTATTCTTCCACATGAAAAAACTTAAATATGTTAATACAAAGAATAACATAAAACTTATAGTTGCATTTTCCCATATCTGATTTAATGATATCTAAGAGGACACAATGGCTTATTGTTAACTATGATATAAACAAAGAAGTCTTGTAGATGTGTAACTATGGTGCTTTGCATATAAAAGTATGTCCCCCATAGCCTCTGGTACATTTGATTAAGCTTTCTATTTGGTCTTCAGCAGAGGCAGCCCTGCTAAAGTAGGGTATGTCATTGGAAGTGGATCTTGAGACCAACTCTAAGGTATGTGGTCGAACCACCTCAAGCTCTGGCTGTTTTGTGCTTACTGGTGCTGGCTTTTGTCTCTCTACTATGGATGTATGGAAGAGAACCAGCTTTGTTTTTGCCATAATGAAGCTTCCCCTGGAATCTATAAACCTTAAATAAAGTAGGAAGTGGCCTTCTTTGTCTTTTTTGATTATTTTTGGTTTGAAGTCTATTTTATCCAATATTAATATAGCTACACCTGCTTATTTCTTATTCCCATTTGCTTGGAATACTGTTTTCCACCCTTTCACCCTGAGGAGATGTCTGTCTTTAATGGTGAGGTGGGTTTCTTGAAGGCAACAGATTGAGGGGTCTAATTTTTTGATCCATCCTGTTAGCTTGTGTCTCTTGATGGGTGAATTAAGGCCATTAATATTTAGGGTAATGACTGTGAGATTTGATTTGATCCCTGCCATATTGTGAATGTAAACGTGGGTTGGTGTTCTCATGGATGTTGAAGTTTTTTGTGCCTACTCTGAGTTTGGTTGTTGTGATCTGCTTCTTGTAGGCAATTGTGTTTATTTGTTTCTTCTCTGTGGAGAATTTCCTGAAATACTCTCTGTAGGTTTGGTTTTGTGTTCATATAATTGTAAAGCTGAGTTTTGTCATGGAATGTTTTTCTTTCACCATCTATTATGAGGGATACTTTTGCTGGGTAGAGTAGTTTGGGTTGGAAGCCATAGGTTCTTAGACTCTGCAGTGTTTCATTCCAGGCCCTTCTAGCTTTCAGAGTTTCCATTGAGAAGTCTGAAGTAATTCTGATGGGGTTACCTTTGAAGGTGATGTGCTATTTTTCCCAGCTGCTTTTAGGATTTTCTCTTTGGTGTCAGTGTTTAGAGTCTTAATGATAATATGTCTTGGAGAGTTTCTCCTTTGGTCCAGTCTGTTTGGAGTTCTGTTAGCTTCTTGTATCTTGATGGGCCTTTCTTTTAAGAGACTGGGGAAGTTTTCTTCAATTATTTTGTTAAATAAGTTCTCCATGCCTTTGGTCTGGATTTCTTCTCCTTCTGGTATTCCAATGATCCTGATATTAGGACGTTTAAGTGTATCCCACAATTCCCTCATGTTCTGTTCACAGGAGCTTTTGAACTTACTGAAATTTTTGAACTGTCTAACTGTTTCTTCCATCTTGTCTTCCAGATCAGAGTTTCTATCCTCCACTTGGCTGACTCTATTCTTGAGAGCGTCTAGCGACTTTTGGACTTGTTCAATTAAGTTTGCATTGTCTAATACTTTTCTACGTATAATTTCCATCCCTCTGTCAAGCTCCCTTTTCACATCATTTTCTGATTTTCTTGATGATTCTTGGAGTTCATCCTTGCATTTCTTTATGTCTTCATTTAGCATGGCCAGCTGATTTTTATTTTATTTTTAATTTTTTTTTTGTTTATTTATTTGAGAGCGACAGAGAGAAGGAGGCAGAGAGAGAGAGAGAGAATGGGCACGCCAGAGCTTCCAGCCTCTGTAAATGAACTCCAGATGCGTGCACCCCCTTGTGCATCTGGCTAACGTGGGTCCTGGGGAATTGAGCCTCGAACCGGGGTCCTTAGGCTTCACAGGCAAGTGCTTAACTGCTAAGACATCTCTCCAGCCCCCAGCTGATTTTTAAGGTCTTCTTTTCTTTCACTCTCCCTCAAATCTCTTAACTCTCTTTGAAATCCTTCCAATTTCTTATCTGATCCTTCCAATTTCTTATCTATTTGTTCTAGTTTAGTGATGGCAGCATCCACACGATTGTCGGCCCTTTGTTGCTTTCTGGCAAGTTCTACCAGTAGGTTGGTCAGGGTTGCATTGCTCATAGCTTCAATTTGGTGTTCTGGTCCTGTTGGTTCTTCTATGTTTTGGTTAGATGTATTCATTGTGGGACTGGGTGATCTAACTGGATTTTCTTGCATTTGATTTTTCATGTTATTTCTTTTGCGCTGTGTTCTGCCCATGACAGTGTATGGGAAGGTAGGTGGGCGTATCAGCCTGGGCTCAAGAACAATGGGAATCTTATGCAGCCTGGGGCAGTTGCCAAGCAGCCTGGGCTTTGGCTCTCACTTGCCAAAGCCGCCTATCTACTGCCTGGCAGGGGCGCCAAAGTTGCCTGAGTTCTCAAGTGGTAATGTGCCAAAGCTGCCTGCATTCTAGCTAGGAGTGGCACTGAGGCACTAAGCATTGAAGCAGCCCAAACTCTGGCTGGGAATGCTGGGAACTGGAAGCAGTCTGCGCTCCCCTGCCACAGGACAATTGCGGACGGCCGGTGTGGCAGACAGGTAGGGGATGGCACCTGAGCTGGCGCAAGCAAGAGACACAGTCTGAGCTTGCATGGCACCTGCTGTGGGACTGGGCTCACTCAGTAAGTGGGCGAGTAGACAAGAGTGTGGAGCAGTCTAAGCTTCCACACGCAGGGAACGATCGGCGCGCAGCGGCAGCAGTGCCGGCGCCGGCTCAGCAGCAGCGGCAGCGGCGGTGCTGTGAACACGGCGGTTATTTGGGGTGAGGGGTGGCTACCCACCCATGAGGGGATCCGCGATTCCCTGTTTCCCCCGCCTCTGTGCCCTCCCAGATTTCTCTCCCCTAAAAACCACTATGTACCCTTAATATCTTGCCTTTCTTTCCCCGGGATTTGCAGCGCAGCTAGGCGGTCGCCATCTTGGCCGGAAGTCCCCAAGTGGTGGTTTTTGACTGTAAACTTTCTGTAAACACAAACACTTCTTAAACTGTTATTTAGAAAGTGGTCTAAAATTAGGCCAGTATTTAAGATAATTTATGGACATGGTTACAAGGAAATGCCTTATGGATTGGGATGTTTCTTTGTATACAGTGGTAGTTCATAAAGTCTTCTAGCTTACAACTATGAAATGCCTTTATTCATGAATAATGGAACTTTTTTTTGTCATTGACCAAAATGAAAAAGAAAGAAAATCAGATACCATAATAGTCAAGTATTTTGGTGGCAAAAAGGAGACAGGCCACCTGGTAGTAGAGATCACTCATTTATTTGCATATGCTGGACCATGAATAAACCTTGTCCTAAGAAATGCTTTAGAGTGAAAGAAGATGGGAGACGAAGAATGGTATGTATCATGAAACCTAGCTTAGACTATTGAAACAGTACAATGGTTTAAAAGTGCTGGAAACAAGAACTGGCAATATCTTATTATCATGTAAAATTAACTGATTTAAGAAATAAAGCCACCCTAATTTATGGGCAGCATACTTAGTACTTTGAAAAGCTGAAAGAAAGTAGGTGGCTCCTTGAATGAGTTTCCTAGATATTTGGATTTTCAAATGGATCCATTTATTGATGACAGGGTCTTGCTTTATAGATTTTTTTCTGGCCTAAGATTTATGATTCTTCTGCATCAGCTTTGCAAATGCTGGGAGTTCAGGTGGCTAGCTGCTTGTTTGTCAGTATACTTAGCTTTTAAAAATCACTTCCACAATTAGTGCAAAATATTATGCTCAATCAAACAATTAAAAGACAATGGTATTTATTTAAACCTGTCACAAGGAATAACTATTTGAAGTTATAGAACATAGAATTTTTATTAAAAATAAATAATACCAGAACCAAAGGAAAAAATTCACATGAGCTTTCATGCTAAGAAAATACAAACACACTTGGTTCTACCTTGCAAATAATTTACACACACACACACACACACACACACACACACACACACACAATAGAAAGATAAGATGGCATGACAAATCTGACTGGAGTCAGGAGAACAAGCCCTAGCTATAATAAGCAAATAAGCAGAATCCTAGAGGAAGATCCTTTTATCAACAACATTGAAATTTTCTGAAAAGTTTTTGGTGATCTGTATAACCTTTGCTACTCACACTTTTGGTTAGAGAAGCTTCTCTTTATAGATAGCAGTGACAAGTGGGGAGACTTAAAACTCATCAAGAGGCTGTAAATAAATGATAGTTGAGGGTTTAGCACTAAATGAGAAATCTCTATCACACTCTCTAAGGCTCAGGTACCACTGAGGAAGAAGTGGCAAAAAGAATGTAAGAGCCACAGGATCGAGAGGAGTGCTTTTGGAATACTGCCTCTCAGACAAAAAGTGGTTATTGTATTGATTGCCTCATAGTGGTTATTGTTACTTGTACAAGACTGGATAATATAGGGCACATGAACAAGTTGTTATGGATGATGGAAGAGGAAAAACAAGATATCAATATACAAGGGAAGATTAGGAAAGAAGAGGGGTTCCATGGAAGGTGGTGGGGAAGAAGGAACAAAGGAAGTTGGTGGGAAGGGATTATGTACATTTTATATAATTAAAAAATTTTTTAATATAAAAGGGAAATTGACATTAAAAATCAACTTTAAAACAAAGTGTTGCACCATCAGTGGTGGAAGAAGATGCTGTCTGCCTTTCATAGACCCAGACAATGAGGCATCACCAATAGCCAGCACCACAAAACAAGAATAAACAGCCAGAGCTCAAACTGCAATCTCCCCATACAGTATGGCTGGACTCAGATCCAACCCCAGTGACACCTAGTGATACGAATAATAGGAGCTCAAGTAGGATGTTTAATCAAAAATAACTGAGTCTGTGGGGCCAAACATTCAAACTACCACACTGTTGTTCAGACGAAATTACAGGAAATACAAAGAGTATTTATCTACATGGTTTGGCTCTTTTTTCTTTTTCTTTTTTTGGTTTTTCAAGGTAGGGTCTCACTCTGGTTCAGACTGACCTGGAATTCACTACGTAGTCTCAGGGTGGCCTTGAACTCACTGCAGTCCTCGTACCTCTGCCTACCAAGTGCTGGGATAAAAGGTGTGAGCCACCACGCCCGGCTGGTTTGGCTCTTTTATATGAATGGGCATCCAATTAGGGTGAGCCTTGGTATCAGCCTCACATGTGTGAGGAGAGACATGATTGGTTTGGTAGAGAGAGAGAGAGAGAGAGAGAAAGAGAAGGAGCAAGAGAGGAAGAGAGAGAATGGGCAAGCCAGGGCCTCTTGCCACAGCAAACAACTCCAGATGCTTGTGCCACTTTATACATCTGGCGTTACGTGGGTACTGGGTAATCAAACCTGGGCCAGTAGGCTTTTCAAACAAGTGCCTTTAACCACTGAGAAATCTATCCATCCTTCTCTCTATATATTTTAACTTATATATTTTAATTAGCTAAAAAATAAGTTTCCATATAGCTTATTAATAACCTCTAATTTTGATTAACTCTCCTTGCACCCTCTTCTCTCCTCCATCCAACCTCCCCTGACCCCACATTCCACCCCAGTATTCTACCTCTCTACTTTACTTCCTTCTATTGAGCCCTTCCCCCTTTTACCTGTCTCAAGGCACCTTTCTTTGTGGCCCATACTGAGACTTAGTTCAACTCATACACATTAGTGACATTTTTATACATGTGTTTAACATTAGTTAACCCTACTAATATACTTTGAAATCATACAAAATGCTAGTGCCACATGGCATTATTGTTTCAATGGAAATGTTATACAGATTATTGACTATTAAGTGCATTGTGAAATTTGTCTTGCATAATGTATAGAAATTCAAGCCACCAGTGTACTGGTAATCTATTTGAGGTAAGTTCTAACTTTTGGTATCAAAGAAGAATTAGCAAACCCAATTTATACATATAAATTTATATATACAAAGATTAACAAAGTACAATGTGTCTTATAGGTTGTTGTCCATCTCAAATTACTCTAAGGTTGCCTTGATTCAGCTACCTCATTTATAATAATCTGGAATATAAATGGTAATTTAATATTAATCAAGGAATAAGTATACACTTGAAAATGAATAGGAATGGAGAAGATGGGGATACTAATTCACTTGTTCCTACATGGTTTTTGAGTCCTCAATGGGTAATGTGTCTGCATTGGACACCGAGGATCTGAGTTTGCTTCCTCAGAATCCATATAAAGTTGGTTGTAGCAGTGGGGGTGTCTATAATTCCAGCACTCCTACAGCAAGATGAGAGGCAGAGACAAGCAGTATTCAGAGGGTCCAAGGCCAGCTAGTCTGGTATTTGTACTGAAAAACATCAAGAGTCTCTATTTCAAATAAAATGAATATAAAGACTACATATAAGGTGAATATCTGACCTCTACACTCAGACCATGGCACATGCATGCCCAATCTCATACACGCACAAGTATACGCACATGAAGATTCAAAAAAGAAATGATATGATGCATACCTATTTTATAAACCTTGGGAATAGCCATACTTCGATCTTTTCTTGAAAATACTAATTATTACATTTATTTACCATGGAAGATAAGACCTGAATTTTTTTTTTTTTGGTTTTTTCAAGGTAGGGTCTCACTCTAGCCAAGGCTGACCTGGAATTCACTATGTAATCTCAGGGTGGCCTCTAACTCCTGGCGATCCACCTACCTCTGCCTCCCGAGTGCTGGAATTAAAGGCATGCACCACCACGCCCGGCTTTCTGAAAATTTTTAATGATAAATAAGACTAAAGGGTCAAAAAATATCTAGGTGTTTAGCAGATATTTTTATTTGACTAACAAATGTACATACATAAACATGTATGCATGTATGCATATATACATATCTTTTGTATCATTTAGTTGATCATTATTTCATCTACTAATGTAAATGAGGAGAAATATGGAATATGAATGGGGCAATATTTTCCTGTACTTTCCATAAATTCATCTCCTATATTTATACAGATTTATGAAATTTTATAAACACTTGAACTTACTATGCCCTCTTTCTGTACTTATTCTTCTGGCATTTATTTTCAGTGCATACCTTTCTACTTATGGATCCAGTTTTGTTTCTATATTGGTTTATTTTGAGAAACTTCCCTGAACCTCCAGACCAATTTAATGTTAGGTGTTACTGAAACATCTGTATTTTTCTGACATAGCATTTATAAAATTATGATTTTTAAAAATTGTTTTGCATCTATAATTTAAGCTTTTCTCTGGTATAGCAGCATTTGAGCTTATTTTACTTCTCATTTTAACATCTACCTGGGTAAGAAAGAATACATAGCATGTAAGGATTTCATTTTTAAGAATACTACAATCAGTAGAACACCTGAAATTTTGGAGTTACTCAAAGAATGCTTGTATGTATGTTTTTAGCTGTATATGTATGCTGTTCATATAAATATGAATATTTACATAAGTGTGGGTGCACATGTGTGTGAGCTTGCGCAGGTGGAGGCCAGCGGGCAACCTTGAGAGTTATCCTCAGGAATGCTGTTCAATTCTCATCTTTCACTGGCCTACAGCTCACCAATTAGAGTAGACTGGTGAAGCAGTGAGCTTCAAGGATCCCTTGCCTCCATCCTCCTAGCCAGCACTGGGATTACAAGTGTGAGCCCCACACCCATTTTTTAAGTGGGTAGTGGAGATTTAACTCAAGTCCCAAATTTTTGTAAGACAAACACTTTATTCACTGAGCTAATCCCCCAGGCCTATGTAATTTTATCCTTAGAAGAAATCTCACTTCTTGCCATAAACATCACTTAACTTGTGAAGTGAAAATAAGATCCTTTATTTTACTTGACTGCCCAGAACTCTTCCTATACAAGTGATCAATATTGGTAAAAATAAGAGACTACATGAAATTCAGTTTTATGTAGAAGGGTCTTCATTTACTTAAACATGATACAGATATCGTTGCTTTCACAATGGAAAATTGGTATAAACTTCTTTGAACAGTTACACAGGACTTATCACACAACACAATGGTATCTCATACTTACATTTGGCCTCATAAAAATATTTCAGGGGAGGCTGGAGAGATGGCTTAGCGGTTAAGGCGTTTGCCTGCAAAACCAAAGGATCCCGGTTCAATTCTCTAGGAACCATGTAAGCCAGATGCACAAGGGGTTGCATGCATCTGGAGTTCCTTTGCAGTGGCTGGAGACCCTGGCACACCCATTCTCTCCCTCTATGTCTCTCTGCCTCTCTCTGTCTCTCAAATAAATAAACAAAATATTTAAAAATACATTTCAGGTATATTTTCCTAAGTAGGTGGCAGGATCAGGCCCAGTGACATATTAGCATATTTTACCTATAGTTATTATAGTTTGTGAATGGTGCTCCAGGATGTATCCTAGAGATGAGTAACAGGGGTGAAGACTCACTCGTGTTGCCAGAAGTTGACACATTGCCAATTTGGAACTACACTAGGATACATGGTTAATCAAACAAGCTCCTGCCTTGACTACATTAGACTTTCTGAAAATTATGCTTTAAGTGATCTATTTCATTTTTCAAAATCTGCATGAACCTTTCAGTCTTAGGTTATGGTGTGTGCCGTCATATGGTACTGAACGTCAAGCAGTTTAGATTTATATTTTAAAACCTCTGGTAGTCAATAACTTAAGAAAATATGAAAAGGATATGTAATTTTTCCAGGAAGGATATTTTAATGTGAAAATAGGACACAAATTCTTTTCTGGTTACAAGATTCTAATTTTAAATAAAAACTAATTTACACATATTTATGGATTGTTTTTGACAGCTATACATTATTTTAATTATATCATATAAAAAAGATTTTATCTATTGCAACTTCCATCATTAATGATATAATTACACCATTTCATTTTGATTGTGTAATTTTTCACATGATGGATATTGATGAAATAACTACTGTGCTATATTAGCTTCCTAGTAAGAACATCTACAGATTTTAATCTTAAATTGAATTTCACTTCTGCAATTTCAATTAATTTTATATGACCTAGGACTCTAGAAATCCAGTGTTCTCTTAATTGTGAATTCATTATATTTTTTTTCTTAGTTTGAGTCTTTACCACATAGGAGATGTCCACTGTAGTTTGAAGTGACCTTCATAAACTTATATAGTTGCCAACTATATAATGATATAAGTAAATAATGACAAGTAAAATACAGAACAATTTAGAATATATAATTAATAGATGTACTGCATTGCTTTTTTCTATGTATGAATTTTATTAATTATAATTTGTATTTATATTAATACAATATTTATAAGACAGGCTGGAGAAATGACTTAGTGGTTAGGGCACTTGCCTGCAAAGCCAAAACACCCAGGTTCTATTCCCCAGTACTCACATAAGCCAGATGCACAGGGTAGCACATGTATTTGGGGTTTGTTTGCAGTGGCTACAGGCCCGGGAGCTCCTATTCTCTCTTTCTCTTTATGCCTCTTTCTTTCTCTGTCTCTCAAATAAATAAATAAAATTAAAATTAATTTTTTTCTGGGCTCGAGAGGTTGCTTAGTGGTTAAGGCACTTGCCAGTAAATCAAAGGGCCCAGGTTTGATTCCACAGGACCCACATAAGCCAGATGGACAAGGTTGCATATGCATCTAGAGTTTGTTTGCAGCGGCTGGAGGACCCGGCACTATCTCTCTCTCTCTCCCTCCTCCTCTTAAATAAATAAATAAATAAATAATATATTTATAAGCCATGAATGAGAAAAACTCTAACCTCCTGATATGTGTGATATGCTTAAAGTGTTATCTCAAAATAAAGCTAGAGTTGAATGTGAATCAAGGACAATAGGAGTCCATATTAATATACTAATAAAAATAAGTATGAGATCTGGGGATGTAGCTCAGTTGGGAGAGCCAAGGTTTGAGTCCTAGCACAGCATAAACCAGACTTGGTAGCACACTCCTATAACCCTAGCTATTGGGACTTAGAGACAGTTGGATCAAAAATTTAAGTTCATCTTTATAGCTACAGGGTATGTTCAAGTCCATCCTTGACACTGGCACAGAAATAAGTAAATTAATTAGATAAATTTAATCAAAATATTTCAGTTTGTGACTGATAAAATGTTATTACATACTTAGAGAATATTGTTTAATAGTGTTAATTTCAAAAAACAATTCAAATGTCTTTTAATTTTATGCATACAATACTAAAATACCTATAGAGTTTCTTTAAAAATGTCTCTTTCTCCTTATTCGTCAGAAATCAAACCATTTCCCCAAACTAATCTATCTTGTCTATCAAAAAAAACATACATCTGTAGACAACCTTATGATAGATGCAGAACTAGTTTCTGAACCCCTACTAGTTTTTATTTGTTTTCTTTTTAAAAATACTCAGAGGTAAAGAAAAATGAAGTTATGAAATTGCAGGAAAATGGATAGATCTGGAAAGGAATATACTAAGTGAGGTAACCCAGGCCCAGAAAACCAAGCATTGCATGTTCTCTCTCATGTGTGGATCCTAGCTACAAATAACTGGACTTCTGTGTAAGTAGGAAGAAAACTCAGTAGCATAGGCCAGTAAGCTAGAAAGGAGATATAAAGGCAATAGAAAGGGAGGGAGGGGGACCTAATAGGATGGTATTGTATATATATATAAGTAGAAGAACAGATTAATGGGGATGAAAAGGCCTAAGTGAGGTCAGAGGAAGAGATTGAGTAAGGAAAGGTGGAGGGAGGGCTAATCAAAATCTAAGAGGATATAAATAAGTCATATAGAAACTTACTTTTTTGGACAATGGAACACACAGGAGCCATAGGTTGTTACTAGAAAATTTTCCATGCCAGGGATGAGATACCTTCCAGTGAGTTGTTGGCCAGGGAGGTCCCTGATGCCCCCAAAACAGTACAGGCCATCGCCGAGGCCCTTGGTTTCCCACCAGGAATATATGGTAACACCCTATTGCTGAAGACTCTTGGGATGAAAGGTCACTGAGAAACCCAGCTGGAGCAGAGCTGAAAACCTCCTCCATGAAGACAGGGTGACAGAAAGCTGGAAAATGTCATGTTGCATGCAGTTCAATGGGAGAGAGAGAAATCACCAGTGAAGATACCCAACAGTGGACACTTCAAGCCTTATATTTGGCCAGCCAGGCCAAATGAGCCAGCCGGTGAAATAGTGGTATGTTTGTTATGGGGGGAAACCAACCACCCTCTAATTTGACTGGAGGCCAGCACCATGGGAGGGAATATATCCCTGATATTGAAAATCTACAACAGGGGTAGTCATGAGCCCTAGGACTGTAACATCTGCTGCTGTCTGGCTAAAAGTATATACTATGCTCACCAAAGTGCCCAGTAAGCACTTCTCTTAATGTTCATACCCATATATTAATGCTACTTTCACTTTTGGCTAGAGAACCTTCTTTTTTCAGATGGCAGTAACCTTGGGATGACTCAGAAGGCACCATGGTGCTGAGAAGAAGTGACAGAGGAGTGCTCAGCATTGAAATATCTCAATCACACCTTCCATGGCTCAGGGTCCATTGCGGAAGAGGTGGCGGAAAGAATGTAAGAGCCAAAGGAAGGGTAGGACTCTTTACAACGTGCTCCTCCTAACACAAAATGGCCTGGATATCCATGACCTCACAATGCCTGACACTACCTACACAAGACTGTCATAATAGAAAGAAAAGATCATGACATCACAATAAAAGAGAGACTGATTGAGAGGGGGAGGGGATATGATGGAGAGTGGAGCTTCAAAGGGGAAAGTGGGGGGAGGGAGGGCATTACCATGGGATATTGTTTACAATTATGGAAGTTGTCAATAAAAATATTAAAAGTAAAAATAGAACGCAAAAAAAGAAAATCCTGAAAAATAAAAAAAATGCTTTTATTTATTTGCAAGGAGAGAGAGAGAGAATGGGAGAGAGAGAGATTAAATGGGTATGCCAGGGCCTCTTGTCACTAAGAAAGAACTCCAGATGCATGCAGCACTTTGTGCATCTTGTTTATGTGGGTACTGAGGAATCACACCCAGACTGCCAGACTGTCAGGCTTTTCAAGCAAGTGCCATTAACCACTGAGGCATCTCCCAGCCCTTTTCTTTCTTTCTTTCCTTCCTTCCTTCCTTCTGTCTCTGTCTCTCTCTCTTTCTTTCTTTTTTAGGCAAGGCCAACAGACTTGTTTTTGTATGCAAGTCAGTGAGAGCAAGAGTGAAACACAGAAACAATGAGAGAGTGAGAGAGAGAATTGGCAGGTGTAACCTTGTGAGTTTGTGTCACTTTGTATGTCTGGCTTATATGGGGGCTGGAGAGTCAAACAGAAGTCCTTAGACTTCACAGGCAAGCGCCTTAACCATCTCTCCAGCACCCCCTTTGATTTCTTTCTCTTTTAAAATATTTTATTTATTTATTTATGTGAGAGAGACAGAGAGAGACAGAGAAGAGAAACAGAAAGAATGGGTGTGCCAGGGCCTCTAGCCACTGCAAACAAACTCCAGACATATACGCCACCTTATGCATCTTGGCTTTTCCATGGGACCTGGAGAACCAAACCAGGGTTCTTTCACTTTGCAGGCAAGCTCCTTCCATCTCTCTAGATACCCCCTTTTTCTTAATGATAGACCTATTACAATCAAAATGGTAGATTACCATCTGGGACTTAAGTTAAACAGCTTACAAGCCTCTATCATCCTTACACTACCCTACGCCTGGGTGGTCATTGATTAAATTAATGGCAATTTTCGTACTTCTATGAATAATTCCCTTATTGAAGTTTCTGTGTAATCTTCATTTTTATTAACAATGACTGCTCATCATTATAATTATTCTATTCCCAGAATCAGCAGGATTAATAACAGCAGGTACTTGGAGCACTTACTATTTTTATCACTTGGTTATGCTAACAAATAGCAACCTAGGCTGTTCATGCTCATCCTTTATTAACTCTATTTTCACACATAACTGTGAAATGAGTTTTATGTTGACTATTAAATTTTATTCCTTACATTGCAAAGACATAGAAATAGGACACAACAATTTTAGTAGATATTACATTAAGAGCCCCAGTATACATTTCTTTATTATTAGTTTTATTTTCCGTAGCTCTTATATAAGAAAAAAATATCCAAACAAAACTGACCCAGGGAGTTGCTTAAATTATCAGTCATCTCTTCAGTTTGGTTGGCTAAATTTGTGGATGGAATCATGTACGTAAGTTTACAATTCAATGCATTTTTATTGTTCCAGCATTACCAGAATGCACATATAATCCTTATAGATATGACACAAGTGTCATTAATAGGAAAACACATAGGAAAGGTATGCATTATCAATAAGGGTCAGGGAGGGGATAAAAATTACATTACATTATATTTCTTTACTATGTCCTTTATTTATCTGCTCTTGGGCTAAGGAGAATATTTTCAGATTCATGATATAAAATGTAACATTTCTAGAAAAATAGAGGAAAACATATCCCTGCTCCATGAGCCAGGAGAGTGATAAGAGAGAATGCTCTGTGGTTAAAGTACTATTTCAAGCAATACTGGAGATAATTTTGAAATGATGGCATTGAACCTAGGGCCTTGCACATGCTGTGCAGGAAATCCATCACAGAACTACAGCTACATCCTCAGCTCTATGTTTTACTATATATTTTAAGAGATGATATCACTTACCCAAGTTGGGCTTGAATTCAACCCCCAGCCCATGTATGCCTTATAATTGTAGAACTTGTCCTTGAGCCTCCTGAGTAGCTGGATTACAGTGCTAAACCACACAGCTGAGTTTTATATCGCTTCAAATGATGTTGTTCTTCTATTTGCATGCATGATTGGTGTGCATGCATGTAGAGGACAGAGGTTGACATCAGGTGTCCTTTTTAATTGCTCTGCACTTCATTCTTGAGACAGGGTCTCTCACTGAACCTGGAACTCACTTAGTTATCTGGGCTAACTATCTGGTGAGCCTTAGGGATTCCCTATCTCTGCCTTCCCAGTGCTGAAATTATAGGAGCACACCACCATACCTAGTATTTTACATGGATACTAGCGATCCAAACTCATGTCCTCATGTTTGTGCAGAAAGCATTTTACCCACTGATATATCACTTTGTCCTATTTTTTTTCTTATAATTCTCCAAGTAAGACAACAGGGCATTTTAAAGATAATTTTTAAAACTAATTTAATTGATTTAATAGTATGAAAATATGCAGTCAATTAAGATGTCTTTCTGATGTTGACAATTTAAAATTCATATTATTTATCATAGTTTTGATAGTCTCTTTTTATTTTCTTGTGTTGCCTTGTTGTAATATGGATTTGTTTCCTCCAGGCATAATATAATCACCGTCTTGGAGTAGAGAATGCCTTGACCAAGTAGCCATAACAAACAAATTGAGCAAAGTAAAGCCAGATGCTGTAGCAGGAGCATAATCCCAGATCATGTAGGGCAAGAAGGGAGGTATATATAGAGGATATGAAGCTCATGGGCAAATAAGAGTAAACAATGAGGAGAGAGACTGGAAGGCAAGGACCAACATCTGAAGTTGTCAGCTTACTTCAACATATACACAATAACAAACATGAGCCTATACTCACACACATGAGCACAGACACATATCATATAGACATCACACATACACACACAAATACATAAATAAATATAAAAATAGGGGGCTGGAGAGCTGGATTAGCGGTTAAGCGCTTGCCTGTGAAGCCGAAGGACCCCGGTTCAAGGCTCGATTCCCCAGGACCCACGTTAGCCAGATGCGCAAGGGGGCACACGCATCTGGAGTTCGTTTATAGTGGCTAGATGCCCTGGCGTGCCCATTCTCTCTCCCTCTCTCTCTCTCTTTGCCTCTTTCTCTCTCTGTCTGTCACTCTTAAATAAATAAATAAAAATAAAACAAAAAAAGTTAAAAAAAATAGAGCATTCTGTGCATATAATTCAAGAATGAAGAAAATACACTGATAACCAAGTCTTTGATAATAGTAATCAAATCATTGACATTTCCTAGAAGATGGAGAAGAGAAGGATCACAAGACCCTCATTTGGGAGTCCAACTATTGCTCTTTCCTGCCACATCCTAGCTGCAAGTGATCTTAAGAGGTACTTGAGTATATAGGAAATAGGTTGAGTGAAAGGGGAATCCATGATGCATCTTCTACAAGGTCATCATCTATGATAGGGTGGAATTTTATGGTAATACAGCTATTTTCAGGACACTTCTATTCCAGTAATTAGCCCCTCGCACATGCATTGTTCATTACTGCAATAAATTCATTGGTCCTCCAAATTGCACTTTTGTGGAATTGATCTTTAGTGTGTTGCCTGTGCTCTATATTAGTTGAATAGGGCTGGACAATGGTGGTGCAACCTTTTAATCAAAGCAGAGATCAGAGGATCACTGTGAGTTTTAGGCCAGCCTGGAACTACAGATGGAGTTCCAGGTCAGCCTGGGCTAGAGTGAGATCTGACTTTGGAAAAAAAAATGAGGTGAATAGAAGTTCGTTTGTATCTTCCCAGGAAAAATTTGTACAAAGTACTGAATATGAAAAATGACCATGTACATTTCTCGTTTTAAATTGTTTTTATTATTAGATATGGACATATTTTGTATGTAAACATCACATGTTGGTACCCTCCTTTCCCTCCTCTCTGCCACTTCTCTGAAGAGGACTTCCTCATTGGGGATGCAGGTTAACCCCATAGAGATTGTGGGTTATGCATTATGGGGGCAGTAGTCAGTTATGGGGGAGAGGCAATGACTCTGTACAAAATGTCCCAACTTGTGGTTCTAACATTCTTTCCACCCCTTCTTCTGCAAAATTCCCTGAGCCATGTTAGGTGCATCTCACCTTGATTTAATTTTGGTAGGTCAAGGAAATCATCCATTTCTTTCAGAATGTCAAACTTAGAGGTGTATATATTCTTAAAGTATGGCCCTATGATTTTCTGAACTTCGTTGTTATCTCTTCTAATGGTAGCATTTTCATCCCTAATTTTATTAATTTCTGTATGTCCTCTCTTTTCTCTGGATAGATTTGCTAAAGATTTATCCTTTTAAAGAACCAACTCTTTGTTTCGTTGATTCTTTGGATTCCATTTTTTTTTTACATTATAACTTTTAATTCTGTGTTTACATATACTTTTTTTATGTTTTCAGTGTTTTTTATTTCTTTTTTTATTAATTAGTTTTGTACTCAGCGAATACAGTCAATTTGGTACCATTGTTAGGCTCATCCATGTCCTATCTCCTCCCTCTGGCCCCTTCTTGTTGAGGTATATGGGTCATGCATTCTGCAGTTAGCCCACAGTTATGGGTGGGATAAATGTCTCTGCATATCATGACCCAACATGTGGCTCTGACATTCTTTCCGCCCCCTCTTCCACAAAATTTCCTTGAGCCATGTTGGGTTCATTTTTGGTCTGCTTCAGTGATGAGGTATTGGGGGCCTCTGGGTCTCTGGATCTCTGACTTGGTAGGAGTTGATTTTTCTCTATGTTGATCTCTTTCACCCTTGTACTGGTACCCAGTTCACCAAGAAAACAGCACCCTTGCTTGTTTCGCCAATTGTTCTTAGTTTCGGTCGGGGCCCTTTTGGAGTATGATGGGGTGGCTCTCTCCTTAGGATCTACATCTATCTGAAAAAGAGAAGCAGATTCTCCAATGGATAGTAGTTAGCACCAGACAAATGAGATAACCCTTACTTTGTTATAGAGAATTTAATAGGTGTAGGCCTCTTGTAGCCCACCATTGGTGGTAGCTGGTTAATGGAGAGCAGGCTCATGTTTCGATATGGTTCTGACTTGTTTCCCAGCTCCAACTATGGGTCCCGTACCACTGAGGAGATCAGTTAGCCAAATCAAGAGCACTTGGTTTCCCACCATGGCTGTGCGACACTATTGTACTTGTGTGAGCATAACAACAGGTTATTTGCTGCTAAGTAGGTTAGACCATGAGTTGCTTGGACAGATATTGGTAATTTTCCCCCAGTCACCCATGGAGCACTGCCCCGGCCAGCGGGGCTTCAACGGGAGCACGGACCCCAGAGAACCTGAAATGAAAGGGACAAGAGACACAAGGAACCGACAGCAAGACAGGAGTCTGATCAAGCTGCCAATTTTTTATTTTTTTCAGGGTGCCTTTTATACAGCAGAACAGGGAAGTTTGTCAGCAGTTTAGGTATTGCTACAGTTTAGGTATTGCTACAGTTCTGTTTCAGTAGGATAAGGCCCCAAAGGCACAAGATGTTCCACAGGATAAGGCCCCAGCCCCAAAGCCACAAGATAAGGACTCCCTCATTCTCTATGGGTTACATTGTTCTTTCTCCATGCATGGGTTAACAAACAACTTCAGACCTTGTGACTTTCCAGAACAGACAACTTATCACAAAATGGACTCATTATTCAGGATGGAGGCACTTTTGGTTTCCTAGTGCCCTATGGTTCCCCACAGAGCACCTTCTGGCACTAGATGCACTGACTGTCTGGGGACTGACTCTCTTCCAGCTTCCACCCAGGCCATTCCATTTTACGTGTCAACTACATAAGGTGTCTTCATCAGTAGGGTCTTACCACTAACCTTTGGTGCATCATCAAGTACTCTGACAGAAATTTGTCTTTATTTTAGGAAACCTTGTTGGTCTCTCTGATCAAAAGCTCATTGTGGATGACAGACCCATGCTGGTACTGGGAGTTACAGGTCAGTGCCCACGAAGAAAGTAAGAAAAAGATAACTAATGTTAAAAAGTTAGAGAGAAGAGAGAGAGAGAGAGAGAGAGAGAGAGAGAGAGAGAGAGGGAGGGAGGGAAGTTGTATAGGATTAAGGTCAGTCTTCATCATACCCTCTCCAGTGTCTTGTGGCTCAGGTGTTCCCTCTCAGGGCCTGGTGAAGGTTCATCCATTTGGTCTGCCTTTTAGTATGTAGAATTTTATGGTACCATTGCCATTTGGGTCTAGATTTGTGTTTCCCACCCCCTCTGTTGCCCTCCCCTCCCTGCCCACCTATCCTATTGTCTACTCCACGAGATGCTTGCTGGATATGTAAGGCATCTTGGGTAGATTCAGGTTAGGTGCTGTAGATGAGTGAGATTATGCAGCGATTTTTATTTTTCTGTGATTGGGTGAGTTCACTGAGAATGATCTGTTCCAGGTTCAACCATTTCTCCTCAAATTTCACTATGTCATTTGGTCTTACTGCTGTATAGAATTCCATTGTGTAGATATACCACATCTTAGTTATCCATTCTTCTAGTGATGGACATCTGGGTTGATTCCACCTCTTAGCTATTATGAATTGAGCTGCTACAAACATGGTTGAGCAAATCTCTCTGGCCTGTGGTTTGAAGGTTTTAGGGTAGAGGCCCAGTAAGGGAATAACTGGGTCTGTTGGTATCTCTATAGTCAGCTTTTTCAGGAGTCTCCATGTTGCTTTCCAAAGTGGTTGTACCATCTTACATTCCCACCAACAGTGGATGAGTATTCCTACTCGTCGACATCCTCGCCAGCATTTATTTTTATTTGATTTTTATGTTTGCTATCCTTATTGGGGTAAGGTGGAATCTCATCGTTGTTTTGATTTGCATTTCCCTGATGATAAGGGATGATGAACATTTTCTTAAGTGTGTGTTTGCCATTTGTATTTCTTCCTCTGTGAACTACCTGTTCAGCTGTTTGCCCCATTTTGTGAGTAGGGTGTTTGACTTTTTACTGTTTAGATTTTTGAGGTCTTTGTGGAGTCTAGAGATTAGATCTCTGTCAATTGGGTAACCATCAAATATTTTCTCCCATCCTGTGGGTAATCTACTGGCTTTCCTTATTGTGTGCTTGTCTGTAAAGAAACTCTTCAGCTTCATGTGATCCCATTGGTTGAGTGACTGTTTAAGATCGTGAGCTACTGGGGTGTTGTTCAGGAAATCTTTTTCCATACCTCTATCATGGAAAGTCCTTCCTATATTTTCTTCCAGTAGTATTTGAGTTTCTGGTCTTATATTGAGGTCTTTGATCCATTTGCACTTGAGTGTAGTGAAATGTGTGGATCAAGTTTCAGTTTCCTGCATATGGTTATCCAGTTTGTCCAGCACCATTTGTTGAAGATGCTGCCTTTTTTCCAGCCTATATTGTTAGGGCCTTTGTCAAATATCAAGTGGCTATAATTGGTTGACCCAAAGAAAGGGTCCTCAAGTCTATTCCATTGATCTATACTCCTGTTTTTATGTCAGTACCATGCTGTTTTTATTACTATGGCTTTGTAATATAGCTTTAGATCAGGTATGGTGATGCCTACAGAGGTATTTCCTTTGCTGAGCATATGTTTGGATATGCGAGGCCTTCTGCCTTTCCATATTAAATTGGAGATCATTTTTTCTATCTCTGTGAAGAACACTGTTGGGATTTTAAATGGAATTGCATTAAATCTGTATGTTGCCTTTTGTAGGATTGCCATCTTCACAATGTTAAATTCTGCCTATCCAGGAACATGGGAGGTCTTTCCATTTTCTCAAGTCCTCCTCAATTTCTTGTTTGAGCGTTTTTATGTTTTTGTTGTATACATCTTTCACTTCCTTGGTTAATGTTATTCCAAGATATTTTCGTTGTTGTTGTTGCTATTGAAAATGGGACCATGTCCCTTAATTCTTTCTCTGTATCTTTGTCATTTGCATATAGAAATGCTACTGATTTTTGTGCATTGATTTTGTATCCTGCTACTTTGCTATAGGAGTTAATCACCTTCAGGAGTTTTGGGATGGAGTCTCTTGGGTCTCTTACATATACAATCATGTCATTAGCGAATAGAGCTAACTTAACTTGTTCCTTTCCAAATTGTATCCCTTTTATTTCCTTCTCCTGTCTTATTGCTTGAGCTAGGACTTCCAGTACTATATTGAAGAGCAGAGGTGAGAGTGGACAACCCTGTCTTGTTCCTGATCTTAATGGGAATTCCTCCAGTCTCTCTCCATTAAGTATTATTTGGGCCTTAGGAGCTTTGTATATTGCCTTTATTATGTTAAGATATGAACCAACCATGCCAATTCTCTCCAATGTTTTGATCATGAAGTGATATATCTTGTCAAAAGCCTTTTCTGCATCTATTGAACTGATCATGTGGTTTTTGTGTTTAACCTTGTTTATGTGGTGTATTACATTGACAGATTTTTGTATGTTGAACCACCCCTGTGCTCCTGGGATGAGTCCTATTTGGTCAAGGTGGATAATGCTTTTGATGTGCTGTTGGATTTGGTTTCTGAGGATTTTGTTCAGGATCTTTGCATCTAAGTTCATCAGGGAGATAGGCCAGTAGTTTTCTTTTCTTGTGGCATCTCTGCCTGGTTTTGGAATTAGAGTGATACCAGCTTCATAAAAGGACTTGGGTAGCTTATCCTGTTCTCCAATTATGTATCACAGTTTGAGGAAGACTGGTTTGAGTTCTTCCATGAAGGTTTGATAGAATTCAGCAGAGAAGTCATCTGGTCCTGGACTCTTCTTTTCAGGGAAGTTTTTTATTACTTTTTCAATGTCAATGAGTGTGATAGGTTTGTTTGGGAGATTAATTTGCTCTGAGTTTAGCTTTGATAGATGGTATGCATCCAGGAATTTGTCCATCTCCTCCACATTATCCAGTTTTGTGCAGTAGAGGTTTCTGAAATAAGTTCTGATTATTCTCCCAATTTCACTAATGTCCATTGTGATCTCTCCTTTTTCATTTTGAATTTTGTTAATTTGAAGCTTCTCCTTTTTTTGCTTGATCAAATTGGCCAGGGGTTTGTCAATCTTGTTTATTTTTTCAAAGAACCAGCTCTTTGTTTTGTCAATTGTCTTAATTGTTTTCTCAGTTTCCAATTCATTAATTTATGCTCTGATTTTAATTGTTTCTTTCCTTCTGGAACTGTTTGGGTTGGATTTTTCTCGTTTTTCCAGTACCTTCAGGTGGATGGTTAGGTTATTGATTTGGGATCTCTTTGTCTTTTTTATGAAGGCATTGAGTGCTATGAGTTTTCCCCTGAGGACCACCTTCATTGTGTCCCATAAGTTTTGATACGATGTGTTCCCATTGTCATTCATTTCTATAAATTTTGCAATTTCATTTTTTATTTCATCCACTATCCATTTATTGTTTAAAAGTGTGCTGTTAAGTTTCCAGTTGCCGTTGGGATTCTTGGTGGGTCTTTTGTTGTTAATTTCTAGCAGTATAGCATTGTGATCTGATATCATGCAGGGAATTATGTCAATCTTCTTATATATGTGGAGGTAGTCTTTGTGACCCAGTATATGGTCTATTTTAGAGAATGTTCCATGGGCTGCTGAGAAGAATGTGTAGTCTGTGGATTTTGGATGGAGAGTTCTGTAGATGTCCGTTAGGTCTAAGTGATCTATGGTTTTGTTGAGCTCTCTTACTTCCCTGTTGAGTTTCTCTTTGGATGATCTGTCTATTACTGATAATGGTGCATTGAAGTCCCCAGCTATGATGGTGTTGGTGGTTATTTCTGTTTTATTGTCAAGTAGGTTTTGTTTTATGAACTGTGGTGCCCCTGTGTTTGGTGCATACAGTTTTGTGATTGTAATATCCTCTTGATGGATCGTTCCCTTGATAAGTAGGAAGTGGCCTTCTTTGTCTTTTTTGATTATTTTTGGTTTGAAGTCTATTTTATCCAATATATATAGCTACGCCTGCTTGTTTCTTATTCCCGTTTGCTTGGAATACTGTTTTCCACCCTTTCACCCTGAGGAGATGTCTGTCTTTAATGGTGAGGTGGGTTTCTTGAAGACAACAGATTGAGGGGTCTAATTTTTTGATCCATCCTGTTAGCTTGTGTCTCTTGATGGGTGATTTAAGGCCATTAATATTTAGGGTAATGACGGTGGATTTGATTTGATCCCTGCCATATTGTGATGGTATATGTGGTTTGGTGTTTTCATGGACTTTGAAGTTTTTTGTGCCTACTCTGAGTTTGGTTATTGTGATCTGCTTCTTGTTGACATTTGAGGTTGATTAGTTGTTTCTTTTCTGTGAAAAATTTCCTGAAATACTCTCTGTAGGTTTGGTTTTTTGTTCATATAATTGTATAGCTGAGTTTTGTCGTGGAAAGTTTTTCTTTCACCATCTATTATGAGGCATACTTTTGCTGGGTAGAGTAGTTTGGGTTGGAAGCCATAGGTTCTTAGACTTTGCAGTGTTTCATTCCAGGCCCTTCTAGCTTTCAGGGTTCCCATTGAAAAAACTTGAGTAATTCTGATGGGGTTACCTTTAAACGTGGTGTGCTGTTTTTCCCAGGTGCTTTTAGGATTTTCTCTTTGGTGTCAGTGTTTAGTCTTAGTGATGATATGTCTTGGAGAGTTTCCCCTTTGGTCCAGTCTGTTTGGAGTTCTGTTAGCTTCTTGTATCTTGATGGGCCCTTCTTTTAAGAGACTGGGGAAGTTTTCTTCAATTATTTTGTTAGATAAGTTCTCCATGCCTTTGGTCTGAATTTCTTCTCCTTCTGGTATTCCAATGATCCTGATATTAGGACATTTAAGGTTATCCCACAATTCCCTCATGTTCTGTTCACAGAAGCTTTTGAACTTACTGAAATTTTTGGACTCTCTAACTGTTTCGTCCATTCTGTCTTCCAGATCAGAGTTTCTATCCTCCACATGGCTGACTCTATTCTTGTGAGCTTCTAGAGAGTTTTGGACTTGGTCAGTTAGGTTTGCATTTTCTACTAGTTTTCTATGTATAATTTCCATCCCTCTGTCAAGCTCCCTTTTCACAGTATTTTATGATTCTCTTGATGCTTCTTGGAATTCATCCTCGCATTTCTTTGTGTCTTCATTTAACATCGCCAGCTGATTTTTGAGGTCCTCTTTTTTTTTTCACTCTCCCTCATACCTCTTAACTCTCTTTGAACTCATTCCATTTTCTTATCTATTAGGTCTAGTCTAGTGATGGCCACATCCACATTATTATTGGTTCTTTATTGCTTTTCTGCAAGTTCTACCAGTAGCTTGGTCAGGGTTGCATTGCTCATAGCTTCATTTTGGTGTTCTGATCCTAATGACTCTTCTGTGTTTTGATTAGAGGTGTTCATTGTAGGACTGGGTGATCTAACTGGATTTTCTTGCATTTTATTTTTCATGTTATTTCTTTTGTGCTGTGGTCTGCCCATGACAGTGTATGGGCATGTAGGTGGGTGGATCAGCCTGGGGTCAAGCACAATGGGAATCTGTAGCAGCCTGGGGCAGTTGCCAAGCAGCCTGGGCTTTGGTTCTCACTTGCTAAAGCCGCCTGAGCTCCTGCCTGGCAGGTGTGCCAAAGTTGCCTGAGTTCTCAAGCGGTAATGCGCCAAAGCTGCCTGCACTTGTGCTAGGAGGTACACTGAGGCACCAAGCACTGAAGCAGCCCAGACTGTGGCATGGTGGTACACTGGGACCCAGAAGCGGTCTGAGCTCATCCACAACAGGACAATGGTGGTTGGCCAGCATGTCAGATAGGGAAGGGCTGGCACCTGAGCTAGCTCAAGGACAGACAGAGACATCCTGAGCTCACATGGGCAGTTGCAATGGTCCTGGGCTCCCGCATGAGTTTGCCGCAGCTGGAGCAGTAAGTGAGCACATGGGCAGAGCAGACTGAGCTTGCCCTAGCAGGGATCGGCCACAACCTGCGTTTGGCCGGCAAATTGATCAAAGGAGCCTGAGCTCCAATGGGCCAACAGGTGTAGCCTGGCCCAGGTCACTTGTGGGCAGGGGTAGCAGGGCGATCGTCCCTGTGCAGTGAGGGAAGTGGAACTATGTTGGCCTGGGACCCTTTTCCTATAGAAAGTGTGGCAGTTTCCTGAAGCTGGGACTGTGGGTACAGGTGCTGCTTGGGGGGAAGGGTGTGCTAACCGCACACGAGGGAATCAGCAATTCCCTGTTTTTGCCCCTCTGTGCCCTCCCACTGGCAATCTATTTGAGATTTCTCTCCCCTAAAAGTCCCAGTGAACCCTTAATGTCTTGCCTTTCTTTCCTGGGGATGTGTGGCACAGTTAGGCGGTCACCATCTTGGCCCTGTTAGGATTTTTTTTTTTCAGTTTCTAGTTCATTAATCTCTGCCCTAGTCTTTATTATTTCCTGCTGTATACTGAGTTTTGGTGTGCTTATTCTTCTTTTTCTAAGGCATTAAAGTAGAACATTAAATTCTTTACTTGTGAACTCTCTAGTTTCTTAATGTAGGCACTTAGAGCGATAAATTTCCCTCTTTGGACTACCTTCATTGTGTACCATATGTTTTGGCATGTTGTATTGTCATCATAATTTTATTTTATGAATTTATTGATTTCCTTTATGATTTCTTCAATGACCCTTTCATCCTTTAGTAGTGCACTGTTTAGTCTCCATGAAATTCTGTATGCTCTGTAGTTTTACTTGTTACTGATTTGTAGTTTAATCCCATTGTGGTCAGATATAGTACAAGGGATTATTTTAATTTTCCTGTATTTTTTAAGATTTGCTTTGTGTCCTAATATATGGTCTATTTTGGAGAATGTTTCAGGTGTTCCTAGAAAAATGTACATACTACAGCATTTGGATAAAATAATCTGTAGATATCTTTTAGGTCGATTTGTTCCATGACATCATTTAATTCAGATGTCTCTGTGTTTATTTTTTGCCAGGATGACCTGTCAATTAATGAGAGTGGGACATTGAAGTCTCCCACTATAATTGTGTTTGATGTTATCTGTGACCTTAAGTCTAATAGTATTTGTTTGATGAAATTGGGAGCTCCCATGTTAGGTGCATATACATTTAGGATTATAATATCCTCCTGTTGGAGTGCAGTGCTTTTAGACTTGGAAATCCATGTTTATGTACTTTCAGAGTAGGGGTTTAAGGTGCCAGGTGCAGTTCTTGTATTATAATTCAACTGCAGAAGTAATGCTAGGTGTTGTGTTTGCCTGCTATTCAAGTATTCTAGTGGGCTGGGTAGTACAATTTACTGGCAAATTCTGAACTTTTTTTTGTTCATTTTTATTTATTTGAGAGTGACAGAAAGAGAGAGAGAAAGAGGGAGGGAGAGAGAGTGAGAGAGAGAGAGAGAGAGAGAGAGAGAGAATGGGCGCACCAGGGCTTCCAGCCACTGCAAACGAATTCCAGGCACGTGCGCCCCCTTGTGGATCTGGCTAACGTGGGTCCTGGGGAATCAAGCCTCAAACCGGGGTCTTTAGGCTTCACAGGCAAGCGCTTAACCACTAAGCCATCTCTCCAGCCCTGGTAAATTCTATAGTTCAACTGAACAATATACACATTCACTAAAACCAGCACAGTATGCAAGTGTGGGGATTGAAACACACAGATAATACTATAAAACCAGAATCCCTAAGGGTGAATGTTGCTGTGCACCCTTAATCCTGTCAGCTGTGAGGTTGAGATTTCTGTTCTGAATTGGGTTCCAGGTCAGCCTGGATCTGAATCAGAACCTGCCCCCAATAATGACAGAAGAAAATGACAAAGGCCCTATGAATCTGAAAGCATCAAAGGCAACAATAGTCAACCCCCAAATATAAATTAATTGAGAATGGTAAAGCCAACCAAATATACGTAACCCATAACTTGCCCTGACATGGAAATAGAGATTAGTACTTCCAATGTAGGCCTATGTACCTGCATTTTTTCAGTTGGCCTCATTACCTTTTGGCGTGGCTTCAAATCTCCCCAATGCTGAGTGCCCACCTCAATCCCTCCGTGTTGTATTGTGAATCTGGTGTTCTGATCAGCTGTTCTTGATGCACTGCCACCAGGGGCTGAATTTGTTCTCTGGGGGGTTGCAGTGCTACCTCGTGGGGGGTGGGAGAGAGCAGGAAGACTGGAATTGTGCTGGAATTGTTCAGCTGGTCCCACCTGTGTCCCCTTCAGCAGCTCCTCAGCTAATCTCTGCTCTCTCCCCTTCAGATTTCTTGACTTTGCAAGGAAGCTGATGAGGTTAGAATATCCTCTTGTTTGGTGTCTGCTCCTTCAGCTGTGCACCAAGTGGGTGCACAGATCCTCGCAGATCCGCATGTATTGGGTCTGGGTCTGCAAGTGCCTCAGCAGGATTCTAGCTGGTTTTCTCCTTTCTGGTAAATATTAATCTCTCCTCCTTCTCCACTGTGGTCAATAAAAACCTATACACCTTTACTTTTCAGACAAAGAGTGTATTTTTCTGTCCTTTTGCTTAAATCCTTCCCTAGGCTGGATTGGCGTGACTCCTATGCAGTCATCTTACCCAGGATTCCCCCCATGTACATTATTATAAATAGACTGTTTTATTTCTTCTGATTTGCTCTCTCAGATAGGTGAATGATTTAAATGTTATCTCCTGTTGCATACCATTACATCACTTTTCTAATTTTGGGGTTTAGTATATTCAGCTATGTCCTACTTTAATTACATTTTCATCTTAATTATTTTTGTCATTGGATTAATATATAATATTTATAATTTTAAAATATTTTATGGGGTCTGGAGAGATTGCTCAGTGGTTATAGCCCTTGCTTGCAAAACCTGACAGCCTGGGTTTGATTCCCCAGTACCCACGTAAGGCCAGTTACACAAAGTGGCACATACATCTGGCATTCTTTTGCAGTAGCAGGAGGCCCTGTTGTGCTCACATTCACTTTCTCTCTGTCTGGCTCTTGCTCTTTGTTTCTATCTCTGAAATAAATAAATACAAATAGATTTTAAAATATATTCAGGGTTTTGAGAGATAGTTCACTCAATAAAGTGTTTGCAAGTGTGGGCATCTGAGTTTGATCCCCAGAACCCACATAGAAATTCTGGACTTTGTGACACACTCCCTGTATCCACAGAGCTGGGGGAGATAGAGATGATATAGTACCTATATATCACTGGATAGCCAGTTTAGCCTAATTGGTGAGCTTCAAGCCAATGAGAGACCCTTTGTCTAAAAGATGTAGATGGTATACCTAATGAATGACAGTGAACGTTGTCCTCGGCCCTCCAAACCTATGTGCACGTGTATGTCCTCACACCCATACACACACACATACATTTACAGATACACAAGCACACATGTTTCAACATATTTTAAAACAAAAGAATTTAATTTTAAAAATATTTTCATTTTTATTTATTTGTTTATGAACGAGCAAAAGAGTGAGGGAGGGAATGAATTGGGTGCAACAGAGCCTCTAGCCACTGTAAACAAACTCCAGATGCATGCGTCACCATGTGCATCTGGCTTATGTGGGTTCTGGTCTGTCGAAGCTGGGTCTTTAGGCTTTGAGGCAAGTGCCTTAACTACTAAGCAATCTCTACAGCCCAAGAATTTAATTTTTTTACAATAGCTTATTATATTGCACATTAGATTCTTTCTAGGTATAGGCGGCAAATGATGTCAAGACCAAGAACAAAGACATTTAAGAAGAAATGGTCTCAGTGTCAAGAACAGCTTACTTTTGCCAGATTTCTTACTTCCACTTGTGACCAGTAAGCCTTTCCCTGCCACCTTCACTTTCATTTTGTTCTGCTCCTATTTTTGTTTCTCCTTGAAAGCCTTATCTTTCTCATGCATCTCTTTGATCTTCCTCTTAGACTGTTTCACTGGCTTTTTGCAACCATCACAGTAGATAAGGCAACTGCCAAACACCTCTTCCAATCTCTGATCCTTAATGGCTGAACAAAATTATTTTCATGTTTACTTTCTTAATGTAAGAACAGTTTTAATGGTTTGTTTTATTTTTAATATCTGCCACATAAACATGATTATTTGAGCCACTTGTTAGTGGTCAGTGAATATCTTTCACAATAGTCATGTTTTTCCAGCACTATGAGGGTTAGCCAGGAGGGAAATGGCTTTCCTCTCAGTCATGAAGCTCATTCAGTGGGAGGAAATCATAACAGGTACTGAGAAGCAAATTAGAATCCCATAGATAAAAACTCGTAGACTCCAGAGAGAAGCTCCCACTGTTCCTTGGTTAAGAAGAGTGGGTATACACGAAAATGTCTCTGAAGTAACAATGTTTATCCCCTTTAATCTAGGTGGCTCTTACTCTTTGTTGGAAAATCTTTTTATGATTTTTTAAATTATTATTATTATTATTTTTACAGATGGCAGAGAATACTAAGGAGAAATAAGACCCATCAACATGTCAAGAACAGGAAGCTGACTGCCTACTTTGAGCCAAGTCACCCCTACCACATCTGCCAGAGCCCAAGAGACATTGCAGAGGACCTAGTGGCAATTTCAACATGAGTACTGCTCTCACTGCTAACCTGACAACCATCTCTCAGGACATGGTGATAGACACTGAGGACACTCAAAACTCATCAAAGCCAAAATCAAATCCACAGGATGAAGAGAGTTCAACACTAAATCAGACTGTTGACACACCCACCAAGGCTTGAGGAACATTGTGGAAGAGGGGGCAGAATGATTTAGGAGCCACATGGTTAGTACAAGTATCTTCCTGAGATATTTCCCACCCCACAAGGATTGACTGGTGCATTGATAACACCACAGTGAACTCTCAGTGGAATGGTGGCAGGGAGAAGGGATATGAGTATAACCCAATAGAAATATGACCAACATATGATATGTTCATAATGTAAGTACATAGTTAATGAAAAATAGTAATGTTTTTGTTCTACAGACAATTTTATTTTGATATTATTTCAAATATGATGGGGACATTGTCATTTATTCTTCTGATTCAAAATAGTTATATACTAATAAAACAAGATGTTCTACAAGTTCTTGTTTTCTTGACATTCTTTGAGATTGGCTTTATAAGCATATGGCCACTTTTCAATGTTGTTTGAGAAGAATGTGTATTCTTTAGTCCTTCTTAAAAGTCAGTACACAAAAAGCACAACTTTAAATAGAAAAAGGATGAAAAAAAAACTCACAAAAGAAGAAAACCAGGGCTGGAGAGCCAGCTTATTGGTTAAGGCTTAGTAAAGGTCTTTGCCTACAAAGGCTAATGACCAGAGTGCAATTCCCTAGTAGCCATGTAAAGCCAGATGCAAAGGGGCACATTCATCTGGAGTTCATTTGCAGTGGCTGCAGGCCCTGGAACACCCATTCTCTCTGTCTCTTTTCTCTCTCTCTCTCTGCTTGCAGATAAATGAATTAAAAAATTAAAAGTAGAGTATCAAAATGCTTATATATTTTTGCACATAATTATTATTTGGAAATATCAAAATCATAATGAGATAGTGATAAACTATATATATATATATATATATATATATATATATATATATATATATACACACACACACACACACCTGGGGCTGGAGAGATGGCTTAGCGGTTCAGGCATTTGCCTGCAAAGCCAAAGACCATCAGTTAGATCCCCCAGGACCCACATAAGCCAGATGCACAAAGTGGCACATGCATCTGGACTTTGTTTGCAGTGGCTGGAGGCCCTAGTGTGCCCATTCTCTCTTTCTCTCAAATAAATAAAAAAAATATTTTAAATATATATATAATATCTACCTGAATGAATAAATTAAGAAAAAATAAGTAGGCATTTCCATTATTTCTATTAAAAATCTTTTTGTCTAAATATTGCTCATTTCCATGTATCTCTTATGCATGAATTTCATAGGGATTTTGAGTAAATTTTTAATATTTTATTTTTATTTATTGAGAGAGGGAAAGAGGCATAGTGAGAGAGAGAGAGAGAGATTGAGAAAGAATGGGCATGCCAGGGATTCCAGCCATTGTAAACCAACTCCAGATGCATGTGCCACCTTGTATATCTGGCTTACATGGGTCCTGGGGAATCAAACTGAGGTAAGCGCCTTAACTGCTAACCCATCTATCCAGTCCCATGAGTAAATTTTTAAATAGATTAAAAATATATATCTGTCATTGTGTATGTTGTTTTCATACTGATACTTGAACCCAGAGTCTTAAAAATGTTATTTCAAGCCAGGCGTAGTGGTGCATGCCTTTAATCCCAGCACTGAGGAGGAGGCAGAGGTAGGAGGATCACCATGAGTTTGAGGCCACCCTGAGACTCCATAGTGAATTCCAGGTCAACCTGGGCTAGAGTGAGACCCTACCTCGAAAAACCAAAAAAAAAAAAAAAAAAAAAAAAAACAGAACAGAACTACATCCCCAAAATTTATTTTCATTAAAAAAGGGTCTTACATAGTTCAGCAGACTTGCTGGCCACAAGCAACTTACTCTTCATTTTACTTGCTCTGATATTTATTTTTAATTCTTTCAGATACTAATTAAATAATGTTGTTAGAAGCTCTCAGTACACTCTTTAATGAGGTTTTCTATATATTTATTTGTTTCTTCAAGTTTATCTATTAATTATTGTGTAGTGTTTGAAATTCTATCTGTTCTTAAAGACTACTCTTGCATTTACACATGGTTTTTAATTCTCTGTGAGAGAACAGACTCTCTCTCAAGCACTTTTAGGAGGAAATAGATTAACTACATAACATTAAATGTATTAATGAATAATTTGCAGAGGTAAAAAGTACAAAATGATGAAAACTCAGTGTCATAATATATAAATGGGATATCAAGGAAACTTCAAACAGCCAAAGTCAAGCTTTCAGAATTTGGGAACTATCTGCAACTTCACATGACTGTCAGTTCCTAACCCGTGGTTCCTCTGCCATAATCTTAACATCACTGCCCCAATGTACAAGCCAGTACCCCCAGAACACATAGAGGAAAATAAAAGTCATCTCTTTTCTTTCTTCTTTCTTTCTTTCTTTCTTTCTTTCTTTCTTTCTTTCTTTCTTTCTTTCTTTCTTTCTTTCGAGAGTGAGAGTGAGCGAGCAAGCGCATGCATGAGAGAGAGAGAGAATTGGTGTGCCAGGGCCTCAGCCACTGAAATTGCACTCTAGATGCCTATGCCACCTAGTGGGCATGTGCGACCTTGCACTTGCCTCACCTTTGTGCGTCTGGCTAATGTGGGATCTGGAGAGTTGAACATGGGTCCTTAGGCTTTGTAGGCAAGCACCTTAACTACTAAGCCATCTCTCCAACCCACAAGTCATCTTTTTATTGTGGGTTTGGTAATGGAGTATTAGAAACACCAAAACCAGCATCAAAACAATTTAGATAATTTACACTTCACCCAATTTAAATTTTTGCATCAAAACTTTACAGGGAACATGGGGTTGCCTTTTAGCAGTTTTTTGCTTCCTGTATAAAAGAAGCTTCTCCCTCAATTCAGTTGCTTGCTGATCTTTAGTACTTAACCTATGTGCTTTACTGAATTCTGCCTCAAAAAACATACCTTTCCTATTCTCCAATACTATCTCCTTTTAGATGACCACCAAAATCCTAAGCATGCTTTTGCTAACATTCTGGGTTTCCTCACTGTTTCTCTGTGGAACACATATAGCCATGAAGCTGCTTGTACACTTGCATTCAGGACCGTAACTTAAAAGCCATAACTTTCATTCTTCCTATCATTCATCTCTCTCCTCTGAGTACATGCTAAGATATATAGCTTGCTCATCTTGTTGTTTTCCTCCCAATTGTTAATAAAATTGCCCTTGAGCTTCCTTCGGAAATCATTTCCAAATTGTTTTATTAACAAATCTAAGATCTCACAAAAGGGAGACCAAATACTTAATAACCGGAGGATGTAGAGAAGAAAAAAGTAACATTCACTGTAGTTCATAACACAAAATGGTGTTATTATTTTGGCAAGTCATATTGGAATTATTCAAGAAATTAAACAGTGTTCCTATTTGATCCAACAATTTAACTTCTATGCTTATACTCAAAAGAAATGAAAACATGTTCACACAAAAAATAGTAATCAAAATATCATAGCTAGGCCCCAGCCTGCACTGGGTATATCCAGCCAAAGTGACCTATAAAAGGGAGGTTCCAGCACATGGCCTGTCTACCCAGCCTGCATGGAGATTTAGGTGGATCTCCAGGCAATGTGACTGGTGGAAAAACAGGCAAAAGTCAAGCTCTTACATCCACCTTACTCACACAGGTTATCTCAGGCCAGCCTGACAACAGTCTTATATGAGGAAGCTCCACCCACTATCACAACTGTAACAAAAAAGGGACTTCTTAATCAAGGAATACTCAAATTGTCTGGTTAAAACAGAGGTGAATACTAGCCCAACTTAACCTAAATAGCTATAAGGATCTCAATATTAAGAATTGGCCTATAGAAGGTCCCACACAAGACAAAACAAACCACAAGCTACTATTCTAAAGAGAAGAAAGTTAAATATGAATCAGATGCAAAGAATACAATAATGTCAACAAGCAATGGATCCTACAAGCTACATGTTCAACCAGCCAGGCAAAATGTACCCACCAGTACAAAAGTGGCATATAGCTTATGGGGGAAATAAACTACTTTCTCATTGGATATGAGTACCTCTCAGTGGGAAAGAATTCATGGCTTGTACTGAGAACCAAGTCAGAAGCCAATGGCTTGGAATGTCATAGAACTGAGAGGGAAGCTTCGATCTCTTCTTTGGCTAAAAGGAGAGGTTATACATATCAAAAAGTCTTCAAAATTATGGTTATTCCATTTGATCTATTCTGTTCTCACTCTCCACTAGAAAATCTGCTTTTTACAGAGGGTGGCAAATACTAGAGAGACTCAATACCCATTAGAATGATAAGAAAACATATCCTAGGACTTCCGGCCAAGATGGGATACACTTAAACATCTTAATATCAGGATCATTGGAATACCAGAAGGAGAAGAAATTCAGAACAAAGGCATGGAGAACTTATTTAACAAAATAATTGAAGAAAACTTCCCCAGTCTCTTAAAAGAAAGGCCCATCAAGATACAAGAAGCCAACAGAACTCCAAACAGACTGGACCAAAGGAGAAACTCTCCAAGACATATTGTCATTAGGACTCTAAACATTGACACCAAAGAGAAAATCCTAAAAGCAGCTAGGGAAAAACAGCACATCACCTTCAAAGGTAACCTCATCAGAATTACTTCAGACTTCTCAATGGAAACCCTGAAAGCTAGAAGGGCCTGGAATGAAACACTGCAAAGTCTAAGAACCTATGGCTTCCAACCCAAACTACTCTACCCAGCAAAAGTATCCCTCATAATAGATGGTGAAAGAAAAACATTCCATGACAAAACTCAGCTTTACAATTATATGAACACAAAACCAAACCTACAAGAGTATTTCAGGAAATTCTCCACAGGTAAGAAACAAATAATCAAACTCAAGTGCCTACAAGAAACAGATTGCAACAACCAAACTCAGAGTGGGCACCAAAAACTTCAACGTCCATGAAAACACCAACCCACATTTACCATCACAATATGGCAGGTATCAAATCAAATCTCACCGTCATTACCCTAAATATTAATGGCCTTAATTCACCCATCAAGAGACACAACTAGCAGGATGGATAAAAAAATTAGACCCCTCAATCTGTTGCCTTCAAGAAACCCACCCCACCACTAAAGACAGACACCTCCTCAGGGTGAAAGGGTGGAAAAAAATATTCCAAGCAAATGGGAGTATCATCCCTAATCATCAGAGAAATGCAAATTAAAACAACTATGAGATTCCACCTTACCCCAATAAGGATAGCAAACATCAAAAAATCAAATAAAAATAAATGCTGGTGAGGATGTGGAGAAGTAGGAACACTCATCCACTGTTGGTGGGAATGTAGGATGGTACAACCACTTTGGAAAGCAATATGGAGACTTCTGAAAAAGCAGAGTATAGAGATAACAACAGACCCAGTTATTCCCTTACTGGGCATCTACCCTAAAACCTTCAAACCACAGGCTAGAGAGATTTGCTCAACCATGTTTATAGTGGCTCAATTTGTAATAGCTAAGAGCTGGAATCAACCCAGATGTCATTCACTAGAAGAATGGATAACTAAGATGTGGTATATCTACACAATGGAATTCTATACAGCAGTAAGAACAAATGACATAGTAAAATTTGAGGAGAAATGGTTGATCCTGGAACAGATCATTCTCAGTGAACTTACCCAATTAAAAAAAAAAAATCACCACATAGTCTCACTCATCTACAGCACCTAACCTGAATCTACCCAAGATACCTTACATACCCAGCAAGCATCTCGTGGACTAGACACTAAGATGGAAGAGGAGGGAGGGGAGGGCATCAAAGGGGTGGGAAACACAAATCTAGACCCAAATGGCAATGGTACCATAAAATTCTACTTACTAAAAGACAGACCAAATGGCTGATCCTTCACCAGGCCCTTATAGGGAACACTTGAACCACAAGACACTGGAGAGGGTAGGATCAAGACTAACCTTAATCTTCTACATCTTCCCTCCCTCCCTCTTCCTCCCCTCTCTCTCTCTCTTATCTCTAACTCTTGTATATTAGTTATCTCTTTCCTCATTTTCTTAGTGGGCACTGACCTATAACTCCCAGAACCAGCATGGGGCTATCATCCACAATGAACTTTTGATCAGAGAGACTTACAAGGTTTCCTAAAAGACAGACAGATTTCTGTCAGAGTACTTGATGACCTACCAAAGGTTAGTGGTAAGACCCTACTGCTGAAGACACCTTATGTGGTTGACATGCAAAATAGAATTGCATGGCTGGAAGTTGGAAGAGAGTCAATCCCCAGACAGTCAGCACCTCTAGTGCCAGAAGATGCTACTTGGGCGACTGGGGGAAAATGACCAATATCTGTTGAAGCAACGCATGGTCTAACCTACTTAGCAGCAAATAACTTGTTGTGATGCCCACACAAGTGCAGTAGTGGCACACAGCCATGATGGGAACCAACTGCTCTCAATTTGGCTAACTGATCCCCTCAGTGGTATGGGACCCATAGCTGGAGATGGTAAACAAGTCAGAACCATATCCAAACATAAGCCCACTCTCCAATATCAAGCTACCATGAATTGTGGGCTACAAGAGGGCCTACACCTATTAAATTCTCTATAAAAATTAAGGGTTATCTCATTTGTCCTGGTGCTAACTTACTCTCCGTTGGAGAATCTGCTTCTCTTTTTCAGGTAGATGTAGATCCTAAGGAGAGAGCCACCCCATCATACCTCCAAAGGGCCCCGGCTGAAACTAAGAAAAATTGGCGAAACAAGCAAGGGTGCTGTTTTCCTGATGAACCAGATACCAGCACAAGGGGGAAGGACATCAACACAGAGAAAAATCAACTGCTACCAAACCAGAGAGCCAGAGCCTCAGAGGCCCCCAACACCTCATCACTGAAGCAGACCAAAAATGAACCCAACACGGCTCAGGGAAATTTTGCGGAAGAGGGGGCGGAAAGAATGTCAGAGCCACATGTTGGGTCATGATATGCAGAGACATTTATCTTACCCATAACTGTGGGCTAACTCCACAATGCATGACCCATATACCTCAAGAAGGAGGGGCCAAGGGGAGGGGGTAGGTCACAGATGAGCCTAATAATGGTACCAAACTGACTGTATTTGCTGAATACAAAACTAACTATTAAAGAAAAAAGAAAAAAAATAAAAGAAATAAAAAAAAGAAAACATATCCTATTGCCTGGCACAAGAAAAGTTATTTATATCATATGTTCCAGGACCAGGAAGCATTACAAAGAAGTGATGGACTAAATATAAGTGATGTTCTCACTGCTATCCTAAGAACCTCCTCAAGGGAGATAGACACTGAGGAGACTCAAATACATCAAAGCAGAAAATCAGAGGCTGCTGAGAACACAAAACTAAAGGAGCCTTATAATATTCCCTCTAAGGCTCAGGGAACATTGTGGGAGAAGGGCAAGAAAGAATGTAGGAGCCACAGAGTGGGAATGTATACTCTGGGTTATGCCTCCACAAGGATTGACTGATGCATTTGTGAGCCTACAGTGATTACTGAGTGAAGGCCCTCAGTGGGCAGGGAGAGGGAACATGAGAGTATACCGTATGGTGATATGCTCTTATGTTACAGTTTTCAAATAAAAAAGTACAATAAAGTAGCACAAATAATATGAGAACGTTAACCCACCTCACCTCCCAGCTCTTCTATAACAGAAGGTAAAGCCACTAAAATAGGAAGAAATAGCAAAGACTAGAGAATCCTACTCCTAAAAATAAATAAATAAAATCAAGCACCACATAAAAGGCTGAAACAAACAGATGGATGAACCAATGAAATCTAATCATGATCTTGAAAGACAGTTTCCAATTTGAATGAAACTGTAGGAAAATAGGACAACATGGGTGATAATTCTAGCAAGGAAATTGAAACACTTTAAAAGAACCAAACAATAATTCTAGAAATGAAAGAAATAATGATACAAAAAAATAAAAAGAGAAAGCATTACCAATAGACCAGACCATGCAGAGGAAATTATAGAGATGGAGGACAAGGTTGAGATAATTCTTCACACAGACACATATAAAGGAAACAAAATTTAGGAACATGAACAGTACTTCAAAGATGGCCAAGATACATTCAAGAGACAAGCCTCAGACTCTATAATGTATAAGAAAGAGCAAATGTAATATCTAAAGAGGGCTTCTTCAGTGAAAACAGCAAAAATTTCTGAAAACCTAGAGGGAGAAGTTGACAAGCAAGCAAACACAGAGATATTTAGATCTCCAAGTACACATGGCCAAAGAAGAACTTCTCTGTGACATATCATAGTGAAAATGTACAAAATAAAATGTAGTTAAATCTTTTAGCTTTTTAATAAACTTCCACACTGATTTCCATAGTGGTTACACGAGTTTATATGAAGTTGTAAAACTTACAAGAAAATTGATGGAATTGGAAGAAACTACTAAGTGAGGTGACCCAACCCCAGAAAGACAAAAGTCACATATCTTTGTCATATGTTGATGCTAATTTTTAATGTTTGCATATTATATATTATTATATTATATGTATATTATATATTATATACATTATATATGTACATATGTATGATGTGAGAGTCAATATAGTCTATGATTTGTGATAGAATATGAAAGGGGAATAAGAGACAACAAGAAGGGGAACAAAAAGGGAACATGCAGTTTTAAAGCAAATAAAAAGCTATAGGGAAGGAGTAAGGTAGGGAAGGATAGGAGAAAGAGAGGAAGGGAAACAAAAAATGTTTGAAAACACCATAATGTAACCTTATTCTTTGTAAGTAAAATAAATAAGTAAATAAATAGCTCAAAACAGTATGAGACAAGCATAAAAACAGATGGTAGCTTAAAAGTAGATGCTATGGTGTGAATATTACCACCAAAACACCTTTAGGAGGTGACTAGACCATTATGAGGCAGGAAATGTATACCTATACAGGCATTTAGGGGAAGAATTCATAATAGCAATGAGATGAATCATCAAATCAGGAAGTAACCTAACCTGAAATGGAGAGCAGCTTCACTAAATAAAGGGGACCTGTCACAAGGGAACAGCAGGCTGACACTAAGAAAATCAGGCTGATGACTATCTGACCATGTATGCTTAAACTTTGCATGATTAGTCACTCATTTAGGCTAAGGCTGCCTCGGGGATTGTGAAAAATCTCTGATTGGCATGACCCATGCTTTGCTTGGGAGGCCCCCAACCCCTGCATAGGTCTTGGTTGCCCCTCCAAGGTTTTATAACAATCCTGGGTACAATGATGACCATAGGAATCCTGCTCAGTACCGCTTGACTGTCTTGGAAAAGTTTTCCTCTTAACCTTTCTTTTTTTTTTATTTTAAAAACTGAATTTATTAAATACAACAGATCATGACTCAGCCTTTAAAAGAAGGAAATACTTCCATGGAATGAGCTGCAGGCCGGAGAATCAAGGAACCCAGTGCACGTGGCCAGATGCCTCAGTAGTCCCAATCGCACTGAAGGCCTGGAGGCTTCCCGAGGAGCCGCTAGTTTCGATCCACGCGGGTCTTCAGTCCACGCTGGAAGGCAGCAAGCAGCTCCAGCAGCCAAGTGGAGGGAGGGAAGGGGCTCTTTTCACCCAAAGCTTCCTCTGAGAGGGGCCATTGGCTCTGGGGGAAGGACTTCCTCTTCAGTTAATCCTTCCTGGAACCAGCCTCAGAGACCCACCAGTGCCCAAGTGAGGCAAGATGCATAAGGTGGCACATGCATGTGGGGTTCTACAGTAGTTGGAGGTCAGGATGCGCCCGTTGTCTCAAGTGAACAAAAACTTAAAATGACTAAAAATATGCCTTTAACCCTGAGTAGATTAGGTACGAAAAGCTGTTTCTCTGCACAACAACTGCTCCCAACACTAGTGACGAGGCACTAGGCTTAAACCGACGATGTTTTGGCGGCCACAAACCTGGACTTTGGCTGTGCCAGGGCTCCATCACAGGCCCAATGCTCTTCAGCATGCTGCGGATGGATATAATCTGGCCAACATGAACCCTGACCGCTGTGACCTGCACTTCCCCAAAGGCAGCATGAGGCCTGGCTGGAGCAAGAATGCCTTGATACCTACGATGTGGAGTATCCACCAGGGAACTTGGCTCCAAGGTCCCTTAAGGCAACCTGTACTAAGAGCAGGTTACGAACACAACCAAGGAAACTGCTGTCTGCAACCACTGCACACCGGATCCCACGAAAAAGGAACACGGTCGGCTTAATTGGCTGCATCATCCTCTTAACTTTTCAACAATTTGCTTTTGTTCACTTACTTCCTCATTTGTCCTGAGTCATTAATTCATCTTCAGTGAGTGACAATAAATCCTAAAAGGCTGTGGCTTAGAGTGGCTTTAAAAAAACATTTTTTTTGTTCATTTTTATTTATTTATTTGATTGCGACAGAGAGAGAAAGAAGCAGATATATATACAGAGAGAGAATGGGCGTGCCAGGGCCTCCAGCCACTGCAAATGGACTCCAGACGCATGCGCCCCCTTGTGCATCTGGCTAACGTGGGTCCTGCGGAATTGAGCCTCAAACAGGGGTCCTTAGGCTTCACAGGCAAGTGCTTAACCGCTAAGCCATCTCTCCAGCCCCTAGAGTGGCTTTTATGATCATTGAAATGTTATGTGTTCTAGGCTGAGGTCATTCTCAAGCACCACCCTACATCAGTCATAGCTCAGTACTTGTGAACAGAGAACTAACTCATGGATTATCTCCAGAGAGGACAGGCAATGAAAGGAGAAAAATCTAAAGGGCATCCCAGTTGTACAAGAAGAAGTCAAATTGTCATTATTTGGAAATAGCATGATCTCATATATAATAAAATGCAAAAAATCCACAAAAGAAGGACTAGGTATTTATTTATTCACAATCTGGCATTGTTTATGCCCATTTTACAAACATTCTAACCTGGCTACTTATATTGCCTATTTTCTTTCAGAAACCCCTACATGGCTACTCATTTTATCTAAGTTCATATTTCCCAAGAAGTTGGTGACTTATTACTCTTCCATACTAGAGGATAATCCAATGTCAGGTTTGTCCCCAATGTACTATTTATATATTGTTTAGAAAGAACCAGCAGAGTATCTAGAAAGATCAGTCTATTCCTGCAATTCTCTCTTTAGGTCTAGGGTAGGCCAAAATGCCTTTATACTATTACCAGTCTGGTCAAACACTTCAGGGTTCTGTCTGGCTCTGGGCATAATATTCATAATATTTCATCCTTTTCCCCACAGGCTCATAGCCATCTCTTAATGGAAAAATGCTTACTTTCAAATTTCAAAAGTTCTCACAATTTTAATAGCCTAAAACTTTAAAAAATATAAAATCTAAGTTTTTTCTAAGACTCAGGGAAATCTCTTATCTGTAATACCCTGAAAACATCAAAATAAGTTATAGATATCTAATATAAAATATTATACAATGACATAATAAATATTCCAATTCGAGAAGGGAGGAATGGGACCATAGCAAGGACTAATCAGACAAAAGCAAAAGAAACTTCAAATTCTGTGCCTCCATATCAAAAACTTGAAGATCCAGAGGCCTGGAGCAGCACAATCCTCCATTTCTGCAACTAATATGACATGTGGTCTCTATCTAGAGTAAGCTCTACTCTGTGTTTATAGCATCTCTTGGGGTACATCCCACAGTCCTGAAATTTCAAATATCTTGTAGTCTCTGCTGGAAGGTTTTCCCTTAACAGCTTCATGCAATGGCCTCTCAAGGCCATCTGGCAGGGAATCTGACTCTGCTACAAGTTCCTTGTCCTGATTGGCTTCCTGGAACCTTTATTCAAGCCACTATGACCTCCACATTCTTGCATGTTTCATGCCTCCCAAACCAATACAACATGGATTATTTTGCCAAGTTCTGTTGTCAGCAAAAAATGTAGCCGAGCCTCCTTGGACTATAGTTGCGGCAGTCTCTCTTGGCCTTTAAGGCTGAATTTGAGAGAATGGTTTCCTAGGCAGTTTATATTGAACAGGGAACCATTCTAATTTCATGGTCAGTTTAAGTTTTCTCCTTTCAAATGAGTTTGCATTTTTCTATGTTAGATCCCTCCACAAAAATCCTGACTTTAAGAAGGTCATATTTCTCATTGTCACAGTGCAGAGAACAATATTTCTCTTTAATGATGCTAATTAATTTATTTAACAGTGACAGCTGCTTTTGCACCTACCTTTTCTGCAACATTAAACTCATTCAAACCCCTTCCCTTACCAAAGCGGAAATATTTCACATCTTTCTACTTTACTTGTTCCTCTTTCTCTCACTGTAGACATGGATCAGAACAGTGAGCAGTAACCATACCACAACTTGAATGCTATGGAGTCTTGAAATTTCCTCTGCCAAAATATTAGTTTATTACTTCTGATTTCAGGTTCACTCAAAATCTCACAACATGAGTAGAACACAGCAAAATTATAAACCAGAATAAAACACAAATGGCTTCTATCTTAATTCTCAATAGAGGCCTTGTTCCACTCCAAAACTTCATGAACTTGTCGTTCATTGTCAATATATGTCCTGGCATATTGTTCTTCAAAATCCCAATCAAGTGGCCAATTAAGCTCTGGTTACAGCACTCTATGTCTTCTCTATCCAATAGCTCCAGAACATCTCCCATTCCTCCTTTAAACCACTTTCAGATGCCTATAAACCACATGGTTAGGTTTATCATAGTAACAACCTCATTCCTAGTACAATTTTTCTGTATTTTTTAATTTTCTCAATCCTGTGACCAAATATCTGACTAGCCACAACTTAAGACAGGAAGGATATAAAGTCTTACTTTTTGAGAGAGAGAGAGAATTGGTGCACCAGGGCTTCAGCCACTGCAATCGAACTCCAGATGCATGTGCCACCTTGTGTGCATATGTGATCTGGTGCACTTGTGTCACCTCGTGCGTCTGGATAAGCCATCTCTCCAGCCCTAAAGTCCTACTTTTAACTAAGCTCATTATGGCAGGATATATACACCAACAGAAGTATGCAACATTTGATCACATTGTGCTCATATTCAAGAAGCAGAGATGTATCCTGATGTTCAGTTTGTTTTTTATTTTATATTCAGTCCAAGACCCAAGCCATGGGATGGTGCCATCCACCCACTATCACAGTGTATCTCCCTTTCTAGTTTATTTATTCCTCAACTTGTGTCAGTATGCATGTTTACTTTTAACAATTATGCTGTCAGCAACATTGAGATATGATAGTAGTCTCCAAAAGATAATTAAGAAACATCAGATAAAGTATAAAAAACTCCTAAACCCATCCAGGCATAAGTACATGCTAGGCTAGTGCAATGGTATTGAGCTACACATCTAGACTTCTTTTGCATTTTTATAGTAAGGTTCACTGTTATATATTTTTTGTAGTTACAATAGATATTTTGTTAGAAGTTCACTAGGAAAGATATTTTATTATGAAATTACATAAGTACATATTTTCTATTATGTTGATATTAGACTTAAAGTAGTATCATTGATATAGATAACAATAAAACTATTTAAAGCTTAAGATACCCTTATACTTCTTCACATCACATATTGATCACCATAACTTTAATAACTGAACAATTGTTCCATTTTTGCATTTTTCAAAATAGCCTATTATTGAAGCAAACTTACTATAATCTTGTAGACTCCACCAAAAGATAAAATATGACAAAGAGATATGAGTTGAAGCTACTTGTTCATAAATTCTTATTTAATACATGCTTAAACTCACAAATATACACAAATATGCATGAAAATCTAAATATATATAATTATATCATCTTCGATGATTTGGTGTCTATTTCTGGGTTAGGTAATGTTACAATAATTATGCCACTTTGTATACCATCTTTTTAAAGGAAAATCTTTACCAATATTTATATTTATATTGAATATAAAGTATCAGTAAAAAATTATGGAAGAACACCTCTATTGATATTGGCTAATAATTTTTTAAATTTAAGTTCATTTATTTGATAGAGTAAGAGAGAGAGAGAAATAAACAGATAGAGAGAAAGAGAATGGGCAAGCCAGGGCCTTCAGCTGCTGTAAACAAATTCCAGATGCATGTGCCACTTTGTGCATCCGGCTTATGTGGGTCCTGGGGAATTGAACCTGGGTCCTTTGGCTTTGCAGGCAAGTGCCTTAACCACTAAGCAATCCCCCCCCTCTTTTTTGCATTGTTTTCAAGGTAGGGTCTCACTTTGGCCCAGGCTGACCTGCAATTAACTATGTACTCTCAGGGTGGCTTCGAACTCACAGCAATCCTCTTACATCTGCCTCCCAAGTCCTGGGATCAAAGGTGTGCACTACCATTCCCGACCTTTTTTTTTTTTTTTTTTTTTGAAGTAGGACCTCACTTTAGCCCAGGCTGACCTGTATTCACTATGTAGTCTCAGGCTGGCCTCAATCTGATGGTGATCTCATGGTGCTAAGGCTAAAGGTGTTAAAGATGTGCACCATTATGCCCAGATAATATTCAATTTTAAAAGCTTAAATAATTTTAATTTAGAAGGAACTGTGAACTAAAGATATTAGAAAAAGATCAAACAATTTTAGTACCTACAGAAACCCAAGATATTTAAGGAAAGGAGGAAATAACTAAATTAAGAATAACTTAAATGAAATTCCCAGTTATTGTGCATGACTAATGTTTAAAGTATTAAATTTTTAACTCCTTATATCATTTTTAATGAATTATTCATAGTTTGTATTATTGAAATAGAACATGATAAAAATTATATTAAGGCATCTAAATCTTTCATGGCAAGAATAAAGTCTTATGATGTACATTTTCACCAATTTTTGTTATGCTGGTAACAATTTATAGTCTTGGTGTGATAAAAATAGTATTTTACACATATTCATAATATATCAACATGAAAATCATTTGGAAATTATTACTTCCTTATATTTTTTATTTTCCTTCAGAAAGAAAAATATGTTTTAGCATTTGTCATTCATAATATATTTTATGGAAAAGGTTCCAGTTTGGATTTTAGTTGAAACAGATAGAAAAGTAATTGAAATATATTTGTTCTGGGATGTACTGTGTTTAGTATTGTGAAGTTATATGTCAGTAGATTAAATATCACAATATTCTCTGAATTTGAGTAAAATAAAATATGATTTCAATCTTCAGTCACAATGTTTGTCAAATATTTTGGTCCTGAGGACCACAGAATATCAGGCACTGTGTGAAATGTTGACATATGTTGCAAATCAAGACACAACCTTGACTTCAAATAAATTCAAGTAAATTTAAACTTTATATTAATGTTTGCTTAAAATGAGACAAGCAGTGTATCTTCTTCCTGTTTTGCTTTTTGGGCTCCTAATATGAAGCCCCTGTAATTTTGGTATAAACTCTACAAAATAAACTTTGTATATTATCTCATCATAAATATAATAAGGTAACTTTTTTTTTTTTTTTTTTGGTTTCTCGAGGTAGGGTTTCACTCTAGCTCATTCTGACCTGGAATTCACTATGTAGTCTTAGGATGGCCTCGAACCAATGGAGACCCTCCTACCTCTTCCTCCCGAGTGCTGGTATTAAAGGCGTGTGCCACCATGCCTGGCTAGGTAACTTTTATATATAAGTAGATCTATGTAATATATAACTGTGTATAATTAAAAAAAAACCCTTTATATTAAAATGTACTGTCCCTCCCTTCCAGTGAGTGTTGGTTAGGAAGGTGCCTGATTTCCCCAAACCACACAGACTACTGCCAAGGCTCTTAGTTGCCTACCAGAACTATATGGTAAAGCCATAATGCTTAAGACACCACATGCTTGGGCTGTGAGACACTAAGAATTCAAGCTGAAACTGAGTTGGGATCATCCTCCTTGTTGACTAGCTGTCATGGTGTTGGAAAGTGCTATATAGTCAGTAGGAGAGAAAAGTAATCAATGGTCTTAACAAGTAGTGGACCCTGAAAGTTATGTGGCTGGCCAACAAGGCAAAATGTGCCAACTGGTACAATGGTGGCATATCTTTTATAGGGGAAGCCAATTGCTCTAGGATTGGATTTGATTCCTTTGAGGAATCAAATTTGAGAGAGTTCATACCTAGTACTAGAAACCTAATCAAAAGCTGGGAAAATCATAAGGTCTAGTACGGAGAGGGGTTGACCATGACTATCATCATTTGGTAAAATGAGCACAATATACTCACCAAATGCCCCTCTAAATATATATTTATTCCCATATGTTAATTTTACTTTCACTTTTTGTTGAAGTTTCTCTTTTCTAATGGCTATGACTACTGGAAAGACTCAAACCTTATCAAAGTGCTGAGAAAAAGTGACAGTGGAGTGTTCAGCACTAAGTGAACCATCTCTATCATGCCCTCCTAGGCTCAAGGACCACTGTAGAAGAAATGGTTGGAAAATGTAAGATCCAAAAGAGGGGGAGGAATGCTTTGCTATTCTGTCTTCCAGGCACAAAGCGACTGATACATTTATGATCTCACAGTGGCTAATGCTATCTATACAAGACCTGAATAATAGGAGTGAAAAAAATAATAACATGAAAATAGAAGAATGGATATGATGGAGAATGGAATTTCAAAGGGGAAAGGGGGGAGGGTAATACCATGGGATATTTTTTATAATCATGGAAAATATTAATAAAAATTGAGAAAAAAATAAAATTCATATGGAAAAAAAAGAAAATAGAAGAATGACTAGTTGGAAATAAGGGGTTCAGTGGAAGGGTAAGTAGGACAGTGTATTTCATGCTTTTGCTTGTTCATATCAGCCAACATTTCATTGGCCAAATCAATGCACATTGCCAAGTACGAATCTTGAAACAAAAGGAAATATATTTTAACTATTCTAAAGTACTGCTAGTAGGTTGGATTGGGCTGTGTAGGATAAGACCTTCATTCCTTTATGCAGTCTCTATAAATGATGGTAGTTAATTAACTTCAACCATGTTGACATGATTATATTTGAAAAAATACAGAAAAGCTATAAAGGTACAGAAGTTAATATCAAAATAACCCATGTAGCATTTTCAGTGTGTTGTTATCAAGTTAGGAGTAATAAATGACATGATAGTAGTAAATACCTCTAATGTTAGCATTTGTGAGGCTGAGATAATAAGATCATGAATGCAAGACCAGCATAGCCTACATAGGAAGCTCCAGGTCATCCTGGGACACATAATATTAATCGTATTTCCACTGAGTCAATAGGCAGTAAGGACATTCATTTTTAGTCTGATCAGAACTCATAAATGTTTTATTTTTTCCACTCAGTTTAGGTACATAGTGTCCACATTTCTTTCATGGGAATCTCTCAAACAATAATTACTTCTTTGAGTTCATTATTCTGGTTAGACATTGGACTAGATCTAGAAGTATATTACTACTATACTACTATCCCTCAAAAAGTTCATAAATATGTAATCAATAACACTATGAAAATGAACATATACATTCATTGAAGAACATTCCCTTAACAGACAGTTCCCTTGACAGATGTAGCACTACTCATTGCTTAGCTCTGGAGAAAGCCTATTATTCACCAAGTACATTAACAACCAGAATATGCCTTTTATGGCCTATGTCATGAAACCTCCCTTGCTCCCTTTTGTTCTCAGACTGAGGGGTAAAGGGTGAACATAGTCACCCCTTTCCAGGGATAGATACTGTCCAAAGCAGGACTATAAGTGAATGGGCATCATCATACAGCCTACAGGGTGTCCTGAAAGGTCAGTGATTGCACACATGCAAGTTATTTATTTCAAAGGGATCATCTCATAAATTAGCCATTAGCTATTCCTATACAACACTTCTTTTATTTCATGCATTTTTTTGAGGTAGGGTTTCACTCTAGACCAGGCAGACCTGGAATTCACTATGTAGTCTCAGGCTACCCTTAAACTCACAGTTATCCTCCTACCTCTGCCTCCTGAGTGAAGGGATTAAAGGTGTGGGCCAACATGCCCAGCCCTATACAACATGTCTAATGCACATTTCATGCTTGATATTAGATGATAATGAACTAGCTTCTTTTCTTTCCATCAATAAATACAAGGTAGGAGGTTGTCCTGAATTAACATTACACATTTATCACCATTTGCCAGCAGCAATATTGGTTGTGATGGCTGTCATTCCCTTGGCACAATATAGCTAGAAAGAAATGGAAAACTTAACTCAATACCTATTAGTTGATGTTTCCAGACAAGAAAAAAATATTGAACATTCTAACATAAATAAAATATGACATGCTATATGAAAAGTTTCATCAGCCACATTATTGATAAATTTAAAAAAAATCAATCATGGGCTGGAGAAATGGCTTAGTGGTTAAGGTGCTTGCCTGCAAAGCCTAAGGACCCGAGTTCGATTCCCTAGGACCCATGTAAACCATATGCACAAGGTGGCACATCTAGAGTTTGTTTGCAGTGGCTGGAGGCATTGATGTACCCATTCACTCTCTTTCTCACTCTCTGACCTCTCTCTCAAATAAATAAAAAATAATTTTAAAAAATCAATCACATTAGAAATAAACTATAATTTAATAAGTTTATTAAGAGGGAAACAATACAAACCTCATGGCTTTCTTTCTCCTTCAATTTCTTCTCATTTTACCTGATCAGGATAAATAACACTGGCTATATTTTAGTCAAATGCCATTTATTGATGTCAGAGCCAATTCTTTCTGTCTTCTTGGAGGTTACATAGACCCTTGGAAACCTAAAATTGTTCCATTTAACTTCTAGAATAGTATTTATCAAACTCTTTTTTTTTTTTTGAGATAGGGTCTCACTCTAGCTCAGGCTGAGATGGAATTCACTATGTAAACTCAGGGTGGCCTTGAACTCATGGCGATCCTCCTACCTCTGCCTCCCAAGTGCTGGGATTAAAGGCGTGTGCCACCATGCCTGTCTATCAAACTCTTTTGATCACTGAATGTTTCCATCACATTTAAGAGGAAATGAAAGAGATTCACTGTTCTCCCCAAGATGATATAAAAATTTATTTGTCACATTCCAGTAATTTACTTCTAAACAAATAGCATATTAACTGTACACAGTATAAGCAAATTAATGCAAGGAGTGACATTCCACCTTCATTTTTATTTTGCAATATTTCCCCTGTGAATTTTTCTGTCTTGGTTTTTATGATGTTTTCAATTATTAAAATTTGATAAAAATAAATCCACCTTGAATTTTATTGTGTTTGTAGACTTTTAAAATTTATTTATTTATCTATTTGAGAGAAAGAGTGAAAGATAGAGAGAGAGAATGGGCATGCCAAGGCCTTTAGCCACTGCAAACAAATTCCAGATGTATGTATCACTTTGTGCATCTGGCTTACATGGGCTCAGGGGAATCAAATCTGGGTCCTTTGGCTTTACAGGCAAGCACCTTAACTGCTAAGACATCTCTCCCACCTGTGTTTGTAGATTTTAATAGAAATTGACAAACCATATTCAGTCTTCCCATGCAAGAGACTAGTTTAACTTTATGCAATGGTTCATTTGTACCCACAGGGATCATATTTTATACCTATTTTGCAAAATGTACATAATAATTTGAGTGTTAACTATAGATTAACTTTGTATGTTATAGTAATTTCCTATCCTTTTGCACTGGAATGCTAATCAGATACTCCTTTATCATAAGTAACTTTTCAATTTATGCATATACTTCATAAACATATTTGTTTGTGTTGTAAACATATGGAATTACCTCAAACACTGTTATATTTGTCTCCGACGCCTCTAGAGACACTTTCACAATCAGGTCTTCCAAGACGTTGCCCAATTTTTTTAAAAAATTATTATTTATGCATATACTTCGTAAGCATATTTGTTTGTGTTGTAAACATATGGAATTACCTCAAACACTGTTATATTTGTCTCTGACTCTTCTAGAGACACATTCACAATCAGATCTTCCAAGACATTGCCGACTTCTTTTTAAAAATTATTTATTTATTTATTTGACAGAGAAAGAGAGAGAGAGAGAGAATGGGTGCACCAGGCTTCCAGCCACTGCAAATAAAGTACAGACACATGCACCCCTTGTGCATCTGGCTAACGTGAGTCCTGGGGAATCGAACCTGGGTCCTTTGTCTTTGCAGGCAATTTTTTTTTATTGAGTAGAAAGCTGTGTGAATACATCATATGTGAGTACCATCATTTCCCTTTTCCCTGCCCCCATTCAGCTGAGGACTCTCCTCAGTGGGATTGCTGGTATTCCCCCTAGGTTTATGGGTTATGAGATGTGAGATCATCGGCCAGTCATTGTACAGGAGGAGGGCAATGCCTCTGGAAATTTGCTCCCACTCTATGGCTCTTAAAATCTTTCTGCCCCCTCTTCCACAAAATCCCTCAGGGATTTTTGATTCCCATTAACTCTCCAGCAGGCAGAACCCTAGCTCTCTACTCCCACTCCAGGTGGTAAATATAAATGTGAGATCAGAGTAAATATCACAATATTCCTGCACACATATCCAAAAAATAGATATTTAACTTCAATTTTAACTCCACTGAGTGTCATGTCAGCTAAGAGTCATGGAATTGTTTTTCACATAGCTTCCTTCTCTAAGCTGTATCAAAAAAAATAACATCTAACTTTGGCAAGTATTATTTTGTTTTCCAAATCTAGGCCCTCCACTGAAACTAAGAGAAAATGTTCTTGCTTTAAGTGGTTTTGTGAATGAATATTTTGTACTATACTACAATGGGTAATTATGGTCACTGGATTAAAGGCATGTAGTTTCTAGGATTTGTTACTATATGTTTGTTGCAATGAATATCAAGGTACAGTTATCTCATCATACATTTGAATATTTAAATTGATAAAGTCCTAAGAACATAATGAACAAAAAAGTTATGTTTTATTTTCATGTATGCTTAGATATTGCAGTGGAGGTTGGGTGTGGTGCCACACACCTTCAATCCCAGCACTTAGGAGGCAGAGATAGGTGGACCGCTCTGAGTTCGAGATCAGCCTGGAATTACACAGTGAGTTCCAGGTTAGCCTGAGCTACAGTGAGAAAGTGAGACACTAACTCTGAAAAAAAGAGAAAAAGACAAAGGAAACAAATTGCCATGGAATAGGATAAATGTATAGCACTGTCCTTTAATCACTATAGTTTATCAAGATTTAAATTCTTTTTTTTTTTTTTTTTTTTTTTTTTGGTTTTTCAAGGTAGGGTCTCACTCTAGCCCAGGCTGACCTGGAATTCACAATGGAGTCTCAGGGTGGCCTCGAACTCACGGCGATCCTCCTACCTCTGCCTCCTGAGTGCTGGGATTAAAGACGTGCGCCACCATGCCCGGCAAGATTTAAAATCTTTACTGAAAAATAAAGAATGACATTTTATTGATGCTTTAATCTATATTTTAATTATCACAAGTATATTTTCTGAGTGGATGCTATAAAATCACTATAAACTGTGTGCTTAATATATCAGAAATTATTCCCTTGTAGTTCTAGAGTCCAAATGTTCAAAAGTGAAAAGCACTATGTTAAAATCAAGATGTCTTCAGGGATCTGCTCCCTGCATATACAGAACAGTCTGCTTTTTGCCTTTTACAACCTCTGGCAGTTTCAGATATTTAAGTCTTTAAGACTAATATTTCAAATCTCCCTCTGCACCATCTTTGCATTGTGTTCTGAGTGTGTAGCTCACATCTCCCATTGCCTTCTCCTTATGAGGATACATGAGATTTCATGAAGGGCCTACCCATACAACCTGAGATAATCTTCCCATCTAAAAATTCCTGATCAAATCTGCAAAGGCTTTGCCATTTCATAAAACATTCATTTATTTGAGTGGTTAGGGCATGGATATCTTTTGAGGAAATAACTTTTTCAGTCCTTTTATTTGGAACACTTCTCACAGAAGGTGATAGAATAGATAAGATAAGGTAAGAATGACTACCAGGGCTGTAGAGATTGCTTAGTGGTTAAAGCGTTTGCCTGTGACGCCAAAGGATACAGGTTCAATTCCCCAGGACCCACATAAGCCAGATGTACAAGGTGGCACATGCATGTGGATTTTGTTTATAGCTGAAGGCCCTGGCACAACCTTTCTCTCTCTGTTTCTCTTTCTCTACTGGCCTCTTTCTCTCTATCTCTCTCTCAAATAAATAAATAAATAATTTAAAGTGGTGACTAATGTTATGTAGTAAAGTACACATTTTATGTAAATATACTTATAAATCGGACATTGATTTGCTAATGACATAAGTCCATGGAAACCATATTCATGTATTTTAATAAACATGGAATTCTGCTAAAATATAGGGATTATACAGCTTGGAATTCAGGTAATAGTGGAAGTAGATTTTAATCATGAGTAGGCACTTTTATAGAAATACTAAAATGGTATATGAAATATGGTTTTATGAATTTCTAAGAAAAAGCAAAGAAAAATATATCCATGTTTAGTACCTCTATATCCATGTTTAGTACCTCACAAAAATCCGAGAAGGGGCTGGAGAGGTATGTTAGTGGTTAAGGCACTTGCCTGCAAAGCCAAGGGACCAGGTTTGATTCCCTAGTACCCATGTAAGGCCAGATACACAAGGAGGCACATGTATCTGGTGTTTGTCTGCAGTGGCTAGAGGCATCTGACATCTATCTATCTGTTTGTCTGTCTGTCTGTCTCTCTCTCTCTCTCAAATAAATAAATCAAACTAAAAAAAACCCAGGTGTGGTGGTGCACACCTTTAATCCGAGAACTTGGGAGGCAAAGGTAGGAGGACCACTATGAGTTTGAGGCTACCCTGACACTACATAGTGAATTCCAGGTCAGCCTGGGCTGTAGTGAAACTCTACCTAGAAAAACCAATAAATAAATAAATATTAAAATAAATAGGTAAGATAATAAAAATCTGGCTAGACCCTACGTCCTGCAGAGGCAAGCCCTTTGTTCTGGCTTCCTAATTGACCATCCCCTGGGTCCCCAACTCCAGGATCCCCTGCTCCTGAGGGTGAACGCAAGGAAAGAATTTTTTTTTTCCAGAAGGTAGCGAAACATGAGCAGATAAATCACCCCTCACATCTCAGTGAAGGCCCAGGTGAAACCACAGAGGAATTGGGGAGTTGAACAAGAGTGCAGCTTCCATGGTGAGCCTGATAATCAGAGCCAGGGTAGAGGAGACAGACACTGAGGATACTGAACACTTACCAAAGCAGAGGTGCACAGGATCCTAAGAGCTCATCACTGAAGTAGATTTAAAACACACTCACCAAGGCTCAGTGAATTTTGAGGAAGAAGGGGTAAAAAGATTGTAAGAGCCACAGGTTGGGATGTCATACCCACAGGTATTGCCTCCCTCCAATAATTGATTGCTACTCCCACAATGCAAAACCCATAACCTCATGGGAAATAACAGCAACCCCACTGAGGAGTGCTCCCTGCAGAATGGGGGCAGGAAGGACGGAAAAGATGGTACCAACACATGATGTATTCATAAAAAGCATTTTCTTAATAAAAAAGAAAGAAAGAAACAATCCGAATGGCCTTAATACAAAAATAAATAAATAAATAAATGAATAAAAATCTGAGGAAATTAGTCTAAATCATATGGTGTTAGTGTTCTATATACCATGATATATTTCATTTGAGAAATAATAATGAAACCTAACAAGCTACATTTAAAACATACATTGTAACAATCTCATATTAACTAAGATAATATGAATTAACATCCCCACAGAATTTTAAAATTTTAAATTAATCTACATTTAATTTATAACAACACCATAATTCTACAGGTAAGTACTCTGAGATTCTGAGTCTTTATGAATTCTCTAAGCCTCTGAAGGTGGAAAGTACTTTAATAATGACACAAACTTAGCTATTCTAAATCCATATTCCATAAATGCAACTTCTACTTGTATCTCAAATATTAGTGAAGATATATAAACTTATCATACATAATGCAAATGTTAAAATGGATTTATTGAAAATACCTGGCATATACATATATAGACTCCACATAGTTCGATTTTCCCATAATGTTATGAATGACATTTCAACTATCTTACTATTTAACATTAAATTCCAATCATAAGCAATTTAATTATCTTTAAAGTGTATTCCTCAAACTGGGTAAAAATAAGTTTCTACACAATATCTTATTTTAGGTATGAAATAGACCTACCTTTTCTTTGATATCTTGCTATCTTTGGAAACACACCAAAGTACTTTACATTATCCATGTCAAATATTATTGATTAAGGCATTCTTTGCTTTTTAAAGTATATGTTTGAAAATATGTACAATAAAAACATTCCAATATTTTTGGGTAGCTTTTCAGGCTCCTCAGCTCATTTGTATATTTTCTCCACAGAGGGTTGCCTTAGTAACTGTGCAACAGAAGTTTTCTTTAAATAGTACCTATGTAATTCCTCAATATAGTCAATTCATTGTTGTAGGAAATACACTATCTCAAATTTCATTTGTGCCTTGTTGCAACAGTTTAGAGACCAAAACTCTTCTAGTAAAAATTGACTAACATATCATACATATAAAAACATAAATCCCATATAGTATTGTAGAGAAGTCATGGGTATAACCCCATTTCCTGCTGGGCATAGTGGTGCACGCCTTTAATCCCAGCACCTGGGAGGCAGAGGTAGGAGTTCCAGGGCAGCCCGCGATTACATAGTGAATTCCAGGTCAGCCTGAGCTAGAGTAAGACCCTACCTCAGAAAAAAAATCCTTTATTATCTGAGGGAATGGTGGACTGACTGACTAAACTTAAGTTCTGTAAAATGAAGAATGCATGTCAAAATTCAAAGGTAACTATACTAGATTAGAACAGAAAGAATATCTTCCAGTGCAAGAAACAGAAAAAGGAAACACACACTGAAACAATGGAGTGCAAAGCTAGAAAAGAGCATGGCTTAATGCATGTCTGGTGGTGTGGTGGTTTGATTCAGGTGTCCCCCATAAACTAAGGTGTTCTGAATGCTAGGTTCCCAGCTGATGGAGATTTGGGAATTGATGCCTCCTGGAGGGAGTGTATTGTTGGGGGTGGGCTTATGGGTGTTATAGCCAGTTTCTCCATGCCAGTGTTTGGCACACTCTCCTGTTGCTATTGTCCACCTTATGTTGGCCAGGGGGTGATGTTTACCCTCTGCTCATGCCATCGTTTTCCCCTGCCATTGTGGAGCTTCCCCTCCAGCCTGTAAGCCAAAATAAATCTCTTTTTCCCAGAAGCTGCTCTTAGTTGGGTGATTTCTACCAGCAATGTGAACCGGACTGCAACAGGTGGCTAGGACAAACTCATTCATAAAAGTCAAAGTTTCAAGGTTTATAATAAGCTAAATATAATTTGTAGGTCAATCCATAATTCTTTAATGGGGCTTAAAATTCAATTAAAATTAAAATTAAAATATTTATTCTTCACATTTCCTTTTCATAGGCATTGTAGCATGGGAGATGCATGAGAATGAATGACATAGGCCTCCATTGTCCAAAGAAAGATCAAGGCCTTCAAAAATCCCTGAATTTGATGTCTCCTGTGAGAGGAATAACTCATTTCCAAGGAATGAGCTCCTACCTTAGTAATCACTTCCAGGAATCACCCCCTAGGAAGAATGACTTGGGGAAAAAAAGGCAATGATTTCATAATAAAGTTGTTAGGGTACTTCATTAACTATGCCTTCCTGTCTATAAGAAACATTCTAATGGACAATATATCTAACTTGAGGTTTATTGTGAACTTAGGAAAAAATGTGTATACATGATGGAATAGTGGAATTAACATATAATAATTAAAAAGAAGAGCTATTGTCTTATGTCATTTGTGAATTCATTATCATAATGTTTTGATACATTGTTTAATTCTCACAAAATTTATTCCAATCAGGTGTCTCTATTTTTTTGCAGCTTATCAGGACTCATTAACAAATTATCTATTATACACTGGTATTTTAGCCAACAGAAATTCATTTTCTCATAGTTTTCAGTGCTGGACATCTGAAATCAGGGTGGTATCAACAAGGTTATTTTACTTTTTTTTTTATCTCAAACCTATTTGCTTGGTTTGTAGTTGGCCTTCTTCTATCTGTCTCTTCACTTGATCTTTCCTCTGTCTTATTCTTCTCTTATAAAGTCATCTGCTATATTGGATTAAGGCCTACCATAGTGACCTCATTTAAAATTTAATCATTTCAATAAAAACTATCTCAAAATATAGTCAAGTTCTGAGTTAGTGGGTGATTGGAGAAACAACATGAATTCAGCAGGGATATAATTCAACCATAAAGGTGCTTAATTGTAATTTTCACAGAAAAAAGTGTGAAACACAGGTGTAAAAAGCTTTCATACTCATTCTCAGAACAAAAGGCAAAACCCAAGATCTGTTTATTTTTTAAATGCATTTTTATTTCTATTAATTGTTAACTATGCTATATGAACAAAACGTGTATTGGTCATATTCCCCTCAGATTACCCTCTTATAGTCCCTTTTTCCCATCCCCATTCCACTGAGGGCCTTCCTCAGTGGGGCTATTGGTATTTTCCATGGGGTCGTGAATGCATCATTTAGTGTCTATGGGTGAGGCAATGCTTTATGTAATCCTTGCCACCCTGTGACCCATAAAATCTTTCTACACCCTCTTCTGCAATATTCCCTGAGCCTTGACGGGTGTATTATAAGTCTCCTTTAGTGTTGACTCTGCAATCCCTGAGACAGAGAGCAAGCAGCATGGACTAAAGAGGATAAGGATAGTTATTTAACATACATTTTCATAGGTATAGCCATTCTTCTTGGCCAAAGACTAGTGAGAGATTCACTTTGGAGTCTATGACCATCTTTTCTCTAGGATTCTGACTTGGATTTCAGTACTAGGTATGAATTCTTTCCCAATGATTGGGCCTCATATCTAGTCAGAGCTGTTGATTACTTATATAGGCTGTGTGCCACTATTACACAAGTATGTACATTTTGTCAAGCTAGTTGATTTTGTAATTTGCATGCTTGTTCACACGGGTAGTGGCCATTGTCCCTAAGCAGCTCATCTAGCACTGTGGGGATGGGGACTAACCAGCAGGGATATGGCTTGCTTCTAAGTTCTGGCATTAAAATCTTTACTTCTAAGCGAGATCTGTTCTCTTTTTATAAAAGTGCTTTACTTGTATGACACATGTATGGGCATGGCCTTTGTAATTAAGGGGAAACAGAGAAAATGACTTGGACTAGGGAAATTAAATACAATTTATACAAAATAAAAAGTCCATGAATCAAGCCCCATCCAAATTCAAAATAGTGGTTCACAATCCAGGGTGATTTTGCTCCCTTAAGATTTATCCAACATTGTCTAGATACATTTACATCAGACACAAGCGAGCTTTTTCTGCTGGCATTGTTGAGAAGAGGTCAGGAAGGCTGGTGCATAGTGGACAATACATAGGACAGCCCCCACAAAAATGTTCTGGGCCAAAATTTCAATAGTGATAAAGCTGAAAAACTGTATGTCAGAATTAATAAATTTAATAATTGAAATGGTCTATCACTAGAAAAGGATCACTCCTTTTTCCATCTATTGATAAGAACAAAGTCATAGAAAATTATATAGACTTATTCAGAAAATTTAGAATGCTGACCTAGTCATGCCTATGTATGATGCATATTTCTGACCTCAGGGCATCCTCATTAGTGTATTCTATAGATACCATCATGGAAAAATGAGGCCTATAAGAATCAAATTTAAATTTGCTTGTTGTTTTGCACTGGCTCGTGTGTGTGTGTAGCATGTATACAGGGTGTATGATGCATGGTATATGAGTGTGCAGATACATGTGCTGTAGAAATTCTCTGAAAAGATCACTCCAACACCAGTATGAATAAAAGTAGAGGAGTTTATTTACCTGGAGGCCAAAGAGCTTGAGATAGCTCTCCAAAGAAGCTCTGGCCTCAAGCTGAGATTTTATTTCCATTTTATAGTTTTCATAACCAAGGGGAGGGGTACGTGAACAAGAAAGATGTGTCAATTTGCATATCAATCATTTCTGTAGTCAGGCCACCCTAACAATGAATTCCATTTTACTTTGCTTTAGCCTACACTGTCTTTCTTTTTTATTATCCCTCTGGGCCCTTTCTGTACAGTTACCTACCTCTTTGAGATTTTTTTGCATCTGCTGACAAAGATAAGTTTAGTTCCTTAGCAATTAACTCTTACGATAATTCATGAATCAGTTCAACTTTTAGCATCTTTTCTACCACACATGCCTCATGTGCATGAGAAGGCCAGAGGATAACATCAGGTGTCCATCTCTTATCACTCAACTGCATATTTAATTGAGAAATTTTCTCTCTCTCAAACCAGAACTCCTCTCTGTCAATAAGCCACTGTGATTCTCTAATATATACTCCTCCCCTGACCCCATGGACTGCAGTTACAGACGTGTGGCCATGCTCAACTTTTTACATGGTTTCTATGGAATCAAATTTGGCATACTCAGGACTGAGGACCCTTTATGCTTAAGTGGCAAGCACTGTTACTCACTGAAACATTTCCTCAGCCCAATTTTGGTTAACTTTTATAAAAATCATTTTATCCTTTTACAAAATTCTTCTAGAATAGATATTTGAATGAGTATAGAATATCATTGAAAATACTACAGAATTAGCTTGCAGTTCCTAGAATGGGTGAATCAATGCATTGCATAGGTGGATGGAGAGAAAAAGCCTAACTCCTAGGATTGTATGGGGAAGGCAAATGTATTGGCGATCTTAGCTATAAGAATTTCCCATGTAGTTCTCCATTCAAAGAGAAAATTTGGGTGCAGTTCTCCCAAATAGTTGAAAGTGCTTTCTTTCTTTTTTTTTAATGTTTTTGTTTATTTTTATTTATTTGAGAGCGACAGATATAGAGAATGAGGGAGTGAGAGAGAGAGAGAGAGAGAGAGAGAATGGGCACACCAGGGCCCCCAGTCACTGCAAACAAACTCCAGATGCATGCACCCCCTTGTGCATGTGGCTAACGTGGGTCCTGGGGAATTGAGCCTTGAACTGGGGTCCTTAGGCTTCACAGGCAAGCACTTAACCACTAAGCCATCCCTCCAGCCCAAAAGTGCTTTCAATTTAACTGATGGATAGGACTGATAACGCTGACCAAATAGCCCTGATCACCATTCTTCACCTTATGAAGAGATCTATCAGAAACAGCACAGGTTGACTCCATCTCTTCCATTTTACACACACACACACACACACACTACACAAACACACACTACACACACACACACCACACACCACACACCACACACACACACACACACACACATCTGTATATCATTGTAGCTCCAGTCTCAGTAATTACATGAAATAGACTAATTACATGGAGTCCAGATGGTAGTATGCGTAGACATACAGATTAGATTTACCATACATAATCTGGTTTAAGGTTGATTATTTTAAGTAAACTGTAAACCTTAAGGCTTACTTTGTGTGCCCAACCTATTCCCTTACTGGTTGTAGTGGTTTGATTCTGATATCCCCCATAAACTTTTGTGTTCTGAATGCTAGGTCCCAAGCTGGTGGCAATTTGGGAATTGAAGCTTGCTGGAAGCAGTGTATTGTTATGGGCAGGCTTCGTGGTGTTATAGCCAGCTTCTCCCTGATGGTGTTTGGCACACCGTCCTGCTGCTGTAGTCCACCTGATGTTGGACAGGAGGCGATGTCCACCTACTACTCATGCCATTGTTTTTCCCCACCATCATGGAGCTTCCCCTCGAGTGTGTAAGCCAAAATAAATCCTTTCTTCCCACAAACTACTCTTGGTGAGTAATATCTGCCAGCAAACTGAAGCTGACTGCAACAGTAAATTGGTACTGAGATGTGAGGTCATTACTGCTAGAAACCTGACTGTATGGTTTTGGTCATTTGGAACTGATTTGAGGGAGGAATGTGGAAGTATTTGAAAACTTGGCCTAAGAGATGACTTGCAGTGCTGTAAGTGCAGCCTGATGGACTACTCTGGTCAGAGTTTAAATAACTGAATGCAGTAAGAACTATGGACTGAGGTTTGGCTTATGAGGGTGAGAAAGAGCTTTGTAGGGACTGAGCTAAAGGCAGTTTGTGTGAGATACTTGCTGTTATGCCCAAGCTCTGTGTCTGATTGTGTCCTGAGAACTTGTATAAGTTTGTGCTACACAGAAATGGACTGGTGTGAGCAGAAGGATATGGCACAGAAGAAAATGAAATCTTTGGGCCAAAACCTGTGGCCCATTCAGCTGCAATTGTTTGAAAGATTACAGCCATTGAGATTAGGCCAGTTGATCTGCATTGGGACAGCAGGAGGAATATAAGGGGCCTGAATGCTTGAAAGAGTATCCCATTCTGCAAAGTCTTTTTATTTTTTATGTTTTGGTTTTTAGAGTAAGGGTCTCACTGTAGCTCAGTCTGACCTGGAATTCACTATGTAGTCTCAGGCAATCCTCCTTCCTCTGCTTCCAGAGTGCTGGAATTAAAGGTGCGCACCACCATGCACAGCTGCAAAGTCTTTTTTTTTTTACAAAAAATATTTATTTATTCATTAGAGACAGAGGTAGAGAGAGAAATGCATGTGCCATGATGTGCATCTGACTAACATGGGACCTGGAGAATTGAACCTGGGTCCTTAGGCTTCACAGCTAAGTGCCTTAATCACTAAGCAATCTCTGCAGCCCTGCAAAGCCTTCTCAGTTGCCCCCTGGATTAACAACTTGGTAGCCCACCAGTACTATAGAGTATAACAAATTCAGGAAAGAGAGGGTCATTGAATTTGCAACAGGGTTCTGTTTTTTTAGAAATGACCATGGGCAATGTGAAGAAGGCTTGTTGGGTTTCCTGTGTGGAGGTCCAATGGAGCCATGAGGATGAACTGTGTGTTGCAGTGGAGACCCAGTGGAGATGGCAGGACTATGGTATAGCTGCCGAGGAGAGCTACTGGCACAAATAAGTTTTTTTAAATTTTTTTTTGTCTATTTTATCTACTTATTTGAGAATGACAGACAGACAGAGATAGATAGATAGACAGAGAATTGGCATGCCAGGGCTTCCCTGGTGGTTTCCAGCCACTGCAAACGAACTCCAGACACACGTGCCACCTTGTGCACCTGGCTTATGTGGGTCCTGGAGAATTGAGCCTCAAACCTGGGTCCTTAGGCTTCACAGGCAAGCACTTAACCACTAAGCCATCTCTCCAGCCCCACCAATAAGTTTTCTGGGACTGTGAGTAGCCTAGCTGGTGATTATCACTGGTTAGAATTATTAGACTTTAAGACTTGTAACAAGCAGGATGTGTTGACACATGCTTTTAATCCCAGCAGTTGGAAGGCAAAGGTAGGAGAATCACTGTGAGTTCAAGGCCATCCTGAGAATACATAGTGAATTCCAGGTCAGTTTGGGCTAGAGTGAAACCCTACCTCAAAAAACACAACAAAACAAAACAAACAAAAAAAAGACTTGTAACTGACTAAAATTGTCAGACTTGGAGCTATAGGGTTTCATGTTTTCCCTGTTAGCTTTAATCTTGTATTGACTACATTTATTTCTTTGCTATGCCCAATGCCATCTTTTTCAATGTGAATGTTTATTTTGTGCCATTTTTTATAGCTTAGTTGAAAGACCATGGACTATGGGGATGTTTGCATATCAATGGAATTTATAAAATATATTGGAACTTTTATTAACAACTTCCATAATTGTAAACAATATCCCATGGTAATTCCCTCCCTCCCCCAACTTTCCCCTTTGAAACTCTCCATCATATCTCCTCCCCTTCTCAATCAGTCTTTCTTTTATTTTGATGACAGCATCTTTTCCTCCTATTATGATGGTCTTATGTACGTAGTGTCAGGTTGTCAATAAAAAAGTAAATTAATTAAATGATAGAAAAAAAAAACAAAAAAAATATGGGAACTTTTAGAGTGGGACTGAATGCATTGCATTTTACATCATGGATGATTATCAGTTTATTGGGGCCAGTGTTGGAATGTGGTGGTTTGATTCAGGTGTCCCCCCCATAAAAGTGTTCTGAATGCTAGGTCCCCAACACTGGTATACTTTCCACATGTGGGTACCTGTTGCAGTCAGGTTCGCATTGCTGGTAGAAATCACCCAACTAAGAGCAGCTTCTGGGAAAAAGAAGTTTATTTTGGCTTACAGGCTCGAGGGGAAGCTCCACAGTGGCAGGGAATGATGACATGAGCAGAGGGTGGACATCACCCCCTAGCCAACATAAGGTGGACAATAGCAACAGGATAATGTGCCAAACACTGGCATGGAGAAACTGGCTATAACACCCATAAGCCCGCCCCCAACAATACACTCCCTCCAGGAGGCATCAATTCCCAAATCTCCATCAGCTGGGAACCTAGCATTCAGAACACCTAAGTTTATGGGGGACACTTGAATCAAACCACCAGAGTACCTAACCAATTGTAAATATTTTCTTTCAAAGGTCACTATTTGTATTCTTAGAGTTTTATTTCTTGTATGTGAGCCAAGCTACTCTTCTGAAAATGTTGTGACTAGTACCTTAAGTATGGTAAATTTTAAGAATCTTAAATTGTTTAACAGTCTTGTGTTAACCAACTTTATACCAATATAGCAAATATTTGAGACCCTAAAGTTATGAAAATAAAAGCTTATTTTGACTCATGGTTTCAGAAGTTGTAGACTACATAGATTGTAAACATTGTTTTTAGGTCTGTGGTGAGACAGCTATAGTAGGGCAATACCATTTACATCCTGACTGGATAGCAAAAGAGACAAACAAAGAGGTAGATAATGCGGTCACATTATCCCTTTCAAGGGCATGTTTCCAAATATTTAACTTCTACCTCCTTGGCCTCTACTTCTTAATTTCTCACCACCTCCCAAAGGTGCCAAAATGACTCTTTATGTGAGATATGCCAGATATAAAGTACAAAACCCTACTGAGAAAGGCTGAACTCTCAGCGTTCAGATTTATCCATGATGTCAATTGCTTTAGAGAAAACCTATTGACTTGTCTGCCTTCAAGCAGGAGGAATGAAGGAATAAATCTTAGTGACTCTTGTCATGTTTAAAAATCTTTAATTCTCTCTCCATTTCTCTTACTTCATTATTTTAAATTTTACTCTTCATTTGTATCATTTTTCATGTCTTGGTAAGCATGTCTAACAAGTACACTAATATTTTTACCATCATGTTATTACTTCAGTTGTGTTACAATTGGGGACAATGTATCTATGTAGGCTTTGCCAAGCAGAACTGAACTCACCAAGTTTTAATTCATTTATTTCTGTTATGTTGATTCAGATTATGAACATAACTAGTGATACAAGTGGATATATCTGGCTTTGCCTTCATCCTTTTAGGCATTATTATGCTGGTTTTAAGTAATTTTAAGGGCTTTTTAAAAATTTTTTGCCTGTATTCATACTTATTTTAGCTTTCATTATTTTTTTAGGATACAAAATAATGGATTTCTTTTTGAACATTATTATTTGCATCGTATTTTTTACAAAGGCCATAGTCTATATCTACTTTCCCCTGGCACCCTTTTCCCTAAGGGCTCTCCTCAGTTGGGTTGTTGGTGTTCTCTGTTGGGTAACTTAAGCTTTGGTCAGTCAATAACATTTCATATACTTATGTCATTGTACTTTGCTCATATTTTCCCTATACTTTCCTCCCTATTCTTTCCAAACCCCTTCTCACTGGTACCTCTTTTTATCCAGTAACTCCCTTCTTCTTTTTTTATGTTACACAAACACACAGACACTTATTTAAATCTAGATTCTGCATATGAAAGGACATGTGACATTTTATCTTTTTCCTTGTATTACCCTTTCTTCTTCTTCCCTTCTCTCCCTTTAGACCTCTTCCCCCCTCTTAGCTCTGTCATTCATATATATATATATGCATATATATATATATGAATATATATGACATATATGTATATATATGTCATATATATATATATGAAATATCTGTCTTTCTGAGACTTGTTTTGCTTAACATAATCATTTCCACTTACATCCATTTTAAAGGCTATTTTTGAGTACTAAATATGTTTGTGGTGCTTATGTGTGGTTTCTAATTTTTTAGATGTATATGTATGTGCTGTGAGTGTGTATATATATGTTAGTGTGTGTATATGTGTTTAAGCCAGAGGTTGGCACTAGATACCTTACTTTCAACCTACTTTTTGATAACTTACCCTCAACCTTACCTTTTGAGATAGAGCCTCTCACCTAATCTGGACCTCACCTATCAGACTGAAGAAGCTAATCAAAACAATCCTAGGTATCCTCCTTTCTCCACCTACCCATCACTGGGATTACATATCTTGCACTGACTGCCATGGCTGGGCATTTGATGTTGGTCCTTGGGATGTAAACTTAGCTTACTTATGATGCTATGACATGCATTTGTCCCACTGAGTCATCTTCTCAGGCCCCAGGTTCTAAATTTTAAGACAAATATGAAGAAAGTATGACTAGTGGGGAAAAAAGCAAAGTGTGCTGGAAGTATAGAACTGGAAAGTGCCAGATCTCGCCTTATCATCAAGGGCTGTCTGTCTGATATGAGGCTTATGCTGCCTCTGTTATTTGACTCTCTCCTTTTTTGTGATGTGCTTGGAAAGTAACTGAGCTATAAAAATTACTGGAAGTCTGTGTTTAAAGTCAAAACCTTGAGGAATTCAGGGTATTGCTTCAAAAAATGCTTGCTTGGATTTCATGATAAATGCAGGGCCATTTCAAACACTTTATACTTTTTATTTCCTAATTAATCTGGTTAAGGGTCCTTTTAAAATTACTTTAAGAAACTTGAAGATAAGATTAAACATTCGTGACTTGGTATCTTCCCACACATTACAGCTAACAAAACTGAACATTTGGGTGAGTAGACAGTAAGGATTGCTTTTCTATATTTTGTTACCCTCTTAAATGTTCTCTTAATAGTAGGCTAAGCCACATGATGGGCAATTTGCCTTTGAATCATTTTGCTTGTCATGCTGACTTACCTAACATTAAATAGCTGAGACTTGATAAAAGCTGATGTGGTTTATACAGCTCAATAGAATGCCTGTACATCTTTTCCTTATTTTTCTTTGTCTTATTTACATTTTATTTACTGTTACTTCCCATTATGCATATGTCCTCTTTAAATCTTTAATTAAAAACTAGCTGTGGGAAAATACAGCAAGAAATGTAAATATTCTTTTTCATGGTAACTATTTTTATTATAGATTCAAAATAACTGATAAGAAAAGAATAAACAAAAATGATATCACAACAGAAATTTGCTTCTTACTGTAATTTTAAATAGCTGCTTTCTTCAGTATAGCAGACAGATTCAGGTTCGCTGAGATGAACCTACAGACCAGGCACAGTTATGGAGGAAGGGATTTATTGAAGCTTACAGATCCAGGGGAAGTTCCATAATGGCAGAAGAAGCTAGCCTGCCTTCACAGGCCCAAGCACAGAGAGAGAAGCACCAGCCAAAAGCCACACAGCACAGCACACTTCAGGACCTCCTGCTAGGCACACTTTGCATATCTTTAGATTGAAACCTGAAACCCACCACCACACCTTAAGATCCACCCAGTGACACTGCCTCCAGTCAGGTGGCTACAGATGCAAACTACAAACATTGAAGAACTGAATATACTGGGGGCCATCTATTCAAACCATCACATTCAGGAATTCTGTCTGCTTCCATCACAATAAAAGCTTATTTTTTTTTTCAATGAAGAAAAAAACACCTCTTTTTTAAAGTATATGAAGGATAACTGTCTCTATGGAAGTCTAGCCAGGAGGAAAACATGAAATGCTCTCCTAATAAACTGCCTTTTTGACATTTAATCACAACATGAATAATCCCATTACATTTCATTTAACTACATAGTTTTCCAAGTGTGAAAATGCAGTTTCCCTGCTGTGTTGTGTCCTCTGAAATGTATAATTCTGTCCCCTGAGGTCACATCCACACTTTAGTAGACTTTATATCTGGTGAAATTATTGTTTATTGTGTTAGGGATATACTCTTTCTTGATTTTATATAGCAGTCTTAGTTTTATACAAGCTGCTCTCCTACTGGCAGAATAACACATTTAATATGCTCTCTTTTACTTTCCTGAATTCATGATTTTTGTGATTCAGGAGAAATGTTTCAGGTTTAAAAAGTGTACATGGGGCTGGAGAGATGGCTTAGCAGTTAAGACATTTGCCTGCAAAGCCAAAGGATCCCGTTTCAACTATCCAGGACCCACGTTATCCAGATGCACAAGAGGGCACATGCATCCGGAGTTCATCTGCAGTGGCTGGAGACCCTGGAGCACCCATTCCTTCTCTCTATTTCTCTCTTCCTCTCCCTCTTTCTCTCTCTCAAATAAATAAGTAAAATATATTTTAAAAAGTGTGCAGTGGTATTTCTATATCAAATATATATCTGTTTCTAGAAAGCTATACTTTCTTTCTATATAGACAATCAATCTTGTACAAAAAATGACCCAATGTACCATTAGGTCAAAAATGCTCAAAATAGGATAATTGTTTTTCAGTTTAAGTGAATCCAGGAAAATGGACCCAGGTAACTTATTCATCTAAATATAGAACCTTTTAAGTCTTTGCTGAAACTAATTTTTAAGAATTCATTTGTACACACACTTTAATAAAGCATTTTAATGACACAACTTTATTTACAGAAAGAAAAGTCTTCAGGTCATATGATGACTTTGACACATACCTTTCTCTTCAGCAAAATGGATTCTATGTTTGTTCATGCAGTCCTAATTTGTATTAGTAATTGTCATGGTTAATCTTTTCAACTTGACTAGATTTAGAGCCACCACAGAATCAGTCTTCTTCTGATTTGTCTATGAGTGTATTTACAAAAGTTTAAATGAGGTAGGAAGACCCACTCCGAAAATGAATAAAAAGGAAAATTATCTCTCTTCTTCCTTACTGCAGATGCAATGAGACTGGCTGCCTCATGCTCCTACCACCATGGAGCTGCCTTTTGCCATATTCCCTGCCAAATTAAACTCTTCATTCATTGTTACTTTTGTTAGCCATTTTGTTACAGCAATGAGAAATGTCACTAATACAGAAAATTTGTCCCAAGGAGCGGAGCTATGGATAGGATGAGTCTGACCTTCAGTTTGGGAGCTGGTTTGAGGAAGGAATATGAAAGTTTGGAACTTTTGAAAAGAACAACTCTACAAAGTGTAAATAGCTTAATTGGCTATTCTGGTGAGAATAAGAACAGACTCAATCCAGATTAACACAACTAAAAATAATCCTATTGTTCTTCACTGAAACACTATTAAAGAAAGGTAACATCCCATCTATAGAAGGCTCTATTTTGTCAAAAGATATGTTCATTTGAAGGAGATTGCCTAGCCTGAGAAGGCCACCCCAGGGTTCCCTATTTGAAAATAACCACCTAGGAAAGTGTTTCCCCTAGGGTTGGCCTCAAAGCCACACAGAAGCCAATGCAACTTTGGTCCAACGAGGCCAGGCTATATCTTAAGCTGGCCATAGAATTTGGAAGTTTTATCCATGTGGCTGACTTTACAAGCATAAAAAAAATGCAAGAGTGAGAGAGTCATGTAGGTTTAGACCAAGGTGCCTGAAAGCCATTGAGGCCAAGCAATATGTGGCTGGGTTGGAATTACTACTAGAAGGTTCTAAAGGGTCATTATGTGAAGATGTGAATGTGAAACCTAAGTTGCAATGGAAACTCTGGGCTATTTGAGAAGCTAGGGCCTTGGAACCTTCCACAGAGGATAGCTATATTGAGTAGAATTGGCATAAGAGAGAGGCTTTGTGTGCTGCAGGCATCAGAAGTAGATTGGTAGGGCTCCCAAAGCTATTGGAGCACAGATGATCCCTTTAAGAGCCCTAAATGTTGAACATGGAGCTGCAGAATTTGGTGATTTTCCTGTAGGGTTTTGGACTTGCTTTGCTTTTCACTTTCCTTTCTACCCCCTCATTCCTCCTTTTTGTAATAGGCACATTTACAGCATTGTTTATTACAAGTAGATAATGTTTCTTGATTTTGTTTTCCCCCTTCCCAAGGTCCCACAGTTAAAAGATTGCCTTGAGTCTCAGAAGAGACTTGGTACATTTGAACAATGTTGTGATTACTAGTGGTGAGAAATGTTTTCCCTTGGGGGGGGCGGGGGATGAGTACACACCTCAACTAGGGCTGAGGCAACAAACCAAAGTAAGATTGCACCAAAACTAGTTTTTTTTTTTTTTTTTTTTTTTTTGTTGTTGTTGTTGAACCAATAAAACCAATGTTTATTGCGTTTACTTATAGAGCAAAGTGAGGGGATGCTTAAGGAGTCAAACACAGCTGCCTCTCTGAAAAGCCCACCTCAACTCACAGAAACTTCATCTCTCCATCACACTACAACCTGCAGGCAGCTCAGCTTAGTCAGTCTCCAGCAAGCCACATGACTTGTAGGCAGCTTGGCTTGCTGGAGAGTCTCCCCCACCCCCCGCACGTGGTTGCTTTCTCTTTATATATCATTAGAGTGGGGTCTTGTAACCTTTTTCCAGACTTGTTCACCTGCTTAGTCTCCCAAGGGCCTTCCTCACTCTAGGAGGAAATGTTTTTTTTTTTTTTAATTTTTTTTTTTTATTTATTTGAGAGCAACAGACAGAGAGAGGAAGAGGGAGAGAGAGAGAGAGAGAGAGAGGGAGAGAGAGGGAGAATGGGAGCGCCAGGGCCTCCAGCCACTGCAAATGAACTCCAGACGCGTGTGCCCCCTTGTGCATCTGGCGAACGTGGGTCCTGGGGAATTGAGCCTCGAACCGGGTCCTTAGGCTTCACAGGCAAGCGCTTAACCACTAAGCCATCTCTCCAGCCCGGAAATGTTTTTATTGTTACATAGCACTGGTCAAAGTTGGCCCCTCAACAGTTGTTTACCACTCCTATAATCTTGGGGAGTGGTATTGTGAACTTTTTTTTTCTTTTTTTTCGGTTTTTTGAGGTAGGGTCTCACTCTAGACCAGGCTGATCTGGAATTCACTCTGTAGTCTCAGGGTGGCTTTGAACTCACGGCGATCCTCCTACCTCTACCTCCGGAGTGCTGGGATTAAAGGCGTGCGCAACCACACCTGGCTTGGTTTTGTGAACTTTTGTGTTTCAGCTCTTTCAGATTTCTTGACCTCTTGATTATCTCCTCTCTTTAGGAGGGAATATATCAATTCAGAGGAGTATGTTATACAACACTATTTAACATGACAGAGACTTTTATGGGCTGAATACACTTTGCATAATAAGATTAAATGAGACTTTAGGGGCTAGGGGCAGAATGTGTTATTGAAGAAGGATCAGGAGCAAGATAACTTTATATTGGTAGTCAGCCAGGGACAGAGGCCCAAGGAGAACATGGATGTTACCCTGCCTGCCTTGGCAGGACTAGAACCCAGGTCTGACTCAGTCTCACAATGGTTATAAGCACCAGTACCCAGCAGCAGCCTCCTGCTTCCTCCTCAGTTTAGAACTCCTGTAGGTTGGCCCCTTCTGGGTTACAAATGGGCCTGGCATGTGTATGTGTAAAGCTCTTGGTTCTCACATTCTCCTGGCTCCTGAATCTTCTGGCTTTTGCTTTGCTAAGCCTTTCCCGTCCCAGCTCAGCCTTGCTGGAAATGGGGAGGAATTTCTTTTCTATTGATGTATTTTTTTGCTTGCTTTTCCATGTGTGCTGTTCTGGGTGCTCTCTTGCCTAATCACGTGTGTATACCTCTACTTCTTGGTCTCCTCTATCCTCTGATTCCATCTGAAAACAAGTGCATAAGTCTCTCTGGGGAAGGGAGAGGATTTATTATTTGCATGGCTGTTTTCCCGACTGCTTTCTACATGTATTGTGTTCTTGGATGATTTACTTTGTGACATGTATGATCAATCTGTGTTCTGTCATATCTTTTGGCTTGGGCTGTCATGTTTTTCCTTCTGTGCATGCATGCGTGCGTGTGTCTTTCCTAGAGGCTTTTTCCCTCAAAGATGTCTCTGTGAAGGAGATGCTCTTCATCTTCCCTCCCCCTTTCTAGTTGGCCCGGCAAAGGAGAGAATTCTCTTCTGGCTTCTGCCAGCTAGCCTTCCCATGGATCCTAATTTTTCTTAAAATAGACATAACTCATGATTTACCCTTCTCTGAATCTGTGTTTCCATTTTTTTGTTAACTCAAACAAGAATCCAAAAGTTGGTATCCACAGCTTGGCATCTCCTGAATCTTTATGGAGTTTAATCCCTCTCTGTACCCTGACTCCTGCATAATTATGATTAAAATTGATATATACTTGTGCCTCAGTTTGTTTATTGGTGGAGTTGTGCTCTTTAATCATCATTGTCAACTAGACTTAGAATCACCATGGAAATACTCTTCTGGGTGCATTTATGTGTGTGTTTACAGAAAGGTATGAGTAGGAAAGACCCACCCTGATGGGGCTGGCATCATCATATGGTCTGGGATTCTGGACTGAAAGAAAGAAGCATTTTTAAAAGAGAAAGCAAGCTGAGAACCAACGTTCATCTGTTTCCTTAGTAAAGATGTAGTGTCACTGGCTGACTTGTGTTCCTACATTGTTTTACTACCTTCAGAGGACCTAGAGAATACCTTTCTGAATACCACTCTCCCAACACTTAATAGCTCTAATACAAAAATTCATTAAGAACTGCACCTTTTGGATTCAAGTTGCATTTTTTATTGGTGAAAATAGATGCTGAGAATTGCTTTGCTCTAATTATTCACAAAGCTGAAACTCTTCTAAATCTTCACAGACATGTTGAAAAAAAATCTCAGTGTTTCTAAATGTTGACTTTGTTTTGCATACAAACATAAATGTCTTAAAAACTGCAACTTAAGGCAAAACAAAAAATTGCTTCTAATATCCAGCCCTGGGTTATATATTATCTTATAAAAATATTTCCTCCCTGCAAACCATCTCTCAAAGTACTGGTTACTTTTAATATATATTCTCTTTTATAAAATAAGACCCTTTAGTTAATAATAATATTTGCTACTCAGTTCATATGAGAAAGTTTTCAGAGTAAGATGTTCAGTTTGTGACAGTTACAGAATTTTGGCTAAGGCACAAATTGAGGGGATTCAATAATGATTCTATGAACTAAGATAAGGTCGTTTCTTGGGAGATCCTTTGCCTTCGTTATCTTCATCTTCATCATCATAACCACCATCATTATTATCGTCTGAATAGTCCACTGAAGAAACCGTGTTGCTACAATGTGGCCTACTTGCACTGTTGTCATCATCAGAATAAAATGAAGAAAATTTAAAGTCATCAGAAGATGTTCTTTTTGGACTTCCTATGTTGTATTCTATTTCTTTTTCTTCTTTATGTTTCATAACAACATTCTTTCCCACTGATGGCAAAACTGTTTGATTTCCGTCCCCCTTAGGACACATTACTTTCTTGGCTCTCACCTTCATGGTTTTGGTGCATCTGCAATATACATTCTTGTATATTACAGAGTGTATTTTCTTCCTCATTTGTTTTTCTTTCTCTTTCTCTTCTTCATATTTAATCTTCAACCCTTTAAATGTCTGAACATATTCAACTGACTCAAAAGCTTGATAAAACTTTTGCACTATGTGTGAAACAAGAGATTTAATGTTTTCCACTCTTATCCATTCAAATATCTCAATAATAGCTGAATTTAACATATTGTACCGAGTTCCATTAAGCAGAAAAGCTTTCACAATTGGTTCAAAAAGATTTTTTTTGATTATATAATGATTTAAAAGTTCATCTTTAAGGCCAATCATCCCCTTCATAAAGCGAACAACACGCAGGGTCAGGAAAGTGTGTTTTGAATTCATCAGTACTAAGGCTTTTTTTAGCAAATTTTTTTTCAAGATATAGGTTTTCATGTAGATTGCATGATATTGTACACAAAATGTGAGTAGATCTAAAATTAATTCAAGTAGCTGTGCTGTTTGGTAATTATCAGAGCAACTTTTTTCCTTGTTGGGTTCACACATGTTATCTTCATTATTGTTTAGTGAGGTGGCAGCCAAAAGTGGTGCTATCAAGTTATTCATGCAATGTGTATAAAAGAAATTTAGAAATTGACTTCTTGCACATATGTCATCAGTTATGTCCATGTTTTCTGGATCAAGTACACACCAAATAATTTCCTTTAAATGAGTAGCACATGCAAGGTGAGGATCAATATCACAAGCCATTTGATCAATTACTTTGTTAATTATAAGTTCATTATCTTCACACTCCACAGCTTCTTGCATTGCATATTCTTGGACCATGCATGGATTATATTCCACTAGATAACCAAATATATCTACAGAAGCTACTTTTATCTGGTAATCATCCATGTTCATTGAAATTTTAAGTGTGGAAATGATTCCTAGATTTATCAATGTTTTCAGTAATGCATCTTTGTTTTGAGGTTCTAATGTTTGGAAAAATGCACAAAATTCCTTGAAAAAAAGTAGCAACTCAAGCCGTCTGTCATTACTGATAGTATAATCTGTTAACTGTGTAAAAAGTTCATACAAAAATGTTTCATCATTTTGTAGCATGGTAACCATTTCAGTTTTGTGGCACAAAATAAAGTTTGTAATATCGGAAAGAAGATTCTCTTCAAATATGGATGGTGTAGGCAGAAGAATGTCATGGATATACTGTATTCTATAGATCTGTTCAATTTTTTGCTTTAGTTCAGGATGTGTTATTGGCACAATTTCCTTGAGTTTTGCATTTTGCATCAAAAATTCTCTGTGCCTTTTTGGCTGGTTCAAAGCAGGATCATATTCAAGGCACCCCACCACATCCATAATACACTCATCAGAAAACATGATCTTAAACAGAGAAATGTTATTGAGAAATAAGATTCCTTTAATAATGTCATGCAAATAATGTAAACCTTTAGTATTCTGTAGGTGCTCACAAGTGTGGAATAAGTGCAGTAGTTGTTCAATATAATTCTCACTCTGCAAGATCACAGCCACATTTTCATTATGGCTATGCGAAGGAGAAACTGAAGTAAATAAATTGGCAAGTTTTTCAAGTGTATCAAGTTGACAGTTAGATGTCTCAAGCAGATTCCATAACTGTGGCATTTCATCAAATCTATATGATTCATTAGAAAAGTCCTCTGTGGATTCCACACTTGGATCATTACCCTGGACTTGGCATATGTCATCCCAGATATCTTGACAATCATCTGTGTCCTGGAAGTATAGTGCCATACCATGATTCTTCCCTTCGGACCAAATAATCAAATCCTCTTTTGGTTTCTGGTAGAGCACATTAGGATGGACTTTGGACTCTACAATCACAGAGTCATCTAATTCTGATTGAACAATCAGGCACACACCCTGGAGCCGCTCGATGTACTTGGATGATATTTGCCCTGTGCCTATTTCTCTCCACTGCTCATCTTCAATCAGAACATAGACTTTTACTTGATGAGGTCTGGCAGCCATGATGACTTCCAAGCTTGCCTCTCTGGGTCTTACCCTTACATCTGAGTTTGCCTTTTAGGGTGTGATCCTTGCACAGGGCCCTCAGCTGTACGTGCTCTGGACAGAAGAAGCTAATGCTGCCTTGGCAACAACTATGGCAGAGGTGGCGATTCTGAAAAATCGTAATACAGGACAGGAGTTCAGTAATGGTTACACCTGTGGTCGACATTAAGAGAGGGCCAAGGTTAACCATTGTCCAGAGAATGAAGGTGCTTCCCCGATTTAAAATATCCTCAACCAGCCTCTTTATTCCCTCTACGCACTCGAGTAGCTGTGCCTGTTTTAAGTTAAAGAATATCTCAGCTTTGGCAAGAATCTTGTGATTTTCCCCTCAGTTTTTCCTAAAAGAACTGTGCTTATGTTACAAATACTATACGGGTTAAAGGGAACTACTTCCTCTACCTTAAAAATGGAAGCCTCAAAAATACTCTATACCCGTTCCATAAAATATTTTGTCTTTCAGAAATATACTCACTCATAAGATGTATGATGATGGAGACAGTCCTTTTCGCAAATTCACTTTAATCATCAACGTCTTGGCCAACTCAGAACTTGACATCGTCAGGTTCCACGTTGCTAGATGCACAATGACGCAAGCACGCAATGTCGCACATGCGCACAAGGGGGAGCACATGTCGAGTTCGATTGCAGCATCAAATTCGATTGCTGCGGCTCAAAGCCCTGGCCTTGCGTTCTCTCTCTCTCTCAAAACAAACAAACAAACAAACAAACAAACACCTAAAACAAAACCCCCAAACTTGACAGTATATGTCAGTAAAATCCCATGCCAAACAAGCTGGTGTAGATGAATTATAGACAAGAGACACTGCCAGAATTAGATAAATGAAACAGGGTTTTCTCAACAAGGTTTTGCCTAGTTTTGTATTATTTGTTTATATATTTTGAGAAAAGATTCTATTCTGAAAGCGAGTATGTCAACCCCATTGCTCTATTCTGCTCAGCCAAAAGTTTTGTCTTTCATTACAATGGCTGATACATTTCTACAAATGTTTTCCTATGCATCAATGTATTGTTTATTATCGAGGAAGGACTTGACGTAAGCAAAAGTGTGGTTAAAGTCTAGTGTGGTGGTGTCTAATCCCAGTAATCCCAGCACTCGGGAGGCACAGGTAGGAGGATTGCTCTGAGTTCAAGGCCACCCTGAAACTACAGCATGAGTTCTAGGTCAACCTGGGCTAGAGTGAGAGCTTAACTCAAAGCATCAAAAAAAAAAAAAAAAAAAGTGAGCCAAAATTTGACAGGACTGAGTATTGATCATCAGAGATAAATTATTTTTTATCTTATTTTTCATTTATTTTCTTTCTTTTGTGATTCTGTGGATCAAATCTAGGGCCTTGGACCTGCTATGAAAGGATGCTCCACTAAGCTCGTTCTTCATAATGAACGTAATAATAACAAACCTTACAACTGATAATATTTGAATGAGTACTTATTTATGATTAAAAACAGTTAATAAATTGAATCTTTAGTATATTCAAGGCAGGCACCATGGCAAGAACTTTACATTTTACATAATTTCATAATCATCTAGTGATATAGCAGTATTAATAGTCCTTTTAGGGTTAGGGTACAGAGAAGTAAATAAATTGGCAAATGTCATATATTTAATAAATTGAGGAATTCTGATCTGGACACGTATTTCTAATTCCAAAATTGGTTTACACAGGCATTGAACCGCTACTGCCTCCCTTTCTTGGCATTCATCACACTCTATTTCACATTCTTCTCATCTATATAATTTGTAATCAACATTAAATAATCAAGGCAAGATGAAAGTCATACATTTCCTCCTTTTTAGATCCACATCTGTGTATAGCCAACTGAAAAATAGAAACTTGGATGTGGCAACTAAGATGATTTTTGATGTAACAGCAACTTCTGTAATTTTCTTTTCTTAAAAAAAATTTCCCCCCAAATGTTAACCCTGTTATTGCAAGGGAAAACTGAGAACTAGACTGCATCATATGCATTTGAAGTTGACTAGGCCAATTTTTAATAAGTGCTTCATTTTTCATAGAATTGATGAAGTGTGACCATTTGCAAAGGAAGAAAGAAAAAAATGTTCTACACCTCTCTTGCAATATAGCATTGAGAAGATTATATTCTGGAATATTCAACAAGACAGCGTAGTTAGAGCACTGAGGGGAGGTGAACGCAAAAGACAATCATTTATGAAAAAAACACAATCACTGCGGAATGGTTTAGAAATATTTAAAATTATGAATCATGTTTAAACATAATTAATATCTAATAAAAATGTATACATGTATAGTGAAAATCACACATTATTTCAGTCATAGAGAATTAATAATATAAAATATGAATAACTGTAGGCTAATTGTGCAATTTTGGTCTCTGCTGTGTTTATACTAAAGTCTCTTTCACAACCAATTACAATATTGTCAATTCTCTGAATATGCCCTCAGGTTCCATTCTATGAGGCACACATTCAGCACAAATCAGTTTTGCAATTTATAACGCTTGGAGTTTCCTGTAGGCCAATTAAGTTACCTTTATCATAATCAGCTTAACAAGGGTTTCTTTACAATTTAAAATAGCCTCAGGAACACAATTCTTACTGCTATATTTCTACAGCAGTTTCATTCATTTCCTTTCTTACTGTTTCAGGAAATTAGTTCTCTTAGCTTCATTAGTTATACCTATGTAAGATTACTGTTTTTTTGTTTTTGCTCTTGATGTTTTCCAGAGAATAAAGTAATACAAGTAAGCAAATACCATATTTCAGAATGTTATAATTTATTTTTGGTATGCATTATTTACTTTTGAAGTAAATTATCAGCTAGTAGTTATCTGAAGTCTATATTAGATCAATGGCAACGTGGAAAAAAATTTTTAAAGCTTCTGGGAGAGAAGCTCAGCAGTTAGGGGCACTTGCCTGCAGAACCTAATGACCCAGGTTTGATTCCCCAGTACCCATGTAAATCCAGATGCACAAAGTGGAACATGTGTCTGGAGTTTGTTTGCAATGGCTAGAGGCCCTGGAGTACCCACTCATTCTCTCTCTCTCTCTCTCTCTCTCTCTCCCTCACTCTCTCTCTCTCCTTGCAAATAAATAGATAAATAAAAATATTAAAAAATCAACTTCAACTCCAAAACTTAATCAAGTTAATGATTCAAACTCTTACAATAAGTGATGATGTCATGATGTAAGGCAAACCTTTTATTTTCCACATTCCCTCTTTGTTCTTCCTGTTATGAAATGCTCTCTCCTGGCCAAAAAAAAAAAAATCAATATTTTTTCCTGCCATATTTAACATAAAAGTCACAAGTTGTACTAGGGCCTTTCCAACTCATACATATTTGACATCCTTGATCTATCCGCACTCTTCACTAGATATCGTTTCTTCTTTCTTCTGTCTCAGTCACTCTGTGAGCATCCTTCATAGTTGTTCTTCCTATTTTGAACAAGAACATATCATTTTTCAGTATGGACTTGGCTTAGTACTTCATTCCCTTGAAAAGTTATTTAATGTCCTTTTTCTGTAGAGAGACCCTCTTGAAGCACCCAATTCAAACAGCAAGTACTTTCCATTTCGTTTCTCCATAGCAATCAGCATTTTCTGACCATTTTTCCTTCTTTTAACTCTGACTTTAGAAAAAAACACATCACTTACGTAAGGCTGTAGTTTTTATGTTGCTTACTTCTTTGCTTCAAATACCTGACACAGACATGGAACATATTAATTTCTCAACAATTATCTGTGGAAAACACATATAAATGAATAAACATTCTTCCTGGAGTATTTTTTTCTCACATAGTCATTGAGTAACCTCTCTATATAGGCCCTAAAAGCAAGGCAATAGTATAAAAAGGGTACAATTAAACTTTGCTTCCAGCTCTTTCATGTAATGAATAATTTTATCAGATTTTTTCTCCTTTAAAAGATGTAGCTTCTATTTTCCCTATTGTCCCAATCCTATGCTTTTAGGTAGTTCCCGGTTTATTAATGGTGACTAAGAAAACAAATCCAATATTATTTCTTACAATATTATTTTACAAAACCAAATAAAGCAACTATGCTATATAGAATCAGCTGAATATTATCTCCAAATGTTTTCAAATCATCCTTTTACAATTACGATTTTAAAAGAAATTGTTACAAACTGCAGCTTTTCTAACCACAATCAAGTATTGAGAGAATTCGATTTTGTTTTGCTTTGTTGTGGCAAAGTCTCACTCTAGCCCAGGATGACCCAAAACTCATTCTGTAGTACCAGGCTGACCTCAACCTTATGGTGATAGTCCTACCTCAGCCGCCTGAGTGCTGGGATTAAAGGCATGCACCACCATGCCTGGCTTCAATTTTTTAATATCAAAGTAGTCAATTCATTTAAAACTTCTGATAATATTTTTTCAAAGTAAGCTTATCATCAAAAGCAGAATTAAAAATATTCCCCAAATAGAGTTAGGGATTATAGTTAATTTATATAGTCAGCATCACAGATAAGGGGGTGTATGAAGGATTGGAGACATTTATGCAATCTTGTACATGTTTGAAAAACAACTGTGACCTGGTCCTTTCCAGGATGGTGTTGAATGTTAGCAATATAGACACTTAAACAGCCGTATTTTCAGCTGAAATATTCACCTTATTATGTATTTATTGCACTAGTATTGGGCTATAATCTTTCTAGGATCTCAGAGGTAAGTATAACATTTAAGATTCATAGGTCCTTTATGTTAGCAATTGTAGTTTCTAGGTAGTGTATTTGACTTCTTTTGAAACTCCAAATCTTTCGCTCACACTTCATAGATTTAAGTGAGGAAAGAAAAGGAGGAAACATTGTCTTGGCCTTATGTAAAGTTAAAGTCTGACTTTGAATGTCACACTTTCTTCATTTATTTTTCTATTTGAATAGTTGCTTTGAGAGCTATTATTTCAGTTTTATGTTTAATTCCACAATTTATAGACATCTTCTCTAGATATATCATGCTTTTTTTTTCTTTCTAATTTCTTACCTAGATGGTTGGGAAAAACAATAGCTGTCTCCTCATTAATTATCTTTCAAGAATACTGCTTAAGTGATAACAAGGACTATAATTTAGAATTTAAATCCTCTAATGTTTTGCTAAGAGGCAGAAATCATCTTAATTTATAAGTATGATTCTAGATATATTTAAATAATTAAGTCATTTTCATTTTTAGGTAACAGTTGATTTCAACATGCCATTTTAAATAAAGTTCATTTACTTTTTTAACGTTTAAATATCTTTATTTCTTTATTTGTAAGCAGAGAGAGATAGAAGAGAGACAGAGAATTGGCATGTCAGGGCCTCCAGTTGCTGCAAACGAACTCTAGATGCATCTGCCACTTTGTGTACCTCACTTTATGTGGGTACTGGGGAATCAAATCCAGGTTATTAGGCTTTGCAAGCAAGCGGCCATCTCTCCAACTCCAAGTTTATTAATTCTTAAAGAAACATCTTAAGTGTAATATACCTGACATTGTATAAGAGATCTTACTTGAGTCAGAAACAGAAGAAGATGTTTCCTTTATAAGAGGGAGTAAAATAAACACTTTGATTATGGTTGATTTTGGATCCATTATTATGTGTTTGAGGATCTAATTCATTTTATAGGAATACATTTTAATAGTAATTTTAAAATCATTTTTAATTTTTCATGGTTTTATTCATTCTGGACTTTATTTTATGAACAAATCTGGTATTGGCCCCATTCCCCTGGCGTTATCATCTTATATTACTTCTCCCCCACTCCCATTCCACTGAGAGCCCTCCTCAAGTAATATAGGCTCAGAAAGATAAACATCACATTTTCTCCCTTATATGTGGTTCCTAACTTGGACCAGCTTGAGTTGTGTGTAAGTGGCAGTAAGCATCAGTAATATTGACAGGGCACTAGAATGAAGCTAGGAGAATGTGGGGAAAAGAGAGGGAGAATAATAATATATTTTTTTATTTCTCTTTACTTATGAGAGAGAGAGAAAGAGAGAGAGAAAGAAAGAGAAAGAGAGAGAGGGAGGGAGGGACAGAATGGACATGCCAGGGCCTCCAGCTGCTGCAAAAGAAGAACTCCAGATGCATGCCACCTTGTGCATCTGGCTTATGTGAATCCTGGGGAATTGAACCAGGTCTTTTGGCTTTTCAGACAAGTGCCTTAACTGCTAAGCCATCTCTTCAGCCTAGAATATATTTTGACACTAAAATTATTCAAAAACTATCCAACTTTTGTTTAGTTACACATATGATGTTGGAAACCTTTAAGAGGTTTAGCCAGTATCAGTTGGAATGTCATGTAAAACAAAGATGAAGCTTTGTCATACTTCTTAATTTTTTACATGTAATTACTATATTGTTTCTGTATACCATAGGCACCTCTTAGGTATTATGTTTTCCGTGAAAGACATCATACAAAGCAATTGTTGATAAAAAGAGATTCTGCATTCATCTTCATGTCTGACACAATAGAAAATAATGTATTTGAACTTTTGCCACCCAACATTTTTATTAACCAAAATCTCTGTACATTCATTGCAAAAACAATTTGCCATGGTATTTATTATCAGGTGACCCTGCAGGAAAATGGTGAATAAGAGAAGTTTCTACTTTAGCCATTCCCTTTCCTTTCTCTTGTAGCTCTTGTCTGCAGCACCCAGAGCTGTCATGTTCCTTCCTACAAAATCATAATAATTTGTATCTTCCCATGAGTCACTTCTTCATGCTCCTCACCAACTCTTCCCCCCTCATCTTGCTCCAGATTGCTGACCTTGTTCCATATTACTGTGCCTCTATTCTGCTGTTTCCTTTCACCAGAACTCCATAACATTGTATATTTCATATGAAAAATTCTTTCACAGTTTGACTACAAAGTCATTTCTTCAAAAATACTTCTCTGGGGCTGGGAAGATGGATGGCTCAGTGATTACAGACACATTTTGCAAAGCCTGCCATCCCAGGTTTAATTTTCATGCCATTGGGAGGGCATTTGCTTATAGCAGCAAGAGGCCTTGGTTTATTCCACCTGCCACACACAAACACACTCTGACCCCCAACACATACACACATGCAAATAAATATGTTTTTTAAAAATTAAAAAGATAAAAAGCAAAATTAAAAATGAATACTTTTCTACCCATCCAATTTAAGCAGTCTCACTGTTCACACTTTCACTAACATAATCCTACTTTCATTTTAAAGAACGTTCTCCATCTGGAATTTCCTTGTCATTTGTGTAATATATTGTCTTAGACTGTCCCACTCTCATAACTCTGCCACCAAAGGCAAATAAGGGCTCTGACTAGCCATGCAATCCCCTTGCTTTGCTTAGAAGACATACTGTGAATGTACATGAAAATCTTTGTGTACTATTTTGGAAATATTTCATTATAAAACCAAATTAACTTCCCCTAATTTTATTGAAATCTGTTCACTTACTATCTGGTTCCATTAATCAGATATTTTCAGGTTCATTCCTGAACTTCTTTCTGAATGAGCACAATGAAACCAAGGTACCTGTGCAAGTTTGCACTGTGAGTAAACATCTGGAGCTTAGATTTGAACCCTGCTAGTCAGAATCGTGAAGGTGTTCATTCAAGATCTTTGCTACAAAAAAAGTCACCATTCTCTCTCGCGCACTCTCTCTCTCTCTTTCCTTTAAAGAAATCCTGAATCCATTTTCAATATCTGCATTACATATTTCCATATACCTATTCTGAGTTATCATCCCCATCTCTCTCTCCCTAATGGAAAAGTTGGGGGACATTTAGATATCAAGTGAGTCAACTTACTCACCTCTCCTCTTTTTTCCTTTTATAAGCAGTGCCTAGCTACCTCCATTTTTCTTTTTTGTTTATTTTTATTTATTTATTTGAGAGTAACAGACAGAGAGAGAAAGAGGCACAGAGAGAGAGAGAGAGCAGAGAGAATGGGCGGTCCAGGGCCTCCAGCCTCTGCAAACGAACTCCAGACACGTGCGCCCCCTTGTGCATCTGGCAAACGTGGGTCCTGGGGAATCGAGCCTCTAACCCGGTCCTTAGGCTTCACAGGCAAGCACTTAACCGCTAAGCCATCTCTCCAGCCCTCAACTCTCCTCTTTAATGTATTTTTACATTAAATAGAAATGGTGCCATTATTTTATTATTATTGTTCTCTAAATAGAGGTGTAAACTAACTTGAAATTTAATTTTCCTTGAACTTTCGAGGTTTCTGTTTTCACCTTCCAGTGCTAGGATTTATAGGTGTGTAATAACCAGGCCCAGTTTCTGCACTGCTGGGGATCAAACACAGGGCTTCATGCATGCTAGACAAGTAGTTTACCAACTGAGCTACATCCTTAGTCCAAGTTTTCTTACCGAATGCATTTTTTTTCTCCAGTTTTCCTCCATGACTCATAAAAGATATTTCTAAAAGGCTATATAGCCATGCACCCCCTTTTCATCAGTAAGGCCATTCTTTGAAAATTTTCATTATGAAAATTCATTTGGACATTATGATTTGCATTTGCTCATACTACATCTCCAGATGGAGAACCTCATTATGTCCTTATTTCTTATGAGTTTTATAAAGTGATTCTTCTAGGCAACACATATAACCATATGTCATGTATAGCAAGGACTAGATTACCAAAACAAATAAGATATTTCTTTGTTTTAATATTAAACATATCTGGGTAAAGAGATATAACAAATACCACAGATAATATTTTCTAATATAATCAAATTGTACTTCTTATTGCTGTTTCTCTTGAAAACCTCTGTGTTGTAATTTTTTCCGATTCTCTTTCCAGTGGCAGAGACAGAATGGGAGTTTACATACCTGAGTTACTTTCCTTTAATGTATGTGCCAATCTTCTCTGTGCATAATATATCTGATTTTAGTATTACATTTGTTATTTCTGTTGTAACTGACTAATAATATGAATTTTTGGTCATATTTTCTGTCTACAATAAACCAGTAACATATGTCAAACAGAAATATCATTCTAATATGTAACAATTTTAAATATCTTGAAAGAGTCCTTCTATAGTCACTCTAAAACTATATGTACCTAATTATGCAATTTCTGTGTTGTGGGTACTTATGTTTCCTTCAACAATATCAGCTTATTTTTTACTTTAATTTTACAATGAAAAATTTTTGTTACATTATATCAAGGTTGCTTTGGGAACATGCTCATGGAATCCATTGTCATTTATTAAGAGTAAGCAGAAAAGGAAAACAAAGAAAAATGATAAGGTGTATCCATTTCATATGGCTTACTGTTCATGCTCAATTGAAGCGCTGAGGGTATTTCAACACCTAAGGTTTCTGGCTATAAATTTGTCCCTAGGGTATTTTTAGTCATGCTAGAGAAATATCAACTGCTCAAGGTACAAGAAGTAATTACCCTACTCAGAAAATAGTTCAAAGAAAGATAGGATGATACCTAGTAAGTGGTATAGGTACTGAATAAACCAAAGTTTACAAAAAATGAAAAAAAAGGTGAATTTAATGAGTTCCATAATATAATAACACATATTTACTGTGTTTTTAAATTTTAAAAATAAATATACAGTGGCATATAGCTGCATTCATTTATATTAACATTTGGACCCATACTTATATTTTACCCACCTATAAATACATTACCAGACCCACATTTCTGTCCTTATTTGTATGTGTGAACGAGAGAAAGCAGGTTTAGTAATAAAGACTTCAAACACTAAATTATATACATCAAGTTGAAATTCAGGTTCTCTCAGACATTACTCATGTGACGTGGACTAGGTATCTGGTATATTAGGACCTCAATTCTAGCATCTTTGTTGGAGTAAAATCATTATATACTTCATTTACGTGTTGTGGGATTAAAGCACAAGAATGCTTTAAGAAATAAACATTTAAACATGTTGGTTCATTTTAAAATAGATTTGGTACTCTTCATTTGCTTTAAAATGGAATGAGTTTATCCAAGAACCTGAAATACTTCCGCTTTTACTGCTTAAAACAGCTAGGTTTATTAGGCACATATCTCAAGGCTTGTGCCTGTGAGTGGTTTAGAAATTTGAGTGAGCTTGACAAGAGTCAAAAAGAAAAAATCCACCTCCTTAAGTCCCTGGCCCAAGAACTGTGTGAGGTGAGGATAGCAAAGAGATCCACAAAAAAGGACCCATGTAGGGCTGGGGGGATGGCTTAGCAGTTAAGGCATTTGCCTGCAAAGCCAAAGGACCCAGGTTTGATTCCCCAGGACCCAAGTTAGCCAGATGCACAAGGGGACCCATGCATTTAGAGTTCCTCTGCAGTGGCTGGAGGCCCTGGTGCAACCATTCTCTTTCTCTTTCTCTCCCTCTTTCTCTGTAAAATAAATAAATAAATAAAATATTTTAAAAGGAGCCATGTAATTGATTCAGTGCTGATATGTTTTTGAGAAGGGATGGTCCAAGTTATCTTTTGGAGTATAGTAAATATAACGTTGTGTAATGATGGTGTGGTATGATAAATCTAAGCGCATGTTACCTACTTCTTTTTAAAAATCATTAATTAGGAAGTCTTTTCCAATTCCTATATCATGGAAATTTTCTCCTATATTTTCCTCCAATAGTCACCGAGTTTCCGGTCTTATATTGAGGTCTGTGATCCATTAGGACATGATTGTTGTGCATGGTGAGTTAGGAACAAAACCCCAGGAACACAGGATCTTAAACAATCACTCAACAAAGGGATCACATGAAGCTGAAAAGTCTCTTCAAAGACAAACATACAAAAAGCAGAGCCAATACATTACCCACAGAATGGGAGAAAATATTTGCTGGTTATCCAACTGACAGAAGCCTAATCTCTAGAATCTACAAAGAACTCAAAAACCTAAACAATAAAAACTCAAACAACCCACTCACAAAATGGGGTAAAAAACTGGACAGACAGTTCTCAAAGGAAGAAATACAAATCACAAACACACACATAAGAAAATGTTCATCATCCCTAATCTTCAGGGAAATGCAAATTAAAACAACTATGAGGTTCTACCGTACCCCAGTAAGGATAGCAAACATTAAAAAAAATCAAATGAAAATAAATACTGTTGAGGATGTGGAGAAATAGGAACCATCATCCACTGTTGGTGAAATGTAAGATGGTACAACTACCTTGAAAAGCAATATGGAGACTCTTAAAAAAGTTGACTATAGAGTTACCAACAGACCCAGTTATTCCCTTACTGGGAATCTACCCTAAAACCTTCAAACCACAGGCTAGAGAGATTTGCTCAACCATGTTTGTAGCAGCTCAATTTGTAATAGCTAAGAGCTATTTTTATTACTATGGCTTTGTAATATAGCTTTAGATCAGGTATGGTGATGCCTCCAGAGGTATTTCTTTTGCTAAGGATATGTTTGGATATGTGAGGCCTTCTGCATTTCCTTATGAAATTTGAGATCATTTTTTTCTATCTCTGTGAAGAACACTGTAGGGATTTTAATTGGAATTGCATTAAATCTGTATATTGCCTTTGGTAGGATTGTCATCTTCACTATGTTAATTCTGCCTATCCAGGAACATGGGAGGTCTTTCCATTTTCTCAAGTCGGCCTCAATTTCTTTTTTGAGTGTTTTTATGTTTTCATTGTATAGATCTTTCACTTCCTTGGTTAACGTTATTCCAAGGTATTTTATTTTTTTTGGTTGCAATTGAAAATGGGACTATGTCCCTTATTTCCTTCTCTGTATCTTTGTCATTTGCATATAGAAAGGCTACTGATTTTTGTGCATTGATTTTGTATTCTGATACTTTGCTATAGGAGTTAATCACCTTCAGGAGTTTTGGGATGGAGTCTCTTGGGTCGCTTACATATACAATCATGTCATTAGCCAATAGAGCTAACTTAACTTGTTCCTTTCCAAATTGTATCCCTTTTATTTCCTTCTCCTGTCTTATTGCTTGAGCTAGGACTTCCAGTACTATATTGAAGAGCAGAGGTAAGAGTGGACAACCATGTCCTGTTCCTGATCTTAATGGGAATTCCTCCAGTCTCTCTCCATTAAGTATTATTTGGGCCTTCGGAGCTTTGTATATTGCCTTTATTAGGTTAAGATATGAACCACCCATGCCAATTCTCTCCAATGTTTTGATCATGAAGTGATGTATCTTGTCAAAAGCCTTTTCTGCATCTATCAAAATGATCACGTGGTTTTTGTGTTTATCCTTGTTTATGTGGTGTATTACATTGACAGATTTCCGTATGTTGAACCACCCCTGTGTTCCTGGGATGAATCCCACTTGGTCAAGGTGGATAATGCTTTTGATGTGTTGTTGGATTCGGTTTACGAGGATTTTGTTCAGGATCTTTGCATCTAAATTCATCAGGGAAATAGGCTGGTAGTTTTCTTTTCTTGTGGCATCTCTGCCTGGTTTTGGAATTAGGGTGATTCCAGCTTCAAAAAAGGAGTTGGGTAGCTTTCCCTGTTCACCAATTGTTTGGCACAGTTTGAGGAAGATTGGTTTGAGCTCTTCCATAAAGGTTTGATAGAATTCAGCTGAGAAGCCATCTGGTCCTGGACTCTTCTTTTTGGGGAGGTGTTTTTATTACTTTTTCAATCTCCATGAGTGTGATGGGTTGATTGAGGTGATTAATCTGCTCTGTGTTTAGCTTTGGTAGATGGTATGAGTCCAAGAATTTATCCATCTCCTCCACATTATCCAGTTTTGTGGAGTAGAGTTTTTTGAAATAAGTTCAGATGATTCTGCCAATTTCACTAATGTCCGTTGTGATCTCTCCTTTTTCATTTTGAATTTTCTTAATTTGAAGCTTCTCCTTTTTTTGCTTGATCAGATTGGCAAGGGGTTTGTCAATCTTGTTTATTTTTTCAAAGAACCAGCTCTTTGTTTTGTCAATTGTCTTAATTGTTTCCTTTGTTTCCAATTCATTGATTTATGCTCTGATTTTAATTATTTTTTTCCTTCTGGAACTGTTTGGGTTGAATTTTTCTTGTTTTTCCAGTGCCTTTAGGTGGATGGTTAGGCTATTGATTTGGGACCTTTCTGTCTTTTTTATGAAGGCATTGAGTGCTATGAATTTTCCCCTGAGGACCACCTTCATTTTGTCCCATAAGTTTTGGCACGATGTGTTCTCATTGTCATTCAATTCCAGAAATTTTGCAATTTCATTTTTTTATTTCATCCACTATCCATTTGTTGTTTAAAAGTGTGCTGTTCAGTTTCCAGGTGTCATTGGGATTCTTGGTGGGTCTTTTGTTGTTGATTTCTAGCAATATAGCATTTTTATTTGATATCATGCAGGGAATTATGTCAGTCTTCCTAAATATGTGGAGGCAGTCTTTGTGACCCAATATATGGTCTATTTTAGAGAATGTTCCATGGACTGCTGAGAAGAATGTGTAATCTGTGGATTTGGAACGGAAAGTTCTGTAGATGTCCCTTAGGTCTAAGTGATCTATGGTTTTGTTGAGCTCTCTTACTTCCCTGTTGAGTTTCTGTTTGGATGATCTGTCTATTACTGATAACGGTGTATTGAAGTCTCCAGCTATGATGGTGTTGGTGGTTATTTCTGTTTTATTGTCAAGTAGATTTTGTTTTATGAACTGTGGTGCCCCTGTGTTTGGTGCATACAGATTTATGATTGTAATATCCTCTTGATGGATCGTTCCCTTGATAAGTAGGAAGTGGACTTCGTTGTCTTTTTTGATTATTTTTGGTTTGAAATCTGTTTTATCCAATATTAATATAGCTACGCTTGCTTGTTTCTTATTCCCATTTGCTTGGAATATGGTTTTCCACCCTTTAATCCTGAGGAGGTGTCTGTATTTAGTGGTGAGGTGGGTTTCTTGAAGGCAACAGATTGAGTGGTCTAATTTTTTGATCCATTATGTTAGCTTTTGTCTCTTGATGGGTGATTTAAGGCCATTAATATTTAGGGTAATGACTTTGAGATTTGAATTGATCCCTGCCATATTGTGATGGTATACGTGGGTGGGTGTTTTCATGGACTTTGAAGTTTTTTGTGCCTACTCTGAGTTTAGTTGTTGTGATCTGCTTCTTGTAGGCAATTGAGTTTGATTATTTATTTCTTTTCTGTGGAGAATTTCCTGAAATACTCTCTGTAGGTTTTGTTTTGTGTTCATATAATTGTAAAGCTGAGTTTTGTTGTGGAATGATTTTCTTTCACCATTTATTATGAGGGATACTTTTGCTGGGTAGAGTAGTTTGGGTTGGAAGCCATAGGTTCTTAGACTTTGCAGTGTTTCATTCCAGGGCCTTCTAGCTTTCAGGGTTTCCATTGAGAAGTCTGGAGTAATTCTGATGGGGTTACCTTTGAAGGTGGTGTGTGCTGTTTTTCCCTAGCTGCTTTTAGGATTTTCTTTTTGGTGTCAATGTTTAAAGTCTTAATGACAATATGTGTTGGAGAGTTTCTCCTTTGGTCCAGTCTGTTTGGAGTTCTATTGGCTTCTGGTATGTTGATGGGCCTTTCTTTTAAGAGACTGGGGAAGTTTTCTTCAATTATTTTGTTAAATAAGTTCTCCATGCCTTTGGTCTGAATTTCTTCTCCTTCTGGTATTCCAGTGATCCTGATATTAGGATCATTGCAATTTAATACACTCTGATAATTGGTCTTTTGATTGGGGAATTGAGACCAGTAATATTCAGAGTTATTTTTGTGAGGTTTGTATGAATTCCTGAATTCTTGCTGATTTTGTAGTGCTTGCTGTTTTTCTATTTCAATTCTTCTCTTCAATTCACTGTTACTTGAGTATGGCTTATTGTTTTCTGTGGTCTCATGTATTTGCTTTTCCTTCTTATCAGCTGGAAGGATCTTTTCAAGTAGTTTCTGTAAAGCTGGGTTAGTGATCATGTATTCCTTTGCCCTTTTTTTCTTCAATTTTGACACACTTTCTGAATGTAGTTGACTGAGTTGACAGTTGTCTTTCAGAACTTGAATAAAGCATTTCAAACTCTTCTGGCTTTTAAACTTTCTGATAATGGAATCTGTTATCATTCTGATGGGCTTATCTTTAAATTTTTTGTCTGTTTGTTTGTTTATTTGAGAGCGACAGAGAGGAGGGGGAGAGAGAGAGAGAGAGAGAGAGAGACTGAGAGAGAATGGGCGCACCAAAGCTTCCAGCCTCTATAAATGAACTCCAGAAGCGTGCGCCCCCTTGTCCATCTGGCTAACGTGGGTCCTGGGAAATTGAGCCTCGAACCAGGGTTCTTAGGCTTCACAGGCAAGTGCTTAACCGCTAAGCCATCTCTCCAGCCCAGATGGGCTTATCTTTATAGGTGACTAGGTGTTTTTCTCCTGCTTTCATTACATAGTTGTTGGTAGTTTAATTATGATATGATGAGGAGAAAGTTTTTCATGGTCTTGTCTGTTCAGTGTTTTTTTTTTTTTTTTGTATGAGAGAGAGCAAGAGTGTGATTGAGAGAAAGAGAGAAAGACAGAGGAAGAGAATTGGTGTGCCACGGGTCTCCAGCCACTGGAATCTTAACTCCATATGCTTGTGCCACCTAACAGGCATGTGAGACCTTTCTCCAGGTGTTGACATATGAGGCAGGGAAAACTAAGGGCTGCTATTGGGAGGTATTCTGGGCCTGTTGTCTTGGTCCTCATTGTTCTCCCCTTTGGTTCTTTTGGATTTTCAGGGATGGTGTGAGTTGTGAGAATGTCTTCTAAGTAGTTTTCAAGGCTAAGGCAGGGCAGGACAAGGAAAGGAGTAGCACTTCCCTGCAGTAGCCTATTGTAGCCTAATCATTGCTAATTACCAATATCTCCCTCCTGCTTCTCTGCAGGGGTATTACCTGGCTTAATAAATTCTGTATAGATCTTTATTTTTACTGAAAAAGAGCAAAAACAAAACAAAACAAAACAAAACAAAACAAAAACGTCTTATTGTGTGTTGTCTTGCTTTCCTCACCAGGTCCCTTTGGTTTGGTTCCTCTTTTGATATCTTAACTTCCTAACCATAAGAAAGATCCTTAAATAATATTTTTGATAAATAAAATAAAGTTTAGCAAATCAAGCACAATTTCTTTATCTAGTAACTCATTTTTCAAATAAAAAGTTAGAGCCTTTCAGTCTACACAACATTTATATTAGAAGATATATAATGTGTGTTAAAAAAGAACATTTATTTTCATGGATCTGAGTTTAGCAAAATATATTCTGTTGTACTTTGAAAGTAAAATGTTCTCCATAGGCCCACATGTTTGAACACTTGGTCCCCAGCTGGTGGCACTGTTTGGGAAGGTTGTGAAACCTTAAGGAGGTAGAGTAGGTCACTGTGGAGAGGCAGTGGGATTTTATGTCCAGGAACTATTCCTGTTCATCCCATCTCCTTCCTGTCTCTGGTTGCAATGTGATGAAATGGCCTACTTTACCTTTCCTGCCATGATGGAATGCATCCCTTTGGTAGAATAAGCTAAAAAATAACCTTTTTCTTTTTCTTTTTTTTTTTTTTTTTTTTTTTGAGGTAGGGTCTCACTCTGGTCCAGGCTGAACTGGAATTAACTATGTAGTCTCAAGGTAGCCTCAAACTCACAGCCATCCTCCTATCTCTGCCTCCCGAGTGCTGGGACTAAAGGGGTGCACCACCAAGCCCGGCAACCTCTTTCCTTTCTTAAGTTGTTTTAAATCAGGCATTTTCATCTAGCAGAATGAAAGGTAACTAATACAAATTCTCCCCCTCTGTAGAGTTACAACCACTCAGATGAGCATTCATATTAGACTCAGAACAATCAGAGTCTTAATCTTGGATTTTAAAATTTTCAGTGTGTCTTTTGAGAAAGACACCTAATTCTTTTGTTGTTATTGTTGTTTAATTTCTTTTGTGATGAGATTGGAATAATAAAGCTACTTATTATCTCAATAAACAGTTGTTCAAATAATGATATACTCTTTTTTCTAATTCTTATTGAGAACTCAGATATTGAACACATTCTTCATATTTTCATAAAGTTACACACTTATGTCCCCTCTTCACAGCCCCCATTCCACAGAGGACCCTTCTCAGTTGGGTCATAGGTAATCACTGTGAGATCATGAATGTACCAGTCATTCCCTGTGTGGGGAAAAATGCCTCAGAGTACACCTTCCTACCCAGTGGCTCTTAAATTTTCCCCATTACACCTGCCACTCTTGCAATGTTCCCTGAAGCTTGGAGGACATATTATTAAGGGTTGATGGACTTTCCTCATGAAAGACTGATGAATTTTCTTTAACTCAGAAAGCTCTGAGAAAGTAAAATAATTTGAGACATTCCACCCTACAGAAAAACCAGTGGTGGTTTCTCTGACTCATAAAAGATCCAACAAATCAAACATTATTGTTATTCAGTTACTAATCTTCCCCCACCAGACTGCACCTGATTCCTATTTCCTCAAATACCCTTATAAATTGAGTCCCTTCCCCTGCTGAGTGCTTCAGCCTCCATCCCACAGAAAGACTGGGGCCCCTTGCTGTGCTTCAATTAACAGACTCTGTATGTTGAGATTTAGTCCTATTTGCTTTTCTCTTTCACTTTCCCTACAGTTATAAGTCACATTTAGCATTGAGCTCTGTGCAGCCTCAAAGATTCTGCTTTAGGTGAGTTTACAGTCTCCTCAGTGTCTACTGTTATCTTCCTAGAGGAGGGTCTCAGGCTAGCAGTGACTGGAGTCATATTTAATCTACTACTTCCTCTGTAGTATTTCCTGGGCCCTGGTAGATGTGATAGACATGACTTATTTCATGTTAGGCAGCCAGCTTTCTTTTCTTATTATTCTTGTTACTCTTGTGTCTCCCTGATGTTTGTTGCTGTGGTAGTTTGAATATATGCCCCCATAAACTCAAGTGTTTTATTAAAATTTGTAACTTGGATTTCCAGCTGCCTGGCTGGAGATGGTGACGCTGGGGCAAATCCTGGAGTCCAGCCCCAAGCTGTTGAATGGGATAGATCTGAATTCCAGTCCAAAGGTATAAGAGAGAAGCCTGAGTTCTGGTAGGGTCCCTGAAGCTTGCTGCCCATTTGTGCTTGTTGCTTTTGGTGTTTGCTGGCTGGTGATGGTTTTTCTCTCTGCCTGGCTGTATGGAAGTAGCTTCTTCTGTCACTGATGAAACTTCCCCCTGGCTATGTAAGCTTGAAATAAAACCCTTCCATAAGCTGTGTCTGGTTTGTTTGGATGTTCATTCCAGGAACATGAAGCTGTCTATAACAGCTGCTATCTGTGAAAAGCAGATTCTCTAGCCAAGTGTGAGAACAGCAAGGATTTTAGAAGAGTTGAAGTCATTGATGTTCAGAGTTATAATTGAGAGAGATGAGTTAACCCTTGTTAAGTTGAACACTTTCTAGAGTATGGTTTTTATTGATCTTCAATTACTTTAACAGCTGTTCTAGTTTTGATTATGGTTTTTTCCCTCATGTAGTCTCTTGAGCATGTTTATTCTTCTCTTTTTTATTTTTATTAATATATTTGAGGGTGACAGACAGAGAAAGAGGCAGATAGATAGAGAGAGAATGGGTGCACCAGGGCCTCCAGCCACTGCAAGTGAACTCCAGATGCACCTTGTGCATCTGGCTTATGTGGGTCCTGGGGAATTGAACCTTAGACTGGGGTCCTTAGGCTTCACAGGCAAACACTTAACCACTAAGCCATCTCTCCAGCCCCTGTTTATTCTTTTTCTAAGTATGAAATATTCCACCCAGTATTCTCTATAGGTCTTAGTACTTACTTATTTATAAAGTTGGCTTTTGTTCCAGTTCTTTTCCTTTCACCTTCAATTATGAGGGATAATTTTGCTGGGTATATTAATTTTGTTTGGCAGCATTGGTCTTTCAAACTTTGAAATACTCTTTTCCAAGCCCTTTTAGCTTTTAGCATTTCCACTGAAAAATCACATGTAATTCTGATGGATTTATCTTTGTTAGTGATGACCAGAATTTCTCTTGTAGCTTTTAGTGCTCTCTTTTTATTATTTTTGTTGTTGTTATTTAGTGTTTTAAGTATAATATGATATGGCAAATTTCTTCTCTGGGTCTCTCTATTTGGTGGTCTATGTCTATATCTATCCTGTACCTAGGTAGGCCTCACTTTTATAAGATTAGGAAAATTTTCTTCTATAACTTAAAAAATTTTTTAAATTTATTTATTTGTGAGAGAGAGGGGAAGAGGCAGAGAGAAAGAGAGAATGGGCACACCAGGGCCTTCAGCCACTGCAAATGAACTCCAGATGCATGTGCCCCCTTGGGCATCTGGCTTACATGGGTCCAGGGGAATTGAAACAGGGTCCTTAGGCTTTTCAGGCAAACGCCTTAACCGCTAAGCCATTTCCCCCTCCCTCTTCTATACTTTTATTGAAGATAGTCTCTATGCCCTTGGCCTGTAGTTCTTCCCACTCTTGTATGCCCATGATTTGAATGTTTGGTTTCTTTAATGTGTAGTGGTTTAAATGTGTAGCCCCATAAACTGACGCTCCAATTCTGACTCTCCAGTGGGAAGAGCCCTATTGGGGAAGAGGTATGTCACTAAGGGCAGATCTTAGAGTCCAGTTCTAAGGTGTGTGGAGAACAATTTGGAACTCTTGACCGTTTGGTGCTTATTGGTGTTGGTGGTGCTGGCTATTGGTGGTATCTCTGCTTGGATCTATAGAAAGGAGCCAGCTTCTTCTACCATTCATAGTGTTACCCTGGAATTTGTAAGCCTGAAATAAACCCTTTCCTTCCATAAACTGATTCTGGTTAAATATTTTTCCCAGCAATGAGGAAACTGACTGCAATCTAAGATGTCCCTTATTTAGCCTCACATTCTGTTCATGCTTTTTTTGTTGTTGTTGTTGGTTTTTTGAGGTAGGGTCTCACTCTAGCCCAGCCTGACCTGGAATTCACTATGTAGACTTAGGCTGGCCTCGAACTCATGGTGATCCTCCTATCTCTGGCTCACAAGTGCCTGGATTAAAGGCATACACCACCACTCCTGGCTTCTGCTCATGCGTTTTTAAAGACTTGTCATTGATTTTAACCTCCTAATCTATTTCATCTGTCTTGTCCTTAAGCCCTGATAGTATGCTCTCAACATGATCTTTTGTAATTGTGAGGCTTTCATGGGAGCCTTTTAGTTGAGTTATTTCATTATTTATTTCCATTTGGGTTTACTTCATTGTTTATATCTCTTTATCGAGTTCAATTTTCATTTCTTTGTTTGACTGTTTTATTTCTTATTGACTATTTGGGTCATTTGGAATTAATTCAGTTATTTGCTCATTTTTTAAAAATTCATTCCATTGTCTATTGAGTTCTTTCTGTTGATTCTCTTCTAGTTCATTCAGCAGTTTGTTAAGGGATCCATTAAGTTTGCTGAAATATATTTATCATATTTGCATTTTGTAATCTTTGTCTAGAGTTTCCTCAGAGTAGTTTTCATTGGAGGCTTACACTATTCCATTAGGCATTCTTGATAGGCTTTCACTATTCAACTAGTCATCTTGACTTTTTGTCTTTTGTTATTCTTTTGCTCTGAAATTTGCTCACGTACAGACAACCTCTTTTTCTTTCTGAGAATGCAGCAATAGTGGCTCTGGGCTTTAGTGGGGCTTATGTTAAGTAGCCTGTTCAACCTTGATTTGGATGGTCATGGGCTAGCAATTTATCTGTCACTCTGGGATGGGCACACTGAAACCTTAGCAGTCTACTCTATGTGTAGGCAGTTTCCACAGGCATGTGGGATAGGTAACATATGGAGTGTGACCTTTCAAGCCAACTTGGGGAGGGCCTATTCTAGTTCCTCCTTCTCAGGGCAGTACTGGTTGAGCAGGCAGGGGAGTGGGGAGAATGACAAGTGGGCCTGATTTACAATTTAGGTGTGCACAGGCCAGAGAGGTACATGTGTGACTGAATGGGTAAGGGAGGTGGAGTGCTCACATGGACTCTGAATGGCCTACTGAGTTCCCTGGCAATTTCCCCACAGGACTTGGCTGGCGAGTGTGACCAGCTGGGGGAGGGTCTAATCTAGCTCTTCTTGCTAAGGGGAAAGCTGGCTTGTGGACCTTCTTCTTTTGAGATTAGACCAGGAAAATAACAGTAAATATAGTTTTGCACCTAAAATTTGCCACACAAATGCTGAAAACATTAGAGAATGCATTTCATGATCAACTAACAAGGTAAGTTGTCATAATATTTAAGTGCAAACAAGCACATTGTTGATGACTAGATAAATCCAGAATTAATATTTATGAAAGTTAAATCAAATTATTTTAAGTATCTAGTGTATATTTGTCAAGTGCCCTCTATAAGCCAATAAATTTTGAGGTGACTCAAAGGTGTATACTGAGATGAATAACCCCTACTTTCAAAGAGAGAAATTTAAACACTTGTAAGCTCATCATCATGAAGGTACATAAGACAACCTTAATGTATAAGGGGTGTCTTATCAGAGAAATTAATAATCATCTTGTGCACTAAAACATAGAATTATAGATTCAGGAGGAGGAATATCAAGAAGATAAAGATAGAAGGGACTAAAGATAGAAAATAAAAATGTACTAGATTATGTGACAGTGATGAACTTCAGAAAATGGGAAGGATGTTTAGAAACATGAACAGAATGTTTTCGTGCCATGAAGCTGTTCTACCAGAAAACTTCAAGGTAACTCTCAAGACTGAGAAGAAAGGTTTCAATGGACAAAAGTTTTAAAAAGATCACTAAACTGGTGAGATTAATTTCACCTTGTATGCCACTTTGCTCTAACTTCATCATTGTTTATTTAATATGTCTCTGTTTAGTTCCTGATAAACTCTACTAACATATAAGCAGATAAAGTTGTATTTCATAACTTGTAGGTGAGGAAGTTGAAAATTGCTGCCCTCTTAATTTTCTTTCACCACACATAGAATTTCTTCTTAGACAAAGCTGAAAGAGGACAACTTACAAAATTTTGTGTTCTTCTCTTACTTTTCAAATTTTAAATTCTTGGAAATGGTGGTAAATAGAGTCTATCTGCCTATCATTTATATTTGTCTGTATATCTATCTGCTCACTTTCCCTATCTACATATCTATGACCTATCTATGATCTATCTTCTAGGTATTGATGCAAATGAATACATAAGACATAAACTTCTGTTTTGTGGAGATTTACAACAAAATGGTGTCTGATATGGAGATATTAGGAATATAAATATTCCCCTTTTCTGAAAGAGCATGAACATAAATGGTTCCAGGAAAAAATAAAGAGAAAAAAGCTGATTTTCAGTGTTTCAATTTCTTTTTATTTTTTTAAGTCGTTATACTTGGAGTTTATTTTTGACCTCATTTTGTGCAGGCAATTGCCCAGTGTTCTACTGCTGACACAATGTACCTCTTTTACTCTATACTGGAACTTTTCCAAATTCATTTTTATGTCATAACTCCCCACCACTGTATTTATGGTATTCTGTTTATAGGACAGCAGTGGAGACTCAGTGGCTTTTAATAATTGGTGCTAAGTGTGATCATATACAGTTCACAAAAATATGGTTCACATCTTAAACTTCAAGTTAGCCTTCTGTACTAAATCTTTCAGTTGTACTGAGAATTAATATTCCTAGACTATGATATGGGTTGTTAATTCTCCAAGTAGGTATATGTGGCCTGTTTGCAACGATTCCACTGATTTCATTGAATTCACTCCCACCTTTGATTTTTCAATGAATCCCTAGTTTCATGAGTTCAATTTTGCCTTATCATTCTTTTACTTTGAGGGTAGATAGTTTTAGATTTGATATTCAAGAAGGTGTGTTTTTGTTCCTCTACCATTCTTAGCTCTTTGTTTCCAGGTGAGGCAGATACTACATAATAAAATAAATATTAGCAACCCCTCTTCTTTAAACAGTAGCAGTTCTAATTATGGGAAAGAAATGAAATTAAAGATTGTTTTAAAAATGTAAACTTCTTCCTCTTGTTTTAAAAGCATACTCAACTACAGAGTAGGTTTATGCATTAATTAGTGTCTTTTTGCTTGCCTGCTGAGAAAACATTGACTCTTGCAAGAATCATTTGATTTTAAGAGAAATGAAATATCTAAAGGCATTTTAGCTAGTTTTAAAAACTAAATATAAGGTGTCTCATCCTTAAAGAGCTAGAATTACTTTCTTTCTGTGAAAGATACATAATTTATAACCTAATGAGTTGAAAGGTCTTCTCAAAAGTAAAATTATATTATTGCTCCCTGGCGTATGATATTCACACTATCCTTTAATAACTCATTCAAGTTTATTTTATTTTAAAATGTTAAGCACAATATCTTCTTTTTAATCATGTCATTAGATGAATACCAAGATTCAGAGAAGGTAGAAATTACTAGAGTAAAAATAGAGATAAATCCTAGCTTGTATTCATAGTTGTTATGTTTTGGTTAGGGGAGAATTCAGTACTTAAAAATCAGGAATAAAAGCACTGTTTTTAGTTGATCTCTCTTTATTTCTAAGTCTGTCTCCTTCTCCCTCCTCTCCCTCTACCCTCTCTCTCTGTTTTTTCTTTAATGCTTATTGTAAGTAATCAAGTTATCATCTAAAAAAGGATTATATGTCAAGGTAGCCTTTGTCCATTCGCCAATAAGAAAGTGAGACCCTAGGTTAAATAATGACTTGCATCTGACTCTAACATCTTGTCTTCAATTCTGCATGTAGAATTGAAATAAATCCTCTGCAAGCAAAACTTCCACATGAGGTCACAGCCCTGGATGATACTGTGGTTACAGCTTGGAGGTCCTTGAGCCAGAGCTCATATGTAAAGTGTACGCAGATACCTGAGACAGAGATACTGTGAGCTAAAAAAATAAATGTATGTAGCTTAATGCACCAAACTTTAGGATAATTTGCTGTAGAGAAATAAATAATAAAATTCCAAATAAATCTTCACTACAACATGCATTTTATGTATTCTTGTATGTAAATGTATCAGAGTTCAGTGACAAATGTTATATAAATTAAACATTTATAAATATGCAATTTTTATATAGTCCCATGAGCCATTTTAAAAATCACATTGTAGTCATGTGAATTTATCACCAAAGAAAGGGGACACATTATTTTGAATTTGATGGACAATTCTTCCTTCTCTGCTGTTTAATTTTCGTCTGAGCTCCCAGGACTCATAACATACATTTTAAGTAAGAGATTTCTGTCTCTGCTAGAAGTTTATATTATCTGCTTTCTTTCCACTAAATGATAATAGTGGATCTTATATATTATAGCAGCAAAAAGATACCAAACAATTCAAGAAATAGCTAAAGAAGGTCAAATAGTTGCCAGATTAGAAATATTAAAGTTTCTTGTATTGGCTTCACCCTGCCCATGAACCAAAAAATAAAAATAAAAAAAACAAATCAACGTAAAATGGTGGGTAATTGAAACTGGAATTATGGCATTCCTTGCCAATGCACCAATATATGCTTATGCACCAATGTTAGATTTGAAAGCCACAGACCAGGTTTAGAGAAATCATTAGATTAAGTGAAGGAAAGAGAGTATAAAGAGCCCACTGGAAGGCAGGAGGGAGTGAAGCCTACATAGAGACCAAATTTGAATCATTTATAGGTTCTGAATGGGGGCTGAGCTAACCAGCCCTGACTCCAACTTTTAATATTTTTTGAACAGTATTTTTAAAAATGTTTTTATTTTTATTTATTTATTTGAGAGAGGGAGAGGGAGAAAGAGAGAGGGACAGAGAATGGACTCATCAGGGCTCTAGGCATGGCAAACGAACTCCAGACTCATGTGCCACCTTGTGCATCTGGCTTATGTGCATCCTGGGGAATATAACCTAGGTGGTTTGGCTTTATAGGCAAGTGCCATAACCACTAAGCCATCTCCCAAGCCCAACTCCAAGTTTTAGAGACTGAGTTAAACAATCACAATGCTGGGAACAGTGTTAATTCTCTCAGGGATCATTTTATTGTTTGTTTGTTTTTGTTTTTTCAAGATAGGGTCTCACACTAGTCCAGGCTGACCTGAAATTCACTATGTAGTCTCAGTGTGGCCTTGAACTCGGCAATCCTCTTACCTCTGCCTCTCAAGTGCTGGGATTAAAGGCATGCGCCACCGTGCCTGACCTCTCAGGGATCTTTATTCCTATCTAGGGATAGACTCAGGTTGTTTAAGGAAAAACAGATCTAGGGAACTCCTTTAGATAAGCAATAAGATGAAATCAGATCCTTCTCTTGCATCTAGCAAAGTGAAGATTGTAAGGGCAGGCTCAAGGACATTCCCTGCTTTTACTTTTGAGGCCTAAACACCGTATACAGCTTCATGCTTATGTGTATTTTTCTGACAAAAAATTATGACATCTATATGATTTTTAAAAAATTTTAAAAAGGCGCATAATATTTTAAGAGTATCTTGAACACACAACCAGATTATTTTAAATATGAGAACAGTTAATTGATTGGTAAAATTATTTTAAAATATTTTCATTCAACAAATTTATCAGGGACAAGGCTAGATATTGTAAATACACCACTAAGAAGACATTGCAGATACCTTGTTTAAGGCGAATGTACTTTAATAGAGAAACCTTTTCATCATGAAGAATTCTGAGATCAGAGGATTAGAGAAAGGTTAGGAGTATATAATAGGATGTACTAGTTAAGTACTCCTTTGTTCTGAAATATTTTCTCTTCCTTTGTTTGCTCTGTTTTACATGAGAATGGAGGATCTTGTAAACAATCTCAGTGTTCTTATCATCTGGCTTTTTCCTGGAACTGCTTAAATGAGCAGACGAGTGAGGGTCCAAAGACAGGTCAGGATGACCTTTCAGTCTCTGCTTAAGGTGAATTTACTCACAATGCCTCTGTCTGCTCCTTGGCCTCAGTTTCAACTGAGAAGCATGTACCTCTGAAGTAAGTATTCATTTGGTGGGTCCAATGCCTAACATCTGGGAACACTTATTTCTTTTAAGGACGTTAGATCAGCTCTAGTCATTAACAAGATGGATAGGGTTATTTATTTGTACATAAAGAATTAAATCTATCTAGAATATTTGATACTACAGGATATCCATCATGTGCAAAGTTTTATAGAGTTGGTCAATATTTTCATTTTATATTTGTCATTGCTGGGAATGCCACTTTGCATAAAATACCTAACATAAAATGTCAGACATATGTTTAGGGTTATTTTTTGTGTGGTATAGTGTTTTGCAAGTAAGACCACTGACAGAGTGCTGGGTAAAAGCTGATGAATCAGGGCCACACCCAAGAGGTTGAGATCTCTGAGTGCAGCCTAAAACTGTTTGGAGTGCCAGCTTTTATTGGAGAAAACCACAAGATGTTTATTGCAAAAATAAGACGGGAGTTAAACCACAGAGTTACATAAAGTTACCGTTAAACGAAGGAGGCTATTAGGAAAAAGTTACAAGGTATTCATTACATAGGTCACATAGGCAGAACTGAGGCAAGAAACATTCTATGCTATGTAATCACAAAGGTATTTAGAAACAAAGAGTTACATGAAGGTCATAGTACATTGCACAGAGGGGTCATCCCATTCCTTAGATAACAGAAAACACCTGCATTTTGCAATAAGGCCTGTGGTAACAATTCCTGAAACTTCTCCTTTATCTGTAAGGAAGATCAACTTGGGTGGTGGCCTCCATTATGTGTGCCTAAAGGCAAGGGCTGCACAGGAGGAAGTTTGACTAGGTCTAGTGTGTCCTTTCCCATTCCATTTTCCAATTTCAGAAATAATTTCAAGCCAAAATTAACTTCATATTTTTTAGGAAACTCAAGTCAGCAAACACAAGCAGCAATCTTTAAAAACAAACAAGTATTCTCACAAATAACAACCCAAGATATACTGGTTTGAAAGCTGGAGAGATAGCTTACCAGTTAAGGCACTTGTCTGCAAAGCCAAAGGACCCAGGTTTGATCCCCCAGAACCCACATAAGCCAGATGCACAAGGTGGCACATGCATCAGGAATTCGTTTACAGTGGCTGGAGGCCCTGGCATGCCCATTCTCTCTTTCTCTTCTTTTCTCTCCCTTTCTATGCCCCCCGTCTGTCTCTCTCAAATAAACCAAAATAAAAATATTTAAAAAAGATATACTGATTTGATCCTTATATGCTATAGAATGATGGTAAGAAAATACTAAGTCCTTATTTTTCATAATTAAATTATGATGTTTCTATAAAAGTAGAAAACTTGCTGGGCGTGGTGGAGCACGCCTTTAATCCCAGCACTCAGGAGGCAGAGGTAGGAGGATCGCCGTGAGTTCAAGGCCACCCTGAGACTACAGAGTGAATTCCAGGTCAGCCTGGGCTAGAGTGAGACCCTACTTCAAAACAACAACAACAACAAAAAAAGTAGAAAACTTAGTTTGGTAGTTGAATGAATGGCTCCCAATAGACTAAGGAGTTTTTTGTTGGTGGTGGTGTTTGTTTTTTTTTTTTTTTTCCGAGGTAGGGTCTCACTCTAGCTCAGGCGACCTGGAATTCACTATGGAGTCTCAGGGAGGCCTCGAACTCACTGTGATCCTCCTACGTCTAACTCCCAAATGCTGGGTTTTTTGTTGTTCTTGTTATTTGTTTGTTTGTTTGTTTTCAAGGTAGGGTTTCACTCTAGCACAGGCTGACCTGGAATTCACTATGTAGTCTCAGGGTGGCCTTGAACTCATGGTGATCCTCCTACCTCTGCCTCCCAAGTGTTTGGGATGAAAGGTGTGCACCACCACACCCAGCTAGAGTCAGGAGTTTTATTCAAGCTGGTAACTTGGTGTCACTGTGGGTGGATCCTAGGTCCAGCCCTGAGGTGTTTGTTACTGTGGGCTGATCTGAATTCCAGATTAAAGATATGCAGAGGGCTTGAGCTCTGCTGGGGATCCCTGGAGTATGCCTGCTTGTGGTGGTGGTGGTTATTTTTCTTCTTTTGCTTGGACCTGTGAAAGTGTGCCAGTTTCTTCTGCCATTATGCAACTTACCTTCTATCTGTAAGCTTCAATAAATACCTTCTTCCCATAAACTGTGCCTGGTTTGGAAGTTCATCCTAGCAACCTGAGGCTGTCTGTAACACTTGATACGTACAAAAAAAAAAAAAATACTGCAGTTCATAACATACAATAGTCTTGAATATTAGCAAAAGTGATGCAGGCAGCATTCATTGGTGTGACATGATGTCATGTGCAGTACAAAGTGTGCATGTTTGTTAAGAATCAAGGGTGCAATGATGCCCTATAATTCAACACAGAAAAGCATTACCAGAAACATGTTGGATTTATTATTGGTTGGATTTATAATTAAATGTTGTTTGTTAAACATTCAGAAAACTTTTACTATTATCAATTTTTAAAAAATATTTTTATTGTTTATTGTTTATTGTATATTTTCAAGCAGAAAGAGAAAAAGAGAGAGAATGGTTGCACCAGGGCCTCTAGCCACTGCAAATGAACTCCAGACTCATGTGCTACTTCTGCATCTGGTTTTATATGGGTACTGGGGAACGGAACCATGGTTGCTAGGCTTTGCAGGCAAGAGCATTAACTGTTAACTGCTGAGCCACTTATCCAGCCCAATTTTTTATTTTTCAAAATATATATTTTTTTAGTTATTTGCAGGAGAGAGAAGTAGAGAGAATGGGTGTTTCAGGACCGCTTGTCACTGCAAACCGACTCCAGATGTATGCACTACTTTGTGCATCTGGCTTTATGGGGATACTGGGTATTGTACCTGGGCTAGCAGGCTTTGCAAGCAAGTCACTTTAACCACTGACTCATCTCCCAAGTTTTAATTTTTCAAATTTTTTACTAACAGTTTTCATTCATGTTCATAGTATATTTTGATCATAATCTTTTGTCATTGCCTTTTGCTTTCTACCCCTATGCCCTTTCTTTCAAACTCAACCTTCCTCTATTTTGATGTCATTATTTTCTCCTCCTCCATCATCCATGGTAATATGTTATTATTATTGATTGAAAGATATTTATAAAATTATTCTTTAAGCATCTTATGAAACAATATTCTGGATTAGTTTTCATTAGATTTTTTTATCCCTCTCATTATGAGCGACAGAAAACAGACTGGAGTGGATATGATGAGGAATGAAGAATTGGATTGACTCATGAGGACAAGCTATCACAATTTTCAAGCCGAATGCTTAGATTGAAATGGATAAAAATAAAATTGCCATATGAATATCAGCGACATTGGTTTCTGAGTGGAAGAACAAGTTTAGTCATCACCAGCAGTACCAGCAGCTTAGATACTTGAAAATGATGAAGAAAAGGTATTAGTCAAAGAATGCATTACAGTATGGTAATAAAACTAAACATTATATATACATATATATATACATATGTATATATAATGTTTGGATATATATATATATATATATATATATATATATATATATATATATCATCACACATACACACATAGATAGATAGAGAGAAAGAAAGAGAGAGAATAAAAGTGATATTCCAGGGCAAGTGGTAGGAGAAGGAACATGGTTGGTGGGAGAGGAAGGGTTAAAGTGGGAATGATTGATAACAGTTTACTTTGTTGGTGATATTAAGTATCTTCCAAAATATCTGATATATGATCAAAATGTAAATGAAGAATTAGAAACTAACACATTTTGATAACTTGTGTAAAGTGACACAATTAGACGGTGGTTGACTTGGAACTTGTATCTGTGTGTGTACAATTATAAGGCTTTTATCCTTACCATATAAAAAACCATATTTAACTGCTAGATAAATTATTGGCATTGATATATGAATTTACCAACATAATAGTTTGAGATCCTCACTTTTGTCACAATTGTTTGAATTTATTATTATTGATTGAAGCATAATTTTATAAAATTGTTCTTTATGCACCTTATGAAACAGCATTCTAGATTAGTTTTACTTGGGTTTTTTATTCATTTTGAAGAAGATCTCACATGTAACCTAGGGTAGCCTCAAACTCACTATTTTGCTTCCACCTCCCATGTGCTGGGTTACAGGTCACCATATTTCTTTCTGTTTTATTTATTATTTATATACATAGATATATCTTAATTTAATGCTATTGGATGGACAACAATTTAATCCACAATAAGTATCTATCATCCTTGGTGGGATTTTTTTTTTTTGGCATTGACATCATTGTGTAATATTTTCTCCTTAAATGAAGACTAGACTGAATGACTTGCCTTTAATGTCTAGACAATGGCAAAGATGACAGGATATAAGTTGTGAGATTCTTTTGCAAAAGACCATCTACAATCTTGTTGAAACTTTCTTTTTGTAAGTTCTATTGCTTGCTAACTTAATGGTAAAGCAAAGTCACAAGTAAGATGTTCAAAAGAAAGGCCCCGTATGTCAAAAGACTATTTAAGGCCTCTGACATCTTGCAAAGAACCAGAACTTCAGTCCCAACCCATGAGAAGCTAAATCCTGCTAACACCCAGGTAAATAAAGGAGAAAGCAAATCCTTCCTGGAGAGCAGAGAATGATCACAGACTAGAAATATTCTATACTTAAGCCAAAGGATCCAGATAAGTCACACTTGAATTCGTGACACACAAGAAATGTAACATGGGTGTGGTTGCTTTAAATCATTAGCTTTTAGGATAGTTTTTGGATACCAATATGAAATCCATCAAACATTTGACAAATGTTTTTATATACTGCTGGATTTTGGTGGCATACTATATGACCAAGAGCCTGTGTTACAGTGAAATGTGCATTTAAATAGTTATCAAATAACTAAGACTAAGGTTTCAAGTAGCATTGTTAATTAAGGGGAAATGTAACTTGGTACAACCATTCTTTACTTAGCCTATCAATATTTGAGCAGAATATTGACAAAAAATCATTTCTTATTGAGGACAAAGAAAATTCATTTTATCACAGATATATAAACCAGTGAAAAAACTTTCATTCTCACTTTAACTGTTTGTCAAGAATGAGAACATGCCCATGTTAAGATATTTACAGGGTGAAAATTGAGAGTTTCACACAACTCTCTACTCCAGATCAACTTTATATACTCTTTGGCCTATGAAAAGATAAGTGTGGATTTTTCTTTTTTTTGTAATGAAGATTTTTTTTAGAATATTGTACTAGATTCCTAAGTTTGCTATAAAAAAGTACCACAAACTTTATGGCTTAAAGCAAGTTTATTTTCTTATGATTCTAGAGCATAGAAATTCAAAATCATGACCCACATTCCCCAACGAGGAGGGTCCCTGAGGAGGGGCAAGGACAGGGAGGAGGCTAATAATGGTACCAACATGACTTTATACACACTATATACATAACTAATATTAATAATAAATAAGTAAATAAATAAAATAATCAATAAAGGTACATTCTCCTCAAATTCTTTGGGAAGATTCTATTTTCTCTTTAATTTTGTCTCAGTTCTTATTTAATATTTAGGTTTTTGTTTTGTTTTGTTTTTTCAAGGTAGGGTTTCACTCTAGCTCATGCTCTCCTGGATTTCACTATGTAGTCTCAGGGTGGCCTCGAACTCATGGTGATCCTCCTACCTCTGCCTCCCAAGTGCTGGGATTAAAGGCTTGCACCACCACACCTGGCTTTTATTTAATATTTAAGAGTATTACTCATTAATGTCCACCACTCTCTTCACATTGTTGCCTTCTCTCATGTGTCATTCTTCAAATGGTATTCCCCTGTAAATTTGCATGTGTGGGCACAAATTTCCCTTTTCTTATAAGTACACTAGTTGTACTAGTGTAATGCCTCCCCATAAACTTGCATAGCATAATTTTATTTGTAAAGTTCCTGTTTCTTTTCTTAATATTTTTTAAATTTAATTTTTATTTATTTGATATATATACATACATATATATATGTATATGTATGTATGCATATATATATATATATATATATATATATATATATGAAGAGAGAGAGAGAGAGAGAGAGAGAGAGAAAGAGAGAGAGAAGAATGGGTGCACCAGGGCCTCCAGCCATAGCAAAGGAACTCCAAACGTGTCCACCACTTTATGCATCTGGCTTATGTGGATCCTGGGGAATTGAACTTGGGTCCTTTGGCTTTGTAGGCAAGTGCCTTAACTGATAATCCATCTTTCCAGCCCCAAAGTTCCTATTTCTAAATAAGAACACTTTAAGAGGTACCTGGGTTTAGGACATCAGTATATCATAATGGAGATATAATCCAACCTATGATAATATTTTCCCTTTGTCTTACAAGGTCATTTAAAATATCTGTATTTGGCTTTGTTACATCATTCGACATTTTCTATGCCAATCACAGAAATTTCCTTCTATCAGACCATACTTTTCTGAACTATAATTTTCTTCTATTCCTAGTTTACCTTCAATATTCTGAATGTTGTTCCCTTCAAGGGTGTGTAAACGATGCAGAAGCAGGTATCTTTATGTAATTTAATAAAATAATAGTTCTATCTTTAACTAAAATAAAAAAGTACTATCTGGTAAGTGAGAATGTTTTTACTTAATTTTATCTGATATTAGAATATAAAAATATTTTGAAATTGATTCCAATTTTAGGAGTTCTGATTATTGTGAAATTCTTCATTATAGTTTATGTCAGTATAAAGTAGTTAGAATACCAGCTTTATTTTTTTAATCATCTAAGGTTTGATTTATGTGAACTCATTCTAGAGTGAGGAAACAATACCATTACCCCAGACGTCCCAACTATAAAATTGTTATGCATTTTTTCACCAAGTAATGGGTAAACACACACACAAAAATTACTACTTTAGTTAATTCCTTTGTTGTAGTATTATTTTTAAAGCATTATTAAAATATAATTCACATATTCAATCCATCCTTTTTTTTTTTGTTTTTGTTTTTTTGAGGTAGGGTCTCACTCTGGCTCAGGCTGACCTGGAATTAACTATGTAGTCTCAGGGTGGCCTCAAACTCATGGCGATCCTCCTACCTCTGCTTCCTGAGTGCTGGGATAAAAGGCATGTGCCACCACGCCCGGCTCATCCTTTTAATATACATTTTTTACCTTTTTCTTACCACATTTGCAATATTGTGTTACCATTCCACATTCAGTTATACAGTATTTACATTACTCATAAAGTTAAAACTTTTACTGTTGATAGTTATTTTCCTTTCTGTGTCCTAACAACTATCCTTCTCCTCCTACCACTATCCCTGGAAAATCCCTTTTCTATATTTGCATATCTATCTATCATCTTTCTGTCTGTCTATCTAATCTATCTATCTATCTATCTATCTATCTATCTATCTATCTATCTATCTATCTATAATCTATCTATCATGATTTTCAGCTTTATTAACTTACTGTAATACATCCTATGACTAATACGTCTTCCTCATCGCTTCCAAGTCCTAAGATTCTGGTCATGATTATTCCATACATGTCCTACTATGAGTTTTATTTCAGTGAGATAATGAATTTTATGTCTTCTTGAGCATGGTTATTTCACTTAACCTAATATTCACTTAACATAATGTCCTTCAGTTCACTCAGATCATTACAAATGTCATAATTTTCTTCTATTGTGAATAATATTCCATTTTTCATGCATACCTGTATACTTGTCTTACACATTCATGTAATTATGCATATGTAGGTTAGTGCTAAAATTATGAGATTTTTTTTCAGCATGTGGATATATGTAGTATGTATGGTGTGTGTGTGTGTGTGTGTGATGTATATGCTTGTGTGTGCAGATGTGTGTTCCCATGTTAATGGTACAGCAGCCAGATAAGAACATTGGTGTCCCTTTTCCATCATACATACACATGTGTTTTCTTTCCTTTTTTAATATTTTATTTTTATTTATTTGACAGAGAGGAAGAGGGAGGGAGGGACGGAGGGAGAGAGAGAGAGAGAGAGAGAGAGAGAGAGGGAGATGCAAAAGAAATCTAGACACACGTGCCACCTTGTGCATCTGGCTAATGTGGGTCCAGGAGGCATTAATTCCCCAATCTCCATCAGCTGGGAAACTAGCATTCAGAACACCTAAGTTTATGGGGAAAACCTGAATCAAACCACTACATCCCATCCCTGTCTCTCATAAACTGATCACCATACACGAGGTAAAATGCAATGCATTCAATTCATCCAACTTTAAAAGTCCCCATGCCAGAAGCTGGGCATGGTGGTGCACGCCTTTAATCCCAGCACTCGGGAGGCAGAGGTAGGAGGATTGCCATGAGTTCGAGACCACCCTGAGACTACAGAGTGAATTCCAGGTCAGCCTGGACTAGAGTGAAACCCTACCTGGAAAAACCAAAAATAAAAAGTCCCCATAATTTTTATCAATTCCCATGTTGTTTATAAATCCCAATAGTCCAATATCTTTTAACTGAGCCATAATACCAAAAAAAAAAAACCCTCAAAATGCCCATAATGCATAATGGCACAGAATAAACATTCACACTGCAAAAGATGGCATTAGGTATAGCAAAGAGATCAACCAATACAAGATTTAAACAGGGAAAACATCAAACTCGGTAGTTCCAAGTCTAGCAACTCTAGTCAGTGACAAGTCTTCCAGTCTCACAACTCTAACCAGCAACAAACCTCTGGAGTTCCAATTCTGCCCCTTCAGCTAGGCTACTCTCAATCCTGGAAAACTTCATTTGGGGCCAGCAGCTTTCCTGAGCAGCCATCTCGTGGTCCCGGCATCTCCAGTGGGTCTCCACTGCAGTCCACCATCCATCCTCATGGCTCCTTCAGATCTTCAGGCAACAACTAGCAAACCTGCTACACACTGCCCATGGCAGTTTCCAAAACACAAGACCGTGTTGCAAATTCAATGACTCTCTCTTTTCTGCATTTCTTACATTCCATAATACCAGGTAGGCTGCCAATTTGTTAATCCATGACGGAATAAAGCAGACTTTGAAGAACAGGACACTCCTTCAGCATTCAGGCCCCTTCAAAAGACTGCATTCTTTCTGTTGTCTCAATGCAGGTCAGCTGACCCAATCTCAATGGTTGTAATATCTCATAAGATTACAGCTGAATGGGCAGAAATTTCAGCCCAAAGGTTTCATTTCTGTGCCATATCCCTCTGCTCACACTAGTCTGTTTCTACACAAAACAACCCTGTACAAATCCTCAGGATATTGGCATAACAGCAAGCCTCTCACACAAACTGATTTGAGCCCAGTCCAGGCAAGCTCTTTCTCACCCTCATAAGCCAAACATCATAGTCCATAATTCTTACTGCATTCAGGTCTTTCAACTTTGACCAGAATGCTCCATCAAGTTATACTTACAGAGCTGCAAAGCATCTCTTAGTTTCAAATCCTGCCACATTCCTTTTGAAAATCAGCTCCAGGGCTGGAGAGATGGCTTGATTTCCCCAGTACCCATGTAAGCCACATGCACAAGGGGTACATGCATCAGGAGTTTGTTTGCAGTGGCTGGAGGCCCTGATGTGTCCATTCTCTCTCTCTGCCTCTTTCTCTCTCTGCTGCTCTCAAATAAATAAACAAACAAAATTAAAAAAAGAATATCAGCTCCAAAAGGTTAAAGCCACACAGTCAGGTGTCCAGCAGCAATCCCACTCCTCAGTACCAACTTTACTGTTGCAGTCAGGTTCACATTACTGGCAGAAATCACCTGACCAAGAGTAGCTTGTGGGAAAAAATGTTTTTTTGGCTTATAGACTTGAGGGGAAGCTCTATGATGGCAGGGGAAAACACCGGCATGAGCAGAGGGTGGACATCAACCTCCTGGCCAACAATAGATGGACCACAGCAACAGGAAAGTGTGCCAAACACTGGCAAGGGGAAATTGGCTATAATACCCTTAAGCCCGCCCCCAAAAATATACTGCCTCCAAGAGGAGTTAATTTCCAAATCTCCATCAGCTGGGAACCTAGCATTGAGAACACTTAAGTTTATGGGGGACACATGAATCAAACCACTACACACATGTATGTGGGGCCTAGAGGAATTGTGTGGTATTCCCCTCTTTTCACTCATCCACTGGAATGGAAGTCTCTCACTCAACCCAAAGCAAACCCCAGAGATTACCCAGTGTCCACCCCGGAATGACTGAGGTTACAGATGTGTGTACCCACATCCAGCTGTTTGCATGGATGTTAGAGAATTGAAATGGGGGGGGGGTCTAAGGCCCACATTCTTATTTAGCAAGTGTTCTTAACTGCTAATCCATCTCCCAGCCCCCATGTTTATGTTTTAACATATTGATTTCTGTTCATTTGCAAATATTCTCAGTAGTGGGATTGATGCAGCATACTATAGTCCTATTTTCCCATTCGTTTGCATTTTAAAGTGATTATAGTGAGGAGAAAATTGCAGATTTTTGAAAGCGATAAGAGTCAGTAATATTTATTCCTTGAATCCTCCCACTTGAAGACAGAAATTCCAACTAGAATATATCATTAAATAATAGCCTATATAGACTTTCTTTAAAGCAATTGACATCACTGATAAATCTTAGGGCCCAAGAGTGGTTGTTGTTATCTCAGCCTTTCTCAGTATGGTTTTGTACTTTGAATCTGGCATATCTCTCATAAAGACTCATCTTGGCCCCTTTGGGAAGTGGTGAGAACATTAAGAAGTGAAGGACAAGGAGGTGGAAGTTAAATATATGGAAATATGCCCTTGAAAAAGATAATGGGACCCAATCATGTACTTCTCTGTTTGTCTCTTTTGCTATCCAGTAAGGATAGAAATGGTATTGCCCTGCTATAGCTGTCTCACCACAGACCTAAAAGCCATGATTCCAGTCTATGTGGGCTACAACTTCTGAAACTATGAATCAAAGTAAGCTTTCATTTTTGTAACATTATTGTCTCAAATATTTGCTATATTGATGTAAAGTTGGTTAATACACGACAGATAGAAAATTTAAGATTCTAAAACTTATCATCTCTAAGGTACTAGTCACAGGGTTTTCAGGAGAGTGGCATATTATTGCCAGGCTCACAAATTAACACAATTATTATATTTCATCTCACTCAAGTCATAATGGCAATCATCAAAAAAATGCTAATGAGAGTGTAGGGAGAGATGGACCCTCATCTATTGCTGGGTGGAAGTTCAAACTTACACAGACACTATAGAAATCAGTATGGTGACTCCTTAAAAAACTGAAAATAGACCTACCATTTGATCCAGATATACTACTCCTGGACATATACCATAAACACTCTTTACTACAGAGATACTTGCTCAATCTTGTCTGATACTGCTCTATTCATAATAGTTAGGAATTGAAATCAGCCCAAATGCCCATCAACTGATGAATTGATAGTGAAGATGTGGTACATATATACAATGGAATTCTACTCAGCACTAAGGAAAAATTGTACAATGAAATTTGCAGGGAAATGGATGGACTTTAGAAGTTATTAAGTGAGGTTACACAGTCTCAGAAAGACAAATGCCACATGTCTTCTGTCATATGTGGTTCCTAACTTGGAATAGCTTAATTTAATTGTAAATTGTAGTAAGAATCAATAGTCTTGGGTGGCAAGGGAATAGAATGATGCAAGAAGAGAGTGGAAACCTGAAGGAATGAGAAGAGGGGATATTTGACAGGCAAGTGGAGGGGTACATTATGGGGGTATGGGAAGGTCTTGGCAGGGACTGAAGTAAGGGAAGGTCAGGAAATTATATAAATCTAATGACAACATGAATCACAATCATAGAAACCTTCTTCCTAGTAAGCTAATTGAAAGATTTAACTCCTAATAAGGTGGTGGTGGGAAATAGCCTGGACACAATTGTCTTGTGGAGGGTGAAGAAAACTATATCTTAAATTTGCAATTCCAAGTATAAAAGTTTAGTTACATGCCAACCCCCATGATGAGCTGTTGGTCAAGGAGACCCATGCTGTCCCCAAAACAATGCAGACCATTGCCAAAGCACTTGATTACCCACCAGAGCTAAATGGTAAGACCTTATTGCTCGTGACACCACAAACTGCAGGCACAGGACATTGAGAGATCATGCTGGAACTGAGAAGGAAACCAGATCCCTGCTAGTTATCCCTCATGGTGATTGAAAGCACTACATGAGCTGCTGGGAGTTGATGGTGACAAATAGTGTGAACAAGCAGGGGATAATGCAAGCTGCAAAATCAATCAGCTGGGAAAGATATATATATGTAGGTAATAAGCTGCTCTCTGATTGGATATGAAGTCTTCTCATGGGAAGTAAATTCATACCTGGTATTGTGAACTAAGTCAGTATCCTATGGTTAGGAAGGTCAAAGGCTCTAGAGAGAAGTACCCACTGTTGTTTGGTTAAGAAGAGAGGGTATGATCACCAAAAAGTCTTTAGAAATGAATATTATTATCCTTTTGATTCATGCTGTTCCCTCTCTCCTGGTTGGAGAATCTGTTTGTGGGTGTTTTTTTTTTTTTTTTCACAAATGGCAGTGAATACTGGAGGAAAACAAGGTCCATTAATATGACCAGAAAAGGTATTCAACTTACTAGCATGAGAAGAGTCATGTCTATCACATCTGCCAGTGCCAGAAGACATTACAGAGGACGTGGTGATATAAACACAAGTGATCCTCTTAATGCTAGCCCAAAAACCTCCTTTAGGGAGATGGTGGTAGACACCGAGGAGATTAAAAACTCACCAAAGAGAAATTCAGTGGATACAGTGAGCTTAAAACTAAAGGAGATTTATAACATGCCTGCCAAGTTTCAGGAATCATTGAGGAAAAGGGACCAAAAAATTATGGGAAGGAATATCTTGAGGCATTGTCTGAGGATCCTCTGTGGAATGGGGTGGGGGAGAGGTGACATAAGAGTTTAACCTTCCTGGGCATGGTGGATCATGCCTTTAACTAGCACTTGGGAGGCAGAGGTAGGAGGATCACTCTGAGTTCAAGTCCAGCCTGGAACTATAGACTGAGTTCAGCCTGGGCTAGAATGAGACCCTGCCTCAAAAATACCAAAATAAAAAGAGTTTAACCTGATGGGAATATGACCAATATGTGATATATTCATGCAATGAAGGTTCATAATTAATAAAAATACAACAAAATAGATAAAAAACTAAAAGATGAAAATTCTATGTAATAATCAGGACTTGTTCCAATACTGTTCATACAGGTGGTTCCTATGCATAGAGCAAAACATGACATGTTGGGTCATTACACACAGAGACATTTCCTCCTACCCAAAACTAAAGGCTAGCCCTACAATGCATGACCCATATACCCCAACAAAGAGGGTCCCGGTGGAGGGGGGAGGACAGGGAGGAGGCTAACAGTGGTACCAACTTGAATGTATTCACTGACTACAAAAATAAAAAAAATAAAGAAAAAATAATCATTACCTACATTAGATTTTACTTTGGATAAAAATGTAGTTAAGTTGCTAGAACTGTTTTATTGTATTTAAACATTTTTTATTATTTTATATATAATCATCCAAGTGAATAAAGCAAAACTTGTGAAACTAGAAATATTCATTAAAGCTTTAAAAATTGAATGTCATCCAGGTATTGAAATGTTATATTTCATTTAGTTTATCATATGTTAGTATATTCTACTTGAAATTATCTTTTCAAAAGTTTAATATCATAATTAAAGTACACAATAAAATATTATCAACTAAGCTGTTTTTCTGTTAAATTTGCACTTTTGTTCACTTCTTCACAACTGTCAAATCTTTTTTACATGAATTGTTTCATCAGTTTTCATTTATAAAAGCTATGTATTTGATCGTTTGTGTAGGCAAAACTACCAACATTTTTACATTTTGGATAAATAAATTCGGAGACAAAATTATCAATATAGTTGTGCAAGCTCACTAAGGAATCAAATAACAGTGTCAGAAATTACTGTATAGTACAGATCTTGTATAGAAAGATCTGAATAACAGTATGGCATGCATGTGGATGTCAGGAGAAAAGATTGGGTATCCTCTTACTGCTCATCTATGTAGCTCCCTGAGACAGATTTCTCTCCTTCAACCTGGAGCTACTGTCAGTCAGTGAGCCCCAGCAATTTTTTGGTCTCTACCTGTGCGCTAGTGTTGCAGAATTGTGTGGCCATGCCCAGCTTTGCTTATGGGTTTGGGGAGTTGTCATCATTGTTAAGCAAAGGGCATTTAAAAAAATATATTTTATTTTTATTTATTTATGAGGGAGAGAGAGAGAGAATGGGTGCTCCAGGGCTTTCAGCTACTGCAAACAAACTCTAGACACCAGTGCCCCCTTGTGCATCTGGCTTATGTTGTTCCTGGGGAATTGAACCAGGGTCCTTAGGGTTCTCAGGCAAGTGCCTTAACTGCTAAGCCATCTCTCCAGCCCAAATGGCACTTTTAATTGTTGAGCCATCTCCCAAGTCCTATATATATTTCTTAAAACACAGTTCCTTGAAGTCTAAAAAATTCAATACTGTATGCTTCTCACTTCTAAGCATGTTTTATCATCCCTCTTTTTGTTGTGAATGTGAGTCCAAAAATGGTTGGGTGCATTCTTGGTTTTTATATGTTGTATTTTTAAAGGTATAAGACAATATTTTATAAAGAAAAATCTGCCTCTTTAGTTAGTGTCCTATGCTAAATTTGCAATGTACATCCCACACACTACTCTGGTTACAAAATAATTAATTTGATTCATGTGTTTAATTAAGCATGACAAGCAGGCTTTAGTTTTAAGTTAAGAAGGAAAAAAATATGAAAGAGTTGCCTTAGAAAAGCCTGGAGCATATTTTGCAGAGCATCTTGGAACAAGCAGTTTTAACTATAGACTTAGTCTATTCCTTTGATGACTTCATTAACAAGTCAAAATCGTTAGACCTAGAAAGCCTATGACAGAGAACACTGCAATAGCTAGATGTAGGACACATAGAATTTGGACTTTTTGATCAAATTATAATAAATACCTATAATTCAGCTAACTATGCCTAGAAAATTAAAAGAAAGAAATCAAGTGTCTCTTATTATTTAATTTTTGAAATATAATTTCCTCATCCTGTGTTAACTGATAAGATTTTTGTTTGTTTGTTTGTTTTACGAGGTAGGGTCTCACTCTAGCTCAGGCTGACCTGGAATTCACTATGGAGTCTCAGGGTGGCCTCGAACTTATGGTGATACTCCTTCCTCTGCCTCCCAAGTATTGGGATTAAAGGAGTGCGCCACCATGCCTGGCTAAGATTTTTATTTATAAATATTCTCATGAATTCAATGAAGACAATACATTCATTGTGTACTCATTCACTTTCTTATAGCTGTAGTATGTTGTATAAACCCTCTTTGTTGATGTTCAAAACCATAACTAAAATTGTCTTTAAAAATATTAATTAATTAACTAATTTATTAGACAGAGAACGGGAGCTCCAGGGCCTCTTGCTACTGCAATCGATCTGATCTCCAGACGCATGCGCCACCCTGTGAATCTGGCTTACTTGAGTACTGGCAAGTCAAACCTGGGTCCCTAGGCTATGCAAGGAACACCTGAACCACTAATCTATCTCTCCAGCTCTAAAGCTGTCTTTATGTTTTCCTGTTTTAAAGCAGTTATATTTTGTTGTAAGCAAAGTAACAAAAGAGCAGAGATTATCATGGAGATTTATTTGATTCTCAGTTTTAGTAACACTTTTTTTCTATTGATTATTTGTTTTTGATTATTTGTAGCTTTTATTTCTCTTTCTGTCCCCTCTTCCGCAAATCTGAGCCATGTTGGGTTCATATTAGGTCTGCTTCTATGTTGAGATTTTGGGTACCTCTCTGTCTCTGGAGATCTGGTTTGGTAGGGGTTGATTGTTCTCTGTGTCTATCTCCTTCACCGTTGTGCTGGTTCCCAGTTTTCCAAGAAAACAGCACTCTTGCATGTTTCCCCAATTATTCTTAGTTTCAGCTGGGGACCTTTTGAGGTATGATGGGGTGGTTCTCTCCTTAGGATCTGCATCTCTGTGAAAAAGAGAAGCAGATTCTCCAATGGAGAGTAAAGTTAGCACCAAGTATATGTGTTAACCATTGTTTTTTAGAGATAGTTTAGTGGAGAGTGGTTTCATTTTTGGATATGGTTCTGACTTGTTTTCCTGCTCCAGCTATGAGTTCTGTTCCATTGAGAAGATTAGTTAGCCATATCAAGAGCAGTTGGTTCCCCACCATGGCTGTGTGCCACCACTGCACTTGTGTGGGCATCACAACAAGTTATTTGCTGCTAAGTAGGTTAGACCATGCATTGCTTGGACAGATATTGGTCATTTTCCCCCAGTCGCCCATGTAGCACCTTCTGGCACTAGACGCGCTGACTGTCTGGGGACTGACTCCCTTCCAACTTCCAGCCATGCCATTCTAATTTGCATGTCAATCACATAGGGTGTCTTCAGCAGTAGGGTCTTACCACTAGCCTTTGATGGGTCATCAAGTACTCTGACAGAAATGTGTGTTTCTTTTAGGAAACTTTGTAGGTCTCTCTGGTCAAAAGCTCACTGTGGATGATAGCCATAGCCTCCCTTCCAGCTTCCAGCCATGTCGCTCCATGCTACATACCAACAGTGTACGGTGTCTTCAGCAGTATAGGGATAGTGGGGAGGGAGGGGAAGGTAAGAAAGGGAGGGGGGTACACAAAACTGGACCCAGAAGGCAATGGTACCATAAAACTCTACATCATAAAAGACAGACCAAATGGATGAACCTCCACCAGGCCCTTAGAGGGAACACCTGATTCACAAGGCCCTGGAGAGGGTACGACAAAAACTGTCCATTGTCTCCTCCTATTTCTGCTTCTCTCCCTCTTCTCTCCCATCTCTCTGTCTCTTTTATATCACTTATCCTGTTCTTCCTTCTCTTCTTGGGCACTGACCTGTAACTCCCGGTACCAGCAGGTGGTAATCATCCACAATGAGCTTTTGATCACAGAGACCTATAAGGTTTCCCAAAAGGAGACAGATTTATGTCAGAGCACTTGAGGACCCACCATAGGTTAGTGGTAATGATTTCTTTTAACTTCTTAATTTTTTAAAGGTGATAATTTCATACCTGGGCTGAATTACAGGAGGAATTGAAAGCCATGGACCATGAAGATTAAAGCTTGATCCTTGGGCTGTAGAGATGGCTTAGCAGTTAAGGCGCTTGCCTGTAAAGCCTAAGGACCCATGTTCTACTCTCCAGATATCACGTAAGCCAGATGCACAAAGATGAGGCAAGTGCAGGGTCACACTTGCCCACTAGTTGGCATAAGCATCTGGAGTTTGATTGCAGTGGCTGAGGCCCTGGTATGCCAATTCTGTCTCTAAAAAGTTTTTAAAATTCTGTAAATATATTAAGAGGTTGTAGAAAGCTGGAAATGACATTGATGTAAACAATTATGAATACAGAACTCAACAATCTCTCTTAAATAATATCACTGTATTTTATGGTTTTATAAATATTCATATTAGGGAGCAAATTAACTCTTACTTTTTATCTAATACCCTCTTTTTGTCAATTATTATTGTCATGTTACACATTTTATATTGAAGCCAGGCGTGGTGGCACATGCCTTTAATCCTAGCACTTGGGAGGCAGAGGTAGGATTGCTGTGAGTTCAAGGCCACCCTGAAACTCCATACTGAATCCCAGGTCAACCTGGTCTAGAGTGAGACCCTACCTCAAAAAACCAAAATAAAAACAAAAAAAATTATGTTAAAATAATCACACAGAAGCCCAATTATCTGTAGCTAGGATCCACATATGAGAGAGAACATGCGGCGCTTAGCTTTCTGGGTCTGGGTTACCTCACTTAGTATGATTCTGTGTGAGAAGGAAAAAACTCAGTACCAGAGGCCAGTAAGTTAAAAAGGAAATATAAAGGGAAGAGAAAGGAAGGGAGGAGGGTACTTAATAGGTTGGCATTGTATATATGTAAGTAGAAGAATAGATTAAAGGGGGTGAAAAGGCCCAAAGTGAGGTCAGGGGAAGAGATTGAGTAAAGGAAAGGTGGAGGGAGGGCTAATCAAAATCTAATAGGATATAAATAAATTATATGGAATCCACTGGTTTTGGACAATGGAACACTCAGGAGCCATAGATTGTTGTTAGAAAATTTTCAGTGCCAGGGATGGGATACCTTCCAGTGAGTTGTTGGCCATGGAGGTCCCTGATGCCCCCAAAACATTATAGGCCATTGCTGAGGCCCTTGGTTTTCCACCAGGAATAGGTGGTAAGACCCTATTGCTGAAGACTCCACATACTGGGGCTGCAAGGCCACTGAGAAATCCTTCTGGAACTGAGTTGATAACCTCCTCCATGTAGACCAGCTGACAAAAAGCTGGAAGAAGCCATTCTACATGTAGTTCAATGGGAGAAAGAGATACCACCAGTGAAGATACTCAATAGTGGACACTTATACAAGCCTTATAATTGTCCAGCCAGGCCAAATAAGCCAACGGGTGAATTAGTGGCACGTCTGTCATAGTGGAAACCAACTGCCCTCCAATTGGACTGGAGGCCCGCTCCATGGTAGGGAATACATCCCTGATACTGAAAACTTAAAACAGGGGTAGTCATGAGCCCTAGGGGTGTAACATCTGCTGATGTCTGGATAAATGTATATACTATGCTTACCAAACTGCCCAGTAAGCACTTCTCTTAATATTTATACCCTTATATTAACACTATTCTCACTTTGGGTAGAGAATCTTCTCTCTTCAGATGGCAGTGGCCTTGGGACGACTCAGAAGGTATCATAGTGCTGGAAAGAAGTGACTGGAGTACTGAGTAACATCTCGATCACACCTTCCAAGGCTCAGGGTCTAATGTGGAAGAGGTGGCGGAAAGAATGTAAGAGCCAAAGGAAGGGTAAGACTCCTTACAACGTGCTCCCTTCAGACATAAAATGGCCTGGATATCCATGACCTCATAGTGCCTGATACTACCTAAACAAGACCATCATAAGAGGAGGAAAAGATCATGACATCAAAATAAAAGAGAGACTGATTGAGATGGGGGGGGGGATATGATGGAGAATGGAATTTCAAAGGGGAAAGTGGGGGGAGGGTGGGTATTACCATGGGATATTTTTTATAATCATGGAATGTTAATAAGAATTGGGAAAAAAAAGAATCATGGAGTTGGAAAGATGGCTCAGCAGCTAAAGGTGCTTGATTGCACAGCCTGCCAGCCCGGGTCTGATTCTCTAGCATGCAAAGCCAGGTACCCCAAGTGGCAATGCGTCTGCACTACATTTGTAGTTATAAGAGATCCTGATTTACCTATAATCTCTCTGTCAAACAAATAAATAAAAATGCTTTAAAAATTAAAATGTTTTATCTTGTTTTCAAATAGAATTAGTTCAAAATATTAGTAAACCAAATAGTTTCATTTTTTCCTGACAAGTATGTGACTGGTTTTATATAATAATTTCATGCTTCTTAAATAATAAAGACAGCCAGTTTCCTCTATAATGCAAGATGGCAAGAAATTGTGTCAATACTAGAAAAAAAAATCACTGTATGTGTATGGAGACCTAAAGATGTCAAAAGAATTTTAAAACATTTTTCCAGTAATCTCTGGAAAGAATTTGTATTTCATACAATTAGATATTCTCAAGTACAAAAAGAATTTCTGACTGATAAGTATATTTTTTGTATATACATGTCGTATTCTTCAGAAAAAATAAAACTATTAATGTCCTTGAATGAAAATAGCATATCTGTTTCTTCAATATACCTTAATAATTACCAAAGGAAATGTAAATTTCTAGCAAGAAATTTAAGTATTTTATTAAAATATGAAAAGAATAATGATAAATTTATCAGTATTCACCTGTTTATTCATATTAATATCTGAAAACTTATTAAATAAGGTTAAAATGATAAGAATACATTTTCTTGTGTCCTTTTCGGATGTCTTTCACCACCATGTGAGCGTGAATGGACATGTCCATATTTTCACTTATTTCCATGTTTCAAATGAATTATGTCATCAATTCTTTCCAGACAACATCTAAAGTACTTATGGATATGTAAGCAAAATGTAACTGTGTTTGTTAAGGCGTGCCACATTCAGGGCCTGGGGAGATGGCTTAGCCTCTCAGAGGGCTTACTGTGCTAGTATGAAGACCTGAGTTTGACTCCCAGCACCCATGTAAAATGTCAGCTTGGTCTAGCAGGTCTGTAACCCCAATGCTGAGAAAGGCTCAGATGGGAAGATGGCTTAGGCTTGCTGCTTGAGCCAGTGTAAATGAAAAATGGCAAGGTTCACATTCAGTGAGAGACTCTGCCTCAAGGTAATAAGTCAGAAGAGCAATAGAGAATACCTAACATCCTTCTCTATACTTTATAAAAGTGCCACATGAAAGCCAGGCATGGTGGTGCACACCATTAATTCCAGCACTCGGGAGGCAGAGGTAGAAGGATCACCATGAGTTTGAGGCCACCCTGAGATTACATAGTGAATTCCAGGTCAGTCTGGGCTAGAGTGAGACCCTACCATGACAAACAAAACAAAACAAAAAAAAAAGTGCCACATGAGGCACAAGCATATGTACATATTTCTGTATAACACACACACAAAGTTGCCACATTTGACCTTCAGATTTTCATCTTCTGTTGATCCATATGCCTGTAAAAACAGTTTATGTTTTAGCACATTTTTATTTTCTCTGCAGCAGTTCTGTCTTTGTTGCTTACTGTGAATTCCTAAAGTTAAGCTATGATTTACATAAGACATTTCAACAGAAGGTGAAAGAAAGACTACTTCAAAAGTTTCATAGAAATCTATGGAAAATATAGTGAAATACTGTAATAAAGCTAAGACTAATGTTTTGTGTCTAGGCAAAACCATTAAACATTCATGTATAAATTCAAATTTGTTGCCATGTTGAAGTTTTAAGAAATAAAAATTCTTATTTTTGACATGCATAACTTTGTATATTTTTCCAACAAATTCTAACAAAAGTTAGATTTTAGAATGAGGAAGTACATCTATTATATACTTGTTGGGATGAAAAAGCCATATACTAAACATATTTGAATTTTTGGTAATGAAAGTGGAATGATACTACTAATGTTACATGTGAAATAGATTTCAAGAAATGTCATTGGAAAGATATCATTTGCTGAAAGGGAGCCATATATTTGATAAATATTGTAAATTTTCTAAATATTCTTATAGTGGACCAAACCCATTTAACATGAGATCCACTCATTTTAGAAAGTATTAAACATGGATTATTGTATTGTTAACTATGAGCAAGTATTGTGTAATAAGTATGTAGATTATTTTCATTTTGAATGAATGAAATTTAATAGCTATAAACAATACTTTCCCACTTCTGCCACCTCTGGGTATAGACAATCCTCATTCAGTTTTCTGCTTTGATGCATGTAACTATTATAGATACCTCATCAAGGTGGCATTATACAGTGTTGGCCCTATGACTCATGTATTTCACCTAGGGTAACATGCTTGTGTTAGGGTTCTCCAGAGGACAGAACTGATAAAATGATGTTCTTTCAGCATTTTTGTGATGACTGTCTTGAATTATTTGTTAAGTAATTTTTGTAGCTCAGTTATAAAAGGGTCCATTACTGGCGAACTATTTTATGTCTTTGACTTGACTAATTCTGTTTGTAGTTTGTTCTAAAGTAACTTTCCCAGTACCAACTGATCTCATACAGGGAAAGACCTTCATCAATCTACCTAGTTAGAAGATCTGGTGTTTCCAACAATCTCTGATAATATATCTTCTCTCAACTTGTCTATGTGGATAACTCATTGGCATAAAATTTTTATTTCATTTAATTGTAATGTTTTGCTCTCTCAGGTATCAGCCATCTGTACTAGTTTTCTGAAACAGAATAATTCTGCTTAGATTTTTTTTTCCTTTTTTCTTTCTTTCTGCTCTCTGTGGCTCTAAGCATTTAGAAATTCTAAGCCCCTTTGAAGTACTGATTAGGACCAGAAAGAATTTAATCCATTGGGCAGGTCCTTCTCCCCAAACCCAAATTTTGGATACATGCTCCACTGTTCTTTTTTCTTAGGTGAGACCACTGAGTGGCACCAGCATCTCTTTTCTGTCCTATGAACAATTTGGAGCATCACTACATTGCCCACATTTTCTTTTGTTCTCAGTATCTTATGCATATTCAGAATATTCCAATAGTTTTCCATACCACAAAACATAAAAGACAGAATCTGTTTGGTTAACCCCTAAAAATCTCAAACATTGCATGTATGTTCCACTCTTCTTTCTCTATGACAGTCTTCCAAGCTACGTCTGCTTCACTCTGCTCTCTCACAGGTTTGTGAAACAGCAGTAAACTTCCCAGCTCTTTCCATTCTTTTTCTTCTTCTTTTTTCTATCCATTCTTGATGGCCTCCAGGATTCTAAAATTTGCTCTGTTTCCCCAGATTGTGTGGAGCTGTGATCAGGAGAAAGGCTATACTCTAAGGCATTCTGATGGATATTCCTACAAGCTTTGATACTACTGGTTTCACATTATCTCAGTTTGCAGAATCCTTTTCATTGTTTTATGCATTTTTCATAAACGGAAATTGGCTGTGTGTCATTGTTGAATTTCTGTTTCCACTGGGAGAAGTAGGCTCTGCAGCTTCATCTACATTAATATTGCTGAGATATTTCTTGGTTATGACTTCTGAAATGGCATTAATATCATTGATAGCATTTCTATCAGTTACTTGTTCCTGGGACAAAATACCAGAACAGAAGCAGCTGAAGAAGCAGAAGAAGTGGGGAAGGGGTTTATTACATTTTTTAAAGGAAGACCACCATAAAGTGGAAAGCATGGTAGGTCCAGGAAACTGGAGTCACATTGTAATGCCCGCAGGGAAGCACAGAGAGAAAGCAAGAATAGGATTTGTGGCTGAGTTGTAAAAGCTCAAACTCTGCCCACAGTGACACTCTTCCTCCAGCAAGGTTCCACCTCCTGAAGGAATCACAGTCTTCCCTACCAGCATCACTACTTATGGTATAAATATTAAAACACATGAGTTTATGGGGGACATTCAAACCACCACAGCATTGCATGAGACAAGTTTGTATATTTCATTAGATTAAAAAAAAATTCCAGGTTAATATATTCATGACTTGTGCCACATTATTTTTGCATTTTTTATAGTTATATGTTTGAAATAAATACAAAGTAAACCTGTAAAACCATGGCTCCCTTCTGAGTCAGCACATACAATTCAAAGTCTAGATTCATGCTTTTATTTTAACTTGGACTTATATTTACATACATTTTAAGTTAGTTGAAATAATATCCATACCACATTCCACATATTGAGAAAAACAGTTCCAGATTGGCATTATAACAAATTAGATGTGAGTTTATAAAAAGGCAAGTTTCTTGAGATATATTGTGACCCAAGCAGATAAAAAGTGAAGGTCATTTAAAAATTGTTTACTCATGAAGTTGTGTTTAAATCAATGAATGAGCACATCTAAGTATTTCATTTATTTTCATGGTTCAAGTTATGAAGCCTTGTACACTGGCATGGGTGGTACGCATGTAATCCAGTTTCAGTGGTTTTGTATGTCATGGATTCAGAATAGCACACTTTTCCCTGTCTGTATCTCACCATCAACAGTGCTATGATTCTCTTTGCTATTGTATGTACTTGAGTAGAAAAGCATTAAAATGGCATACTATTTTCTGGATTGTACTTGATATACAAACATTTTAAGGAATATGTACTTCAAGTACCTTTAGGCTGTATAAAATTGAAGCAGAAGGTTTTAGGTGATTCACTTTTGTTTATCATATATAAATGCAAGTAAATGTTAGAGAACTGGATAAAATATATAGCTATCAACAGTACACATAATGTAATGATGTAATACATGAACATTACAAAAAATTTTAATTACATTATAGCATATATCTGTACACAACAACACATATACACAGACAGACAGAAATTGTGGCAAAACCTACCATTCCAAAAAAAAAAAAAAGCACAAAACATGTTTACCCAGAAATTTGGACCAATACCTGAATAGACTGGTCTATTTAATTTTATTTTTAAAGAAAAATTCACTGAGCATTGACATATAGCTGACAGATAAGGTTAACATGTCCACATGAACAGTGATGAAATAAGCAGTAGACTCATGATGAATGTTTGAAAGTACTAGCCTGTTTGTGTACTCATTGATCTTATCAAATGAGCAATGTGGAAGAGCAAGGCTTCTCACTATATTTGCATTGACTCTGCTAAATACATCCTGTATTATAAGAAGCATTCAAAGAGAACAGTAGGCTAACTTATTAGTCTTTACATTAATACTATTAATACTAGCTAACCTATACTTTCTATAATGTCATTATTGCTCCAATAACTTCTCACAAATATGATGGGTATAGTAATTACAGCAAAATTTTACAGATGATGAAAGCAAGACACAAAGAGGGTAGCAACACAGTTAAGTTTTGATGACATCATCACTGGAGGAACCTAGGCAATTTGTGTCCAGCGTCTGCACATTTACAAATTTAAATAAATGTAACACAAAACATCCTTTAAATTATTTAAATTATATCATAAATAAATATATATTGTCTATCTACCTGTCATCTGACTACCTATCTAGGCTGCTTTTTTTGCCTAAACATGCACAGAAATTTGCATGTCAGCAACTTAATTATCCAAAAGTTAATGATTTGTTTAAGGAATATTGAAAATGATCAACTTACTACAAAAAACACAGTCTCTAGAATCTACAGTCTAAAATAACCAAAGCAATACAACTCTCTATAAAAAATATGTTTAACAAGTTTGACAGTCAAATGTTACTGTGATTGGAATTACTAACTGGCTGTGGTTCAAAGGAGGCACTTTTTTCTGATTAAATAATGAAGTGTGGAAACACATCAAGAAAAAGTGTATCATCTTTGCTTGTCTTCATTATTCATCTTAGTCTTTTCACTATGTCCTCATGTTTGTCAGAATGTACTTTCCTCATATCATCTTTCATTTTGTTTTCCGAGGTAGGGTCTCACTCTAGCCCAGGCTGACCTGGAATCACTATGGAGTCTCAGGGTGGCCTCGAACTCAAGGCGATCCTCCTATCTCTGCCTCCTGAGTGCTGGGATTAAAGGCGTGCGCCACCGCGCCCGGCTCATCTTTCATTTTGTTATAGTATTAAATGTCATAATATTTTGATTTCTGAAAACACTGATCTTAATATTCTACCTCTTAAGGATTCTTTCCAAATGTTATTTTAATGTTGTTTTCTATTATGTGTGTGTGTGTGTGTGTGTGTGTACTTCATATTTGTTACTTCAATGCCAATACTACTAAATGTAAAAAATACTGAACTTTGGCTCTTAATAATAAATCAGCATTCTACTGAATTATTATTCATTATCCTTCAGGGAATAATGTTTGGATTTTTAAATAATACTTCTTTCTCCGTTTCTTTGAACTGGAATGCTTGATTCTTGTTAACCTATGCTTGCATTTAACTTATCATTCTTTTTAAATGAACTTAATTTCATTCCATAAAATATAGTGTTATGCATGGTTGTATCCAAGAAAAGGTAACAACCTGGTTTTCAAAAATGAATTAGTGAATGCAATTTCTGCAATCACTAATGCTGTTTACCAAGTGCAATGCCAAAACCCAATTTGTGGACCTAACATAGGCCCACTTTCCTTCCCTCTGATAACATGACTTGGTAGTGACAAGTGATATGTTGGTGTGGAGTCTGGAAAAGCTAGTACATGGGAGGCCATATTCCCCTGCTGAAAGCAATCACAAAAGTAAAAACAGTATGCCTGTATCTATCTGGGCCCCTGCTTACTGACAATACAAAAATTCATATATACCTCATATGTGCAAAAATATACTTAATTTTGCTCTGCAACCAGGGAATGTTTTGAACACAGTTAATCTTGCTCATCCTTAATTATATTGGAGTTTTTTCAGACAGTATGGGACCCCTGTAATAAAGCCCTAAAATAGACTAAATTCAAGGCAGTAAAGGGCTATTTTTTTTCCTGGAAAATCAAAGGAATATGAATGACATCATACCATAGAAAAATATTTGGTAAACTCTCCATCTTAATAAGAAAAATTATATCAGATATCTTATAAACATATAGCTGGAAAGGAAGAGAGACAGGATAAATATTAGTAGTGAGTACTGGTTACTGCTGGTTTGTTTACATGTTGTTACAAGAAATAGATTAGCTCACACATTATAGGATAATTTAAAAGCAAGAATGAAAAAGAACATTACAATCTTTGAATTTAAGGATATGTAGTATTGAAAAAGCATAAGGTGTGGAATAAATAAGACTAGCTTCTTTGATTTTAAATCACACAAATCAGAAGAAAATAGTAGTAAATATGTTTTTTAAAATGTGAGAAAAAGAGACCAATTTTAACTTAGAATTGAATTGCATGAAAGGCCAGATTAAGAATAGGTCATCAATCAAAATGGTGAAATATGAATGTATCACAGCAAACTTCTAAGCCTTATGACTGAAGTATAGGAAATAACAACATAATAGTACAAGAAATTAAATGCCAAGAGATAGTCAAAAAACCCAAACCTCAAGAATCAAGAGCAAATGGAACAAGATATCAAAAAAGATTGTAATATTGTTGACACATAGAGCTTAGTCAAACCAATTAATAAGATTCTGGTTTTTTTTTTTGGCAGAGTATGGAATAAATAAGCCTAACCATTTCAACTTTAAATGAAACTAGGTTCTCTAGGTTTCTATGAACAGGAAGCACTCTGTTACAATCTGGGTAAGTATTCTTTTTTTTTTTTTTTTTTTTTTTTTTTTGGTTTTTCGAGGTAGGGTCTCACTCTAGCCCAGGCTGACCTGGAATTCACTATGGAGTCTCAGGGTGGCCTCGAACTCACGGCAATCCCCCTACCTCTGCCTCCCGAGTGCTGGGATTAAAGGCGTGCGCCACAACGCCCGGCTTTGGGTAAGTATTCTTAAATGTCCAATTTAAATGTTATCAAAGAAGATAAAAATGGAAGCGCCTCTCTGAGATAGAAGCAATTTCTAATGGGGACAATATCTTAGGGAGCAGAATTAGAACCAAACAAAAGAACATTATTTCCCCACTAAATAGATGTTACCTGTGAGATCTTTAAGAAAAAAAATCATAGACCTGAAATAGACAAGAGATTTCTGTTTACTTTCCCAGTATTTTAAAAAATATTTTCTAAGCAGAAATATTTAGTTTACAGATCTATCTCTGGGTATATTTATTGGATATGGGCAGAAAACCCTCTTGGTCATAAGTTTTCAAATAAAGAGAAATCCAATCAAGACTTGATCTAAACTATTTGTATACCATCTCCTGGATTAGATACCTTGATAAAAAGGCACTGGAATTTAAATTTTAATGGACTACATTGAAAACCTTTGTTTGGCTTGTTTTGTAAGAACAAAGTAAACCCATGTTGCCCATAGGACAGAAACTGATGTTTCTGCCCACAACGTGGATTGCAGTAGTCATCTTCTATGCATTTTAGTAACTACTTTTTGCTTTCTAGGTCTAAAGTACTTGGCAGAATGACACTTTACATATTCATTGACTTTAGTTGCAGCCATATTAATTGCTTTGCAAATGAAATGACTGTGATAGTGACATATGCCATTCTGGGTGGAAGACTTAAGAAGTGTATGTTTTTGCACATATCATCATCCTGCATAGATGATCATGGGAGCCTGTGATGAGAGAGAAGATCTTGAGGTCTGCTTTTCTGAGTAACTCATTTTGCAGACACATTTTTCATGCAGTAATCTGTATTAGCCACATAGCATAAGCAAGGACTAAAAATTGTTGTGCTAAATTGCAAAGATTTGTTACATTTTTGTTACTTTATTACAGAAAGTCTATAATGTCTGATTTGAAAATTGGACAAGAAATGAGTACATGTGATGATCTATTCCTATTATGGTAACAAAGGTCATATAGAAAAGTTTTTTCATACACAAACAATAAAAAGAGAAGAATTGAGAACAGACTTTGAAAAATTTTTATAAAATAATCTGCAAAAATGTGTTTCCTTGATTTTAAATGCTTTAAACAGTAGTATCTGAGCAATAAAGGCCAATATACACACACTTGCATTTCCTTAATCAAATGGATATATACCAAAAATGACAAACAAAACCAGTATTTAAGGAAACACATGTGTTTACCTCCCATGTATTTGGGAATATCTCCTGGGCCCAATGAGCACAAGAGGTTTAGGACCCATAATGAGAAGATTATTTTCAAGGTATACTTGGTACAATCAGTTGTGCTTTGAAAGCACAATGGGCATTGCTTACTTGGATGTCTGTTATGAGCTGTTAATTCTATTCATAAAGGAAGAGCTACTAGCTAAATAAACTCAAATCTAACTCAGTTTTGCTATTTTCATGTGCATGTATGTTGTATATCACTAAGTTTTGAATTGTTGGTAAGGGAAGCCAGGGAGACCTTCAAAACAGACTGCAAGCTATTGCCAGTGCTCTTCGTTGCCCAACAGAACTGAACACTAAGACCCTATTCCTGAAAATTGCATATCTTTTTGTCTCAGGGTGTAGAGAAATCAAACTGAAATAAATAGAAGTATCCTCTTTACCAGCTAGCTCTCATAGTCCTGAAAGGTGCTGCACAAACTTCTGGGGAGGAAAATTCATCAATGACATCAACCAGCTGTGGACCCTGTGAGATACAATACCAATCTGCCAACCTTATCTGGTGCAATGAGTGGCATGAATGCTATTGGGGTAAGTAGCAGCTTCCTGATTGTATTTGAGACCTACCCTATAAGAGGAAATTAATACTTGATACTGGACAAAGGCCCAAGTCTGGGAAGGCCATAGGTCCTAGGGGAAAACCTGCCACTGAAATTTTGCCCAACAAGATGTGATATTACACTGCCTTTTAAAAGTTTATGACTACATTCACAGATTGGTGCTGCTGTCAACCTTGAGCAGAAAAATCTTGCTTATGGTAGCTTGCTTCAGTTAATGAAGTCTTATAACTGACCAATGTGATGAAAAAAAGTGACTGATGAGTGTTAAGATCTACATAGGGCATATGTATCACCTTTCTCTAAGATTCAGGGAACATGACCCAAGTAGAGGCAGAATATAAGAGTTGGAAGGTAGGGAGGATGGTGATGGAACTCTCTCACCTGTAGAAGACATGGCATTGCACTATCTCATAGCAGTTGTGGTTACCCACGTAAAATCTGCACATGGTAGGGCCTGTCACAAATCTGTTTTGGATCAGGGTGATTTTGAGTGCCCACATGTCCCTGAGGAACTAATGCATATCAATGGTTGTTGGACAAGGAAGAGCCATTTGCTTCAATAATCTGTCCACTAATATATGGGCAGAATAGGTTCAGCCAGAGTTGGAGAAGGTAAGAGAGAGTAATGGGGCTTTGTATGATTAAATTACTGTGGTGGCTTGATTCAGGTGTCCCCCGTAAAGTTATGTGTTCTGAATGTTAGGTCCCCAGATGGTAGTAATTTGGGAATTGGAACATCCTGGAGGATGTGTATTGTTGTAACTGGCTTATGAGTGTTCCCCTTGCCTTGGTTTGATACACTTGCCTGCTGATATTTTCCAGCTGATGTTGGCCTGGAGGTGATGCCCATCCTCTGCTCATACCACCATTTTACCCTACCATCACAGAGCTTCCCCTTGAGTCTTTAAGCCAATATAAACCCTTTCCCCCCATAAATTGCTTTTTGTCAGGTGCTTTCTGCCATTAATGAGAAGTTGACTATAACAATATTATATATACATATCAAAGAAAAATAAGAATATTTTTAAAATAAGAGTTTTTATTATGAACATAATATTTCTAGATAAATAAGTAGATAGACATGGATATAAATACATATATACATGTATTTCATAGAAATATCTACTGATATCTACTGAGCGGGTCCAGATGCAGTGACTGTCCTGTAGCAATGAGCATGCTTAGTATTGTAAAAAAAATCACATCAAAAGTCAGATCTTGGCTCCTAAATGCCAGTTTTTAATGAAGGGAATGTGGATTCTTTAGGTGCATGGCTGAAGGCTGGATTAAAAATGGAAGGGGAACAATTAGCCTGAAACATTATTCTGTGACAAAAGAGTAACAACCACTCAGAGACTCAGTATATATATTATTCTATATCCAGAAGGATACAGAAACCAATCCTAAGTGGTTTTCTGCAGCCTTACACAGGATGATTTGAGAATAAAAATAAAATATGATAGCAGTTAATTGTATTATGCAGAGTAAAATCCCCATCTATGTAGGCTTTAAAGTGAATAAAACTATAACTGAAAATGGAAAGCTTGCTTTTATGAATAAAAGATATGATGGAAATAGAGTATCACTGTATGGCAGCTCTCAAAGCAAGAGTTTATACACACAGTCTCTCTGTCTCTCTTTCTCTCTCTCTCTCCTGCTCTCATGTGTACACATGTGCAATTGCAAGTGCTCTTGGTTTACCACTAAAACTGAACAATAAGACTCCATTGCCAAACTTTACATACCTTCTGGTTGCAGGATGTAGGGAAAATAAGCTGAAACAAATAGAAGCCTCCTCTTTACTGACTAGCTTTCTGTAATCCTGAAATAAACCCTTTCTTCCCATAAGCTGCTTCTGTTTGCATGTTTGTTCCAACAACTTGAAGGTAACTGCAACAGGACCAAACCCAGAGTCTTATGCTTGCTAGGTAAGCATCTATCACTGAGCTAAATTCCAAATTCTAAAATAGGTATTAATTAAAATATCTATTTTATTATAAAGAATCATGGGAAAAATTACCTTTGCCAAATAATCCACTCAGCATGGTGGAGTAATTGCAGCACTGGGGAAGTGGACACAGGAAAATCAAAAGTTTGAGGCGACCTTCAGCATTGTAGCAAGTTTGAGGGCAGGCTAGGCTGCATGAGACAAGGTCAATATAAACCAGAGATAAACATTAACTGAAGTATATTCTGTAAAATAAATAATTTATACTCTTTGAAATATCAGTATGCTTAAAATAAAACTTGAGGGGGTGGAGAGATGGTTCACTGGTTAAAAGCACTTGATTGCAAAACCTGACAGCTGGGAATTGATTCTCCAGTACCCACATAAAGCCAGATGTACAAAGTGCCTTATGCCTCTGGCTTTCCTTTGCAGAGGCAGGAAGCCTTGGCACACCTATAATCTCCTTCTCTCTATCTCTCTTTCTCTTTGCCTCTTTTGCTCTCTCTCTCTCAAATAAATAAAAATAATTAAAAAAAATAAAGCTTGAAACAAATTTACAAGTTAAAAGAAAGTAATGTGGGCTGGAGAGATGGCTTAGCGGTTAAGCGCTTGCCTGTGGAGCCTAAGGACCCTGGTTCGAGGCTTGATTCCCTAGGGCCCACGTTAGCCAGATGCACAAGGGGGTACATGCATCTGGAGTTTGTTTGCAGTGGCTGGAGGCCCTGGCGTGCCCATTCTCTCTCTGTGCCTTTCTCTCTCTGTCTGTCGCTCTCAAATAAATAAATAAATAAAATATATAAAAGAAAGTAATGAGACAGAGTCGTAAAATTTAAATTGTAATCATGTATTGCTTCCTGGAATGGATATACTATCCTATGATGGATATTAAGCAGTTTATAATTTGACTATGGGTATTTAAGTAAATGCTATTATTTGTTGGAAAATATTCTGTACTTAGAGGCATTGTCACTAAAATGTATTTTAAAATTATCCTGAAAACAATTCTGTCAATCAATCATCTATCTATGCACAGATACAGATAATTATAGAACAATAAGCCCTCAAACATGATAAGTATTTCAGTAGTCTATAGCTGAGCTATATCTCTTGCCTTAATATTTAACATTAGGGAAATCAGAATAAGGAATATTTGGGAAAGTTTCATATTGTTTTTGTTCTCAACCTGAAATTATATGACAAAAATCCAAATTCAAAACTTTCTTGTCTTCCTATTTTGTCTTCTGATTACATTTTTACATCTGATATTGTTCACAATTCTCTTGTTAAACCTCTCCTTGAATGAATCCCATAATACTGAATCTGGTGATGCTAGGTAAACTTCAGTTGATTCTGGAGACATTGTTTTCCTCAGGGATCCTATTTCTTTAGTCTAAATTTTCCCCAAGTAATAGTATGTGGCTATTCTATGGTTTACATTGCTATACTAGGGATTCAGGAATCCCAAATTTTATATATATACATAATTTACTTGCAAGCAGAGAGAGAGGTAGAGAGAAGAGAAAGAAGGGGAGAATGGAATGACAGGACCTCCAACAGCTGCAAATGAAATTAAGATGCATGCACCACCTTGTGTATCTGCCTTTACACGGGTCCTGAGGAATCAAACCCTGGTCATTAGGCTTTGCAGGCAAGTGCCTTAACCACATAGCAATCTCCTCAGCACCCATATTTATATTTGAAGGCAGCATGTTTTTGGTTTTCCTGCTCTTTTAATCAATTTGTTACTGAATATCTTCATTTCAATTTGCCAATTAATCTCAAAAATATTCCAAAATGTAGCTATTACACTTTTTCGAACTCAGTAGCTGCTTCTGTGGGCCTGTACTTAATGGCATCAGTCACTACAGTCAAAAACCTTGTAGAATCATAAATTGTTTCTACCAAATTACATACTAAGAACATCTTAATTTCTCTAGTGTTTATTCAACCTGACAGACATTCACTCAACAAATATTTGTTTATATTCTGTACTGGGACTAGAGCAGTTAGCAAGATTTATATGGCTTTGTCTTTTGTTAATATTATTTTTAATTGGCAAATGATAATCGTATACATCAAGCTCAAGCTCAGCCTTTATGAAGCTTGTTTTCTATTGGGAAATGCAGACAATTATTATTTGTAAGTCCTTTTGCTTTTTATTTTTATTTTATTTGTTTTTCAAAGTAGCATCTCACTCTAGCTCAGGCTGCCCAGGAATTCACTATGTAATCTCAGGGTGGCCTTGAACTCTCAAAGATCCTCCTACCTCTGCCTCATAAGTGCTGGGATTAAAGGTGTGCGCCACCATGCCAAACTGTAAATCCTTTTCAACAAGTAAGAAGAATCTTTTCTATTACAAATAGCATACATATTCATTGTAGGAAACCTGTAAATTGTAGAAACAAAAGAAAAAGAATCAAATTACCCTATCACACTATTTTATGTTTATATTTTACACTTAATACTAAGTATAATGGCTTCAGAAAGCAATTACAGAGGCTGGGAAGATGGACTCAGTGGTACCATACATAAGATCTTGGGTTCAAACCTCAGTTTGTGCTGTCCGCATGTACACATAGATATATATGCACAGAAATTCTAATCTGACCTTGCCTTGCCACTTTTCTGCCTAAACTTCTTCATAAAACTTCCACTATCTTTAGACAAGCCTCTTAACACTTTGGATAGATTCAAAAATTATTTTAAGCCCTGTGCTTGTTTAATCAAAAGTGTTTTTTTCTGCTGGGTGTGGTGGCACATGCCTTTAATCCCAGCACTCGGGAGGCAGAGGTAGGAGGATCACCACTAGTTCAAGGCCACCCTGAGACATAGTGAATTCAAGGTCAGCCTGGGCTAGAGTGAGACCCTACATCGAAAAAACAACAGCAACAACAACAAAAGTGTTTTTTTTTTTTCTGTTGCTTTTTCTTATAGTGCTTTCATTCCTTCCTTCAGCATCAGTATCTTCTCAGTGCTCTTCTAGAGCCATGTGGATACATCATGATGCTGAATTGCTGTCCTGTTTATAGTCTCCTGAGACATCACTGCACCTGGAGCATACATATATCATCCACTTAAATTCAGATTTTCATTTAGCTCTCTGATTATTAATATTCTGAAGGTAATAGAAACTTGTTAATCTTGAAGTTTCTGGTGTTTACCACATGCAATTCATAGTAGGTATGCCTGAATCTTTATTGAAGTGAATAAATAAAAACACAGTGATGTTTTATTCTGTAAACTATGTAACAAAACATGTAGTATATGAGATTTTTAAAAAATTTTGTTATCATAAGTTGTTGGTGGTTTAAAATGATAATCTTTATGAATGGCTAGAATACAGCTTTCCCCAAAGAAGCTTACATCCAGGTATGATGGTGTGCGCCCTTAATTCCAACACTTGCTAAAATGAGGTAGGAGGACCATTATGCATTCAAGGCCAGCTTGGGCCAAAGTGAGATCCTGCCTCAAAATCCCACCATCAAAATGAAATAAAACAGATAAAATAAAAGCCCAAAACCAAAATGAAAATCACTTTCTACAAAAAGGTAGATTTATTCGTTTTTCAAATTTAGACTAATTTGACATTTTATTCACTGCTACTGAAGACTTGAGTCCAATTAATTGATTAACTAATTAAGAAGGCAATTAATTAATTAGTGGTGTTTTAAAACTTTCTTTTTGACTAATGAACTACTAGCTTGGCCTCAGGCCAAGACTGTGTTTAAAGTTAGCTACTTTTCTCATCTTCTACTTTTAGAATTGTTACTTCCTCTTTTAAAGGAAGCATTACATATAGCTTAATACTTCTGATTTCTGGATAAAATAGATTATTTTTAAGGAAATTGATGGAATCACTTCTAAGGAGTCAAGAATAGTATAGGTCACATTATTTTTGTTATATTTGGACATGAAAATAAATAAAACTTGGAGGATCTGTCATACTTTTCCATAAATGACTTGAAATTAAAAAAAAATTGTTAGGCAGAGGTAGGAGGATCACCATGAGTTCAAGGCCACCCTGAGACTACATAGTGAATTCCAGGTCAGCCTGAGCTAGAGCGAAACTCTACCTCGTAAAAACAAACAAGAAAAATGTTCTTGCATTTGTTTAATAAAATTGCTGTTATTTGCTATACCCTTACCCAAATAATAGTTCTTTTAAAAATATTAGTATCTTGGCTGGAGAAATGCCTTAGTGGCTAAGCGCTTACCTGTGAAGCCTAAGGACCCCGGTTCAAGGCTCGATTCCCCAGGACCTACGTTAGCCAGATGCACAAGGGGACGCACGCGTCTGGAGTTCGTTTGCAGTGGCTGGAGGTCCTGGTGTGCCCATTCTCTCTCTCTCTCTCTCTGCCTCTTTCTCTCTATGTCTGTCGTTCTCAAATATAAATAAATAAACAAAAAAATGTATTAGTATCTGTAGACTAAAACATTCACAGGCAGAGGCATTATATAAATAAAATACAATGTGGTAGTTTGTAAAGTTGGTGTCTACTGAAGATGTACATTTTAGGTTGAATGTACAGAGGAGAATTTACAAGAATAAAAACAACATGTAAATGTCAGCACAGAAAGAAACAGGGAATGGCTGGACATCTTCCTGCTGGAAGGAAGGAAGAGGACCACCTGAATGCAAAAAGAAGAATGGCTCTGTTTATTTTGTTTCCAATTATTTATTTCTATCGTTAATTATATTTTAATCAGATAAAGCACAAAAGTCAAGGAGGAAACCATGCTAGTAAATAATTTACATAAAATTTAATTTTATAGCCTGTGAGATATTTATGTTACTATTTAGTGAAAGAATATGACTATCTTGGAAATTTTAGTTAATTTCAGACAAGTCTGCTTAAAAGCAATGCAGCAAAATGAATTTAGAAACTAAATTAGGCTTTTTTACTTAAATATTATTTGAAAATAGAAGTGGCAGTACATGCTTGTAGCTGTAGTACAGGAGGTTGACAAGTTTGAGACTAGCCTAGGCTAGTTAGTCAGATCCTGTCTCAAAAAGCCAAAATAATTTATATTATCCCTTCCAAACTAATTGAAATTTCTAGAATCTTTGTGAGCCATTGATAATTCAATAACAAAGAGAGATTTCAAAACAGACTAAATTCCAATGTGGAAAGAACACCAGTGGAAGAACACAATAGGGGATTGCAGAGAATGGTGTCTGCTAGTTGAGATGTGTATACACATATCTCTTCACATTCATCTGGGGTATCTTTAGAAAGCAGGATGATTAATGTGCAGGCTAAAGAATGCATGCCGAGTTGTGAAACAGAGATTGGTCAGGAGAGGAAATGTCTTTTGGCTCATGCAAAAATGCTGAGGTATGAATGAGTATGGTATATTTAGCAACTGGTGAGAATTGATATATATTATGAGCAACATTTTATCTTATCTATTATTCTCAAAAGTATAATCTTCACAGCATTATTTCACCATATGATCATTTACTCAACTGCAATAATATTTGGAAACCCCATTTGTAAACAAATTATCTCAGAAACAGATGTTTTTTGATTAGTGTCTATACAGAACCACTTCCCTCCCTACCTCCTCAGATGATCACTGATGAGATTCAGGGAAACCCATAGAGATCACATCAGTACAGTTTGAAATTCACTCTGCTGTGTCATCTGGCCTATTATTATATGTTTCAAATTTCCCTTAAGAAAAACAAGCACAAAGTTCCCTTTAGTTTACATGATTGCAATCTAGAAATTGCAAGTTGAGACACCAAACAAATGTTTTTAATTACCTGTAGATTATAGCAGAGGTGTTTTTTTTCTCCACAACTGTTTTCAATTTCACTAGCTGTATCAATAAGAATGAATTAGATTATAGTGTTGTAACAAACAAACTCAAGCCTCTGTGGCTTGAAACCACAAAAATGTACTTTCCTCTCATTCTGTATGACATGGCTCAGCTCATTTTAAACACTCAGGATGCAATACTGATGAAAATAAATCGTACACTTTATGCAAAATAATTGAAAATCACTTATTGTTTAAAAACCTGTATAACAGAAAAGACATATTTCAGTTACATTCACATTGTATTGGTTAAATAAATGGATATATTTATGCAAAATATAATATTGACCAAATATAATCCTAAAATGTGCCTCCTTCCCTCCCTCCCCCTCTCTTCCTTCCTTCCTTTCTTTTTTTTTTCTGGAAAGAAGTAATTCAAAAGTTGTCAGATACCCAATAAGGCAAGTTAGCTTTGTCTAGCTATGCATGTCGAATATTGACATTGAGCTGTGGCAGATCCTAAGTAGACAAAATATTTTTTAAAAAGAAATACAGTTAAAGCCACATAGAAGAAATAATAACTACAGTGGTAGTTCAGTGGGAGCACGTTTCTCCCCTTGACCTGGTGAAAACCTTCTGTATTGCCACTCAGCCTTCTCAGCTACCGGGACAATAAGAAGCTAAAGTTAGACTGAAACTGTCTTTTCCAGGTTCTTGATGCTGCCCACCCTATTATGGGTATCTTTCCTAGTATACCCTAATTTTCAACTGGATATTCAATGAAACATGCATTAGGGTTCATATGTTTTAACCATATCTCTGTAACAATGCTTTAAGGCAATCTCTTATTTGTTATTTTTTTTGACAATTAAGTTATTAAAAGTTTTTTTTTAATCGAGCAACCATATTGTGTCCAGTTGTCTGCCTGTGGGCTTGTGTATTTGCATATGTACATGCATAGCTAGTAAAGTCAGTCTTGACAATGTACAAAAAATTATACAATACATATCTGGTGTACAGCTGAGCATATCCTGTTTTTACTTCTTAACTGTATGTTGAGATTGTCTTATGTAGAAGGCACTAGAGAGGCTTTGCCTAGATTGAGGTCTCTATCCTCTGTTAAAGCCCGAATCGCTCACCTGTTGTAACTTCTGCATTGCACATTGTTTCCTGCTATGCTAGTTGCTTTAGGCTACCAGCAAGGTTAATTGTGATAATTTATCAGTGTCCTTCAACTTGGAGTTGCTTTCATTTCACTCCTTAAAATATCTCTTCCTGGATACAGAATTAATCAACTGTACTACCAGGTCAATCAGTGATGCTACTTTGCTTCCTAATTACTAGTGCACTTTGTCAGTATGATACTGGAAGTGCCAGCGGCACTGAGCCATAAACCTTTCCTCTGTTATGCCTGTCTTTTAACTAATGCCCCCTTTTCTACTGAATTAGGAACATTACACAGGTCTCTTTTCCTTAGGGTTGAAGAGTATATTATTTTTCAAATGCCATTTTCTGCCTGCTATAAACAAACAATTTAATAGATATAGAGAATACCAAATTTACCAGATATTATTCTAAGGGTGTAATTTAGAAATGGATTGTATGTTGTCCCTGCCTAATGTTCATGGTATATGTTAAGAGTCCCAATTTAAAGAACCCAAAGCAGCCACATATGGCTTCTGAATTACATTCCACATTCTTTACTAAAAGAGGTATCCTGTCCTTTGAAGTGGTCTATGATAGGAATAGCTGTAGTATAAAAGTTCCTGTTATTAGAAATCAATTTTTATTTATGGAAAATGTTTTAAAGATTTATATGCAAATTGTCTAAGTATCCAATTATATTGAATTGTAATGTATAATTTTCAAGGAAAAGTAAAACAAAATCTTCAGTAAAACATGGAATTGAAGAAGAAGAAGAAGATGGGGGGGGGGCGGAGAAGGGGAGGATGAAGAAGACTAAGAGTAAGCTGAGGAGGACTAAAGAATATTCAGGACTACCTTGAACAAGGAAATATTTATCCATTGTTTACATTATAGGAAATAATCAGAGATCTTCCAATTTGTGCATAAGTTAAAGCTTGTAATTTTAACTTCTAAATGTTGGGAGAACTGCCACTTTTAGAAAACATTATATAAATCAATAATACCAATCTGTAGATTAGATGAAACATTAAACAGTAAGACCACAAAATTTGACATTTTTAAAATTTAGAAACTTTGTATAGACATTTCATGTGTTGGTACCATTCCCCTCCTCCTTGAGCCCACTACACAGGGCCCTCCTCAGTGGGGATGCTGGCATTCACTATGGAATTATGGGGTATGAGACACTTCCAAAATAATGATTTACTTTTTAAAAATATTTATTTATTTGCAAGCAGAAACAGACGGACAAAGAGAGAAGGGGGAGGAATGGGCCACACCAGTGCCTCTAGCCACTTCAAGCAAACCCCAGATGAACGTGCCACTTTGTGCATTTGGCTTTATGAGGGCACTGGGATATTATATCCCATGAAGTGAAGTCATTAGTTTACGCTGATATAATATGAAATATAATCTGTCATCGTATTATAATGGTTCAGATAATCCAATAACAATCTTCAAGAGAAGAAGGATGGGAGTCAGTACCAATTGCGTAGCTATGTGCCTGTGTCTGTAAGGTAACTGAGACATGTTCAAAATATTAGAAATTAGTGAGATACAGCCAAATCTGCAAGAGCCAAGAGGACAGAATCCTGTAACAGAAGGGACATCAGGATAACAATGGAATATAAGGAGTATGGGACTGGTGACAGACTTCATGAAGGTTATAAAAATGAAGCAAATCATAGAGTCTGTATATGTTTTCTTTTCAGATACAGAAAGTAATTGCAATAACTAATGTAAAGTTCTAAAGGAGTGAATAAATACTTCGAATCTACTAGTATCTAGGATAAAGTGCTGCTTTTGAGGAGTTAAAGCTGAAAAGTTGCATTTTGAAGGCACTTTTTTTTTCTTGTGTCCAGATGTCTACACTCTTTCTATAAAATTCTGTGACAGTATTACAGATTTCATCTAAAGAAGAGTCATTATACAAACTGAAGAAAGAAATGAATATAACGTATATGGATCAACATCACAATACAACCAGTCCAAATCCAAACACAAGGTCATAGTTTATATTTGCAGTGGAAAAACATCTTTGTTCATCTGGGGGAAGTTGTACCAGTGAACCAAGGCAAATAATTATTTGTATAATAGTGCCAGTGGGAAGTAGCATTATTATAGTGATAAATTGCATGCATTGGCATGCAAGAGCTATATAACTTCATTTTATCCTCTTTTAAGTCTGAAGTATATCATTTTACAGAAAAAACACACATTAAATCTGAGAAGTTAGCAAAATGATTTACTGCAATACACTACATATAGGAAGCAGTTAACTTTTCAGTTTATGAAGAAAAATTTTTGACCACAAGCATGTTGCAAATATGTTCATATGACACAAAAGAACTGCCATTCTTGCTAGTCCATTTAAAACAATGGTTTATAGCCATACTAACCTTCATTGTGGCTGGATTAGTTTGTGTTCCAAGGGTTTACCTTTTCTACATCTTCACCAGCATTTGATTTTTTTTTTTTAGTGATTTACATAAGTAAGATGGATTCTCTATGCAATTTTGACTTGCATTTCACCAATGATTAGTGAAGTTGAAATTTTTTCATAAAAGGAGGAAGAGAAATAAGAAAAAGAAAGGTACAAGGGATAAAGGGGAGAAATATGCTCAACATATATTCCATATAGAAATAAAATATAAAAAATAAACAACTAGTAATATATGTTAATGCTTATCCTGAAATATAGAGATAGCCAGGGCAAAGCATATATGGCTTGATAACTATTATTACTAAATAGATTTCATAGCTAATCAAGAGATTTAATATCATTGTCAATAAAAGAATGAATGAGGAAATGTTACTGAAGTCAATCATCAAAGTTCATTAATTTATATTTTGTGTATTTGTGTGTATGTGTGTGGTCTGGAGGACAACTTCAGGTACCATTCTTTAAGAACATCTTCTACCTTCTTTAAGACAGGGTCTCTTCTTGGCCTGGAATTTACCAAGTAGGTTAGAATGGCTGGCTAGCAAGGCCTAGGAATCCACCTGTCTCCTTCTCCCTAGCACAGGGATCATAGCTGTTTGCCACCACATTTTGTTTATTTGTAAAGTATGTTCTGTAAATCAAGCTCATATCCTTGTGCTTACAAGGCAAATATTGTATTAAATGTGCTCTCTTCTCACTCCTCCCACCAACATTTTTTTAGTAAAAAGTGCTATATAAATATTGCATGATTCAGGCAGCTTTTCACTGATTTACAGGTAGAACATTATCATGGTTATTATAGTGAACCACTCAAATTCACCCTTATGAACCATAGCTCCTATTTATCCAGTAGCTAACACAGTGTTACAGAGATATCTAAATGCCTCTCCAAAAATTACCCTTATGCAGAGAAGTTTGCAGTTTCTAAGGTCATGACCCCTCCCACAGGATAGGCTCCATACATTTACTGGAATATAGAGGATTTATCTCCTAGATTAAAAGGTGTATCATCTTCAAGGCTCCCTACAGCATTAGTTGGCTGATATCTCTGTTTATAAAATGAATATATCCTCTAATATCTATAATAACTTTATCACAGCTCATTGCCTCTTCCCCAATAATGATACACTTATTCCTCACAAATCCTAGAGTCACAGAAGCTGTTTCTTGCACAACTCATTGTAACATAATTGCGTTGTCAGGTATAGTCTTAGGAAGCAACTCCATAATGAGATTTTAGAAACGACCCATCTGTCGGCCAGCTGGCAGTGAGGACCTTATCACTTGTGTGGTAGGTGGGACCTGATAATTTCCTGTTGACTGAGAATACTTTAGGGGAATACTGGCAAAGGGAAAACATTAATGGACACAATGTCTCAGGCATGAAATCTGAGAGTTTCAAGGGAGGTAGTAATTATAAGTTTGTAGGAATATAATGGCAACCATGGGGATCATTGATAAAGCAAAGGAAAATACAGCCCAAAAACTCAAATTTTATTTTTACATTTTAAAGAATGATTGTACATAAAAGCATAAATATAAAGAGCACATTTGGCCCTAAGATCCTAAAAGATTTACTATATTATCCTTTGCAGAAAAAGTTATCAGATCTTTACATTAGGATAGTAGAAGAAGGATGGAGGTTATTAATGGCTAGTGAACAGTGAGATGTGGAAACCAACATGTCTCCAGAACAACCCATACTGGTACTCATCTCTTACAGCTTAGGGGCAGAAAATGGTGATAATTATATATAAGAGTTAGTTATTGAGACTGGGAAGATGGCTAAGTGTTTAAAGTGTTTGGTGTGTGAGTATGATGACCCACATTTGGAACCACAGATTCTATGTAAATCCAGGTGCAGTAAGTGAGTGCCTGTAATCCCAGCCCTGTTAAACTGAAAGGCAGATGGAGCCAGCTTGACATTCACAGCAGCGAACAACAGAGAGACACTACCTCAAACAAGGTAGAGTGTGAGGAGTGGCACTCGGGTTTATCCTCTGACCTTGACAGATGTATCATGGCATGCATGTACTCATATCCCCCCCAAATGCTTTTTAAAAATCTCAATTATTAGATAAGAAGAGATTTTTTAAAAGGTTAATTTCTCAAACTTAGGACTTTTACTACTCCAAGATTAAGGTGCTGACCATATATATATACATACATATATATATATATATATATATATTGCTGAGACTTCAGTATCTGGGAGATGTACATGGTGAGTTTTATTTTCAGTTTCAAGATTTACCATGATCCTGTTCAGTTCAAGTATTTCTCCATTCCTCTACTTAGAGGCAAGTGCTGTTACTTTAATTGAATATGCTGAAGAGATTTATGACATTTAAGACAGCATGTATCCATCTCAGGTCTCCTCTTTCCTTTCCTCCCAACTACTGCTCTAGTAACAAGGATCAATCCACAACATCCCTTTAGACCTGACAGAATCCACACATGACTATAATAATAATAAAAAATGTATTCAAGGGGCTTTCTGGAAATTAATGAACAACTATTAAGCTCTAAAGGACTCAATATTGTACATATCTAACCTTTTAAACAAAACAGACTCAGTCTGGGTTATGACATGAAAAATAGTTCAACCTTTACCATGCAGTAGCCAGACTTGGGGTAGTAGTATCAAATGTCTAGCTTTCTTAAAAATGTTTTCTTTATTTACTGCAAGGAGAGAGAGAAAGAGAGAGAGTGAGAGGGAGGGAGAGAAGGGTGTGCCAGGCCTCTATCCACTGCAAATGAACTCTATATGTATTCACCACTTTGTGCACCTGGTTTTACATGGGTACTGGGGAATTGAACTCAAATCCTTAAGCATTGCAGATGAGTGCCTTTGCCATTTCTCTAGACCTGTCTATCTTTATAAAGTCGCAATTAGATCTTTTTGCGTATTTGGTATGAGGTCCTTGATCTCATGAATACATTCTCTGCCCATTTTTTAAAAAAAATTAAATTTATTTTTTGAGGCAAGCAGACTGCCCCTTTTTTATGAAAGGGAGAGAGAGTGAGTAAGAGCGAGAGAGAGGGAGAGAGAGAAAGAGAGAGAGAGAGAGAGAAGATTGGCTGGCCAGGGCCTCCAGCCCCTGTAATTGAACTCCAGATGGGTGTACCACCTTGTGCACATGTGCAACCTTGTGAGCTTGTGTCACCTTATGAATCTGGCTTACGTGGGACCTGGAGAGTCAAACATGGTTCCTCAGGCTTCACAGACAAGAGCCTTGACTGCTAAGCCATCTCTCCTGGCCTTTTTTTTTTTTTCTTTTTTTGTCCGTTTCTAATAGCAAAGAAAAATAACAATAGTTCACATTTTTCTCATATAGACAACACTGTTCATTGATAATTTTACTTCCAGACTCTCTCAAAATATAGTCTAATATAACCTAGAAGACAGACAGCCCTCAGAATCATATATCAGGTCTCTTTATCACTGATAACATGTTAGATAGAAATGGAAGATCACAAACCTGAAAGTGCCTTTGAGACCTTAGTAAGACATATGTTCTGCTAATGGCAGGAGATACATCCCACAAAGATTAAGGACTTGCCCATCAATGGACATTTTTAGAATTGCAGTTGTCTGAGGCTTGTTGATATATCCTTTTCCAAAGACAATGGGGGAAAAGGTTTATTTATGTTCTGGACACAATGCATTGGAATACTGTCCTAGGTTAAAAGAAGACTTACAGGTTTAAGTAAGGCTCTTCAGCATGCTGAATCTCTTGCTCAAGCAATCATGCCACTTGAGCCACACCATTCAAAGAACCTTAATGTAGTAAAAGTATCTGCTTTGGAAAGTGATACAGTTTTCAAATAGAAAGAGAGGGGAGAGAGCGAGAATGGACACACAAGGACCTCCAGCCACTGCAAACAAACTTCAGATACATGCGCCACTTTGTGCATCTGCCTTTATCTAGGTACTGAGGAATCGAACCCTGATTGTTAGGCTTTCCAGGCAAGTGCCTAAACCACTGAACCATGTCTCCATCCCTATAACATTTATATATAGGGTTTATCGATGAAAACTTGCAGCAAGTGAAATTTACCTATAAGGCAATGATTCAGATGTGCCTGGTCATTCAATTGGAACAAAAAGAGAAGTGGTCTGGGATTATGTAGGTGGTTGCATGGCAACTATGAATGACTGAATAGACTGTTCAGAGTGTCAAGGCAGAAAACAGAGTCAAAGGTGGGAATAGAGTGTTCCGGTGCAAGGCATGTAGATTGGCATTGGAGTGATCACACAATGTGAGCATACTTATTTTGCATGTTGTCACCCAGGAGAGAACATCTACTATAATATATTCCACTCAGATGACCACAATCATACTGAATGACAAGGTCATTAGATTCTTGCCAAGTTCTGACATCAGTCATGTGTAATGACAGCACAATAGACTTGTGGAGTGAGGAGAGATGTTGGCTGAAATTAAGAAAAGGCAGGTATCTCATTCAGCAAGGCTCATTTAAGTTTTGTTGCTGCCAAATATCTGACCTGCCAGTTGAAGCAATTAGCACTTAACCCTTAGTAAGGTATTCTGACAGGTATTTGTTCTCAGCTCCACACTTCTCGTTTAGTCAAAACTCTACAGCAATGGGCAGAATTCTTTTATAGGGGACAGTGTTATGCTTTCTTAGTAGAAGTGTCCATAGGAAGATATTTCTACTGATTCTGGTTGCTGTAGTATTGATGAGAGGTGTGAGTTTGAGAACATGTGGTGGATGTTGCTCACTGGCCTTGTGTTATATACAGACTATGTTCCCCAGAGCCCTGGCAACTCTAATATCACATGTTTTAGATCTCCAGACCTGACATTCCCATTCTCTTTGAACATTCATATACCTACCAAGAAGATGTGGCTTGCCTGTCCCTCCAGATATTACCTCTCTTAAACTTGGTCCATTATCCCTAGCCCTGCAGAGCAGGTAGTTGGCCACCTACCAGTGAGCTGGATATTCAATGAGGTCTTCTTGCCAGCCAACAGAAGAATGTTTCCTTCTTAGTTTGTCTCTACTTTGATACTGTCTCCTAGTTCTAGGTTACCATGCAGAGGTTGCTTATATTTTATATTCACTCTCTTATCTAGCTTAATAATCATTTGTATTTATCTTCCACCTTTAAAATTAGTTTGCTTGAACCTAATGCCTCCTACAAAAAGACAACTATTTAAAAATTGTCCAATCAAGCTCATATGTTATTTCCATGGATCAATTGATATGAGTAAAGGCACTTTGTTAAATGCATTGTTCAATATGAACACAAGCTATTTAGGTATTATATTGGTAATAACAAATAATATCTTTGTAAAACAAATAACTGAATATTGATAAAAATGTATATTATGCTACTCTCATTTCCAATTGTGAAAAACAGTAGTTTTTTGGTTGACTATTTCCAAGTTATCATTGCCAGTGATGCAGAAAAGTCAACAATGCAAGCTGTGATGTGATAAAAGATCCCCTTTTATATCATAAAATTTTATTTAAGGGAAGAATTTTGACTGGAGCGTCATAAGAGCATGACAAAAAGCTGCAGACTAGAAGTGAAAAATCACCCAGGCAAGTTCAGAAAGCTTAGAAATCCCAGGCAATGGATGTTTACCACAGAGCTGAATGCTAATATACCCAGGATGATCACCTCAGCTCCAGATGCAGCTGTTAGGCATGTGCTATGAGACAGGCCATCTGTGACCAATGAGAATCCTGTCTCAAAAAACAGTTGGCAGTTTCTGAAGTAAAGAAACCCAAGGTTCCAAGGTTGTCTGCTTGGTTCCACTCACACGCATGCTCACTTACACACATATGAATAATCTCTTGGGCTTTCCTTCATTCCCCAACACACTTAAATGTAAATATTCCAAACCAATTCTTCTATAAACTTGAATCATCAAAGCATAGATTTTTTTTGTCAGATTATCTTGTTTTCCAGAGCTGATCTAGTAACTTTCAATGTAGCACTTTCTGGCATCTCAAAAAAATATTATAAAACACAAACATTGAAATATTTAGCTTGGTTGATATCCTAGTTATTAAAAATTCTTCTCAAAGGTTAATTTACACTTACTGTCCATGACATTTTCATATGCCAGAAGAATATGTCATTAAATGAATGTAGTATAATGTAAGCTTTACTGGAAGTATGTTAGATTTGAATAAAACAGCTATTAAATTTGTTGCCTCAGGTTACATTTTCTAAAGGCTGTTTCTGATAGAGTTTAGAAGCAAGGTGTTTATTAGAGAAAATGATAAAGTTGACTTGTGATATAGGAATCTCTGGGGTAATCTCTTTGTTAGTATCTAGTGCTAGGCTGTAGTGGCCAAGCCCTTGTGTTCTTGTTTTGATCACTAGGGATACGGGCTCTTCTCAGGCAGATACAGATGGTTGTACATTGGAGGCTGTCTGCTCACACTTCCTATAGTGGCACAGCAAGTCTTTGCTTGAAAATGGATCTGGGCACCTCATCTCTCTCTGTATTGAGAATCCACGTTTTATGACACAGAGTTACACTTCTTGCACCTTTAGGAAACAGCTTCTAGAAAATTCTAATGGGCCTCTCTTTCTAAGGGGAAAACTGGAAAAAGTGAGGTCAATAAGAAAAATCAAAATCTCATGGCTGTGCTTAGTTTTTGTATCACAATTGCTATTCAACTTTCCCCATGCTTGCGTTCTAAATAATCCCACCATCAGCTACCACATATCTGGTATCATCACCCAGATTGTTATCGCTTAGGCCACTGAGTGTCTGATCATTACTCTTCTTATGACAAGGTCACCATACTGGTCTCACTCTTTTTTTTTTTTTTTTTACTTTATGCTTTTTTTTATTAATTGGTTTTGCACTCACCAAATACACTCAATTTGGTACCATTATTAGGCTCATCCATGAACTACCCCCTCTCCCTGGCTCCTCCTTGTTGAGGAATATGGGTCATGCATTCTGGAGTTAGCCCACAGTTATAGGTAAGATTAATGTCTCTGCATATCATGACCCAACATGTGGCTCTGACATTCTTTCCACCCCCTCTTCTGCAAAATTTCCCTGAACCATGTTAGGTTCATTTTTGGTCTGCTTCAGTGATGAGGTGTCGGGGGCCTCTGGGTCTCTGGATCTCTGATTTGGTAGGAGTTGATTTTTCTCTGTGTTGATCTCCTTCACCCTTGTGCTGGTACCCAGTTCACCAAGAAAACAGCACCCTTGACTGTTTCGCCAATTGTTCTTAGTTTTAGCCGGGACCCTTTTGAGGTGGCTCTCTCCTTAGGATCTACATCTATCTGAAAAAGAGAAGCACATTCTCCAATGGAGAGTAAGTTAGCACCAGGACAAATGAGATAATCCTTACTTTTTTAGAGAGAACTTAATAGGTGTAGGCCCTCTTGTAGCCCACGATTGGTGGTAGCTTGATAACGGAGAGTGGGCTTATGTTTGGATATGGTTCTGACTTGTTTCCCAGCTCCAGCTATGGGTCCTGTACCACTGAGGGGATCAGTTAGCCAAATCAAGAGAAGTTGGTTTCCCACCATGACTGTGTGCCACTATTGCACTTGTGTGAGCATCACAACAGGTTATTTGCTGCTAAGTAGGTTAGACCACGAGTTGCCAGGACAGATATTGGTCATTTTCCCCCAGTTGCCCATGTAGCACCTTCTGGCACTAGACGCGCTGACTGTCTGGGGACTGACTCTCTTCCAGCTTCCAGCCATGCCATTCCATTTCATGTGTCAACCGCATAAGGTATCTTCAGCAGTAGGGTCTTACCACTAACCTTTCGTGGGTCAGCAAGTACTCTGACAGAAGTCTGTCTTTCTTTTAGGAAACCTTGTAGGTCTCTCTGATCAAAATCTCATTGTGGATGATAGCCACATGGTGGTACTGGGAGTTACAGGTCAGTGCCCACTAAGAAAAGGAAGAAAACGATAACTAATATAAGAGTTAGAGAGAACAGACAGAGAGAGAGAAAGGGAGACAGACAAGCTGTAGAAGATTAAGGTCAGTCTTCATCATACCCTCTCCAGTGTCTTGTGGCTCAGGTGTTCCCTCTAAGGGCCTGGTGAAGGTTCAGCCATTTGGTCTGCCTTTTAGGATGTAGGATTTTATGGTACCATTACCATTTGGGTCTAGATTTGTGCTTCCCGCCCCCTCTGTTGCCCTCCCCTCCCTCCTCACCCACCCTATTGTCTAGTCCACGAGATGCTTGCTGGGTATGTAAGGCATCTTGGGTAGATTCAGGTTAGGTGCTGTAGATGAGTGAGACTATGTGGCAATTTTCTTTCTGTGATTGGGTAAGTTCACTGAGAATGATCTGTTCCAGGTTCAACCATTTTATCTCAAATTTCACTGTGTCATTTTTTCTTACTGCTGTATAGAATTCCATTGTGTAGATATACCACATCTTAGTTATCCATTCTTCTAGTGATGGGCATCTGGGTTGATTCTAGCTCTTAGCTATTACGAATTGAGCCACTACAAACATGGTTGAGCAAATCTCTTTAGCCTGTGGTTTGAAGGTTTTAGGGGAGAGGCCCAGTAAGGGAATAAGTGGGTCTGTTGGTATCTCTATAGTCAGCTTTTTCAGGAGTCTCTAGATTGATTTCCAAAGTGTTTGTACCATCTTACATTCCCACCAACAGTGGATGAGTGTTCTACTTCTCCACATCCTTGCCAGCATTTATTGTCATTTGATTTTTTGATGTTTGCTATCCTTACTGGGGTAAGGTGGAATCTCATACTTGTTTTAATTTGCATTTCCCTGATAATTAGGGAATGATGAACATTTTCTTAAGTGTGTGTTTGTCATTTGTATTTCTTCCTCTGTGAACTGCCTGTTTAGCTCTTTGCCCCATTTTGTGAGTGGGGTGTTTGACTCTTTGCAGTTTAGATTTTTGAGTTCTTTGTAGATTCTAGAGATTAGGCCTCTGTCAGTTGCATAACCAGCAATTATTTTCTCCCATTCTGTGTGTAATCTATTGGCTTTGCTTATTGTGTGCTTGTCTGTAAAGAAACTCTTCAGCTTCATGTGATCCCATTGGTTGAGTGACTGTTTAAGACCATGAGCTACTGGAGTTTTGTTCAGGAAGACTTTTTCCATTCCTATATTATGGAAAGTACTTCCTATATTTTCTTCTAGTAGTAGTCGAGTTTCTGGTCTTATATTGAGGTCTTTGATCCATTTGGACTTGAGTACATGGTGAAATGTATGGATCAAGTTTGAATTTCCTGCATATGGTTATCCAGTTTGTCCAGCATTTGTTGAAGATGCTATCTTTTTTCCCCCGCCTATATTGGTAGGGACTTTGTCAAATATCAAGTAGCTGTAATTGCTTGACCCAAAGTCCAGGTACTCAAGTCTATTCCATTGGTCTATACTCCTGTTTTTATGCCAGTACCATGCTGTTATTATTCCTATGGCTTTGTAATATAGCTGTAGATCAGGTATGGTGATGCCTCCAGAGGTATTTCTGTTGCTGAGGATATGTTTGGATATGCGAGGCCTTCTGCCTTTCCATATGAAATTTGAGATCATTTTTTCTGTCTCTGTGAAGAACACTGTAGGGATTTTAATTGGAATGGCATTAAATCTGTATATTGCCTTTGATAGGATTGCCATCTTCACAATGTTAATTCTGCCTATCCAGAATCATGGGAGGGCTTTCCATTTTCTCAAGTCCTCAGTTTCTTTTTTGAGTATTTTTTTTTTTTTTTGAGATAGGGTCTCATTCTGGCTCAGGCTAACCTGGAATTAAGTATGTAGTCTCAGGGTGGCCTTGAACTCAGGGCAATCCTCCTACCTCTGGCTCCCAAGTGCTGGGATTAAAGGCATGCACCACCACGCCCAGTTTTTTTTTGAGTGTTTTTATGTTTTTGTTGTATAGATCTTTCACTTCCATGGTTAACGTTATTCCAAGATATTTTATTTTTTTCTGTTGCTATTGAAAATGGGACAATGTCCCTTAATTCTTTCTCTGTATCTTTGTCATTAGCATATAGAAAGGCTACTGATTTTTGTGCATTGATTTTGTATCCTGCTAATTTGCTATAGGAGTTAATCACCTTCAGGAGTTTTGGGATGGAGTTTCTTGGGTCTCTTACATATACAATCATGTCATCAGTGAATGGAGCTAACTTAACTTGTTCCTTTCCAAATTGTATCCCTTTTATTTCCTTCTCCTGTCTTATTGCTTGAGCTAGGACTTCCAGTACTATATTGAAGAGCAGAGGTGAGAGTGGACAACCCTGTCTTGTTCCTGATCTTAATGGGAATCCCTCCAGTCTCTCTCCATTAAGTATTATTTGGGCTTTAGGAGCTTTGTATATTGCCTTTATTATGTTAAGGTATGAACCAACCATGCCAATTCTCTCCAATGTTTTTTTTTAAATAAAATTCTTTATGCTTGTTATGTGAATATGACATTAGAATAACTTATGTTCCCACTGAAATAAAAACTCAATACTATATCACTTGCATGTCTCTTATGGGTCAACTATAAAGTTACATAATAAAAATTCCATATTTCAACAGATCCATTTCTGGGATAGAAAATTCAACTATGACCCTTAAAAGCTCAAAAGGAGCCAGTTCTCTAGAAGATCGCCATAATACCCTCAATTGCATACAATGCATGTTTCCTTTCTTTTTTCTTTAAGTCATACTTGATAAATTCTCTCCAATGTTTTGATCATGAAGTGATGTTGTATCTTGTCAAAGGCCTTTTGTGCATCTATCGAAATGATCATGTGGTTTTTGTGTTTAACCTTGTTTATGTGGTGTATTACCTTGACAGATTTCCGTATGTTGAACCATCCCGGTGTTCCTGGGCTGAATCCCACTTGGTCAAGGTGGATAATGCTTTTGATGTGCTGTTGGATTTGGTTTCCGAGGATTTTGTTCAGGATCTTTGCATCTAAGTTCATCAGGGAAATAAGCCAGTAGTTTTCTTTTCTTGTGGCATCTCTGCCTGGTTTTGGAATTAGGGTGATACTAGCTTCATAAAAGGAGTTGGGTAGCTTACCCTGTTCTCCAATTGTGTGGCACAGTTTGGGGAATATTGGCTTGAGTACTTCCATAAAGGTTTGATAGAATTCAGCTGAGAAGCCATCTGGTCCTGGACTCTTCTTTTTAGGAGGTTTTTTTTTTTTTTATTACTTTTTCAATTTCAATGAATGTGATAGGTTTGTTTAGGATATTAATCTGCTCTGAGTTTAGCTTTGATAGATGGTATGCATCCAGGAATTTATCCATCTCCTCCGCATTATCCAGTTTTGCGGAGTAGAGGTTTTTGAAATAAGTCCTGATGACTCTCCCAATTTCACTTATGTCTGTTGTGATCTCTCTTTTTCATTTTGAATTTTGTTAATTTGAAGCATGTCTGTTTTTTGCTTGATCATATTGGCCAGGGGTTTGTCAATCTTGTTTATTTTTTCAAAGAACCAGCTCTTTGTTTTGTCAATTGTCTTAATTGTGTTCTTAGTTTCCAATTCATTAATTTCTGCTCTGATTTGAAATATTTATTTCCATCTGGATCTCCTTGGGTTGGATTTTTCTTCCTTCTCCAGTGCCTTTAGGTGGATGGTTAGGTTATTGATTTGGGACTTTTCTGTCTTTTTTATGAAGGCATTGAGTGCTATTAATTTTCCCCTGACGACTGCCTTCATTGTGTCCCACAAGTTTTGGTAGGATGTGTTCTCATCGTCATTCATTTCTAGAAATTTTTAAAATTCATTTTTTATTTCATCCACTATCCATTTATTGTTTAAAAGTGTGCTGTTCAGTTTCCAGGTGCCATTGGGATTCTTGGTGGGTCTTTTGTTGTTAATTTCTAGCAAGATAGCATTGTGATCTGATATCATGCAGGGAATTATGTCAATCTTCCTAAATATGTGGAGGCAGTCTTTGTGACCCAGTATATGGTCTATTTTAGAGAATGTTCCATGGGCTGCTGAGAAGAATATGTAGTCTGTGGATTTCGGATGGAAAGTTCTGTAGATGTCCGTTAGGTCTAAGTGATCTATGGTTTTGTTGAGCTCTCTTACTTCCCTGTTCAGTTTCTGTTTGGATTATCTGTCTATTACTGATAATAGTGTATTGAAGTTCCCAGCTATGATGTTGTTGGTGCTTATTTCTGTTTTATTGTCAAGTAGGTTTTGTTTTATGAACTGTGGTGCCCCTTTGTTTGGTGTATACAGTTTTATGATTGTAATATCCTCTTGATGGATCGTTCCCTTGATAAGTAGTAAGTGGCCTTGTCTTTTTTGATTTTTTTTTGTTTTGAAGTCTATTTTATCCGATATTAATATACCTATGCCTCCTTGTTTCTTATTCCCATTTGCTTGGAATATTGTTTTCCACCCTTTCACCCTGAGGAGGTGTCTGTCTTTAGTGGTGAGGTGGGTTTCTTGAAGACATCAGATTGAGGGGTCTAATTTTCTCATCCATCCTGTTAGCTTATGTGTCTTGATGGGTGAATTAAGGTCATTAATATTTAGGGTAATGACTGTGAGATTTGATGTGATCCCTGCCATATTGTGATGGTATATGTGGTTTGGTGTTTTCATTGACTTTAAATTTTTTTGTGCCTACTCTGAGTTTGGATATTGTGATATTCTTCTTGTAGGCATTTGAGTTTGATTATTTGTGTCTTCTCTGTGGAGAATTTCCTGAAATACTCTCTGTAGGTTTGGTTTTGTGTTCATATAATTGTAAAGTTGAGTTTTGTCATGGAAAGTTTTTCTTTCACCATCTATTATGAGGGATACTTTTGCTGGGTAGAGTAGTTTGGGTTGGAAGCCACAGGTTCTTAGACTTTGCAGTGTTTTATTGCAGGTCCTTCTAGCTTTCAGGGTTTCCATTGCGAAGTCTGGAGTAATTCTGATGCGGTTGCCTTTAAAAGTGGTGTGCTGTTTTTCCCTAGCTGCTTTTAGGATTTTCTCTTTGGTGTCAATGTTTTGAGTCTTAGTGACAATATGTCTTGGAGAGTTTCTCCTTTGGTCCAGTCTGTCTGGAGTTCTGTTAGCTTCTTTTATCTTGATGGGCCTTTCTTTTAAGAGACTGGGAAAGTTTTCTTCAATTATCTTGTTAAATAAGTTCTCCATGCTTTTGGTCTGAATTTCTTCTCCTTCTGGTATTCCAATGATCCTGATATTAGGACTTTTAAGTGTATCCCACAATTCCCTCATGTTCTGTTCACAGAAAATTTTGAACTTACTAAAACTTTTGGACTCTCAAACTCTTTCTTCCATCCTGTCTTCCAGATCAGAGTTTCTATCTTCCACATGGCTGACTCTATTCTTGAGAGCGTCTAGAGAGTTTTGGACTTGTTCAATTAGGTTTGCATTGTCTACTACTTTTCTATGTATAATTTCCATCCCTCTACTTGTGAAAGCTGTCTGATCTCCTGCCTGGCAGGGGCACCAAAGTTGCCTGAGCTCTCACTTGATAATGCCCCAAAGCTTCCTGCACTCTCTGTAGGAGGGACACTGAGGCACCAAGCACTGAAGCAGCCCAAATTCTGACCTGGTGGAATACTGGGACCTGGGAGCAGTCTGAGCTCACCTGCAACAGGACAATGGCAGTTGGCTGGTGTGGCAGACAGGGAGGGGATGGCACCTGATCAGCGCAAGTGACAGACAGAGACAGTCTGAGCTGATGTGGGGAGTTGCAATGGGCCTGGGCTCATGCATGAATGTGCTGTGGCTGGAGCAATAAGTGAGCAAATGTGCCGAGCAGGCTAAGCTTGCTCAAGCAGGGATCGGCGCTGAGGCACCATTTGGTGGGCAAATTGATGAAAGTAGCCTGAGTTCCAATGGGCCAGTGGGCGTAGCTTGCCCAAGGTCACTTGTGGGCAGGGGTAGCAGGGTAATCGCCCCTGTGCGGTGAGGCAAGTGGAACTATGTTGGCCTGGGACCCTTTTCCTACAGTGAGTATGGGAGTTTCCTGAAGCTGGGACTGTGGGTACAGAGGCTGTTTAGGAGGAGGGGTGGGATACCCGCACGCGAGTGAATCACTGATTCCCTGTTTTTTCCCCTCTGTGTCCTCCCATTGGCAATCTATTGGAGATTACTCCCCACTAAAAGACCCAGTGAACCCTTAATGTCTTGCCTTTCTTTCCCAGGGATGTGTGGCACAGTTAGATGGTCGCCATCTTGGCCGGAAGTCCCCCATACTGGTCTCTTTACAGTCACATTTGGTCAAGGGGATAAGAAGAAGCTCTCCTATACATTATCTCTATCACACATCTTTCTCTATGAGCCCATTGTATAAATAGCATGGCTCCATCCTCTTGATTCTAGCTTGTTTCTCCTGTAAAGAAAGTGACTCTTTTTGTTATATGACATTGTAGTTTACAGTTCACTGGAAATATAGATGTATTGGTGGGGCTATTATGCTCTTTTCTGAGAAAAAAATATCCACCTAACCATGCAGAGCTCAGAGTTGCAGAACTGGTGAGAACCCAAGGCTCCAATGGATCACTAGGGAAAATCATAAAAGGATGGAAATTTCTAATTCAACCTTCTGTTTTCCAATTATTCTGCCTGGTTGTAACAAAAATATATAAAATTGTAAATTGGGGGGCTGGAGAGATGGCTCAGTAGTTAAAAGTGCTTGCTTGCAAATCCTGATGGCCTGGGTTTGATTTCCCAGTACCCCACATAAGGCCAGATGCACAAAGTGACACATGCATATGGAGTGGCAGGAGGCCCTTGTGTGCCAATTCTCTCCCCTTGCCCCCTCTCTCTCCTTGCAAATAAATAAATATATTTTTTTAAAGATTGTAATTTGGGTTCATGTACAACATCCTGAAGCTTCTAATCATGTGCTTCAGTTAAACTTCAGCAAGCTAATACTGTACTATAATAATATATTGTGGGTTATATAATATGGGATATAACTAGTGGATACCATGATCAAGGGCATCATATCACACCATTTTTATAATCATAGAAGTTGTTAATAAAAATTTGAAAAAAAATGAAAAAAATAAAAAATGAAATAAAAAATAAAAATAATTTTATTTTTATTTGTTTTATGAGAGAGAGCGAGAGAGAGAGAGAGAGAGAGAGAGAGAGAGAGAGAGAGAGTTGGCACACCAGGGCCTCTAGTCACTGCAAATGAACTCCAGATGCATTGGCTACCATGTTCAACTGGCTTACGTGGGAACTGGGGAATCAAACCTGGGTCTGTATACTTTGCAGGCAAATGTCTTAAGCACTAAGCCATCTCTCCAGCTTTCACACTATTTTTAATGCAAACAAAGCCTTTTGTTCTACAACCTCGCCATCTTCAACTTTTCAACAATGGTGCTGGCCAAGATTCTGTGGGCCAACTGATAACCAAAGTAAGTGTCTGTTCTTATGAAAAAGAGATACTTGGCAGGATAGAAGGGACTTAGTGTAGTCTAATTGTCTCACAGTGGTCAGTTGTAGTTCTCCAGGAATGGGGACACAAGGTTTTGTTTTTGCTGCTGTTGCCTCCAGATTGGACAGTTACTAGCTCCAGTAGAAATAACAGCCTTGGACAGGGGGCATCCATGTTGTTGGACAAAGGGAAAATCTCCACACCCTTCTAGGATAGCTACATTGTTTATTTAGATATTCTTGCAGCACTAGGTAGCTGAAGACAGGGGCCCTAACAGCACAGGTAATGCATTGTTTACTTTTTTATTTGGTGCCGTTTCCATAGAGGGTGATGTCTGTTGCATGCTGAAATGTGATACAAAATTCATGCTTCATGCTAGTCTTCTGTCCATTCATATATATGCACAGCCAAGGTCCTTTCCCAATACCTCTCTTTTTAGTAAAACATTTTATTTATTTATTTATGAGAGAGAGAGAGAGAAGCAGAGAGAGAGAGAGGACACACACCATGGTCATTAGCCACTGTAAATGAGCTCCAGATGTATCTGGATTTATGTCGGTACTGGGAAATTAAATCTGGGTCCTTTGGCTTTGTTGGCAAGCATTTTAACTGCTAAGCCTCCCAATAAGCTTCAAATCTGACCATTCACCAGACTACCACTGTTGATGAATCTGCATATAATTTAAACATGTAATACTTCTTTTTCCATGCAGAAGAATTATAGATAAACTTTGTCAAGTTTATCTTCTATTACTGTTGATAAACTTGTATCCTTTCAAGGCTTCTACATGCTAGCTCTGTCTTGCTTCTTATATACTGATATTTACCTGTATATAAAAAAGGTCAGGTGATTTTAACATCTGAATAGTCAATTATCTGGTGCACTCCCTCAACTGTGTGTTTTTCTGCAGAGCATCAGTTACATTCAGCTAATCCCATTATGCATTTTCAATGAAAAACCTTGATCTTATTCCCAGGTCATCGAGAGTATACACTTCTAACAACTTATTGGAATATACTTCACACGCCATACAAAATGACACTTCAAAATCTCCATTCAATGTATTTTATTATCTGTAGTATTTCATGGCTTCATCATTGTCTAGATTTATATTATTGTTCCACTTTAGAATAATCTAGACCTTGGGGAGGCAGGGGAAGGCAAGGGAGAGGGTGGGAGTCAGAGTACTTGATGACCCACCAAAGGTTAGTGGTAAGACCCTACTGCTGAAGACACCATATGTGGTTGTCACGTAAAATGGGATGGCATGGCTAGAAGCTGGAAGAGAGTCATTCCAGGCAATTGGCTTGTCTCATCATTATGTTTACAACATATGTTAAACTTTAACTCACTGTATATGCTTTCCCAATAGCCATTGTGGTTTATTAAGTATATGAACATATAACATCATCTTCAAATTTTCAAAAATTAAAATAATGATGGACATGAAGTTATCTTTCGTTATTTACTTATATCCATATATTTATATATCTATAATTCTTTAGAAGTAGAAGTAAAAGAACATTTCTAATGAAGGAGTACATACAATTATATAGCCTGATATAATATAATATGATATATTTAATATATTATATATTTAATACTCTTGGTAAAACTGGATACTGGATATGGTTTAAAATAGTTTTCTCTTATTTAAACACCTTTGTCTATAACAGTTAATAAATTTCATACAAAATGAAACACAAATTTTTACCCAGAGTTCACTGGTCTTGGAAAAGAAATATAGATAACATTATTCATATTTGTAGCCATTTATGTAATTTCCATCTTTAGATATTTAAACATGACTCTTACAATAATCTATTCCAATGTTGCAAATGCACTGTTCTTTCATGTCTTGGACATTTCCTCTTTGGTGTGGAATTAACTCAAATAAAAAGTAATACAGTATACACATTGAAGAACCAAAATCAATTCAGGCAATTTTTGATGCAAAGAAAGAAATTTACTTATGAAAGGGAAGTCATATTGGAATTCCTACCTTAAGTGGCAGATACACACCCATTTAGACTTAATATGAAGTAGCTTTCAAATATGATTATGCAGAGGTGAATAATAAAAGAAATAATTTTAATACACATTTATATATTTATTGCTAGGCAATGACTTTCTCATATAATATGCATTTGATTTTCTTCTCAACAAGTAGATGTTTCATTTGATATGTTTTAAGTACTTTAATAGCATCTATAATTATTTAACTAGAAAGTCTATGGTATTTTTCTTATTCTAAGCAATTTATATTGATCTATACTTTTAAAATTTTCACTTCAATAGTACTGAATATTGCTTGGACAAAAATTAATTCCCATGAGTTGAAATGAAAGGTAAATGAATGAAATTTTAGCATCCTAAATGGGTGCTTATGAGGCCAAAGAGATAGCTCAATTTGTAAAGTTCTTGCCTTGAAATCACATGAGTTTAATCCTCATATCCAATTTTAAAGGAATAAGGGTATGAGGAGCAGAAACATAAGAGCATAACCCAATGGGAATATAGCCAATTTGCAATATGTTCATATACTAAAGTTGCCAAAAATAGGGAAAAATTCAGGTGTGATAGTGTGTGCTTGTGATCCCAATACTGAGGAAGTGGAGACAGGCAGATCCCCAGGGCTTGATTTTTAGCCAGTCTAGCCTTATTAGATGGTGCCTGAGGAATGACATCTGAATTAGTCCTCTGGCCTCTGGACATACATGGGCACTTACACATGTACACACACAAAATTAATGCTTTTATTGCAACTCTTTCAGTCGCTGTTGCTCTTATACTCCCTTTTATCATACCACTCTCTTCTAACTTCTAGTTTTCTGATGCAATCTCTCTCTTATTTTCTCTCTCTCCCACAGATAAACAATTATAAGGTGTGTGAAAGAAAGGAAGAGAGAGAGAGAAAGAGAGAGAGAGAGAGAGAGAGAGAGAGAGAGAGACTGACCACATGAGCTTTTGCTATATTAGGAAATCTTAGAGTCTTTTTGATGGGTCCACCTCAGATACCAGAATAACATTTTAAAATGTTGAAGCAACATTGTTGGCAATAAACACAGTAAAATTCCTCCTGTAGGAATACAACTGGGTATATAATTTGAGATTTTGAAATATAAATTCTTTAAAAGACTTCTCAATCCTGACAAAACCCTGGATAGAAGGGACTTCTTATAAGAATTATAATAAAATATTCCTCCTTTTCTGCAGTGCTGGGAGTTGATCCCAGCTTTTTGCATGTATTAGGCAGGTCATCTATCACAGAACAACTTCCTACTGTTACCAGCCCTTCCTATTCTTCCATGTTCTACTTGAAATACAAATTTAGAGATATGTTAGACTGAAATAATCACAATATTAAGGGATAGAAGTATTAGAAATCTTTGCACTGTAGTATATGATTATTGATGTCTTGTCAATTGATTAGTGCTGTGTTCTTTCTCCTGTTGTCATGTGTATGAATTTGTTTGCTTTAGCACTAGATGGCAATCATGGCAAAAGACAAATTGATTGAATTACTCTTTTCCACTGTTGACCAATTATTGAAATGAAGAATGCATGTGTCCTCATAGAAAAAAAAAACTTTTATTTAAAAATATTCTTATTTTAAAACCATGTTTCTTTTATTTTATTAAGTTATAATCCATAATTAAAACTCATATGTAGTTAAGTTGTATACCTTGACTATTTGATGTACACTTTGTGAAAATTTCATTGAAAGATATGTTAATTAGTATACCCATTACTACATGTAGCTACTTATTTATGTAGTAACATATTTCTAATATATCTTCTTAGCACATTTCAAATATATAACACAATATTACTGTCTGTAATCACATTGTTGTAGTTTAGATCCATGTTATTAAAATTTATTTTTTATTACTGAAACTTTATACCCTTACCTCATACCTTTCTACCTCCATGTACAGCTAAGCCACTAGTTTATTTTCTGTCAAGGCTTGAAATACACTAGTCCATGTCCTCCTGGCTTAGCTTTCTTCTAAGAGGTCTCCTGTTACTCTGACAGGTTCACCTTGTAAATAATTTGTCTCTTCTCTCCTGTATCTTTCAGTGCTCATTCTTTAATCTGAACTCTTGACAGTTTGGCTATGATATGATGTGGAAAGTTTCTTTTTTGGTCATGTGTATTTGATTGTCTAAATGTTTTTTTTTTTTGAAGCTGGAGAATATATTTCTAGTTTGTTATTATTTTCTATGAAAATATGAATTTTAAAAAATAGCTAAAATAAAATTTTAAAAAACTTTCATAAATATCAAAAAAGTGTTGTACTAGGTTTTTTTTTAATTTATTTTTTTTCTTTTCTTTTTTTTCTTTATTAGTTAGTTTTGTATTCAGCAAATACAGTCAGTTTGGTACCATTATTAGGCTCATCCGTGACCTACCCCTCCCCTTGGCCCCTCTTCCACACTATACATTCACATGTTTGGTCTCTTTATTGTGTCCCAGAAGTCTTGGATATTACGGTCATGTTTGCTTATCTTCCCCTTCATTGCTATTTTGAATGTGATAATCACTCAACTTTATCATTAACTCATGCTATTCTTTCCTCTACTTGGTATATTATGCTGGCGATGTTGATGTTTTATTTGATTTATTGAACTTCTCATGTCCACATTTTTTTTTCAGAATCACTATCTCTGTGTGATTTTAATGTGAAATGTTTCCTATAGCCTCATGTGTTTGAGATTAAGCCTCATCCTCAATCTCCAGTTGGTAGCAGGTTTGGAAGTAGAGCCTTGTTGAAGGAGGTGTGTTTCTGGGAGTAGGTTTTGGAGTGATATAGCCAAGCTCACTCTAGCCAGCAAACTCACTCTCTTGCTGCTTCCTGCCAGCTGTTATGTCAAGATATGATGCCCAGCTTCTGCCCTGCCTTGCTATAGTGGAACTTTCCCTCCAGATATTAGCCACAGTAAACTAGTTACTTCCATAAACTGCATTTGGTCAGGTGTTTTGTCCTAGTAATGTGAAGGTAATGTATATAGAAAACTGGTACCAAGAAGTGAGGTCTTTGCTGCAGAAAGCTTTAACATATGACTTTTGGATTTTTGGAACTGGTTCGCAGAAGGAATATGGAAAGTCCTGGAATGTTGCACTAAAGAAACCTTGCCATGCTTAAAATACTGAAGTGCAAAGAGAACTGGCGAATGTGGAGACGTGGCTCATGAGGTTTCAATAGGGGAAAAGAGACTTTGTTGGAACTAGACTAGAAGAAGATTGTGTGAGAGATTGGCTGCTCTGTTCATGTCCTGAAAACTTGAGCAAAATTGAATTTAAAAGTAATGAACTAGTGTGCTTGGCAGAGGACAATATACAGCAGAAAGATAAGAAGTTTGGCATAGAAAAATGTCAGCATATTTACAGGATACAGAGGCTGCTTCAGCTTCAATTGCTCGAGATTACCACCTTTGAGGTTGGACCAGCTGATCTGCATTGGAACAATAAAAAGAGTGATTACTCTTTTAAAAGAAAGGTCCCTGAAGGAAAAAATGCTGAAGGGGCCTTCTGATCCTCAACATGGCTTCATTCTCCCCTTTGTATTAACAAATCTGGCAGCCTATGTAACAAATATAAGTATGAAAAATGTTGGAAAAAGAGGGCCATTGGATTTGCTATGCAGTACTGTGGAGATGGCCCCTAGAGAATGTGGAGAATTGTCATATTCCCTGCTTAGAAGCCATGAAGGGCCATGGTTTGCAACCATGAAGATGAACCATGGGTTACAGTTCTGACCCCAGGATTTGGAGATGCCAGGACTACTGAATAACCATCAAGGAAAGCTGGAGACTTTTAGATTTGAACAGAATGCATTTTGCATCATGAGATGGTTGTGAATCTTTGGTGGCCACGAAATGAATGTGGTGGTTTTACTATGAAATGTCCTCCATTACCTATGTATTTATGATTTAGCCCCATACTCATTCTTCTTAACTAGTGACAATTTGAGTTGTGGAGGTAAGTTACTGGGGGGTGGACTTTTGGGTGATATTGCCCAGATCCCCCTAGGTAGAGATAGTTAGCTTACTCTCTTGCTGCATCTTGCTGTTGTAAGATGTGATGCCCAGCCTCTGCCCTTCAATTCCTTCATGAAACTTCCCTTTTATTTACACAATATGCTTTTAGTTGGGTATTATATCCCAGCAGCCAGAAGTAACTTGTTAAATGCCTATGACTCCTACTCTTGTTACAATGCCTTCTGTCACCATGCATGTACCTATGGCATCATGAAGTGTGCTCTCAATTGACTAAGGAGAGAAGACTAGAGCCTGGATTATGCAGGCATCACCCAGAAGTTTACACATTCAAGATTATAGCCATTTTCTGGGACAACCCTGAAGGACAGCAATGAAGGGAAATCTTCACACTGAACATAAGTTTGAGCGGTGCACATGGTTGTGCATTTTGCTCTAAAGGAAAAATGACCAGATGTGCTGTTATGTTGTGAATTATGGGCTGTGACTAATGGTTTAGCTGGTACTTAGAAGAAGCACAACTGTGAAAACTGTGAGAAAGAGAAAATAGAAGGAACTTTCCATGATATAGGAATGGGAAAAGACTTCCTGAACAAAACCCCAGTAACAATGAAATTGAACAATCACTCAACCATTGGGATCTTAGGAAGCTGAAAATTTTCTTTGGAGACAAACATACAATAATCAGAGCCAATAGATTACCCACAGAATGGGAGAATTTTTTACTGGCTATACAATGGACAGGGGCCTAATTTCTAGAATCTACAAAGAACTCAAAAACCTAAACAATAAAAAGTCAAACAACCCACTCACAAAATGTGGCAAAGAACTAGACAGGCAGTTCTCAGTGGAAGAAATACAAATGGCAAACACACACTTAAGAAAAGAAAATATTCATCATCCCTGATCATTAGGGAAATGCAAATTAAAGCAGCTATGAGATTCCACCTTACCCTAGTAAGGATAGCAAACATTTAAAAATCAAATGAAAACAATGCTGGTGAGATTGTGGAGAAATAGTAACCCTCATTCACTGTTGGTGGGAATGAAACATGGTACAACCACTATGGAAAGAAATATGGAGACTCCTAAAAAGGTTGACTATAGAGTTACCAAGAGACCCAGTTATTCCTTAAATGGGCATTTACCCTAAAAGCTCCATGCCTCAGTTCAGAGAGATTTGCTCAACCATGTTTATAGCTGCTCAATTCATAATAGCTAAGAACTGTAAACAGCCCAGATGTCCATCATTAGATAAATGGATAACCAAGATGTTGTATATCTACATGATGGAATTCTACATAGCAATGAGGAAAAATTATGCAATGAAATTAAATAAACATGGTTGAATCTGGAACAGATCATTCTCAGAGAACTCAACCAATAACAGAAAGATAGTTAGTGCATGGTCTCACTTATCTGTGGCTCCTAACCTGAATCAGCCCAAGATGCTGACATACCTAATAAACATCTGAAGGACAGGACAATAGGGAGGATGGGGCAGGAGGAGAGGATAAGGGTGGTGGTGGTGGACATAAAACTGGACCCAAATGGCAATGGTACCATAAAATTCTACAATCTAAAAGACAGAATAAATGGTTGAACCTTCATCAGGTCCTTAGAAAGAACACCTGAATCACAGGGCCCTGGAGTGGGTAAGATGAAGACTAACCTTAATTTTCTCCTGTTTTTCTTTCTCTCTCTCTTTGTCTCTCCCTCTTCTCTCTCTTCTCTTTATTTCCTTTATAATACCTATCTTATTCTTCCTTCTTTTCCTCAGTGCTGGCCTGTAGCTCCCAGTACCAACATGTGGTTAACATCCACAGTGAGCTGTTGATCAGAGAGACCTACAAGTTTCCCCCAAAGTAGACAGATTTCTGTCAGAGTACTTGATGAGTCACCAAGGGTTAGTGGTAAAACCCTACTGCTGAAGACACCATACACTGTTGGTACGGAACATGGAGTAACCTGGCTGGAATCTGGAAGAGAGTCAGTCCCCAGAAAGTTAGTTCATCTAGTGCCAGAAGATGCTATATGAGAAACTGGGGGAAAATAACCATCTCCAAGAAACTCATGGTCTCAGCTACCCAGCAGCAAACAACCTGATGTGATGCTCACACAAGTGCAACAGTGGCACACAGCCATGGTGGGTGTGGGTAACCAACTGCTGTTAATTTGGCTGATTGATCCACTCAGTGGAATGAAACCCATAGTTGGAGCCGGGAAACAAGTCAGAACCATATCCAAAAAATGAGCCCGCTCTCCACTATCAAGCTCCCACCAATCCTGGGCTACAAGAGTGCCTATACCTATTAAATTCTCTCTAAAATAATAATGGTTATCTCATCTATCTGGTGCTGACTTCACTCTCTGTTGGAGAATTTACTTCTCTTTTTCAGATGGACACAGATCCTGATGAGAGAATCAGCCCATTGCACCTTAACATGGCCCCAGCTGAGGAAATGTGCAAGAGTGCTACTTTCTTGGTGAACCTGGTACCAGCACAAGGGTGAAAGAGATAGGCACAGAGAACATTCAACTCTACCAATCCAGATATCCAGAGACACAGAGGCTCCCAAAACCTCATCACTGAACCATACCTAAAACAAACCCAACATGGCTCAGGGAAATCCGCGGAAGAGAGGGCAGAAAGATTGTTAGAGCCACAAGTTGGTCCATTATGCACAGAGACATTCCCTCTTCCCCATAATTGAGGGCTAACCCAAAAAAGCATGATCCATATTCCCCAATGAGGAGGTCTTTGTAGAAGGGGAGGACAGGGAGGAAGCTAATGATGGCACCAACATGACTGTATACACACTGTGTACATAACTAATAAGAAAAGAGATTTGAGGAAGGCGTATGTGGATAGATTTCTCTGAATGAAAAGATACTAGTGATAGATACAAATGGTCATCAGAAAGTGATGAAGAAATTATAACTTTAATAATCAAGTAGATAAAGTGACCTGGTCTGTTGACAGTAGTCAACCTCATTCCCTGGCCATTGCTGCCAGGGATGTTCAATGGGGCCATACACAAAGTATTCGTGGTGGCAAGGATTTAGGTTATTCATGAGCTCAATAACATGGACTTACACCTACCAAAGCTGACCTGGCTATAGTTGCTGTAGAGTGGAAAATCTGCCATCAGCAGAGACTAACACTGTACTCTCAATATAATACCATTTCTTGAGGTGAGCAATCAACAATCTGCTGTGATGTTGACTACATTGGGCCACATCAATGGAGGAAAGGGTAGTGTCTTGTGAAGCAAAGAGCCCTTCCTTTAGGCATGGGTGTTTGCCTGCCTGGCTTCTACTTGTGTCTCACTTTGGGGTAGCTTTTCACCTTGATCTCATGCATGATTTTTCTTTGATCTATGAGTCCTTCACTCTCTTAATCCTCTCTGTTCTGTTTTTTTGTGACCTGCAACAATTTTTTTTATTGTAAAACATTCAAAATCTCCTTTTTATATTTATCATTATTAACAACATATTTTTTATGGATCCATCATGTGTTGGTACCCTCTTTTCCCTTGTCCTTGACCCCATTTTGTTGGGGACACTCCTTAGTGGGGTTGCAGGCACTAAAAACCAGAGAGGATTTATGCTCCCACAATGCATAAATCCTGTCTGTTATTTAATTGAAGGTCCCTTAGTTCTCATGTTTTCCCATTCATGTGCCTCTTCCAGAACCCTTTTACCCCTGAAGATATCTCTGTGGTAGAGATTTCTTCTGTTTCCTCTCTTCCTTTCCAGCCAGTTAAGGAGGATAATTGTCATCTGGCTTGAGTCTTTCTGCTACCCTTCTTCCTAAATCTTAACTCCTCCTACAATAAACTATGTAATGCATGATTTTTTCACTAAATAAACTTAATAATTCATAATTGACCCTTGTTCAGTCCCTTTTATGAATTATTTTTTAAAACAGGATAAGGGCCCAAAACTTTGGTTTCTAAGACCTGGGGGTACCCCTCCTGAACCCAAAAAATTTGCATCAATAATACATATTAGTACTGGAGGGATGGCTTAGTTGTCAAGTTGATAATCTGAAAACCCAAAGAACCAAGGTTTGATTCCCCAGGACCCACATAAGCCACATGCACAAGGTGGTGCATATTTCTAGAGTTTGTTTGCAGTGGCTGAAGACCCTGGTCTGCCCATTGTCTCTATTTGCTTCTCTCTCTCTCTCTCATTCTCAACTAAATAAAATAAATAAATAATTAAAAATACATATTCCTTCCATCAGTTTTATTCCTCTAGAAAACCCTGACTAAGACAACTGCCTTGCTGAATTTCTCATGCAAGATTTTTAATTTCTTGATTTGAAAGTGTATTCTTTTCTTCATTCTTATTTATCTGAATCCCCACTGAAGTTAATCTCTTCATTTAAAAATATATATTTGAGGGTGGGAGAGATGGCTCAGCAGTTAAAGTCATTTACTTGCAAAGCTTGATGGCCCACATTTGGTTCCCTAGTACTCACATAAAGCCAGATGCAGGAAGTGGCACATGTGTCTGGGGTTTGTAGTGGCAGTAGGCTCTGATGCATTCATTCTTTCTCCTTTTCTCTTTCAAAATAAAATTAAAAAATACTTAAAAAATAAAATTTACTTTTAATTTTTGCTATTTCATGCATTTTAATATTTTTGGATTCAAATGCTGAAGCACTGTGATCTTTTACAAGAATCATTTTCTCATGTTTTTATTTGAATAAATATTTTTATTTATCTATTTGAGACAGAGAAAAAGAGGCAGATATAAAAAGTGAGTGAGTATGGGAGGACCAGGTCTTCCTGCCACTGTAAACGTACTTCAGACACATGTCCCATTCTGTGCATCTGGCTTTATATGGGTACTGGGAAATGGAACCCAGGCTGTCAGGCACAGAGGTCAAGCACCTCTAACTGCTGAGCAATCTTCTAGCCCCTCTAATTTTCATTTTTCTTGTGTTTATACATTTCAGTTTATGCATTTGTTGGGACAGTTATCTCTTCTGGTTTTATTTGAGGATCATTTTAGGAAGCAGCCTTTTTCTGAGGGCTCAATCACCAGTATCACTTAGAGAGGAGAATAAAACCCCTGTAACAGCAGCAGTGTCAAAACAAGACAGGCATCAGGATATAATTAAAATTGATTAAAGCTAACCTTCAATAACCTACACCTCTGATAATGACATTGATTTTTGTCATCTGTCAGTTTTATTGAAAGAGAAGTATTGATATTCCATACCATTATCTTGTTCCTTTCAGTTTCTGCCATCAGATCTGTCTATAATTTGCCTATATATTTAGGTATTCAAATGCTGGATGGCAATATATATTTATATAGTTGTTATATGCTCCTTTTGCATTAACTCTTTTACCATAACATTTTGCTGTATGTATAATTTTAGACATTGAATCTATTTTGTCTGATAAAAATGTTCACCCTCAATGTATGTCACTATATGCCATAAATTCTTGTTTGAGACTGGTTTATGTTATAAGCAAGCTCAATGAAATATGCAAAGTAATCTTATTGATATTTCTCAGAAATGATTTTCCATAAATTTATTTCCTTCAAAATAAAGGGCTGGAGAGATTGCTCAGTGGTTAAGGTGCTTGCCTGCAAAGCCAAAGGGCCCAGGTTCAATTTCCCAAGACCCACATAAACCAGGTGCACAAGGGGGCACATACAACTGGAGTTTGTTTGGAGTGATTTGAGACTCTGGCATACCCATTTTCTCTCTGTCTTTCTCTCCCTGCCTATTTCTCTATCTCTTTCTCTTTCTCTTTCCCTCTCTCTCTCAAATAAATAAAAAATCAGGATTAAATAAAGTATTTTAAAAATATAAGCTGCAATGCCTTTAGAAGGTCTAGTCAATCTCTGCTAATGACATTTTTTTTTCGAGGTAGGGTCTCACTCTGGCTCAGACTGACCTGGAATTCACTATGTAGCCTCAGGGTGGCCTTGAACTCACAGCGATCCTCCTACCTTTGCCTCCCAAGTGCTTGGATTAAAGGCATGCGCCACCATGCCTGACTTGACAATATTTTTAAAATATTTTATTTTTGTTTATTTATTTGACAGAGAAAGAGGGGGAGAGAGAGAGAGAATGAATGGGCATGCCAGGGCATCCAGCCACCACAAATGAACTCCAGATGCATGTGCCCCTTTGTGCATCTGGCTAACGTGGGTCCTGTGGAATTGAACCTGGGTCCTTTTGCTTTGCAGGCAACCATCTTAACTGCTAAGCCATTCCTCCAGCCCCTAATGGCAATGTTTTTGAGAATAATACCTAGGTCTTTAAAAGTGACATGAGTCAAGTCTTACCATCAAATAAACATTTTTAAAGTATTTCTATTATCTAAATTGTTAAGCCATTATTCCTAATCACTGATACTACAATCCTATTATGTTTACCTTTGACTTGCACCATAACTTAAACTCAATTATAATAACTATAAGGTAAGTTTTCTGTTAAAATGTCCTCATGGCATGTTAAGAAGTGTGTGGAACAAGGAACAAATACACTAACTAGTAGGCACTCAGTTCCCAATTCTCTTTTCTCCATCATTTATCCCTAAGCATTGAATTAAAAAACCATGAAGTCAGTTTTTAACTTCTCCTCTCAGGAAGTGTTTGCTGTCTAGAAACCAATTCAATTTATTATTTACGAACTAAGTGGCCATTACAACTCCTCATTGTTTACAAATTCAAATAGTAAGCTCTATATAATGAAATTTTATAATACTTGGCTTCTTCAAACTATCTATAATTGGAATGTCTCCCTTACCACCAATGCCAATAATATTTTTCTTGTTTATACTTAATTAGGTACATTTGATTGGGTTTTCACATTTTCTTTGAAGCCTCTCACAATTGCCTATAGCTTGGTTCTTTTTATGAACTCTTTCTGAATACCACAGATCAGAAACTTATGGACATCATTTTGGCTTAATTATCTGATGAATTTAATCTGACTTTCTGCTGGCATGATGTATCTCTATATTACAACCATATATTCCAGATGAGGGAAGAATTTCAGATTCCAACATCAATGGCCAAGTCCTCACTTTTCTTTCATGTTTTTAATTAAATTTTGGACTTATTCGACAGGAAGAGAAAGAGAGAGAAAGAAAGAGGCTACCAGGAGTTATTTCCCAGCATCTTGGTGTAAGAATGTTCCTAAGAATTGTCTAACTGCTTAACTTCAGGAAATTATATTCACTAAGGCTGACCAAAATATAACTGTTCAATTACAATAAATGTAGAAATGTTGTTTAAAGTAGGAAAAATATTTCTAAATAAATACAAAATAAAACACCAGTGAATTGGAACACTAGTGTATTTCAATTGGTGTATAATAGGGATTAACAATGTGGTTTTGGAAACAAAACTCTGCTGTTAAACTTATTCCACTTTCCTCCTACTTGAGTTATCATTGAACCATTATTTTTGACTCTCCTTTTACCAAGCATGTTTTATGTACTATAGCTAATGTTTTCATCTCAATCATGAATATCAAAGTATAATATAATTTTGCTTGAATTTTAGGAAATGTTCCAAATTTTCTGGTGGGAAACCTAAAAAATGGCAATTTTCTTATTGTTTAAGTAAAAATGTACAAATAATTTTATACAAAAGCCATTAAATGTTGTGTTTTGACTGCTGTTTCTTGTTAACTACATGCATTAAGAATGTCCCTTCTCACCATACCTCCTGCCACATCTCCTGACACAATTTCAGAGGCTTACTAGTGGACACAGAAAATCTGCTTTTTTCCTTTTCTTATCTCTAGTCTTTAAAATTTATTTTGGAGGTAGGGTTGCACTCTAGTCCAGGCTAACCTGGAATTCACTATGGAGTCTCAGGTTGGCCTCAAACTCACAGCAATCCTCCTACCTCTGCCTCCTGAGTTCTAGGGTTAAAAAGAGTACAATACTGCACCTGACAGTTATCTGTAGTTTTTAATTACCTCAGTGTATCTGTCTAGGTAGTATTCTCAGGTATCCATGGGTCATAAGCTTGGAGAGAAAGAAATGTAAATGGATCTGTATATGACTTAAAAATGAAACAGGATTCAAACGAAGGGGAGCATTAAGAAGGGAACTAGAGCCCAGCAAGGTGGCGCACGCCTTTAATTCCAGCACTCCGGAGACAGAGGTAGGAGGATTGCAGAGAGTTCGAGGCCACCCTGAGACTCCATAGTGAATTCCAGGTTAGCCTGAGCTACAGTGAGACCCTACCTTGGAAAAAAAAAAGCAAAAAAAAAAAAAAAAAAGGAAACTAGTATTGGAAAAACTAGTAAGGAGAAGTTGGGAGCTTTATGAGTTGTCAAGATGCGACTAATACTAATACTGCAGATTGGAAGGAAGCATATATATTGGTTCTAATGTGATTTTTTTGTCATCTTTACCACTATATTAGTTATCATGAATGACATTTTCCCTCTGCTCATGTGTAGTATATGAATGTTTTATAGAGTCTAATAAATTAATGAGCAGTATTTGTGAACAATTCAGGAGAAGCTAATTTTCCCTTTTAACAGTTCTTTCTATAACTAAAGGTAATTCTTTAAAGCAATTGAAGAAAGGAAACAGTGAATATTTATATACTTGCAGCCACCCATTCAAAGTAGTTGCTCTCAGGTGAAAGTATATATATATATCCTCTGTTATCTTTAGTTACTTACTGCACATTTACTATCTTCTGAAATAAACTGATAAACTGTAAACAATTATAGGATTATAGGGAAGGCATTATATTAGTGATGTTGTTCAGCCTCTTCTTTTACTCTGTTTTTCAACTTATTTTCCCTTAGCTTTAAAGTAGTAGAAGGCAGTAATTGATAGTAGTGCACTAACTCTATTAACTAATGAAACCAGTTTTATTTCTAAAATACCTTGTTTTTAACACTGTCTAATGTAAAGAAAGTTCCTACCCCTGTTTTATTAATTTTCATGTAAGGCACTAATTCTTACTACAGATCTTTCTAAGTCTACCAATTGCATAATTTTCTACTGAGGATATCCTCTCATGTACTTGAAGATGTCTGTTAAGCTTGTATGGCTTTATTTGTTGTGGCAGAACTCTCTCATTTTTGTTTAGGGAAGTAATTTCCTATCCTTTAATCTTTTTAGCTGGTCATTTCTTGATCCTTCTAGTTTACTTTTACAGATGAGAGGATGTGAACATAGTCTCAGAAAAGGTTCTAAGAACAAAGGCATATAATCAATTATGCCCCCATCAGAGGTCATCTATTTCCAGAATAATTAGAACAATGCCTTAGGTTATGGATGTTGGGTGTGGTGCAGTCCATGTTTCGCCATATTTACCTATTTCTTTATATAACCAGTGATAGGGCTTTGGTATCATTAGGGGAAGGCCTTCCTAAGAATTTTGACTTTGTGGATTGTTCTGACATTGTCTATTTGCTGCAGATAACAATGGGATGTGAATAACTCTATCAAAATGCAACATTTTTTGATGTACTTCTCATAGAGGTGAAGCCTAATTCCTTTCTTTTAAATCTTGGCTCACCTGAGATTGCTACCACCAATACAAGTTGGAATGATAGGCAGTGTACACTAAACCTTCTAGTAGGCTAGCAATTTCTGCCTTCTGGTTTAGAACCACAAAGCTACAATGCAAGAAGCCCAACAATCTTGTTAAGAAAATATGTGCAATGGTGATAGAGATAAAGTGAGAGAAGCAACAGAGCCCAGTCTCCTAGTGATTTCCGACTGTTAGTAGGCACCTGAGTGAAGTCATTCTATCCTCTAGACTAGCCCAAAAACCGGTTAAATACTATGTATTATAGCTATGCAGTGATTCCATGTGGAACAATCACAAAGCTCACCAAAACTGCTCTTTATTCTTGAGGCACAATATTATAGAGACAATAAATTGTTTTAACATGGCACTAGGTGTATAATGACTTCATGTATCCAGAAATAAAGTATGGATGAAAGAAAAACAATCTCCGTTCTTTTTTATTTCTTTTTTTTTCTTTATGCCCTTCACTATTGACTTAACTATAATTGTTTACTTCCATATCTTTCACCAGAGTCCTCCTGGGTTCCTAGTCCTTGTGTTCCCCAACAAATAAATTCAGAAACAGTGCATAGTGTAGAAGATAGGGAGAGTTTATTTCCAAATAATGTGAGATACTCTTAAGGATGAAGGAGGGCAATGGCTAAAGGGACCATGACAAAAGAAAAATGTTCTCACAGGGTAAAAGTGGGCTTTACAATATTTTCTCAATTATCTGGAACAGTTTCCCTGTGAAGCAGTTTCCTAGCCATATGACTGAAAGCCCCATTTGGATGAACTTAAGAAAGGGACAATGGTATATGTCTTTGTTCTTTACCAGAAGCCTCTGATCATTTGGGCAGCTCAGAATATTATGTACCCATGCCATGCCAGACGTATGATTCACATTCCACTCTTTTGACCAAAAATCATGTAACAAAGTCCATTAAAATAACTAAAAAGAGAAGAAATAAAGATAAATATAATCTCTAAAATAGATCAGTTTTACTAGAAAGAAGTGGCCTTCCATAATGGACCTCAGCAAATCCCACCTGTCTGAAAGGGCCAAATGTAATATGGTTGTTAACTCATAATTGGCTTGCCCATTTCCTTATGCCTATACTTCTTTGACTCTTAGCTGAGTGGTAAAATACTGTGTTCACTCTGTGACATCTGTCTGCTGAGCCAGATAAGAAAAACTGATAGAAATTCACTTGCTTTCTAGATGACTTATTGAAGCTAGCACTTCAACTGCCTCATAGAAAACTCCTTTGAACCAGTCCTGTCAGCATCCTAAAAACCACTCAATAGATCCATCCTTGAAACTGCCCTACAAATGACTTCTAGGAACAAATCACTAGTTGTACTCAGCCCTATATAAAGTTTGGCACCTGGAAAGGGAGGTCTTATACCTTTCTTTTTTAAAAAAGAATTGTTTATTTTTATTTATTTATTTGAGAGTGACAGACAGACAGAGAAAGGGAGAGAGAGAGAGAGAGAGAGAGAGAGAGAGAGAGAAAATGGGTGCACCAGGGTTTCCAGCCACTGCAAACAAACTCCAGATGCATGTGCCACCTTGTGCATCTGGCTTATATGGGTACTGGGGTATCGAGCCTTGAACCGGGGTCCTTAGACTTCACAAGCAAGCACTTAACTGCTAAGCCATATCTCCAGCCCTCTTATACCTTTCTAACTAGCCTATCTTATCTCTGTCTTACTGAAAGTGATTAATTACTTTGGCTTTTTTTTTTTGTATGTTGTTGCAGATATTTGCTTCCAATGACTCTGGTCTTACTTTGAACTTACCACTATGTCTTTCTTCTTCTTCTCCTCCTCCTCAATGTTATAGGACACATGTAAAAAGGAAGAGGGCTAAACTGCATTCTATTCTGGGACTGCTCAGTCTGTACATAAAGGTCCTTATATATTGAAACGTGTTTGAAAATTGTTTACTTGGTGTTACTAGTTTGGTTATTGCATCGGTTACTTTCTCATTGCTGGAACAAAATATCAGGGATCCATACTCAATGGCCTTCATGCCTGCTAATTTCTAACTCAATACTAAGGGTAAATATTTTTGAGTATTTGGGCTAACTAGATCTGTGGCTTTAACAACTGGAGTTAACCCAAAGAGTAAATATTTTCATATTGCCAGGTGATTCTAAGCATTTCTATATATACTTAAACTTTTAGAATTTGGGGTTGACATAGTTAGCTCATATAGGCATACTGGGAAAATCAAAAAATCAAAATGCTAAATAGATAATTTCTTCTCCTTATGGGAGTTTATTCTGTCTTCATCTTAGCTCTAAGCTTCCATTTGAGAAGCACGGCCATGACAGACTACATAATATATGTAGTCAAAATGTATTTTTCATTGCCATATGACTAACATGAGCTCTACTTAAACGTGGTCTTAGACAAAAGTTAAGTATTGTGGACTGGGGAAATGGCTTAGCGGTTAGGGTGTTTGCCTGTGAAGCCTAAGGACCCTGGTTCAATTCCCCAGGACCCACGTAAGCCAGATGCACAAGGGGGCACATGCATCTGGAGTTCTTTAGCAGTGGCTAGAGGCCCTGGCATGCCCATTCTCTCTTTTTCTCTATCTGCCTCTTCCTCTATCTCTATCTCTCTCAAATAAATAAATAAAATATAAAAATATTTTTACAAGTTAAGTATTGCATCTTATGTATGAATATGAAGAATTAGTTCATATATATGTGCATATATATTAATCATAAGAATAAAGCTTCTGTGGTATGATGACGATGTTATAGGACACATGTAAAAAGGAAGAGGGCTAAACTGCATTCTATTCTGGTACTCCTCAGTCTGTACATAAAGGTCCCTATATATTGAAACATGTTTGAAAATTATTTACTTGGTGTTACTACTTTGGTTATTGCATCAGCTACTTTCTCATTGCTGGAACAAAATATCAGACCAGAATCAGTACACAGAAAGAAAGAGTCTACTTTGGCTTATTGAGAGTAGAGTCCATCATGACAGGAAAGACATGGCTAAATGAGCTGGTCACATTCAGTCCAGCAGTGGGAAGAGGGCAGAGCAATGGAAATGAATGCTCAGCTAACTCTCTCCTTTTTATATAGTCCAGCACTCCAGACAATGCAATGGTGCCACCCACATTTACAGTGTGTGTTCCTACCTTAATGAACCTAATCATAATCTCTTATAATGATAAACATTCACAGATATGCCCAGAGGACAACATAATCTAAATTATCACTAACAGGTAATTATAGGTCTTGTCAAGGTTGACAATCAACATAAACCATCACAGTTTCTGAAATTCAATATAAATTTTAAAACATAATCTAAATAAGCAAGTTATGGCATCCTTTTTCTTCTAATCAGTGAACAAAATGAGTCTTCTTAGAATGTGCTTTGAATGACTATCCTATACTATTAGTCTTCCCCACAATTATTACATCAGAATTAGACCCTATGGTTCGTTTGTTCAAAGTCAAGAAATAAAAGATTTGATTCTTGTGGATTTAAATAAATATTCCAAGTCATGTCAACATAGCTACTGAAATGTATTCACTAACAGAAGTCATAAATACAAGGCTTGTTTTTCTGTTTCTATTGCTAAAAATGTGGGTTATCTGTCCCTTTTTGTAAGGCACAAAATAAAAGAGAAAAATTATAGAAGCAGTCAGAGAGAGAGAGGCAGGAGCCCCTGGGAAAATTGATGTAAATTTATCAGTAGTATTTTAATCCACTTTCTTATGGTGTTCTGTGGATCCTCAGAGTTCTTCTGTAGAAATGGGAGTACCCCGATTTACATATACAAAGCCAGTGTTTCAGAATCATGGCCACATGATTAAGCCACCCCAAAAGGCAAACCAAGGACCCAAAGTATTGCATGTAGTTCTAAAATAAACAAGCTCCCAGGAAGTGTGAATATGCATTTCCTCAGTGGTTAAGTTGAATTATTGATGGTTGAAAATGAAACACAACTTGAACTTCACCAATCAAGGTTATTAGGTTTTCAGTAACTTTGAACTTTAGTTTTCCTTCCTATTCCCTTCCTTTTTCCTTCTCTTCCCTTTTCTCTCCTCTTTCTAACTTGTGAACTTAAACACCCCCCACACCCCCACCCACAAAAAGGGCTGGAGGGATGGCCCAGCAGTTAATGCACTTGACTACAAAGTCTAAAAATGCCATTTCTATTCCCAAGTACTCACGTAAAGCCAGATGCACAGGGTGGCTCATGCGTCTGGAGTCCATTTGCAGGGGCTAGAGGCCCTGGCTTGCCCATTCTCTCAGCCCCTGTTTCTCATTCTCCCTCTTTTCTCTCTCAAATAAATAAAATATAAAAAATACAATAGCTGATTGACACATTGGACTGTGGGAAATATATTGAAAATGTTGCTTCTCCACACATATATAATACATTTAATTTGGCTTTTGTATTATCATTAACAATTCCAGGTACCAAGAGTAGGACATACAGAAAAAAAAGATATATGGAGGTTTATAGTCACAATTTCTTGGGCCTTTCAAGCTTTATGAACTTGGTAAAGTCATGGAACTTCTCTATGCCATTAGAAAGGAAATAACATTTCATTTCTATTCATTTGTCTGACTGTGTCAAAAAGAGTGTGGCACAATGTTCATTATAAATTTCTGTGCCTGACAGTTAATGGGTTAAAAAGAAAACATAGTCCTGAATTACTATTCACATGTTTAACCTGTCTATATTTGATCTCCATGCATGGAATTATTCAATGTATACTTCTCAACATAAAAATAAATTTTACTTCATTGAGCAATATATGGCAAATATGGGCAGGAGAAGTAATTTTAAAAATCATAAAGCATTGATAATAAATTCTTATGAATTTTTTCCTAGGATTTAAAGATAGCAATTAGGTTTTCTTCTTGGTTACACTGAAGGCATATAAAAAAACTGATAAATGCCAATCTGATATACTGGTATGTTTCCAGAGGAGATGGGCTACAAAGGATTTTCACCTAAGGGAATTCTACATTTATCATGATCCAGGTCTAGAAATGCAATGTTTTACTGGCTTTGTGTGCATCAGACTGAGGGATGTTGGCTCATGTAGTGAATGTTTCAGGATATGTCAGAGTAAACCTGAATACTGATCTATTCATTTACTATGAGAATTACAACTGTCAACCTGACTAGAGTCAGGTCAACCAGATCATCGCATAATCTTTCCCTGAGGGAAGCCTCAAAGGAAGTCAACTATAATTAGAAAAGCTTGGTGAGCAAGTTAGCTGAATGATTCAGATATGATAGACTTAAGCAACTATTTCTCTTGCTACGGCCAGCTTATAACAGGATATGGCTGTATCTCCCATAAATCATAGTTAAACCAAGACAAAAATCAGTAGGAATTGTTATTGACAAAGAGACTTGATGTAACAAATGAGTCTACACTCTTCTGTCACCTAGGAAATGTGAAGACAGAATGCTGACATGAATGATAGGACTTCATAACAAAAAATAATAAATAACTTAAAGAAAGATTTATATATCAATATTAATGATAAAGAATAGGATATGAGAAAGGGTAATTGGTAAATTCATAAATAGTAGATTCATGAATTAACTATCATTTTTATTTATGGAAGAATTCACTAAGAAAATTACCTATAAATTAAAATTCTAGGTGTGGAAAGGGACTTACATTAAAGAAAATGTGATTATTTCTATTAAAATCCATTTATAAGTATATTTTTCTTATGTTTTCATTTCTCATGCATAACCTGAATTTTGAGATGTTTTACATACTAGAAAAACTAAGCCAAATTTTTAATTTCCCTAAAGCCTGTAACAAAAAGATATACTCATCAAATAGCAATTGACCACTCAAGTGAGTAATTTTAGAAGCCATCTTTATTGGTACAATATGATTTCTGGGTGTATGTGTGTGTGTTTCCAGAGGAGACTGGCATATGAGCCAGTGTACCCAGGTGGGGGGGGATCTTTCTTCAATGTGTGATCTCTCTCTCTCTCTCCCCCTCTCCCTCCCTCTCTCCTAGACCTGAGGCGTCCCTTTTCCCCATCCCTTAAATTCAGGAATCTGAGTTCTATGGTCTTTGTACTCCAACATTGATACCAGTGCCTCCTCACCAGGTTTCAGGACTACAGCATTGGATGAAGTTTTTTTTATTTTATTTTTATTTATCTATTTATTTGACAGAGAAAGAGGGAGAGAGAGAGAAAGAGAGAGAGAGAGAGAGAGAGAGAGAATGAGAATGGGAGCCCCAGGGCCTCCAGCCAATGCAAAAGAACTCCAGACGCTTGTGCCGCCTTGTGCATCTGGCCAACGTGGGTCCTGGGGAACCGGACCTGGGTCCTTTGGCTTTGCAGGCAAATGCCTTAACCACTAAACCATCCCTCCAGCCGTGGATCAAATTTTATATCATTGGCTTCCCTGGTTATGAGTCTAAGATTTGGTCAGCCATGTTACTGGCCTGTCGGGATGACTCAAGGATTAGAAAGCAAGAAAGACAGACACAAGTAATAGAGTGAAAGTTGGGATCAGATGGTCTCCAGGCTCTGATGGAAACACTGAAGCCTGTCTCCTTCTCCCAATACCTCCCTTTGTCAGTTTTCACAGAGGCAAAGGGCATGGAAAAACAAAGGCTGGCACTCCTGGTAGTAGCATAGATCTAGAAGCAATTTCAGTATGGTGACCCCCTCAGATATGGCCTAAGTATCTTATCTACATTAAACTCAGAGGCATTGGCATAATCCGTAGCTAGACTTTCACTTTGGTTTGTCTCATTCCATTGTTCAACACCTTCCCCAGTGTCAGTCTGTGGAGCAATGGAACTTCTCAGTAGCCCAAACAGCAGTGACCTCTGCCATTTCCATGGCCTTGAGCCAAGCCATTCCCAGGACAAGACTGCCAGCCTTTATCCTCCCTCTTTACTATAGAGTATGTTTGGAGGCAGGTGGGGAGGTGGGGAGTGGGAGGGGTTCTGGCTTTGAAGCTTCTGGTCTGACTCCAGCTGAACTTTTTTTCTTCATATTTCAGAGAGAGCTTTTAATTTCTTTCAGGGTTCCATGACAGCTTCCTTAACTCACTGTTTTACAACTTTTTTTAAAAAAATTATTTATTTGCAAGCAAAGAGAGACAAAGAGGAGAGAGAGAGAGAGAAGAAGAGGGAGGGCAGGGGGAGAATAGGTGTGCCAGGGCCTCCAGCCACTGCAAATATCTCCATATGGCATGTGCCACCTTGTGCATCTGGCTTTACATAGATACTAAAGAACTGAACCTCGGTCATTAGGCTTTATAGACATGTACCTTAACTGATGAGCCAGTTCTCCAACCCCTTACAACTTTTTTTTGTTTGTTTCTTTGAGGTAGGATCTCACCTGGCCCCTTACAACATTTATTAAGAATATGAGAAACTTGCATTTTCCCTGTCTATAATCTTAGTAACATTCAGTTTCCTCTGGGAACCATTCAACATTAAAAGTTGGCCATAGTAATTCACAGAGAGTCTTTAATTTCCTTGGTGTTATCTTAGTATTATAATCCCCTGAATATCCCTTTCTGAAGGTATATATATATATTGGTCATGCAGTCCAGGACAGTGGGTTTGGTGAAGGACTCCCCCGATGTTGAATTTCCCACTGTATTTGTACTGCAGAAGAGACACAAAGACAAAGACTTCCTGGGCATGCATGCACTGCTCAGGGCAGAAATCACTCTGCAGCCTCAGGGGCTGTGAGCTACATACATACCTGTAGGCACACCTCCTATTGAAGTGACTCCTTTGCTATAAATGATTTCTTTTAAAGTTTGGGTTTATAGTTCCCTATCCTTTGACTGAACTTGTCCCATATTTACACCTGATTCTAACTGTGCTATTTCTCAATTACTTTCATTTGTGTGCATCTCCAGATAGGTTCCTGTGCTTGAGACTGAATCTTTTGAAGTTCCCTCCAGGTCTCTGGATCTGGTGCCGCACATTGGCCATGACCTATTGGGGCAACCTGAGGATTAGAAAGAAAGACAGACACAAGTAATAGAGCAAAGCTAGAATCTGGTGGTCTGCAGGTTCTGGTGGAGACACTGCAGTACCGCATAACCACTGTTGGTTTATTTTATACACAAGCAGAAAAGCTTCAGCAACTATTTCTTTCATCAGATATAGAAAAACTGAGGGAATGGGAGGCAAGGTCAGGCAATGAAGGAATGAGGCAGCTGTGGACTATTTTTCTTCAAGTACTGTTCTCTGCACAAGGTCAGGTCCACATAAACAAAATGTAAGGAAGAAGTATGAAGAGGCTGTGCCCTAGTCTGGTCTCTGCCAGTTCAGCTGGAGTTAAAAACGGCTGTGTCTATGGCTCCAGTTGGTTGTGGCTCTGCCCAGTGCAGGGGCCTTCCCAGGAATGTAGTGTCTCATCACATCTACACCTCCTCTATCTATCTATCTATCTATCTATCTATCTATCTATCTATCTATCATCATCATCATCATCTGTCTATGGCAGAATTTTGTTGTTGTAATGAAATACTTAAAATGGTCTCTTTATGAGTAGTATGGCTTCAAGGACATGGTACTCGCATCTGTTCAATTCTGGTAAGGGCCCTCTAAGCATTGTCACATTATGGTTGTTTCAGTGGCAATAATCTGCCTGGAATCATGTATCACATCTCAAACAGTAAGCCAGAGAATGAAGCAGCATGAAAGAAAAAGTGAGGGAAAGATTGCATACAAGTGAATGCAACAGAGAGAAATAGACTGACAAGGCAGATGAGGGTCAGGCTTATGCTCCTCATTCCAGACCAGTATACTCTTCCTAAGGCAGCACTTTGAATGTTCTAAGGTCTTTCACTAGGCCATATCTCTAAAAAGGTCCTACCATGTTGACATTTCCATAGTAATAACCAACTTTCCAGCAAAAAGTACCATGGTGGACATACTACTTGCATATCACAATGCCATATATTCTATGTGTTTTTCATCCTTTCTCTGTGGGAGACACTATTCCACTGATAATACTATTCATAATTATGGCAATCTACCCATTCCACTCCTTTATCTATGACATGGGGGCGAATAACTGACAAAAATAAAATTTTGTATGGTTACTAAGAGTTCTAAAACTTATATTTTATATTTTATTTATTTGAGTTCTAATATTTTAGAAAGGGACGCTTTTATGAGAGAATTGATGTAACAAATTAACTTTGGATTGGACTAAAACCTTTCTATTTTATGTCTGTATGTGTAGAGGGACATTTCACAGTGAAAATCTAAGCTTGAAAAGGGTTGCAATGAGCATGAAAGGGACCAGAACTTCTAGGAAATCAGTTCCTTAAGTCTGGCCCCAGGAGTTCATGATCTTCTTTAAAAGGAAATCTAGGAGATAAAAAGTATAACACTTCAGTTCTGAGGTGACTAGATGGTGACAGTGGAGATTCAAATGAAAACTATAAATATAATAATATCTATTTTAATATAGAAATTTTAGACTTTTATGAATGTGACATGGAACAAAATATTACAAAATCATTTTATATTTCATATAGCAACTATTGTTTAAGAAATTACCATTTCTCTAATTGGATATGAAATAACTATCACAGATATATACATACAATTACACTAAAAGATTATCAGGAGTTTCATCCACTTTTAGAATTCATATCTGTTTAAGCCTACACTTCCTTCACATATATTGACCAAAACTATGCATTATAACAACTTAAATGCAGAGGCACATAGGAAGTTCTACTTATTGTCTGTTAACTCCAACTTAAAGACTAAAATTGTAATGCACACCACTATCTTCACTTCTTTTAAAAGAGATATATAGAGAGAATTGGCACCCCAGGGCTTCAGCCACTGCAATCAAATTCCAGATGCTTGCGCAACCTAGTATGCATGTGCAACCTTGAGTTTGCCTCACTTTCGTGAGTCTGGATTATGTGGGATCTGGAGAGAGATTGAACATGTGTCCTTAGGCTTTGCAGCCAAGCACCTTAATGGCTAATCCATCTCTCTACCTCACAATTTTTGTTAATATAGGGAGTTATAATTTTCATAGAAGTATGTCACCAAAATATTTAATGGAATTATTATAATCATTGTATTTGAATTGATAATTAAATGTTAACTTTTACTTTCTCAATTATAATTTCAGATTTGGTAACTGTTCAGTTTGATATACATTAATAAAAGTTCTTGAGAAGTTTCAATTATTTTAGTTAGACTTCAAGTCTTAACACAAAATCTTGAGCTAAATGAGTCACGGTCAGTATGGTATCATAAGTTTAAATGTATGTTGCCTTACAAAGACCTTATCATGGAAGGCATACACAGTGCCAAGCCAATGCAGTGACAGCAACTTGCATGAAAGTGATTTTCTGTATTTTGGATTTAAATGGAGAAAAAATGACAAACTTGCAATGAGATGAGTGTGTTCTCTGTGTCAAGAGGATTTCAGAACCAAAAGGAAGATAAGAGTTTAGTTTTGGGATTCAGAATATTTCTATGTATCCCAGGATGGCCTAAAACTCACAGTGATCCTCCTACCTAAGCTTCCCAAGTGCCAGGATTACTGGTTTATGCAGCATTACCCTTGCAAAGGAAGATGAGTTTCAAACACAAGGGAATAATGCTGTGCTTTCCCTTTGTGTCCTTTAATCTTGGATTCCTCTGAACCCGGATGAGTCTAGCAAAACTGATAGAACCTTTAAGAGTTTCTGAAAAATAAATCTGTGATATGCACTGAATAACATGAATGAAAGTGAGCTATATGAGGTGTGTGTCAATCTCTCAGAGCCTGATTACACCATATCTGTTTTTTTTTTCTTTATTAGTTAGTTTTGTATTCAGCAAATACAGTCAGTTTGGTACCATTATTAGGCTCATCCGTGACCTACCCCCTTCCCTTGGCCCCTCCTTGTTGAGGTATACGGGTCATGCATTGTGGAGTTAGCCCACAGTTATGGGTAAGCTAAATGTCTCTGCATATCATAACCCAACATGTGGCTCTGACATTCTTTCCGCCCCCTCTTCCGCAAAATTTCCCTGAGCCATGTTGGTTTCATTTTTGGTCTGCTTCAGTGATGAGGTGATGGGGGCCTCTGAGGCTCTGGCTCTCTGATTTGGTAGGAGTTGATTTTTCTCTGTGCTGATCTCCTTCCCCCTTGTGCTGGTATCCGGTTCATCAGGAAAACAGCCCCCATGCTTGTTTCTCCAATTTTTCTTAGTTTCAGCTGGGGCCCTTTTGAGGTATGATGGGGTGGCTCTCTCCTTAGGATCTACATCTATCTGAAAAAGAGAAGCAGATTCTCCAACGGAGAGTAAGTTAGCACCAGGACAAATGAGATAACCCTTTTTTTTTTTATAGAGAATTTATTAGGTGTAGGCCCTCTTGTAGCCCACAATTGATGGTAGCTTGATATTGGAGAGTGGGTTTATGTTTGGATATGGTTCTGACTTGTTTCCCAGCTCCAGGTATGGGTCCCATACCAGTGAGGGGATCAGTTAGCCAAATTGAGAGCAGTTGGTTCCCCACCATGGCTGTGTGCCACCTCTGCACTTGTGTGGGCATCACAACAAGTTATTTGCTGCTAAGTAGGTTAGACCATGAGTTGCTTAGACAGATATTGGTCATTTTCCCCCAGTCGCCCATGTAGCACCTTCTGGCACTAGACGCGCTGACTGTCTGGGGACTGACTCTCTTCCAACTTCCAGCCATGCCATTCTAATTTGCATGTCAATCACATAAGTTGTCTTCAGCAGTAGGGTCTTACCACTAGCCTTTGGTGGGTCATCAAGTACTCTGACATAAATCTGTCTGTCTTTTAGGAAACCTTGTAGGTCTCTCTGATCAAAAGCTCATTGTGGATGATAGCCCCATGCTGGTTCTGGGAGGGGAGGGCATCAAAGGGGTGGGAAACACAAGTCTAGACCCAAATGGCAATGGTACCATAATTTTCTACTTACTAAAAGACAGACCAAATGGCTGATCCTTCACCAGGCCCTTACAGGGAACACTTGAACCACAAGACACTGGAGAGGGTAAGATCAAGACTAACCTTAATCTTCTACATCTTCCCTTCCTCACTTCCCCTCTCCCTCCCTCTCTCTCTCTTATCTCTAACTCTTGTATATTAGTTATCTTTTTCCTCATTTTCTTAATGGGCACTGACCTGTTACACCATATCTGGAAATACTGTCCCCATAGAACTGTCCCACACAGAATCAGATACTTTGGTTATAACTTCAAACATATTTCCCTAGAACATCATGTCTTGGAATTTAGGGCTTAATGCTTATCTGAATACTTCAGTTCTGAGGTGAAAAGTTGGTGCCAGTGGAGATTCAAATGAAAATATAAATGTAAGAAAATATATATATGTAATGTGAAATGTTAGGTTTTTATGAATATGTCCCTTAGTTCCACTGAAAATACTTATTTTTTATATAGCTTTCTTTCATCTTCTACATCATTACTATTCAATGGAACTATTATGCCAGCCTAAGTATAATGTGCACCAGAGTAATTTTCAGTAGTCACCTTTTAAAAAGTAAAACAATGGGCTGGAGAAATGGCTTAGTGGTTAAGGCACTTGCCTGCAAAGCCAAAGGACCTCAGTTCAATTCCCCAGGACCCATGTAAGGCAGATGTACAAGGTGGCACATGCATCTGGAGTTCATTTGCAGTGGCTGGAAGCCCTAGTGCACCCATTTTTTCTCTCTCTCTCTCTCTCAATCTCTCTCTCTCTTTCTCACTATGTCTCTTTCCCTCTCTCAAATAAATAAATAAATAAAGATGTTTAAAAAGTAAAACAAAGCCGGGTGTGGTGGTGCATGCCTTTAATCCCAGCACTCGGGAGGCAGAGGTATGAGGATTGATGTGAGTTCGAGGCTACCCTGAACCTCCATAGTGAATTCCAGGTCAGGTCAGCCTGAGCTAGACTGATACCCTACCTTGAAAAATCGAAAAACCAAAAAAAAAAAAAAAAAAAAAAGAAAAGAAAAAAAATTAAAACAACTAAGTGAAATCTATTACTTTACTCTTATTTTTTTTGTTGGTGCTGGGGACCAAACATAGGGTCTGGCACTTGCTAGGAAAGCACTTTATCACTGAGCTAAGTACCCAAACTCTAAATTAATAGTTTTATTAAACAAAAATATCTAAAATATTATGATTGCAATTAAAAAGTGTGAAAATGTGAGATAATTTACATTCTTCGTACTAACTCCTCAAAATATTGTATATGATTTATAATTACATCATGACTCAAGTTAGACTAGCTATATCTCAAAGTACAATAGCAGAAGGCTTATGACAAGCATACTCTGGAGGTCAATTGTATACAGGCCCATCTTCAGAATTCCAGAAGCAGCTTACCTATAGCTCGTGTTAGTCTTCATAGGTTTTAAAAAATGTTTTCCACTTCCTTCTTTTCACTGTGTCAATTAAATCTAATGATGCCAAAAGTCTCACATGATTTCCATTCTACTGAGTGTTTTAGGCTGACACATGAATTTTCAGGTCTCATTATCTCTGTATATATTGTTTAGGCACAAGTATTAAATTGAAATGGTCCAGTCTACCTGAACTCAGATACTAAAATGTCACTTTTCCCTGTTTAATCTATTTATACTTATTCTGGTTTGTCACCTCCTTAATAAAATAGGATAGCCTTTCTCCAAAACAAAAAGTAGTGTTTCATTTTTTTTCTGGGGATTTTTTTTATTTCTAATATAATTATTGACTTGAATTTGATACATTTGAAATTTAATATTTAATTAGATGTTCTATTCTGAAATAAACAATTTATTAAAATGAGTGTTTTATTGTGGTATTTTGGCCACTGATATTTTTAATTTTTTGTGGCAGCTTCCATAATTATAGACAATAAACCATGGTAATTCCCTCTCCCCACTTTACCCTTTTAAACTCCACTCTCCATCATATCCCCTTTCCCCTCTCAATCAGTCTCTCTTTTATTTTGATGTCATGATCTTCTCTTCCTATTATGATGGTCTTGTGTACGTAGTGTTAGGCACTGTGAGGTTATGGATATACAGGCTATCTTGTGTCTGGAGGAGCTCATTGTAAGGGGTCCTACCCTTTCTTTGGCTCTTATATTATTTCTGCCACATCTTCCACAATGGACCCTGAGCCTTGGAAGGTGCAATAGAGATGTTTTAGTGTTGAACACTTCTCTGTCACTTTATTTCAGCACTATGGGTCCTTCTGAGTCATCCCAAGGTCACTGCCATCTGAAAAGAGAAGATTCTCTACCCAAAGTGAGAGTAGCATTAATATATGGGTATGAATATTAAGAAAAGTGCTTACCAGGCAGTTTGTTAAGCATAGTACATACATTTAGCCAGACACTAGCAGACATTACACCCCTAGGGCTCATGACTTTCCCTGCCATAGGTTTTCAGTATCAGGGATGTATTCCCTCCCAATGAGCAAGCTTCCAGTCCAGTTAGAGGGTGGCTGGTTTCCACCATAACAGACATGCCACTGTTGTACCTGTTGGATCATTTAGCCTGACTGGCCCAATTTAAGGCTTGCAGTGTCCACTGTTGTTTATCTCCACTGGTGATTTCTCTCTCTCCCATGGAACTGCATGCAGCATAGCTTTTTCAGCTCTCTGTCAGCTGGTTTACACAGAGGAGGTTTTCAACTCAGCTCCAATAGGATTTCTCAGAAAAAAAAAATTATAATTTTTTTTTTGGTTATTCAAGGTAGTGTCTTGCTCTAGTCCAGGCTGACCTAGAATTCACTATGTAGTCTCAGGCTGGCCTAGAACTCACAACAATCCTCCTACCTCTGCCTCCTGAGTACTGGGATTAAAGGCATGTGCCACCACGCCTGGCATGTCCACTGATATTTTTGAAAGGTGTAGTTATTTTACGTATAGTCATTTTGTAGGATTTAGATAAAATGTCTTTAATTATTTCATTTATTCATTCATTCTGCAATTGTTTATTAGAGTCACTTTGTTTCAAGTAATGAGTGCTCCTTCCTTTCTTAACATAAAAATCAATTATATTTTTACAATTATTAATTTTGAATTTATTTCATATTTATAGAAATTTGCAAAAGTAAGAGTTACAAAATACTTCTTATCTAACTATTCCTAAAGGTAACACTTTGTATGATAGTGATAAAAACAAGTGAGCTAGGTGTGGTGGCACACGCCTTTAATCCTAGCACTCAAGAGGCAGAGGTAGGATTGCCATGAGTTCAAGGCCACACTGAGACCCTACCTCAAAAAACCAAAACAGTTAAAAAAAGCAAGTGAAATAACATTGGCCTAGTGTTAACTATACATATATACATATAATATATTTTATGTACTATATATAAATATATAAATTTATATTATTCAAATGTTCATCAATTTTACTAAGATACAGTGCTTGATTCCATATTTCATTTAGTTATTGTATCTCCTTCGTCTTCTCCAATATAATAGCCATGTATTTCCTTTCTAGGGTGTCTTTCTGTGTCTGTGTATGGTGTATATGTAGGGATGGAACCCATGTGGTAGGAAAGCACTTTAACACTACATTACTGTTCCAGCCCCATTTATTTTATATGACATTGATGCTTGGTGTATATTGATCTCCAATTTGGTTTTCCAGTGTTTTCTTATCATTTCAATGAAGGTACATCTTTTGGCATGAATATCATGTACATGATGTTGTGTTTCTTTAGCACATCCCATCAAGGGTTTTGTTATATTAATATTCCTCAATACTGGTTATGTTAATCATGACTATTTGGGTAATATTTTCACTATTTTCCCCCATTGTGCAGTTTCTAATTCTCTATTTTAATTTTAATTTTATTTTACTTATTTATTTTAGAGAGAGAGAACGAGGCAGAAGGAGGGAAAGAAAGAGAGAAACAGAAAAAAATGGGTGTGCCAGGGCCTCTAGCCACTGCAAATGAATTTGGAATGTGTGTGCCGCCTCTTGCTACTGGCTTACATGGGTTGTGAGGAACTGAGCCTAGGTCCTTAGGCTTCACAGGCAAGCACCTTAACTGCAAAGCCATCACTCCACCCCTAAATCTCTATTTTAAATTAATAATTGTTTTTGAGGAGAAACTTTGAAGACATCAAATTCACTTTGTCATCAAATGTCCTCTAGCAATAGTATTCATTCCAGATCTTTTCTGTAACAATTATATTATAAATATAAAAGTAATAAAATTATATATATATATATATATATATATATATTATAATTTTAGTGGTGTGTGTTTGATAAAATTTTCAATTTTATTTTTCTTTGTATATATGTTATTTAGAATTTTGCTCTAAGAAAGAGCTGTTCCTTCTTCATTACTTCTCTCCTTCCATCCCTCCTTTCTCTTTCTCCCTTTGATGATTTATTTGTATCTGTATGTACTTGTGGATTTTTTATGCTATTTTAAGAGACTAAAATAGGCTATATCTTTGTGAACAAGTCTCTTCATCTTTAACAGTTAGGATATCGTTACTTATATAGAGTTCAACACTCTCTTATTTCTGTATATGTATTTTTTTTCTTAATGTCATGAGATCTTCAAGGTGCATCCTACATTTTTTTTAACTTGCTCACTCATGGAACCATTTACTTTTTCTAAGGACCTCTAGTTCATTTTCTTGGAGAATGGTTACACTCAGAGCTAGAAAATCACATCTCATCTTTCAATGACATCTCAACATTAAATGACAGACCCACTATTTGATATTTTCCATTATAAACCATAGTTACTTTAGAAGCATATCTGTGTTGTTATGTCTCTGATATACTCTGTTACATTTTTAAATATTCAGTGGTTCTCATGTATGTTGATCCAAAAAAGACTACAAAATTTCACAGTCTTAGCCAGGCATGGTGGTGCATGCCTTTAATACTAGCACTTGGGAGGCAGAGGTAGGAGGATCACCATGAGTTCAAGGCCATCCTGAGACTATATAGTGAATTCCAGGTCAGCCTGGGCTACTTAAAAAAAAAAATCACAGTCTCAATAAGATGTGCTTTTGCTCTTATAGTTGAGTATTCTTGAAGAAGTATTCAACAAGCTGAGTGGCTTCAGTTTTATTATTTCCAGGTTTAAATTGCCTAATAATGTTTTATTATTTTCTGTTTAATTTATGCTTCTAATACCCACAGTAAACACTTAAAACTACAACCTTCTTATTTCAGTCTTACTATCAGGAAAAGAAACACCCTACAACTTAATGACAATGGAAAGTTTAAATTTTTACCTCTTCTCAATAAACAGAAAGTCTGCTCTGCCTGCACACATTCATGTGTGCACACATGTGCACACACGCACACACACAGAGTTTTTTGTCTGCACACTTTTCTATTTTCTAAGTTGAATGCTTTTGCCTGAATATTGAATACCATCACTTTTCACCATTCATAGTCTGTGAAAGTCTTGCTTTGATATTCCTCTCACATTCAATGACTTAAATATATTTGAATTCTTCCAAATAGTATCTAAATGTGCTCTTGTAATCCAGCAATAGAGAGATCCTATGAGTTTGAAGATGATTTTTAAAAACTTTTTCACATGACATGAAATTCATAAATTCATGAATGCTTACTAAATAGTAACTAATTTTCTAGCAACAATCATCCAAAAACACAAAACATCATGATATTTTAAGTCACTCCAACAAGTAATGTTTTCCTTTATATGTAGACATTGCCATGTGCTATCCATAAAACTGTATCATTCTAGTCAGCTCATACCACATTTAAGAGCTTTCTCATTCCTTTTTTTTATTTCAAAGTTGTGGAAGAAGTGACACTTTGATATAATGCTGGTGTAAGTGTAAGTTGAGGCAAATATTTGGGGAAATTGTTAGGCAGTATTCATTTCAGCTGAACAAACGTCTATCTGTGCCTAGACTACTCTGTCTACATATATACTTGGGTAGCACCTCCTCCAGGAGAACTTTTCTGATAAGCCATATCACTGTCACATTATGGCTTTAGTAGCTCTGTTCTAACATTCCATATCACAATCATTTTTTCAAACTGTTTGTTAACTTGTATTCTTGCATATACTGTTTGCGCCATGAAGATGTAGGGATTAATGATATTACCATTGTATTCTCTAGCACTGCTTTTATTATTAAAAAGAGAGGGCTCAAAAATTTTTTAGATGCTTGGTTACTGACAAAATTTCTTTTTAATTAACAGGAACATAGTACTGAAGACTTGGAATTAATGTCCTTAAATTAATGTCCTATGATCTTAACTGTTCTTTCCTGGACACAACAAACATGCTATTAAAATTCTTTGAACTTTAAAAATTATTGCTTTTATTATTAGATTTTTTAATATATTGCTTTTTATTAATTTTTATTTTCAAAGTCATTAGTTCAAAAGCATGTCAATATTACACACATAAAAATTATCCTTATTACTACACCATAAAACCTGGATTAAGCCTTTAAAATATTTTCTAAAATAAAAGACCAATATACTATGTTACAAAAATATTTATGAAGGATTTTCAATGATCATGCTTCTTCCACATGACTTCAAATATTGAAATACATAGCTACAGTTAATGAAATTGACAGTGTTTACTTGTAAAATCCTTTGAAAATTGTCAATAAACAAACTATAGAAAGAATCTTCTTTTTATTGTGTTATTGATTTTATTTTAGAGAAATATAAGAGGTGAAATACAAGGTACTGTGGCTTGTAATTTAGCAACAATAAAGACAAAATCATAAAAAGGGATGCTTGAGTTGGCTTTTGAAGAAATAATTAGAAGACTCAGGGCTGCTTTCCAACATACTCTCAATCCTAAACATTAACTACCACTTTTGGTAACTTTCTCTTCTGTATTTAAATTGACTTTATTTGTATTAAACCAAACACATGTATTACATGGAATACATTCATTTTTACAGATTGTATTATATTATTCTTATATTCCTTTTGGAATCAGAAATTGAACTAATACATGAAGGAATGTGGGGTGACAAAGGAATTTCCATACAAGAACTTCAGTGAACCACTTTTTCACTGTGGTAAAACACCACAGATTAAATTGAGAAATACATCTAAACTCTTACCTGTACAACATGGTACTAAAGACAGGGAACACATTTCCTTAAAATATTTTCATGTTTATCTAGCATAACCTTAAGGTCCATTGACATATAAGTCACTTACAAAGAGCTATGCACATTGGGAGGTTTTTGTCTCAGTCCATGAATGTGTGCAGCACTTAGCTTCTCATTGCTGGTACAAAACACCTGACCAAGAGCAACTTATGAGAGGACAGGATTCATTTCAAGCTTGCAGTTTTGAGGGGAAGTTTCATCATGGTGAAGGAAGCTGGTGCACTTCAACATACATCCTCAGCTGACAGAACAGCAAGCACAAGTAGTTCTGAACACACAGAAGGCTAGATTCCTAAACTCCAAGGTCAGATACCAGAAATACCTCCTCTAGCAAAGTTCTACCTCTTTAAACACTACACCAGATGAGAACTCAATATGAAGCTTAATAACAAACACCTGGTGTATTAGTCAGCTTCAGGTTCGCTGAGGTGAACTTTCAGACCAGGCACAGTTATGGAGGAAGGGATTTATTGGAGCTTATAGATCCAGGGGAAATTCCATAAAAGCAGAAGAAACTGGCCTGCTTTCACAGGACCAAGCAGAGAGAGTGAAAGAGAAGCACAAGCCTAAAGGTCAAAAGCCAGAGCACACTGCAGGAACTCCAGCTAGGCACACTTTGCATATCTTTAGATTGAAATCTCAAACCTACCACCACACCTTAAGATCCACACAATGGCATTGCCTCCAGCCAGATGGCTAGAGATACAAACTACAAACAAATAAACAACTGAATATATTGGGGGCCATCTATTCTATTCAAACTACCACACCTGGGCTATGGGGGACATTTACATTCAAAACATTCCACCAATGGCTCACATAAGACACAAGATAATCTCACAATGGAAAATACACTCAGTCCAATTTTAAAATTCCCCATAATCCTTATCAGTCTCAATAGTACTCAAAAGTCAAAGGTCTCATTTGAGATTCAACACAGTCTCTTAACTGTGTGCCTTGTAAAACCAAAACACAAGTTACATACTTCTGACATATAATGGCATGTAGTAATAGTTCCACTGCAAAAAGCAGGCATAATAAGGAGAGACTGGAATAATGTAAGATTCGTAACCAACAGGGCAAATATCAAACATCGGTGGTTCCATATCTGGCATCTAAGATCTTTGATAAAGTCCTTTGGCTCCAAAAGGCTTTAGGAACTTTTGGCCTTTCACTACGATGCTTGCTTTCTAGGCAGATCTAGCCCGTCCAGGGCTAGCAGCTTTCCTTGACAGCCATTCCACAGATGTGGCCTCTACAAACCTCTGGTGTTTCCACTGCAATCCACATTACACCTTTGTAGCTTCATACAATGGCCTTACAAGGTCTCCACACAGGAATTTCAACCCTTCTTCACAGTGTCACATTTCAGCAGCTCCTGGAACTTTGAGCATTTCATGACCCTCTTTCCTGAATTTCTCGTGCTTCCAAAATTAGTACCAGGTGGGTGGCATAGCCAATTTTGTAAATCCAAGGGAAAGTAAAGCTTGACCTTGAGGATCAGGATACTACTTTAGCATTCTTACTTCTGGCTATTTACTTTCAAAAGATTTTGCATTCTTACTAGATTGAACCTTTAATGGGTTAGGTTGTACCCTTAGGGCATCTTTCCCATTGGTCCATTGCAGTACATTTGTTTCATTGCAGTACATTTGTTCCACATTTAATGGTGGTAATCTGCATAACAACTGCAGTTTAAAGGGTTTAAAACCAATCTTGGTGTCTGTAACTTTAAACTAGCTTACATTGCTTTCTGTGTCAACTTTGCATTTTTTATCATTCTATTCATACTTCTGTCAAGCTCACCAGTCCATTATTTTGAATTAAATTTGTTCAGTTTCTCAGGACATGGGCACAATGCAACTAGCCTTTCTTCCAGCAGCCCAGCTTCGACATTTTTTTGTTCTTTACTTTTGAAACTTCATAAACTAAGATGTAACAGTCCATAATTCTCTCTGCATTTAGGATTTTCACATTCTCACCAGAAAAGCCCATGAAATTGTTTACAGCACTGTAATGTTTCTGTAGTCCAAAGTACTAAATGATTCCATATTTCTCCTTCAAAATATGTTCTAAAAGACCAACTATTCATTGTCAGATTTATCACATCAATGACTCCATTCTTGGTATGACATGTTTTTAGCAGTTAGCTTTTCCTTGCTGGAAAAATTTCAGTCTAATAGTTTCCAGGGGAAGCTTCATAATGGTGAAGCTGGCTCACTTCATCACACATCCACAGCAGAGAGAACAGCAAGAAGAAACTAGCTCTGAACATACAATAGACTAGACTCATTAACCCCAAGGTAACCCCGCCAAACATACATCCTCTAGCAAGACTCAACCTCTCAAATACTCTACCAGCTGGAGACTAATAGGAAGTTTAATCATAAACACTTGAAGCTATGTGGGACATTCATGTTCAAACAACCTCAATTGTTAAGTCTAATGTGTTAGTAGATTAATACTACAGCTTCCTTTGAGTAATTGTAGAGGCTGATACCCTGCATAGATTGAGTCCAAGATAACCTACTGAGAGGGGAGTACATTTAGGGTGACTGTACCCCTGGATGTGAAAAAGGCAGAAAATTCTTCACTTCACTTGCTTGAAATCAAAGATGATCTGACTTCTTAGCTCTTGCCTAGTTCCCTAGACCTCTTTTTCCACAAACAACCAAGATCCCTTTGAATCAAAGGTTATATAGTTTATTAGGAAATTTCTCTATTACTATGCTTTTATTTTTCTGTTTTTTTTCAAAGTAGAGTCCCAATGTAGCCCAGGATTACCTGGAACTCACTCTTCAATCCCAGGCTGGCCTTGAACTCATGGAGACTCTCCTCCCTAATCCTCCTGAGTGCTGGAATTAAAGGCATGCACCACCACATCTTGCTTATGTCTCTCGTACTTATACTTCAAAGGTATGAAGGCAATAGTAATTAACCATTTAATGAAATTGGTTGACCATTATTGTCCTATGTTAGTTAGATTTCTTTAACAAATTACCTTTGGGAGACATTAAATATCTAAGCAATAACACTCCTCTTACACTTTTGCTGGTTAGAGCTCACATGGGCAATACCTTGTGTTAATGCTACATGCTGGCTATAGCTTCCCTCACAAAAGTTTCCATGTTTATCATCTCTCCTTTTCTGGTATTTCAATGAAAGCATTGGATTCACTCTCATAGCTCCAATTATTGTCATGTCAATATCATCTTTTAAAAAATATTTTATTTTTATTTATGAGAGAGAGAGAGAAAGAGAGAGAATATGGATATGCCAGGGCCTCCAGCCACCTCCAGTGCTGCAAACGAACTCTAGATGCATGCATCACCTTGTTCATCTGGCTTACATGGGTCCCGGAGAATTGAACCTGTGTCCTTTTGCTTTGCAGACAAGTGTCTTAACCTCTAAGCCATTTCTCTCTCCCATCAATATCTTCTTGTGGGAATTCCAAAACCCACACACATTATCTGACTTCCAAGGCTTTTTGTTATATCTCAATAGAAGCCTTCATGATGCCATAACTATTTCTTTCTGCAAGTCTGCAAAACCAGTATTATGAGGATGATGCCAAAATCTGCCTCTAGTATAAAGTATACTTGAAAGCAATATAGGAGCAATGGTCACTCAGAGATCATGGCAGCTTAGCTGAAAAACAAGTAGGAAACCCTAGGACTCTCTTCTCAAATAAAATTGTTGAATAAAATACTGTGCTTTCTGACCAGTAACTCCCAGTACCAGCTGGTGACTATCATCTACAATGAGCTTTTGATCACAGAAACCTATAAGGTTTCCTAAAAGAATGACAGATTTCTGTCAGAGTACTTGATGACCAACCAAAGATTAGTGGTAAGACCCTACTGCTGATGACACCATATGTTGTTGGCATGTAACATGGAGTGACATGGCTGGAAGCTAGAAGAGAGTCAGTCCCCAGACAGCACATCTAGTGCCAGAAGGTGCTCCATGGGTAAATGGGGTAAAATGACCACTATCTGTCCAAGCAACTCATGGTCTAACCTACTTAGCAGCAAATAACCTGCCGTGATGCTTACACAAGTGCAATAGTGGTGCACAGCCAAGGTGGGAAGCCAACTGCTCTTGGTTTGGCTAATTGATCTGCTCAGTGGAATGGAAACCATAGCTGGAACTGGGAAACAAGTCAGAACCATATCCAAAAATGAGCCCGCTTTCCATTATCAAGCTCCTACCCATCATGGGCTACAAGAGGGCCTACACCTATTAAATTCTCTATAAAAAATAAGCATTATCCCATTTATCTGGTGCTAACTTTACTCTCTCTGTCAGAGAATCTGCTTCTCTTTTTCAGATGGACACAGATCCTAAGGAGACAACCACCCCATCACACCTCTAACTGGCCCCAGCTGAAACTAAGAATGATTGGCGAAACAAGCAAGTGTGCTGTTTTCTTGCTGAACCTGGTACCAGCACAAGGGTGAAGGAGATTGACACAGAGAACAATCAACTTCTACCAAACCAGATATCCAGAGACACAGAAGCTCCCAAGACCTCATCACTGAAGCAGACCTAAAATGAACTCAACATTGCTCAGGGAAATTTGTGGAAAAGGGTGCAGAAAGAATGTCAGAGGCACATGTTGGGTCATGATACACAGAGACATTTCTTCTTACTCATAACTGATGGTTAACCCCACAATTGCATGACCCATATACCCCAAGAAGGAGGGTCCATGTGGTGGGGGGAGGATAGGGAGGAGTGGTACCAACTTTACTGTATTCACTGAGTACAAAACTAATAAAAAAGAAAAAAATAATACTGTGCTTTAACTTATGTGAGCCTGTAGATGGTGAGTTTTTAATTCCTGAAAATTCTCCAAGGAACATCTTCTACTGTCTCCAAGCAAAGTACCCTCTTCAATTACATATTTAAATGTGTTCATTTCTGGCCAAACAGAAAGTGTTTTAAATCTTTCTTCTATGCCTTTTTTTTTTTTAACATCTTAACACCACAGCATCCTGTATCCTTGAGTTGGAAAATCTGTCCAAAAGCACACAGTGATGCCCATGCCAATGATTGAATGTACAAAGTCTGTTATCTTTAAACTGTGCTTCCCAACACTTTTAGGCCATGGACAAAATACTTATTATTTGCACAATATAACTAAGTTGGACTGTAGTCTAATTCTTAATAGAATTTCCATATCATCAGCCCAGGCTGTATTAATATAAGTTACTTTCTCTTTTCTGAGACAAAATACCCAAACAGAAGCATCTTATGAAAGGAAAGGGTTAATTTTCAGTTTATAGTTTTGAGGAGAAGTGTCCATTATGGTGGAGAATGCATGGTAGGCCTGCCCAAGATGTGGTTGTCACATCTTCTCACCAGGTGGTCTAGACTGTAATATCCCAAGGCATGCTCCTAGTGACACAATACCTCCACCATTGCCACCAACTGGAGATTAAGTTTCAAACACGTGAATTTATGGGGGATATTTTATATTCAAACTTCCACAATATGATTATATTGTATGAATCTGAGAACTCTAAAGAATTTCCCATCAACCTCTGCTTATGAAATTCTATGTTATTTTATGGTTCTTCTGTATTGAGTTATCAAACTCCTCCACATTTTTTCCAAAAAGCAACTTTGTGGTGGTGCATGCCTTTAATCCAACACTTGGGAGCCTGGGTGGGAGGATTTCTGAGAGTTTGAGGCCACCCTGAGGCTACCAGTGAATTCCAGGCCAGCCTGGCCCTCAGCAAGACCCTCCTCTAAAAACAAACAAACAACAAAACAACAACAAAAAAGCAGCTCCAGTGGTTCTTTTATATCATCTCAGACATAGCAGCAAGCACTGTACTTCTTGGTAAAGTTTTCAGTGTTAGTAAACTTTTGGTTACTATTTTTAAAAGTCTGAAATAATCAATCTAGAAAGAGAAAAAAAAAATCTCAATTTGACTCAGTTTTGGAGGTTTTAGTTCGGGTTTATTGTCTCCAGGATTTTGGGTCTGTGGCAAGGCAGCATTTACTTGCAAGGAATGGATAGCAGACTAAATCTGTACCTATAATCACTAGGAACAAAAGAGTGAAAGAGGAAGACGATCTGATGATCCCCTATAAGGGCAAATCCCCAATGACCTAAAATTCCTTTCTAGACTGCAATTTCAATAATACCAGAGTGAGAACCCAGCATACGCTACATGAATTTTTGAAGGATATTCCATAAAATATGTGAATCTAAAGAAAAACTTTATTATAGAGTTGAAGATTATATCTTGACAATGTCACAAAAATGTAAAATCCTATAATAAGAGGCTAATTTAACGACTTTAAAATTTAAATATGATGTGATGACATGAACATTATTAGAAAAAAATACAAAGTAGAAAAAACTTCAAAATTTGTAACCATAAAATACTAAATATTTCTTTGATCTATAAGAAAAGCTCAGCTTTCCAATAAAAAGAAGTATATATTATGAAGTACTTATTAATAAGAAATTGGGACTAAACCACCATACCCAATAGTACATTTTATTTTATTTTTAGTTTTTACTTATTGTTTAACAAGTAGAGAGAGACAGAAAGAATGGATGCAGAACAGGGCTTCCAGTTGCTGCAAATGAACTCCAGATGCATGCATCACTTTGTGCATCTGACCTTATGTGGGTACTGTGGAATTGAACCCAAGTCATTAGACTTTGAAAGCAAGTACCGTAACTGCTCAACCATCTCTCCAGCTCTCCAATAATATTTTGTTTCCTTTTATTATACAGGTAGCTTCTAGTCTGTAGGGATATCAACAGGTGAGCAGGCACATAAATTGTAGTATATTCTTATAATTCAATGATAAATACCAGTGTAAGTAATGAAAGATCATGCATATCTTGAAATTTAAAAAGTTGAACATGAGTGACCAAAAATATTTCTCGACAGTTCATATTCTGTAGAAATATAGAAAAATTTGAAAATGAAAGTATAAAGTAGATGGTTTTACAAGAGGTATGTGTACATAGTAAGACTATAATACATGAAAAGAGGAAAACATGTAATTCCAGATAATCCATCCACTTCTCAATAAGGAGTGTTTGTATAAAAATAAACAGGAACTTTACCTTCCTCAGTATTGTATGCATTAAACTACCTAATTGATGTGGTTTATTGTATTATCTTTTATTGTAATGTATACCTACTTTTTAATTAATAAAAAAATAAACATGATGGTGGATCAACAAATGTGAAAGATAATTGGTAATCTCCCAATTTTTGAAATGATTGTTGTAAAATCAAATACAAATGAATTCTCAGATTTGTTCATTTAGTGGTGAATTCAGGGCTAAAAAATGCAATTCTCAGATCAATAATTACTGTTAGTTCCCTTTATATTACTTGAATACACTAAGAGGCTTCTATTTATCATCTGAAGAGATGAAAATGCCTAAAGAGATTATATGTCATAATAAAATATTGTTTATCTGGCATTGAATTAGACTACCAAAAAAGAAGCTGTGCCTTGGAAACATGTGCACTGTAAATTTAAAGAGTTGAGAATGAGTGAATAATGCAAATGCTTTGCCAGAAACAATTTGCAAAATAAACATAACAAGTATTTATAACATAAGAACAGTGATGGTAATGTAAGCAATATTAATTGCTTCAAATTTATTTGCTACATACCATATTTAATCATTTCAACATGCAGTTGTACTTCTTATATGATTTTCTGGAAATTTTGTATCTTATAGGGAAACATGAAATATTGATTTACCAATTACAAAAAATGAAATGATCAAATCCTACATTTGGAAACATTTTATGTAAATGTTATATCTTCTCATGGTTTGCACATAAAACTGGAAAAGAGGTAAGAAAATTTTTTTCAATTGTCAGCTAAAATAAACTTTGTTCTATCATTAGCTTTCAGCAAAGTAGAAGTATTTCTAATCAATGATCATTAGCTTTCAGTAAAGTAGAAGTATTTCAAATCAATGTTACATAATAAAAGGATAAAATGTTTATATACATTCAAGTTTTAATCTGCCAGCTTTGTTATATTACATGCCTATAATGCAATACTTGGAAGACAGAGGCAGGATAATCATGATTTCTATGCCAGCCTTGGCTACCTGGGATACCATGCCCACCTGAGTAAATTCTCATCATAAAACAAACAAGCAAGCACACTTTTATTTTATTTTTTAAAATATTTTATTTAGTTAATTATGAGAGATAGAGAGAGAGAGAGAGAGAGAGAGAGAGAGAGAGAGAGAGAAATAGAATGGGCATGCTAGGGCCTCTAGCCACTGAAAACAAACTTCAGACACATGTGCAGCTTTGTGCATATGGCTTATGTGGGCACTGGGGGATCAAACCTGGGTCCTTAAGCTTTGCAGGCAAGTGCCTTAACTGCTAAGCCATATTTTTAGCTGAAAACACACTTTTAAAGTCATTTCCTCTTTTCAACTATATTGAACCAATTGAGTACATAAAGACCCAGTTGAGCAATGTTTTCTCTAAGCTGATTTTATGAACATATTATACTACTATTATTATTGTTTATATTTTATTTTACTGATACATTAATTTTATATATTAATGGTTCCACTGTGATATTTCCAAACATGTCTATATCATTGAATATACTTGTATTATATTCTACCCCTTACATTTATGAACAACATCACTGGATGAATGTAAATAAAGCAGACAGAAATAAGTAGTGGTCTTCTAGAAGATAAATATCACCTAAACAAGTAGCAGCAATCAATATATGTCACTAAGATAAGTGATAGAAGACAAATCACCAAACCATTACTAGAATCCAAGGAAAACATAAAATTAACTTAGGGGTTTTCTTTCTTACAACTAGTAGAAGTCATGTGATCCAATTTTCTTTTCTTTTTTATTAATTATGGACATACTTAGCATGGAAACATCACCTGTTGGTACCATCCTTTCCTTCATCCCTGCCCCTTTTCAAGTGGGCCCTTTTTTATTGGAGTCACAGGCTATTCCTGTGGGGATTGTGGGTTATGTGTGTGAGAGTAGCTGTCAGTTATTGGGGAGAGGCAATGCCTCTGGGCATGATGTCCCAACTTGTGGCTCTTACAATCTTTTTTCCCCCTCTTCTGCAAAATTCCCTGAGCCATGTTGGGTGTGTTTGAAGTTTACTTCTGTGATCAATTTTATACTAGGATGAAACTAGAAAGCCACAACAAAATCCATAAATTTTCAAAGAATCGTATCTCCAGATGTAGAGTGATTTTTAAAATAGCATGCATGGATGGTGCTTATAGCATGAAAAGGACTCACATTAATAGCAATGAGAAGGTCCAGAAACAGTTGCTATTTGAGAAATTATAAAAGGTGATTAGCACCCACACTGAAGTATTTGAAAGAAAACTTGCAGTATCCAAGTGCAAAGAAAGGTGAAAAATTGAATAGCATATAATGAGTGAATTGATTTCAACAATGATTTGGGCAAAGTTACTTTATAATTGAATGGAAATCTTTTCAGTATAGAGAGAAGTTACTGGATTCAACTTCATTGTGATTAAAAATTGTCTTTTGGGCTGGAGAGATGGCTTAGCAGTTAAGGTGCTTGCCTGTAAAGCCCAAAGACACAGGTTCTATTCCCTAGGAACCACATATCCAGATGCATAAGGTAGCACATGTGTCTGGAGTTCATTTGTAGTGGCTAGATGCAAGGAGAGTGTAAGAGAAAAGCAAAAGAGGACACCGGACTTGATCTCTACAGACAAGACTGTTTTATTGAGAGAAAACAGTGAGGGACCTCAGCTTTCCTGCAGGATGAAGGCTGAAGCACTGAGCCAGGCTAGGGTGCAAGTTTATAAGGAGAATCCTAAGGAAAAGCCAGGCTGTACCAGGTGCAGTTGATAAGAAAATTATAGCTGTTTGTGTCCTTGTTCAGAATAGGCTTCTTCAGTCAGGAATGTCTAAGGGAGGATATTGAGATGGTCCCTGGTCCTTCAAGGCCATCTAGGCTAAGAGGAGTACATCAATCAGGACAGCTGTCAAACTTAATGAGACTGAATGCCTCCGTTGTTTCTTTTATTGCCCTGAGCTTTGGGGATAGTCATTAACTCTTTAGTTCCCTTTTGGTTTTCAGAGAAGGCCATTGATCCTTCACTAGAGCCCCTGGTGTGCCCATTCTCTATCTGCCTCTTTCTCTGTTTCTCTCATTAAGTAAATAAATAAAATATTTAAAAAATTGTCTTTAGTAATCCTGGGAAAAAAACAGAAAACAGTCTTGGATATTAATTTTGTAATTGCCTAGTATCAAATATTATAAAAAATCTTAATTATATTTCTTTCTTTCTCCCTTCCTTTCTTTCTGTTTATTTCAGACAGAGAGAGAGAGAGAGAGAGAGAGAGAGAGAGAGAATGGGCATGCCAGGACCTCTAGGCACTGCAAACAAACTCCAGATGCATGTGTCATCCTTCGTGTCTGGCTTATGTGGGACCCAGAAATTTGAACCTGGGTCCTTAGGCTTCGCTGGCAAGCACCTTAATCATTAAGCCATCTCTCAAGCCCAAATCTTAATTGTTTTCTCTTCCTAAGTATTTACATTCTCGATTTTAAATTCTCATAAACTTTCTAATAAATGAAGTGACATGAAAAATATCTATAGGGCTGGAGAGATGGTTTAGCGGTTAAGCACTTGCCTGTGAAGCCTAAGGACCCCGGTTCGAGGCTCAATTCCCCAGGACCCACGTTAGCCAGATGCACAAGGGGGCGCACGCATCTGGAGTTCATTTACAGAGGCTGGAAGCTCTGGCGCGCCCATTCTCTCTCTCTCTCTTTCTCTGCCTCCTTCTCTCTGTCGCTGTCAAATAAATAAACAAACAAAAAAAATTAAAAAAAAATATCTATAGCAACCCCAAAGATTAAGGTAGAGTAGTGTGGCAGACAGATTCAAGTTCACTGAGATGAACTTCCAGACCAGACACAGTTATGGAGGAAGGGATTTATTGAAGCTTACAGATCCAGGGGAAGTTCCATAATGGTAGAAGTTGGGCCCTCTTAAAGGACCAGACAAAAAGCTAAAAGCCAAAAGCCACACAGCACAGCACACTTCAGGAACTCCAGTTAGGCACAGCATGTCTTTAAATTGAAATCTCAAACCCACCACACCTTAAGATCCGCCCAGTGTCACTGCCTCCTGCCAGGTGGCTGCAGAACCAAACTACAAGCTAACAAAACACTGAATATATTGGGGGCCATATATTCAAACTACCACAAGTAGAAATAATTAATTTTATAAAGTTAGCTCTATAGAACCTCAGGCTGAATTCATTAGAAACATAGTTTAGTTTAGTAGTTTTCACAATGTATGCATACATAGTTGAATAGGTTATGCTACACTTCATAAAATGTGTCATGTAAGAATTTTGGTATCACTGAACTTGTTTTATTAAAGATTTGGCCATCTAGCATTTTAAAGTACATGACATCCCTTTATCATAGGATCTATAGGGCAATTCTTTGGGATGCTATTATCCTACTTTCCAACCTCTCATCCCGAAAATATAGTATTGTTTTTAAGATATGATAACAAAAATGTCTTACATTTTTAATCTTCTACCCTCTTTTTCTGCCTGGAGAGGAGAGCACTTGTTTTATGAGTCATGAAAGCAGAAAGGGTACCATGAGAGAGGAAAATGAGGATTTGAGAGGATGGTGGGGAAGGTAATGAAATACATGTAACATAATAGTGGATGGGTGACTCCTTGGGGTGGAAGGGTGCAAATGGCAGGAGGTAGGCAGGGATTGAAAGAGAGGATTGAGGGAAGAAAATCAGCCAAAGGAAAATATGTATGAAATCTGTTATTTTGTATGACAGTTAAAAAAGTTTAGGGCTGGAGATATTGCTCAAAAGTTAAAGGCACTTGCTTGCAAATCCTGATGGCCCAGGTTCAATTCCCCAGTATGCACATAAAGGATGCACAAAGTGGGACATAGTCTGGAGTTTGTTTACAGTGGCAGGGTGCCCTGGTGCACCCATATTCTTTCTGTATACTCTCTCTGTCTCAAATAAATAAATAAAAAACATTTAAAAAATTTGCCAGGTTTGGTGATACACTCCTTTAATCCTAGCACTTAGGAGGCAGAAGTTGGAGGATTGGCTTGAGTTTGAGGCCATCTTGAGACTACATACTGAATTCCAGGTCATCCTGGGCTAGAGTGAGACCCTACTTTAAAAAAAAATAAAAAAAAATCCAAAGAAACAACAACAAAAAGTTTAAAAAAGACAAATGCATTATGGTGTGCTTTATTGTTTTCATAAAAATGCTACAACTTGTTTTTCCTTTCCCTTGCTTTCATCATTTAAATTGCCCATTTTTCTATTTTTATTTATTTATTTATTTGAGAGAGAGAGCGAGAGAGCGAGAGAGCACACACCTGGGCCTCTAACTACTGCAAACAAACTCCAGACACATGCACTACTATGTGCATCAGGCTTATGTAGGTTCTGGGGAATTGAACCTGGGTCCTTAGGTTTTAACCACTAAGCCATCTCTCTAACCCTAAATTGCCACTTTTAAATTAGCAACAGAGCAATGAATATTATGAAATTTCCTTACATGTATATCGTATACCTTGTTCTCTTTTTTTTTTTTTTTTTTTTTTTTTGGTTTTTTGAGGTAGGGTCTCACTCTAGCCCAGGCTGACCTGGAATTCACTATGGAGTCTCAGGGTGGCCTCGAACTCACGGCGATCCTCCTACCTCTGCCTCCCGAGTGCTGGGATTAAAGGCGTGCGCCACCACGCCCGGCTTACCTTGTTCTCAATTGTCCCTCTCTACAACTACCCTCCCAAATGCCTCCTATCCCACCTTGCTTGTCCTTTCCTCACCCCAATAGTTCCTCCATCGGATTTCTGGTCACATGTATTCCATGAACTTCTTTTTCTCCTCTTACCCCTTCCTTAATATGTCTTCCTCCTCTTTCATGATCCTCTTTCTATTTTCTTTTTTAATTTTTTTATTTTTGTTTATTAATTTGAGAGAGAGAAATACAGAAATAGGCAGGTACAGAGAGAGAGAGCGAGTGAGTGTGAGAGAGAGAGAATGGGCATGCCAGGGCCTCTAGCCATTGCAAACGAACTCCAAATGTATGCATCCCTTAGTTCATCTGGCTTATGTGGGTCTTGGAGAGTTGAACCAGGGTCCTTTGGCTTTGCAGGCAAATGCTTAACCGCTAAGCCATCTCTCCAGCATCCTCTACTTTCATAACATATACACATAAATATATATTCCACATATGTATGAAACAATGTGATATATGACTTTCTGGTTTATCTTAATTGACATAATATGCAGTTTCATCCTCATTTTTGCAAATGTCTTGATTTCATTTTTGTTTATGATTAAATTAGATTCTATTTTGTATATGAACCACATATTCTTTATCCATTCTTCTGTTTATAGACATCTAGGTTGATTTTATTGATCTGGACCTGAGAATACTGAATCAATAGACATAGATGTGCAAGTATCTGTATAGTATAATTCTATTTTCACCACAAATTTGGCAACCAAACTTGATATTCAAATGAAACCCCATGGGAAATTCTGCAGGGCACAGCAAGGTAACCTGGAATCTCTGCTAACCTATGAGAGTTACTATAAAGAAGCCTTAAGTATTCCTACTGTGGAGCACATTATTCAGGAATTTAGATATATTTTCAGAACAGCACCTAAAAGCTCTTAAATGCTTATCTCTGGTACACTCCTCAGTCATGGGACAGCTTAAAATCAACATGTCAGAGGAACACTATGCTGACAGGTACAGAAGTGACTTACCCTGACACACTCTCAGCTGAGCTTCATTGTTGGAGAATCAAGTGGAAACACAGAGGTAATGATATATAGATTCCATCCACCTTTTATGAAGCCCTCCATCTGCCTAACATCAATTTTTTTCCTAATGTGTATGCCTGGCTAAAGGTCCTCTGTATTCTCCCAGTGACGAAATTTGAGAATTAATGCTATGAAAATGGATGAAAGCATCTCAAAGCATACTTGAACACTTTGACAGACCAGAGGTCAAGTAATTTGGCTTTGCTTAACATATATTTTGATATAAAACATGATTTGGACTTAATGGTGGACACATATATCAAACTATACACAAATAAATCAGAGCTTCCTACAAATAACTCAGAACCCATTGCAAATACCTAAAAGATTTCTTAAATTGGCTTTGCCTTATATTTTATATTTTGAAGAAAAGCCATAAGGTGAATAGTAGGCCACTTAATCATTGAATATTTTGCCTATAGGCATCTAGTTGAATATATTAACCATTGGTATTTCACTTATTTAAGCGGCCCCTGTTTGGATTCTCATGCTTTAAGTACCTGTCCTTTCAGAAAACAGCACTGAGAGTGCTAACATTTACTTCTGAATGTTCTCTGCTAGTGGTACCCTGGCATTATTTTAGTTAAAGTCATTTTAGAAATAAAATTATTGTGAATCCAGTTGTCAGAAATTGAGTTACCCAGTTTTTGAAGAGATGAATTTTGAGGTGGTATGAGAGAAGAAAATACATGTTACAAAAAGTTATAAAGAAGTACACCATTGATTTTGACTAGCAGGAGTTTTAAGTGTTAAAAATCTGTAATGGCAACACTCGGGAGAAGGAGGCAGCAGGATCACGAGTTTTAGGTCAGCATGGGCTGCATAGTGAGACCCTGTCTCAAAAACAAAAACAAAAACAAAAACAAAAACAAAAACAAAAACAAACAAACAAACAAAAAAAAAAACAGACTAGGAGGTAGCTTAACCACGGTGGAGCATTTGCCTAGCATGTGCAAACCCTGGGCTCAGTCGTCAGCACTGTAAACAGACCTAAGGACAGTGTAGTAATGGATAGTTATGGGACTTGCTAGAGAGAAGTTTGTAAACTCACCTTTCAACAGACATTACAGAGATTTTGTCTGGAATGAACTTAAAGGATTGCATTAATGTCTGAATGAAGAGCCTGGCATTCCTTGCTATTCCTCATCTGCTTGTTTACATTCCTTTGTGGAGCCCACATTTTCATAAACATTTCAGCAGGTAATTTGCCTCTGCTTCATGGTCAAGCAGAATCAGGCCATCCATACAGACAGGTGGCCTATCTGTTTTCTTCTGTCTTTTTCCATGATTATATCTACTGCTCTGTGTTGATTTATAAGCAAAGCCTACAAAAAAAAAAAAAAGTTTGTGGTTTATCTAAAAATAATACTGGAATTATTACTATTATTTTTTGGTGAAGAAAATCAATTTGTATAGTTTATTTCAATCTAAATAAAAGCGTGAATTTTATTAGAAAAAGAGCTGATATTGAAGTGTGGGAATGTAGCTCCATGGCAACAGTGCTTTCCTAGCATCCCCAAGCCCTTGAATTCAGTTTCTTTTACTGAAAAACAAAAATATCCTCATATTTAAGACATAGCAATAACATAAATGTAACTTTTGTGATACCTTAGACATAGCATAGTATTATATTATTATTTTATCATTACACTTTCTGTATCAGGATTCATGTTCTGACAGGTATATGGTAAGAAACTAAGGCTGAGAGAAGGGAAGAAACTAAGAATGACACTGCTATGAAGATGAACCTAGTATTTTGCTCTGGTAAGTTTTATGTTAGTGTCCTTTTTAACTGCATCTGACTAAAATGTTAATGTTTGGAAAGACTAAAAATTCAATTATCAGCTAGGTGTGGTGGCACACGCCTTTAATCCCAGCACTTGGGAGGCAGAGGTAGGAGGATCTCTGTGAGTTCAAGGCCACTCTGAGACTACGTAGTGAATTCCAGGTCAGCCTGGGCTAGAGTGAGACCCTACCTCAAAAAACCAAAAATAAATAAATAAATAAATAAATTCAATTATTACAGTTTAAGCTACGAAGTTCAGTATACAAACATGAGAACATTACTTATGGAAAAATTAATAATGATTTACTACTACATAAATACTAAGGTTATGGAATGGTAATCTACTGGTGTCATTAATTCATTAAAATGATTTAGTGTTTACTAAGTTCTTAGTTACCAATAGGCCTTAGATTGCCTCCACCTGCCCATCAACCCCTGCACAATCTCAGGCAGGGCCCTCCGCCTGCCTGCCCCAATGTGACCTCAGGAAGGCCCTTTTTGCCAGCCTGCAAGCCCCCCAGCAACCTCAGGCAGGCCTGCTTCGGCCATCCTCAGGAGAAAATTCATAGCGCAAATGACTTCATAACAAAAACAGAGCAGAGAGATCCCAAATCAACAACCTAACCATCCACCTAAAAGCACTGGAAAAGCACGAAGAATCCAACCCAAAAAGCTCCAGATGGAAAGAAATAATTAAGATCAAAGCAGAAATTAATGAATTGGAAACTAATAAAAACAATTAAGAAAATTCATGAAACAAAGAGCTGGTTCTTTGAAAAAATAAACAAGATTGCCAAACCCCTAGATAATTTGATCAAGCAAAATAAAGAGACGCTTCAAATTAACAAAATTAGAAATGAAAAAGTAGAGATCACAACAGACATAAGTGAAATTGGGAGAATCATCAGGACTTATTTACAAAACCTCTATTACACAAAACTGGATAATGTGGAGGAAATGGATAAATTCCAGGACACATACCATCTACCAAAGCTAAACTTAAAGCAGATTAATCTCCTAAACAAACCTATCACATCCATTGAGATTGAAAAGGTAATAAAAAACCTCCCCCAAAAAGAAGAGTCCAAGGCCAGATGGCTTCTCAGCTCAATTCTATCAAGACTTCCTAGAAGAACCCAAACCAATCTTTCTCAAACTGTGCCACACAATTAGAGAACAGGGAAAGCTCCCCAACTTCTTCTATGAAGCTAGTATCACCCTAATTCCAAAACCAGGCAGAGATGCCACAAGAAAACTATAGGCCTATTTCCCTGATGAACTTAGATGCAAAGATCCTGAACAAAATCCTTGCAAACTGAATCCAACAACACATCAAAAGCATTATCCACCTTGATCAAGTGGGATTCATCCCAGGAATGCAGGGGAGGTTCAACATACAGAAATCTGTCAATGTAATACACCACATAAACAAGGTTAAGCACAAAAACCACATGATCATTTTGATAGATGCAGAAAAGGCCTTTGACAAAATTCAACATCATTACATGATCAAAACATTGGAGAGAATTGGCATGGTCAGTTTATATCTTAACATAATCAAGGCTATATATAAAGCTCCTGAAGCCCATATAATACTTAATGGATAGACTGGAGGAATTCCCATTGAGATCATGAACAAGACAGTAGTGCCCACTCTCATCTCTGCTCTTCAATATAGAACTGGAAGTCCTAGCTCAAGCAATAATATACGAGAAAGAAATAAAAGGGATGCAATTTGGAAAGGAAGAAGTTAAGTTAGATCTATTCACAGATGACATGATTCTATACATCGGAGACCCAAGAGCCTCCATCCCAAAACTCTTAAAGGTGATCAACTCCTTCAGCAAATTAGCAGGATACAAAATCAATGCACAAAAATCAGTAGCCTTTCTATATGCAAATGACAAAGATACAGAGACAGAAATAAGAGATGTTCCATTTTCAATAGCAAAAAAAAATTACCTTGGAATAACATTAACCAAGGAAGTGAAAGATCTATATAATAAAAACATGAAGACACTCAAAGAAGAATTTGAGGAGGACTTGAGAAAGTGGAAATACCTCCCATGTTCCTGGGTAGGCAGAATTAACATGAAAATGGAAATCCTCCCGAAGGCAGTATACAGATTCACTGCAATTCCAGTCAAAGTCCCAACATTGTTCTTCACAGAGATAGGAAAAATGATCTCAAAATTCATATGGAAAGGGAGAAGGCCTTGGATATCCAAGCATATCCTCAGCAAAAGAAACACTTCTGGAGGCATCACCATACCTGATCTAAAGGTATATTACAAAGCCATAATAATAAAAACAGCATGGTACTGGCATAAAAACAGGAGTATAGACCAATGGAATAGAATCAAGCACCCAGACTTTGGGTCAAGTAACTACAGCTACTTGATATTTCACAAAGGCCCTAACAATATAGGCTGGATAAAAAGACAACATCTTCAAGAAATGGTGCTAGACAAACTGGATAAGCATATGCAGGAAATTGAAACTTTATCCACACATCTCACCATGCACAACACTCAAGTCCAAATGGATCAAAGACCTCAATATAAGACTGGAACCTTGGCTACTATGGGAAGAACATATAGGCAGAACTTTCCATGATATAGGAATGTAAAAAGACTTCCTGAACCAAACACCAGTAGCACAGGATCTTAAATAAACACTCAACCAATGAGATCACATGAAGCTGAAGAGTTTTTTCACAGACAAACATACAATAATCAAAGCCAATAAATTACTCATAGAATGGGAGAAAACATTTGTTGAATATCCAACTGACAGAGGCCTAATCTCTAGAATATACAAAGAACACAAAAACCTAAATAATAAAAAGTCAAAACAACCCACTCACAAAATGGGGCAAAGAACTGTATAGGTAGTACTCAGAGAAAGAAATACAAATGGTAAACACACATAAGAAAATGTTCATCATCCCCAATCTTCAGGGAAATGCAAATTAAAACAACTATGAGATTCCACATTACCCCAGTCAGGATAGCAAACATTAAAAAATCAAATGAATATAAATCTGCTGGTGAGGATGTGGAGAAATAGGAACCCTCATCCACTGTTGGTGGGAATGTAAGATGATGCAACTACTTTGGAAAGCAATATGGAGACAATTAAAAAAGCTGGCTATACAGTTACAAAGAGAACCAGTTATTCTCTTACTGGGCATGTACCCTAAAAGCTCCATGTCTCAGTCCAGAGAGATTTGATCTACCATGTTTATAGCTGCTCAATTCATAATAGATAAGAGCTGGAATCAACCCAGACATCCATCATTAGATGAATGGATAACTAAGATGTGGTATATCAACATGATGAAATTCTACACAGCAGTAAGGAAAAACAACACCATGAAATTTGAAGAAAAATGGTCAAACCTGGAACAGGTCATTCTCAGTGAACTCACCCAATTACAGAAAGGTAATTGCTGCATAGTCTCACTCATCTACAGAGCCTAACCTGAATCTACCCAAGATGCCAACATACCTAGCAAGCATCTCGAGGTAAGGGAGGGGTGGGGGACACAAAACTGGACCCAAACAATAATGGTACCATAAAATTCTACATCCTAAAAGACAGACCAAATAGTTGAACCTTCACCAGGCCCTTAGAGGGAACACCTGAATCACAAGGCCCTGGAGAGGGTACAATGAAGACTGACCTTAATATTCTCCTGTTTCTGTTTTTCTCTCTCACTCTCTCCCTCTTCTCTCTCATCTCTCTATCTCTTTTTTTTTTAAAAAAAATTGCTCATTCATTTATTTATGTTTATTTGAAAATGACAGACACAGAGAGAAAGAGGCAGATAGAGAGAAAATGGGCACACCAGGGCCTCCAGCCACTGCACACAAACTCCAGATACGTGCACTCCCTTATGCATCTGGCTAACATGGGTCCTGGGTAATGGAACCTTGAGCCGGGGTCCTTAGGCTTCACAGGCAAGCGCTTAACCACTAAACCATCTCTCCAGACCTCCTTATCTCTTTTATAATACTTAGATTTTTCTTCCCTCTCTTCTTGGGTGCTGTTCTGTAACTCCCAGTACCAGCAGGTGGCTATCATCCACAATGAGTTTTTGATCAGAGAGACCTACAAGGTTTCCCAAAAGAAGGCAGATTTCTGTCAGAGTACTTGATGACCCACCAAAGGTTAGTGGTAAGACCCTACTGCTGAAGACACCATATGCGGGTGACACATAAAATGGAATGGCATGGCTGGAAGCTGGAAGAGAGTCAGTCCCCAGACAGTTAGTGCATCTAGTGCCAGAAGGTGCTACATGAGCAGCTGAGGGAAAGTGACCAATATCTGTCCAAGCAACTCATGGTCTAACCTACTTAGCAGCAAATAACCTGTTGTGATGCTCACACAAGTGCAATAGTGGCACACAACCCTGGCGGGAAACCAACTGCTCTTGATTTGGCTAACTGATCCACTCAGTGGAATGGGACCCATAGCTGGAGCTTGGAAACAAGTCAGAACAAAATCCAAAAATGACCCCATTCTCCATTATAGAGCTCCCACCCATTGTGGGCTAAAAGAGGGCCTGTACCTATTAAATTCTCTCTCTCAAAAAAATAAGGGTTATCCCATTTATTTTTTGCTAACTTTACTCTCTGTTGGAGAACCTGCTTCTCTTTTTCAGATAGATGCAGATCCTAAGGAGAGAACCACCCCATTATACCTCAAAAGGGCCCCAGCTGAAACTAAGAATAATTAGTGAAACAAGCAAGGGTGCTGTTTTACAGATGAACCTGGTACCAGCACGAAGGTGAAGGAGATAGACACAGAGAACAATCAATTCCTACCAAATCAGATATCCAGAGACACAGAGGCTCCCATGACCTCATTACTGTAGCAGACCTAAAATGAACCGAACATGGCTCAAGAAATTTGCAGAAGAGGGGGCGGAAAGAATGTCAGAGCCACATGCTGGGTCATGATACACAGAGACATTGCTTCCTACCCATAAGAGATGGCTAACCCCATAATGCACGACCCATATACCCCAACAAGGAGGGTCCCTGTGGAGGGGAGAGGAGAGAGGTGGCTAAAAAAGGTGCCAACTTGCCTGTATTCACTGAGTACAAAACTAATAAAAAAAGAAATACCTTAGATTAAAAAAATCATTAAACAAAAATTGTTGGAAATATCAGAATATAAGTGCATAGATTTTCAAGAGGAAATAAATATAAATTTATTTTTTGTTATCCATGTATCATGTAATGACACATCACATGTGATTATTACAAAGTCAGGGTATAAAATATGATTGTATTACTTACTAACATAATTCATTAAATTGGCATACTAGATAGTAAATGCTTCATAATATATCTTTTCTCTCAGTTTTAGTTCATATAGGTTAAACTTTTTGAATGGTATAAGTCACTTCATAGTTTATCTATATATTTTAATATGTTGGTTAAATTGGAATATATATGTATATGCATAGATACATATATATTTTATGCTGTCAGGTTCACATTGCTGGCAGAAATCACCCGAACAAGAGCAGCTTGTGGGGAACAAAAGGTTTATTTTGGCTTACAGAATCAAGGGGAAGCTCCATCATTGCAGGGAAAAATGACGGCATGAGCAGTGGGTGGACATCACCCCCTGGCCAACACAAGGTTGACCACAGCAACAGCAGAGTGTGCCAAACGCTGGTAAGGGGACACTGGCTGTAATTCCTATAAGCCCGCCCCAGCAATACACTGCCTCCAGGAGGCATTAATTCCCAAATCTCCATCAGCTGGGAACCTAGCATTTAGAACACCTAAGTTTATGCGGGACACCTGAATCAAATCACCACAATACTTTAACAGATAAAATGTCCAGCAACTGAGCACAGTCTTCAGCTAGACCATTTTACTGTTTTCATTACATGAGTTTCTTTAAAAAATAATTTTTTATTTCATTTTTTTATTTGGGAGAGAGAAAGAGGGAGAGAGAGAGAGCGGGGAGAAAATGGGTATGCCAAAGCTTCTAACCACTCTAAATGAACTCCACACACAAGTGTCATCTTGTACATCTGGCTTATATGATTCCTGGGTAATTGAATCGGGTCCTTTTGCTTTGTCAGTAAGTACCTTAACCACTAAGCGGTCTGTCCAGCCCTACATGAGTTTCTTAACTAACTAATGTCAATTATTGTGGAAAGCTATCAAATGTTTCAGATAACTTTTGGAAATGTCAAATATTTTCTCTTTAAAGCAGATAGAAAGATGTATGTAATAGTACTTAGCAATCACAAACAATTTCTAAATTGCCAAAAGTATGTTGTCTTCCTTCCTCTATATTTTGTAAAATTATTCATAATAACCATGTGCATTACTTTGATTATTGCTGGAACATAAACCTTACCAGAAACAACTTAAGGAAGGAAGGGATTTAATTTTGGCTTATATTTTGGAGTGAAAGAGTTCATTCTGGCATGGAAAACATGGAAGATTAGCTGGTTACATTTCAGCCACAATTTTTGAATCCTTAGCCAAGTTCTTCATCTAGTACTAAATATAAGGCTAATAAAATTCAAAAATGTCATCCATACAGGTGTCTGAGCCTTTTTTGCTTCTTAATGTGCTTTGCCACTGAAAACATATAATATTCCATTAACCAATTTCCCAGTTTTCATTAAACAGTAAGCACCAATCATTTAAATACTTGCAAATCAGTGATGTGGAAATTAATTTGAACAATTTGAAAGGTTGTGCTTTCAACAGAAAAGTAGTATGAGAAGCAGAGCTGAGTAGGGAGAATAACAAAGTCAAGCTGTGGTCTCAGCAACAGACAGGCTCCAACTTGATACAGCGGAAAATAAGAGGAGAGGAGAGCATATATAATTACTTCACATGTGGTAAATCCTACTAGGGTAAGATGAACACATTATCTATTATCCAGTGTAGATGATATGTAGCTTAGTTGAAGAGTGCTTACTAGCATACCTAAGGTCCTCAGCGGACAGGACAGGACAGGAGAGGAGATAGGGTTCCCCGGCTCTTGAATGGTGCTGTCCACAATTAGTATGGGATCTTCCTACCTCATAATATAATCTAGAAAAATCTCTAACACATGCTAAGAGATTTGTTTTCAGGGCAATTCTAAATCATGTCAAGTTAACAACCAGAGATTAAGCATCATAATTCTCCTGGCTACTTTCTTGTCTTCATTTTGCTTGCTGGTTTTGAGACAGTATTTCATAGTGTAGTACAGCTAGCCTCCAGCTTTCCATCTTCCTGCCTTTCCCTCCCAAGTGCTGGAATTTTAGGAGTGCACCACCAATACCTGGCTTTTTCAGGCTTTTATGTCTTAGAATTCTTCTCCCTACTTTGCAGATTCTCTTTTGAGTGTCATTAAAGAACCTTGCATCTTACAATCTTTTGTACATATTTGCTTATTCTTGCTCATTTATGCAAAGGTAAGGATATTTAAAATCCCCAGCAAGATAGAGTTATTTGGGCTATTCTTTTCTTTTCTTCTTTAGGATTTTTTGAGGAAGGGTTTCCCTCTAGTCCAGGCTGATCTGGAATTCACTATGTGGTATCAAGATGGCCTCAAACTCATGGCGATCCTCGTACCTCTGCCTTCCAAGTGCTGGGACTAAAGGTGTGTGCCACCATGCCTGGCTCTATTCTTTTTAAAAATTATATTTTATTTATTTATTTGAAAACAAAAAGAGATAGAGAGAAGACAGACAGGCAGACAGAGTGGATGTGCCAGGGCCTTCAGCCCCTGCAAACAAACTCTAGATGCTAAGTCTTGGTTGATTTTTTAAATAAATTTTCATAATCATTCAAATCAAATTATTCACTGTTTGATACAATGCTTTATCTATTTATTTTTTAAAAGATTTTATTTTTATTAATTAGAGAGAGAGAGAGGGAGAGAGACAGTGAGAGAAAATGGACACTCCAGGGCCTTCAACCACTGAAAATGAACTCCAGATGAATGTGTCACCATGTGTATCTGTCTTATGTGGGACCTAGAGAATCCAGCCTGCGTTCTTAATCTTCGCAGGCATGCACCTTAACCACTAAGCCATCTCTCCAGCCCGTTTTATATGTTTCTATAAAATTTTGGGGCCAGGGTTATCTGAAAGGCTGGTTCTTCTCGAAGACTGGTGCCTGTGCTGGCAAGATAGGAAAGCTGGAGGCTGCTGTAGCTGGGCTTCCTCTGGTGTTCTCCTATCTTTATGTTCCCCCCCACCCATGGTGGCTTCAGAGTAACCAAGCTTCCTGTACAAGGGATCAGCACTCAAAGAGATACATTTTGAAAGGGAATGTGCCAGGCAGAAGTCACATGGCCTTAAGGGGCCTAGTCTCAAAAATTGCATGGCATCCATCACTTCTGCTAAGTAAACTACTAAGGACAGATCACAAAGGAAGAGTCATTACACACACACACACACACACACACACACACACACACAGAGAGAGAGAGAGAGAGAGAGAGAGAGAGAGAGAAACAGAAACAGAATAAGATCATATAATAATATAATAATACAATGATGATGATGATAAGGCAGCACTGGGTCACTGAAAACCACTGACTTATTTTGAAGAATGTTTGGCCAATAGCGTAGCCAAGCACAGTAGCACCCACTTTTTGGCCAAGGTCTTGTGAATTTGAGGCAAGAGGATGACTCGAAGCCTGAATAACACAGCAAAAGTCCAGCTGAAGAGCCGGGCGTGGTGGCGCACGCCTTTAATCCCAGCACTCAGGAGGCAGAGGTAGGAGGATCACTGTGAGTCTGAGGCCACCCTGCGACTACATAGTGAATTCCAGGTCAGCCTGAGATAGAGTGAAACCCTACCTCAAAGAACAAACACACACACAAACAAACAAACAAAACAACAACAACAACAAAAAGTCTAGCTGAAAAAGAAAAGTCAGCATAGGATAGGAAACCTATTCTGGTATTTCAATAGATAGAGTAGCTCAGTGGTAGAGGGCTTGCCAAGGTTATGTGAGACACTGGTTTCCAATCCCAGCACCGTATGGAAGGATGAGGTGAATATGGATCTAAGCCTATGTGTGGGGTAGTGGCAGAGGGCAGGAAGAAAGTCCACAAAAAAGGAATGTGCTTTTGAGGGGGCACATGTTCTACCGGAGGTATTCCTCCGTGTCATTTTTCCACACTGGGAGCCACATTTGTATCATATTCATCAGTCTCTTTCAAATTGGCATGATATAGCTCTGTTCCCAAGAATCACAACTACTGTGAATTAAGTGACAACACCAAAATTGAGGCCACTGAAGCTGAGGACTCCACCCACTACAATGGCTCCTCCATGAGTTGCTGTGCATCTCTAGCTACAGCATTTAGACCAAGACTGAAATCCAGTAGGGGTGCAGAGTATATGATCCTTTTCTTTGGTCCTCAGAAAGCTTGCTGTTGGCATTCTGTGACAAAAGACAGGGTCACAGGAGGAAATCAAAATGCGCTTATCTAATCTTTTGATACAGGATATTTTTTTAGCAGCATATGAATGGGCTTTAATGTACCCTTACGTGCAGAAAACTGCTCAATCAACATCCTTTAACAGCTACAGCTCTGTTTCTCTCTTCCTCTTTACATTAAAGTCCTCAAAGGACTTATTTATAAATGTTCTACAGTCATCATCTTGTCATTCAAACCCAATAATTACCCAAATAAATTCATCAAACATTATTGGTGACTTTTTTTTTTTTTTTTGGTTTTTCAAGATAGGGTCTCACTCTAGCCCAGGCTGACCTGAAATTCACTATGTAGTCTCAGGGTGGCCTCAAACTCACGGTGATCCTCCTACCTCTGCCTCCTATGTTCTGAGATTAAAGGCGTGCACCACCACGACCGCCTAATGACATTTTATAATAGTCTCAGTTTATAGGTTCCATTCTTTAGTTAAAACATTTCTGGTATATACTTGGCCAGTTAACTTGTATTTCACACACCTGTCCAATCTCAAATTGTTTTCATTTGACTTCAATAACAATGTTTTCTCATAATTTCCTCTGATTATACAAAACACGCTTGCTTATTCTCTATTGCTATACTCTGCTATTTTTTCTCTACTCAGAAATACAGAAAACTCCAGGACTGTGCTCAGACATCTCTCATTACCTCTACTCAGTACTTCACTGATCATGTTAAGCTTCACATTAGCTAAATATTGCATTTGAGGACAGCCTAGGACATAAAAAATGCTGACACCCTGTGTCATTCCCATCAGAAATGGCTTTTTGAAGAATAAACATATTTGAATGAAGTCAAGTATTTGTCTTGTTTGTAAATTTGTAAAATTTTATTTTCAATCAATTTGTTAGAAATCAATGTGTAAGTTCATGGCTATCAAATTTATAAGCCAATATAGATTTCTTACTAGAACCTCTAGACACATCAAACTACATACCTGGCACTTTTCTTTGGAACTTGGATAGGTACTTCAGAAGTAGCACATGCAAATATAAAGTCTGTATTTTTTCCAATCTTCTCTTCCAATTATTTTTACCTCAATTTATATTAATTCTTTTTTTTTTGAGGCAGGGTCTCATTCTAGCACAGGTTGACCTGGATAAAAGATGTACACCACCATGCCCAGATGGTAATTCTTTCATTTTAAATATAGTCTACATTTTTGAATCAGTTTTGACTCTCTCTCCCACAGATATCTGTAATTAACTGCCTTATAAATAGATTTCTGTTGAATGTTACTCTAAGAAAAGGGGTTTTTCTGGTTTTTTAATAATTGCTCCTTATTCACTTATTTTCTCTATTATTATCCCAGTTGCAAATACATATATTCCAATAGGCATATTTATTTTCCATTTCCCTCCTCTAGTTGTGTAAGATATCATCTATAATAAGGTTTTTTGTGTTTTTAGTAGTAGCTCAAATTTATATAGGGCCTAATAATATCAATAGTCAAAAAGATTCATGGAGTTAGACATGCCTGTACACACCTGTAATCACATCATTTGGAGGCAGAAAAAAAAAGTTTAAGATCATCTCTGATTACATAGGGACATGAAAGTCAGCTGGGCTACATGATATGTTATCTCGAAAATAAAATACTTGGGGTGGAGAGATGGTTTATTGGCTAAAGCGCTTGCCTGCAAAACCTAAGGACCCAAGTTCAATTCCCCAGTACACATGTAAGCCAGATGCACAAGGTGGCACATGAATCTGGAGTTTGATTGCAGTGTCTAGATGCCCTGGAGTGCCCATTCTCTTTCTCTATCTGCCTCTTTCTCTTTGCCTCTCTTATAAATAAATAAATAAATAAATAAATAAATAAAATATTTAAAATGTATTATTTATTGTATTAATACATTTGCTGGAATGATGACATAATTTTACCTTATTTTCAAAATTTATTTAAAATTTCTGAGGTTATTTTCCATCTGTTATGCTTTGAGGATCCTAAAGGTTCCTGGTGTTCATTTAGTTAATTGTACATCTAATCTTTTAGATAACTTACTCTCCAGAATTAAGTGTCTACATTATCTTTATGTACATTCCACAGAAAGGCAGATAGTGGTTAAAACAACTGTAAGGGAATATTCCAGAGAAATTCTTATCCCTCAACCTTGCTCAAAATGGAAGACATTAATTTACATACTGTATGAATAGGAAAAAGCCTGGAGGTGGGAAGATAATTAAAGCAAAGATCTGACAAGCTTGTAGAAGAACAAAGCAATTCTTGTTAAATTACTATATCATTGTGTCTAGAGGGATTAAAGATCTTGATATGATTATTAATATATACACATTTGATTTGTTTAAGCAACTCCATTACTAAGTAGATGAAAAGCAATATGCTTGCCATGTAAAGTTCACCTATCAGCTTTCTAGATCCAGCAGTCAAAGGATGGTGTATAAGGATAATAAGGGCAAAAATGTCTGAGCCAGTGTATGAAAAGTAACCCACAAGGGATAAATACAAATACTCTCAGCGTCCATAACAATTAATTATTTGGGGGCTGGAGAGAAGGCTTAATGGTTAAGATGCTTGCCTACAAAGCCAAAGGACTCAGGTTAGATTCCCCCCAGGCCCACATAAACGAGATTTACAAGGTGACACGTGCATCTGGAGTACGTTTGCAGTGGCTGGAGACCCTGGCATATACATTCTCTCTCTCTCTCTGTTTCCCTGTCTCTCTTTTTCGATCAATTAAGCAAATAAATAAATAATACGATCTTTAAAATTAATTTGGCTGGAATGATGGCCCAGCAGTTAAAGGCACTGTTTTGCAAAGCCTGCTGGCCCAGGTTTGATTCCCTAGTACCCAAGTAAAGACAGATACATAAAGTGGTGCATGTGTCTAGAGTTTGCTCACAGTGGCAAGAGGTTCACAAATATATTTAAATATAAATCATTTAAAATTATTTAAGTTAATTTTTATGATTATTATTATTATTTTTTTTTTTGGTTTTTCGAGGTAGGGTCCCACTCTAGCCCAGGCTGACCTGGAATTCACTATGGAGTCTCAGGGTGGCCTCGAACTCACAGCAGTCCTCCTACCTCTGCCTCCTGAGTGCTGGGATCAAAGTTGTGCGCCACCACACCCGGCTCAATTTTTGATTCTTATGGCTACTCTTTCTTTTGAGTTTTATCAATTGCATTTTTCAGATTTTCATTGATTTTTAAAAGTTGGTGTTTTTAATCTTCTTTTGTTTTGTGCTGGGCATTGAATCTGGGGTCTCACTGATACCTAGAACTTGACCACTGAACTACATCCATAGTTCTAAAAATTGTTTATAATTTGCATTGTACATAGAACATATTTAAGGATATATATGCTATATATGTACATATGATTATTTCTACAATCAATACTCAAAAATATTATTACCAACATTTTCCCTGAGTAATTTGTAGTATTCTTTCCCTGTTCGTATTACCATAGAGCTTTTGAAACATGGCCATCAGCAGCAGTGATTAAATATTTTTGCAAAAAACTCTCAATTTTGAGGCTAATAGGTTTAGAGTTAACAAGAGAATATTTTTATTAATGTTCTCATATGAAGAAGTTAAATATTACCTTAAAGCCTCTTTCGATGTTGGCTACGTGCAATTTTTTAAATTTATTTATTCTTGGCAGCACTTGATCCCAATCACAGGGCCTTGTGGATGCTAGGTAAGTGTTTTAACAAATGAGCTATATCCCCATCACAAGGTATTTTTTTGAATTATTTAAATTTCTGTAAAAAAATCTTTTCTAATTTATAGCAGTCATAAGAATGAGAAAGACAGCATGGAACATTTATATAAATAGAACTGAAAAAAATTCAACTTTCCAATTCTGAGTTATTCCTGACTCTATAATGTGGATGGCTTTTCCTTGAAATTCTGGATTTCTTTTGCAAATTACTTTGCTCAGTAGTCAATTTATGAGAAAGATTATGTAAAATGTGACAGATTAAAATCAGACCACGTTTTAACACAGGGTAAGAAGGCCAGAATAAATATAAAAAATATGTATGAAAGGCATTATAGTGTGATTTACTTATAATGGAAGAGATGTAAACTATGAAAAGGAAAACAGCTATAAAAGTAATAAATGTTTTACTGAAAACATAAGGTGTTTTCTCCTCCCCTTCTCATATCACACAAACACTCTGACTCAGTGAGAATGAATCGCATTCCACTTCAGCCTGATAAACAATGCAAGTCTTTTTGCACTACACAATCAAGCTGTAGAATTCTACATTGCAATATATCATTGTGGTAAATAGTTTAGCAAAATACAGGAAAGCATTAAATGTTGCTATGAATAAGAATGACATTTTCAGCCACGCTAAGTAGGTCACAAAGTTTAAAAGGCTCTCAGCCCTGTATCAGTGGAGAATTTGTGTGAAGGTCAGAGAGCCTTATTTTCTTCTCTGACATTTTTGTTTATCACTCATTCAATATGACAGCTTTATGTGACTTTCTCAGGGTTTGGTTTTAAATGTATCCTACTTGATTATAAATGACCCTATTGTCTTCAAAATATAAATATAATTTTGTAAGAAATTATCAATCATATAATCATTGGCTATAATACTTCTGCAAGATATCTAACTGAAGTAAAATAAAATATTCTTCCTAATATTGAACAAAGGAATGGGAAACTTTATGGAATGTAAGAATTTGTAAAGTGGAAATGGCTGAAATACAGCAATTTACTTTAGCCAAAAATATATACTTTTTAAGTCTGGCAAAGTTCAATAATAAAAAGGTAAACTAATTCTGTAACATAGCTGCACAAGTAATTAGCTTCTGGACTATAATGGTTGAAGTTTGACTACTCAGTACTTAAATGTTTTTCCATACACTCAGATATATAAAACTGGTAATTTTATCATTTATTAGATATAAAATATACTTAATAAAAATTTAAAACAAATAGTCATGGGATGGAGAGATGGTTTAGCAGTTGCCTGTAAAGCTTGCCTGGGAAGCCTAAGGACCCAGGTTCAATTCCCCAGTATACATGTAAGCCAGATACACATAGTGGTACACGCATCTGGAGTTTGTTTGCAGTGGCCAGAGGCCCTGACGCACCCATTCTCTCTATATCTGCCTCTTTCTTTCGTTCATAAATAAATAAGTCAATATATAAATATTTTAAATTCAAGAGTTATATCGAAGTAAATTAGTATATAACAAAAGATGACTCTCAAAACCATCTGTAGATTCAATTCAAATCCCATTGAAATATTGACACATGGGCTGGAGTGATGGCACAGCAGTTAAAGGCTCTTGCTTGCAAAGTCTGGCAGTCTGGGTTCAATTCCCCAGTACCCACATAAAACCAGATGTAGGAATTGGAGCATGCATCTGGAGTTTGTTTGCAGTGGCTGGAGGCCTTGGTGTGCCCATTCATCTTATCTTTCTTTCTTTCTCTCTCTGTCTCTTTCAAATTAACAAATAAAATATTTAAAAAGATTAAAAAAGAAATTATAACATGTTTTAAAAAAGTGGACACTATTCACTCAAACTGATATGGAAGCACAAGAGGCCTAGAGTAGCCAAAGTGAACCTAAAAGGGAATAAAGCAAAATATGCCACAATACCTGCCTTCAGCACAGATAACAAAGCGACAGTAACTAAGACTAATGTTATTAGAATAAAACTCACATGTAGAGACAGGAAACATATTAGTCAGAAATACAACAACCAATTCATTTTGGACAAAGTTAGAAATAATGCACCCATGAAAAAAGGATGGTCTTTTTGACAAATTTGGTTTGGTTCTGGCAGGACCGGGTAAACATGCAGAAGAATGAAACTAGATCACTTTCAGCATAAAAATGTCAACTGAAAATGAAACAAAAAATCTAAATATAAGACTTGATAGTATGAAATTGCAGAAAGAACACAGAAGGAAAACAATTTAAGAAATTGGCATAAGCAATGAATTTTTAGCTAGGCCACCAAAACAAGAAAACTGAAGTAAACTTGACAATAGGACTGTGATTAAACACTGCTGAAAATCTACAGAATCAAGCAGTAGAGGAAAGAGATAGTCTACAAAACTGGGAAAGATATTTATAGTTTTATTCGTTCAACAAGTTCTTAATATCCACAATACATATACAAATAGAAAATAATCCTGAAATGATCAGTACAAATGTGAATTGAAGGGCTGGGGATGTAGCTCAGAGGCTGAGAGCAGGTCCCTGGGTTGAATCTGTAAATCAAGTAAAACAAAATAAGCCATAACAAAAATGTGAATGACAAAAATAAATTGAAAAATAAATAACTAAAATGAGTATCATACATTACACCATTTTAGTCTAAATAAAATTCTGATAACAATATAAAAATTGAGCAATAATAATTGAATTAAATGAATTAAAATGGACTAATAGGACTTGGGAGATACCACAACAGATAAAGCACTTATCATATGCACTACTTCTTTCACACAACATGGTCCCTGACATCACACATTATAGACATACATGAAGATAGAAAAGGGGGAGGTACATGCATGAATACACATTTTTAAGATATGTAAACAGACTATATATATAGTGCTAATTATCATTATTCATCAGGAAAAAGGACAATGATATTTCATCTCACACCTCTTAGAATGGCTATTATAAAAAAAAGTTAGTCAAAATTTAGGGAAAAAAAGGTTCAATGTACACATTGGTTGGAATATAAATTAGTACAACCATTGCTGGGTACATAACCCAAAGCATTGAAATCAAAATGTCTAATATATGTTTGCATTTCCATGTTCACTCTAGCATTTGTCACAATAGAAAAATGTAAGGGTATATCAAATGGACTAAAATGTGATGAGTGCTCACATGCACACAGTGCTATAGCAGAATGCTATTCAGACTTGTATGGTGAGCATATGGCATACTAGGTTAGATGAAATTAGCCAAATTCAAAATGACACATACTATATTATCTCACTTAAAAGTATTATCTTAAAAAATGCCAAACTGAACCAAAATAAATAAGTAAATAAAGAAAGAAAGAAAGAAAGAAAGAAAGAAAGAAAGAAAGAGAGAAAGAAAGCCAGGCATTGTGGTGCACGCCTTCTTTAATCCCAGCACTTAGCAGACAGAGGTAGGAGGATCGCTGTGAGTTTGAGGCCACCCTGAGACTACATGGTGAATTCGAGGTCAGTCTCAGCTAAAGTGAGACCCTATCTTAAAAAACAAACAAACAAACAACAAAAAAAGCCGAACTTCTAGCAGTAGAGTCAAATGGGGACAGAGGTAAAAAATTAAGAGAAATGTTCTACAAACAATGGAAGGAGAAATGTCAGACAATGAATTCAAATTCAAACTTTCAGTTTGTAGAGGGACAAATAAGTTTTGCTATTGTACTGCACATTTCAGTGTCTGAAGTTAATATTTTTTTTGTAATTTTAAATAGCTCAAGTTGAAGATTTAAAATGTTCTCCCCACAAAGTGATAAATGCTTTTTGTAATGAGCATGCATTGGAAAAACACATTGTACTCTAAAATATACACTAATATTTTCAATTAAAAATACAATAAATGATTCAAGTTGACTGTGGTAGCTCACATCTTTAATACTAGAACTTGAGAGGCTGAAGTAGGAGGGTCACCATGAGTTCAATGCAAGCCTGGGATACAGAATGAGTTCCATGCAGCCTTGGCTAGAGTGAAACCCTGCTTGAAAAAAAAATAGAATAATTCATCATCTTATTTCTCCATGTGCCTTCATTTTATCAGTCCTTTTTATTATTAAGTAAGACATACTTGACTTTTATCTTGCTCTAAGAAAGTCATAAAGAAAATTTTCAGAAATTGTTGAGGATAAAATTTTGTTCAAATATTCTTCATGATAACTTAATAACAGAATGGAACTATATTTTGCTAAGAGAATTGCATTGTATGAATAATTCAGTTAAAGGTTATCAGGAACACAAATCAAAATATTTATATAAATATTGGTAAAGAAATAACATCTTAAAATTATATTATCTTATTAATAAACTCTTCTATGACTATTGTTAACTACCTAGAAAATATAGAATGAGAATGAACAAATTGACTGAAAATAGGATGACCATTAATATCATAAACATTGACAATATAATTGTTAGCATGCTGTTATGTCCTACTAATTTCTTACTGTTCTGAAAAAATATTGTTTCAGATTTCCTTTTCTTAAAATATAAATATCTGTTGTAGAATCTGTTTTTGTTTTTCAGAAGGGAAGGAGAACAGAGGACAACCTTAATCTACCAACAAGACATGAATAGAGAGATGACTCCCTGGTAGGAGATGAACCACCCCTCACACAGCAGCCACAGCCAAGGTGAAACCACAGAGGAACTGGAGAGATGAACAAGAGTGCTGCTTCCACAGCAAGCCTGATTACTGGGGCTAGGGTAATGCACACAGACACTGAGGATACCCAGAACATACCAAAGCAGAAATTCAGAAGCTGTTGAGAGAGCTCAACACTAAAGTAGATTTCAGCACACCCACCAAGGCTCACGGAAGTTTGCTGGAGAGAGGGTGGAAAGAAGGTAGGAGCCACAGGAGGGGAAATAATATCCATAGACATAGCCCTCCACATGACTGACTGTTACTCTCACAACTCATAACCCACAACTACATGGTGAACACCAACAATCCCATTAAGGAGGGCCCTCAGTAGAATGGTGGCAGGGAAGAAGAAATTGATGGTACCAACATATGATGTGTCCATGCAAAGTTTCTACTTAATAAAAAATATACATAAAAATAATAGGGCTAGAAGGATTGCTTGGTGATTAAAGACATTTGTTTGCAAAGCCTGCCGGCCTGGGTTCAATTCCCTAGTACCCACATAAAGCCAGATGTACAAAGTGACACAAGCACGTAGAGTTTGTCTGCAGCAGCAAGAGGCTCTGGCATGCCAATTTTCTCTCTCTCAAATTACATACTAATATAATCCTCAAAAAATATAAATAACAGGTCAGTAGGTTGAGTATTTGTCTAGCATTCATGGGGTGCTGGATCCTCCAGAGTGCTCAGTGAAAATCATGCATCACCAAGTTTTGATTCTTAGTAGAAGGTTCTATTAACAAAATTACAAGTCACAAAAACACTTAGATGCTCTCTAAGAAATTTTTGTAGCTTGGATCCACATATGAGAGAGAACATGTAGCACTTGGCTTTCTGGGCTTGGGTTACCTCATAAGTTTACTCCTAAGGGACGGTATTGTATGTACCTAAGTAGAAGAGATTACTGAAGGTAGAAAGGCCTAAGTGATGTCAGGGGAAGATACTGAGTAAAGGAAGGGTGGTGGAAAGGTTAACCAAAATCTAGGAGACTATGAATAAGTCATATGGAAACCTACATTTTTGGATGATGGCAAACCCAGAAGCTATAGATTGTTACTGGAAAAATTTCAGTGTCTGAGATAGGATACCTTCCAGTGAATTGTTGGCCTGATATCCTCAAAACGTTACAGGCCATTACCAAGGCTCTTGGTTTCCAACCAGGAATGGAGGATAAGACCCTATTGCTGAAGACTCTACATGGTTGGGCTGCAAGATCACTGAAAAATCTTGCTAGAGCTGAGCTGCAAACCTCTTCTCTTTAGACCAGCTGACAGAAAGCTAGATAAAGCTATCCTGCATGCAGCTCCATGGGAGAGAGAGACATCATCAGTGGAGATAAATAACAATGGATACTGAAAGCCTTAAGTTTGAAATGACCCAATGGGTGTAATAGTGTCATGTCTGTTACAGGGGAAACCAGCTGCTCTCTAACTGGACTGGAAACTTGCTCCGTGGGAGGGAATTCATGTCTGATACTGAAAACCTATGACAGGGGAAGCCATGAGCCCTAGAGGTGTAATGTCTGCTGGTGTCTGGCTAAATGTGTATACTATGCTCATCAAACTGCCTGTTGAGCATTTCTCTTAATGTCTATACCCATATATTAATGCCACTCTCACTTTTGGTTAGACAAGCTTCTCTTTTCAGATGGCAATGACCTCTGGGATGACCAAAAGGCACCATAATGCTAAGAAGAAGTGACAGAGGAGTGCTCAGCAATGAAACATCTCTATCAAACCTTCCAAGGCTCAGGGTCCATTGTGGAAGAGGTGGTAGAAAGAATGTAAAAACCAAAGGAAGGGTAGGACTCCTTACAATGCACTTTTCCAGACACAAAATGGCCTGGATATCCTCCACCTCACAGTGCCTGGCACTACCTACACAAGTCTATCATAACAGAAGGAAAAGATGATGACATAAAAATAAAAGAGAGACTGATTGAGGAGGGGAGTGGATATGATGGAGAGCAGTTGTGAAGGGGAAAGTGGGGTGGAGGGAATTTTCATGGCTTATTCTCTATAATAATGGAAGTTGTCAATACAAAAGAGAAAAATAAATTTTTGTTTTATATTGTATTTGGGATGCAGGAGTATAAGTACTTTATTATCTTTACTAGATGAAGGATTTTTTAAATTCCATTGTCATTAGTGTAATTTTTCATTTTATTACACAGTATTATTTTATATATTATACTTTTTAAATTTTTTTGTTTATTTTTATTTATTTGAGAGCAACAGAGAAAGAGGAGAGAGAGAGAGAGAGAGAGAGAGAAAGAGAAAGAGAGAGAGAGAGAATGGGCATGCCAGAGCCTCCAGCCACTGCAAATGAACTCCAGATGCATGTACCACATTGTGCATCTGGTTTACCTGGGTCGTGGGGAATCAAGCCTCGAACCGGGGTCCTTAGGCTTCACAGGCAAGCACTTAACTGCTAAGCCATCTCTCCAGCCCTATATATTATATCTTGGAGTGATTGTTTTCTGTTTTGATGTAATTTTTTTTCTTTTGGTGGGGTATGTGGATGACAACCTTTTAAACCTTTTACACTTTATTTTTGGCTTACAAAACAGCTAAGGAATTGAAAGCATCCAGGGACTGTATTTAAAATTCATCATTCTAGTTCTTCACTTATTCACCTTCCGATGCCTCTTATTCAAACAAAATGATAGCTTGCATTTGGAGGTTGAAAATGATATAACATCACACCAAACACATTTGAAAACTTTAATTCAAGCAGAGGGACTATAGTCATATATCATTTAGTGGAAATTTAGCCAAGAAGTTGTCATAGAGCTAGAAGCAGAAATCATAAAACAAGAACTGGTATCACAGACTTATAACTTGTATAAAGGAAAATTCTGAAGTATAGTGTACTGGAACAAAACTATTTCAGCTATATATCAATCAACACTGATGGTCATGGGTATACATTTTTATTTTGGTTCAACTGGATACGAATTGTGGGTTATCAGTTGGGGATTTAGATTGTTTGATACAGCTTTAAGCTCTATAGAAATTTAAAGGGATTCTATTTGACATATATTTGCTATATCTGTTGCTATGTGTAGAGATTTTCCTTGTTGATATTTTTCATACTGTAACACATAACAATTAAGCAATAAGTTGCTTACAGTCACATATTTTTATAAGGGTTTGGAATATAATATTTACCAATTTTTAATTAATTGGTTGAAAGACATTGAGTGATATTGTATGATACTCTCTGATAAATGGTATTTGACAGGAATAGTCAACTTTTACAGAATACTTGCACTAGAGATTAAAGCATTCTTACACATTTTTTCTATCCTAAGTGCTTTCTCATTCCAATAACATCAATTATGAAGATATTGTATTTAGATGCCTGATCTTTCTTAATGTAGCAAAACTGTGGTCTTGATCTTTATTTGTTATTCATAGCAGACTGTACATCCAATCTACATTTAGAGAAGAAATCCAATGTGTAATAATAAATTACACAATTTAGTATGTTAAGGTATCAATCAAGGATAAGAACTGCATAGCAAAATATGTGGAAATAGTCCACTTCTCATTTTTACATTACATTCATACTCTGATCTTCAAATCTCATTTAACTCAGAAAGAAATCATTGTCCTCTCAAATCAGAAATATGACCCTTAAAGATCTAGCCTGTATATAATTTCTTTTAATTTATTATCTCCATTCTCTCAAGTTGCTGATATGGAGGTAAACACAATGTAATATCTTGGTAAATATCACATGTATGAATGGCTGAATAAAAACACAAAGAAAATCACATATAAAAATTATATTTCCAGCCAGGCGTGGAGGCGCACACCTTTAATCCCAGCACTCGGGAGGCAGAGGTAGGAGGATAACTGTGAGTTCAAGGCCACCCTGAGACTACATAGTGAATTCCGGGTCAGCCTGGGCTAGAATGAGACTCTACCTCGAAAAACAAAAAAAAAAAAAAAAAATGTATTTCTAGATGGCAAACCAAACTAGAGAATCTTCTTAACAACCTTCCTATGAATATTAAGACAAAAATCTTGGACCGAGTTTACTGGTCTCATCCTGCTTCTATTCACAATTGCTAACTGCAACCTGGTCTTACACCTATAGTAGGAAGAGGTAGAAATAGATATGAATCTTATGGAAAAGAATACAATGAAGTGCATCGCAGCAATGAACTCCAGACACATACGCTCCCATGTGAATCTGGTTTACATGGGACTTGGAGAATTGAACCTTGGTCCCTAATCTTCGCAGGCAAGTGCCTTAACTGCTAAGCCATCTCTCAAGCCTAAAATATACAAAATGTTTTTAGAACTTGTGAAATACAGAATACACAATTGTTACTCTTAGTTACCCCACCATTTAATGGTATACCAGAACTTCTTGCTCTTATTTTATAACTAAGATAGCTTAAAAGTAGAGATACAGGGTCTGGAGAGATGGCTTAGCAGTTAAGGCATTTGCCTGCAAAAGCTAAGGACCCAGGTTTGATTCCCCAGTACCAACATAAGCCAGATGCTCAAGGGGGCACATGCATCTGGAGTTATTTTGTAGTGGCTGGAAGCCCTGGTACACCCATTCTTTCCCTCCCTCTCTCTCTTTCTCTGTCTGTTTCTGTCTCAAACAAATAAATATTTTCAAAAAAATTTTTAAAAAGTAGAGATACAGATTGAGTTAGTTTCTAGACTTAGAGAACTGTGAAGCTAGATTTATTTATATTTGGATTACATTTGAAGGGCTGTCATCTAGAAATTTAGAAGTAATATTAAAATCTTCAATGAACATACAGACATAATAATCACTGAAATGAGCTAAGACCATATTAGTCAGTCTTGCAATCCCTCTCTTGAAAAAAACTTTAAATTACTATGTTTCATACAGGAAAAACAACAAACAATGGATTACTGTAGCTGAGAGGGAAATGTCTGGTATGAACTGAATTTTTTTAGCTGTATTTATGTGAGAACACTAAGCTGAAGAAGTTTTTAGGCAGGTCTTTGTGAACCTGAAAACTACTGACTTCTCAGATATTTAAAAGCATATATGTCATACATGGTGTTAGTATTCTGAATTTTGGAATTCAGAGTCTTGCAAACTTTGGCAACATTGAAACAGATCATTTTTCAGGATAAGATGTCCCTTGTAAGATAGAATATATAGGTTAAATTCTTAATTGCATAACAACCAAATTAGCGAACATGCTGCCCTCATCTGTTTGTCAGATGTTACTGTAACATATTCGCCACAAAGCATTAGAAATGAGTTGTGATCGACCCATTTTTATGAATTACTAAATAATTATATATATATATATCTGAAACAAAAGGGAAATAACCTGGATCCCCACTGTTGGTGAGGATAATGAGAACTCAAGCACAAAAGAGGCTGGTACAGAGGTGCCTGAAGAAAACAAGTATGAAGATTCTAGTAAGTCTTAAATGCATGATCTTTGTCAAGGTAGGTGTGCACTCTGGAACTGACATTGTAATTCAAGCTTGCCTTGAACTCACAAAAATCCTACCTCAGCATCATAACAGCTGGATGTGAGTCAATACGTCAGGCTCATTATACTCATTATCATAGTGTGAAAGTAAGTATTCAAGAAGTTCACAGCTAAGAACTTTTAGTGTATTTTCTTTTCTTTTTCTTTTTCTCTTTCTTTTCTTTCTTTTTTTTTTTTTTTTTTCGATGTAGGGTCTCCCTCTAGCCCAGGCTGACCTGGAATTCACTATGGAGTCTCAGGGTGGCCTCGAACTCATGGTGATCCTCCTACCTCTGCCTCCAAAGTACTAATATTGTATTTTCTGAGTTAAAATATTTTATGTGAATTTCTTCTTTACATTTTGGTAAACAATTTTCATTATTGACACATCACACCTCTAGTGATTTTTTTGGTAAACTAACTACCCCTAATTAAGCAGTGAGAAAATAAAATTAAATTTGAGCTTTTCCTGAAAGCATTCCAACTAGAGTAGATCACTTTTCATACATTTTAAATTCTAGAAAACCTCTCAGAGGCTAAAAGCAGATTCTATACTCACATTCTACCCAATACTCCAGATACAGTAGCTTGATTTTTCTGATTTGACAATCTCTAATAGAGAATGGAATTAGAGTGGAATAGAAAGTGGAATAGAGACAGTGAATTAGAGAGTGAAAGAATTTTAACACCTGGAACACATGTATAGAATATGTGAGTGTTGGTAATATTAAGCTTAAGAGTGAAGGCACAGATATATTAAAAACAAGATTAGGGGCTGGAGAGATAGCTTAGTGATTAAGGCACTTACCTGTGAAGCCTAAGGAGCCAGGCTCAATTGCCCAGTACCCATGTAAACCAGATGCACAAGTGGCACATGTGTCTGGAATTCATTTGCAGTGGCTAAAGGCCCTGGCTCGCTCCCCCCCCTCTTTCTCCCAAATAAATAAATTAATTAAAAAAATATTGTAAAAAAAACAAGATTAGGAACTTGAAAAGCACAGCAAGGTAAAAGTCAATACCATTGATGTATTTATATGTTTTTCAAAACGCTATTCTGTTCATTATGCTCTTTCTAAAAGTGAAAAATTAAAAAGTATTGTTAAGCTTATCTCAGACTAGAAAACAAAAATGTGAATTTTTATATTTGAATAAAAGCAAACTTCAGTGATTCTCAAAATACAGTATTGTGAAGGCAGAATTTCTACATGATACCAGAAATAATGAAATATGACATATTGTCCGGTAAATTGTTTTCATGAATCCATTCTTGTGTGGTATTAATCAATTTCCTGTCAGAGTTACTGTTATTTTCCAGAACAGAGCTCCAGTGATCTCAGTGGTTGTCATTATTTTTTATAGTGCATTCTAAGATGGACTGAATCTCTTGAATAAGACCTATGGTTATTTAACAGAAAATTATTTAATCTCCAACTGGGTTTTGTAGTTTCTTTTTCACTTTCAATAAAAACTTACCATGACAGAAGAAAGATCCAGCTCTCTTGCTGCATGTGAACCACAATTTTTATCTCAGTGGAAGTTATCTTCTCAGATAATTTCACAAATAATCATGATTTTCTTTGCTATACTGAATTTTATATTTCTTCGAAATCCTATTTCAGCATTTTTTTTTCACTGAATTATTTTTGGTAGCTTTTTCAACCCGATATCTTTCTTTCTTTACGTTGCATTAAATTTAGTATATTATTTTAAAAATATGTTATTTATTTGTTTGAGAGAGAGGTCAGGTGGGAGGGAGAGAGAGGAGAGAGAGGAAGAGAAGATAGCGAATGGGCCCACTAGGGCCTTCAGTCACTGTAAACAAAATCCAGAAGGATTTGCTACCTTATGCATCTGGCTACGTGGGTACTGAAAAATCAAACCTTGGTCTTTAGGCTTCACGGGCAATTGCCTTAACTGATAAGCCATCTCTCAAGCCCTACATTTAAATTTTGTTGGACACATATTTTGTTAACAAAAAATGACAATACCATTTAAATTTACACTAAGTATACCAAGGCAATATATTATGAAATTGAGCATGATTTGGATGCTCTAAATTCCAAGTTATAACTGGAAGACATAATTAAAGTATATTAACATGATTATAAAATTATGATACTATTTGATTATGATGGAAAAATAGCAATTTTTCTATATTACGTGTTCCAAACTTAGATTTAATTTCAACCTTTGTATATGTTTTCATTAGATAAATTTATAAACTTTAACTTCTCTTGCTTTAAAATAATACAATGCTAATATATTTTTGAAGCAGTTTCATCTTTATCTAAGTATGAAAACGATTTTATTTTGATCTTAGAAATAAATTCAGTGAAGAAATCTTATTTCAAATTTATTCTTAGATGTACAATACAAAGAATTGAAAAGAATGCTACTAAAAGACTTTATGTATTGATTATATAGGCCTATCATATCGTGCTGTAATAATATAAAACAGAAGTAATTTTTCACTAATAACATTGACAAGTAATACAATTTGGTGAACATTGTTTTATGTGTTGCTTTGGTTCAGTATCTTTTGAATACATATAATGGTCGACGACTCCACCATTTATCAGATAACTACTGTTTTTTTCCACAAAATTCAATGCGATTGAGCCTAAGAAAGCAGTGATTACAAAGGTTTTAAATATATAGGCAGCTCCCTCCCATTCCAGCCTTCCTACTTTCCTGTCTGATTCATTACTATTATTTGGGAATTTTTTTAACTGTGATTTTTTTGAAAATAAGACATAAGAAGGTGTTTTTTCTGTTAAGGATTTATGATTCCCTCTACCCCTGTATTCATAGAGCTGCATGACAATTTCACATTCTAAGAGACAGAACTGATTAACTCAAGGCAGGCCTGGTGTCCCACACTGTTCCACTCAATAGTACACAGAATGACCCTGTTGTCATGGTTTCTGTCACCCATACAAGATACAGAGATCTAGCAATGTCTCATTGAAGAACTGGATTCTTACAACTGAACTGACATCCTCAAAATTATAACTATGCGTCTATTGTTATTGTTAGTAAAAAGAAATTATGACACCAAAGATTTGACATGTCTTGAGCTCCTGCCATGCCAGGAACTACAGGAAAATGTAGTAGGAAAATTATTGTATTTTTCCTCACCAGGGCCTAGCCTCTATTTTATAGACAATGAATCTAAAAATTTTAGAGATTATATATTTTACCAAAACTCTCAGAATGCTAGTCACAAATTTATAGGATGCAAATTATAAATGGAGAAAAAAAGAAGCTAAATTCTCCAATAAATGATCCCAGAGAGAAATTTGATTTCCCAGGTTTCTGAAAGTTCCTGACAGAGAATTGCAGCTGTCTGTCAGAGACAACACTGGGCTTAGCATTGTCATTCTCATGGCAGCTTTATTTTGTCCAGACCCCTGGTGAATAAGAATTATTCTGCTGATCCCAGTTATATGTCATCATATCAACCAGACACAAAGCAGGTGATAGGAAATAAAACAGATGAATTCCTGCATGTTCAGTGTAAATATAGATGAAATAAAAGACAGTTTTTCCTCAAATGCTCTATCTGTCAATCACCAGTGTTTCCATTTTCAGATAACTGGAATCTCTAGAAAATGACTCTTGGTTTAATTACTACAGATTAATGCATGTGTGGAGACTTAAACAAAATTGATATAAATACTCTTTTAGAATAAAGAACCAAAGCACTGTTGTCCAAAATATAATTTTATTTTCTTGCTTGCCACCTTAAAATAATAGAATTCAGGGACCCATAGCTAAACTTTAGTTATGTTGTCTGATAATAGATTTGTATATCTTTCATCATTTCAATTGCCTGTATCAACATAATGATTTATTTTTCTGTATTCCAATTTCTTCATTATTTATTGTTAAAAACTCAATAGTTGAGTTTACACTCTGTCACAATAAATCATGCTCACCCAGCTAATGTACCATTAAGTTGATAATGGACTTCTAATAATGTTTAGCCATGTATATTAAAGTATTTGTCATATATCTGGAAAGCCAAATGTATCTCATATTTTGTCTAGCATTGAAAAGTATTCATTGAACATTAGTAAGCTTTAAAAGGCTATCCAAGTGTTTTGGATTTGGCAAACAATAGAAAAATGAAATAGTAAATGCATACAATTTTATGCATATTTTTGAGATAGAGTTTTTCCTTTTAGACTAGGCCAACATCAAATTCATGATCCTTTTGTCTCAAGATTGTAGACATGCACTACCACACACAGTTTAAATAATCAACACTAAAAAAAAATTCATCACTACTGTATGAACTTATATAACATATGCTTAAATGCGACATCTGAATTTACGTGAATAAGTGCTCAGTTCTCCTTGTGTAAATTTGGTGCTTCAGAAAGCATTAAAAGTGCTTAAACAATAGTTTAGAAAACTTAAAAAGTATTTTAATACATATACCATGATTTTTATCAGTATTTTAACAAAGGAAACATCAGAATGCTTAGATTATTTGACAAAAATCCCCAGCAGACCATGTTGTAATTATTTTATTGCAATGATCATTAATTTTCATTACTTGTGATTTGTCCATATTTTGATAGTTTGAGTTTAGCACATCTTTGAAGTGAAGAAGTAACACCAGATAAGGGAAAGCCATAAAGAAGGTTATGAAATGGCCTCAAGTGCCCCCATTAAGAGTAGTACATCAAAAGTATTAATGTATCTGGAAAGGATATTGGAAAGCATTGTTACCTCTAAGGAGCAAAGGGTAAAAGGATGGTGAGCTCCACTGCATTTTTATCTACTTCATCACCTGGGCCCCAAAAGAACCGAATGGACCAAAAATATAATTGTGGGAAACTGTAGGATCAATAAGCCAGAATTGGGATTAATATGGGACATGCTATATAATCATTGATTTGGAAAATCTGATGGCTCCAATTTAAATTGTGTGGGAGATTAGTAGCAGTTTGAATTCATGTGGAACAGACCAATGACTATATTAACAGTTTTACATTAGGGCTATGTTAACTCTACTGCTCTCTATTATACTATGGGTTGAAGTTCTCTGAGTGATCTGAGTTAGCCACAGAACAAAACACTATTCATTAGATGAATCATACGTTGATCAAGTAAGGTGATTAATAAATGACTATAACAACTGAGACACTGGTGAGGCATGTCCACACCTGGGAATCCAATATAAACCTTAGTAAGATTTAGAGAAATGCTACATCTAAATGATTTCTATGCATCTCATGGCAAGACATTTACTCTCAAATCAAAGAGGAGTGATTTCCTTGTGCATCTCCTATGGTGAAGAAGGAAGTACTGACTTGAATGAAGATTTTTCTTGTTCTCAATGAAATAATTTACATCCTCACAGGTACTGGTTTGGTCCGTTTACTAAGAGATGTAGAAGGCTGCTTAGAGCAAAAAACAACAGTAGCCTTCTGCAAGTCCAAATTAAGAATCTCTGATTTGGAGTCTTATTGTTACTGACCCCTTTAATATTAGATATCACTAGAGCAAAAAGTTTCTATATAAAAAAGAAGAAATATATGGTCCTCCAAAAACAAATAGAAATGTGTTGCTACTCCAAAAACAGAAAATAGATACTGGAAATGAAAGGACAAGCAGATACCCAGTGTATCCCTATTGAAAGATTTGTGAACTTCACTGCATAATAACTAAATAAGCCAATTATTTAAAATATTTTTATTTATTTGCAAAGGGAGAGAGAGGTAGATAGTAGATGATAGATAGGTAGAGGTAGATTGAGTGAGAGATAGAAAAAAATAGATATGCCAAGGCCTCCTGCCACTAAAAACAAACTCCAAAAGCATGTGCCACTCTGTGCATTTGGCTTTATGTGGGTACTGGGGAATCAAACCCAGGCCATTAATCTTTGCAAGCTAACACCTTAAACTCTGAGCCATCTCTCCAGCTCCCAACAAAAACTCAATCTTTAATCAATGCTCTTGACACTGTAGAACGATTTAAACATATAATAAATTAATATATTTTATAAAGATACAGTTTGAATTATCAATATAATTCAAATGTATATCACATGATAGAAAGCAAATACTATAGTCTTACATACTTTCAAATTTTCAGTGTTTCAGAAACTATGAATATATTTAATTTTTTGCATCATGATGAAACTGAGAAAAAAGGTATTTCATAGCAGATCACAATTCAATATCTCTTTGTTGATACACACACACACACACACACACACACACACACACACTTCTTGGTTTTTCGAGGTAGGGTCTCACTCTGGCACGGGCTGACCTGGAATTAATGATGTAATCTCAGGGTGGCCTTAAACTCATGGCAATCCTCCTACCTCTGCCTCCTGGGTTCTGGGATTAAAGGTGTGCGCCACCATGCCCAGTTTATATTCATATTTTTAAGTGAAGAAAGATATACACTGCTCACCAAGATGTCAATTTAAGCAGTCAAATTCTATCCTAGCTCTTGAAAATAATTCTAATAAAAATAAAGCTTTTGTTCAATGTAACTTTTAAGTTTATTCTAATTAACTCTTATCAGAATCGCTGACACTTATATGAGAAGAGAATATTCAAATCCCAAGTTCCTAATCACTTAACTCTGTAATAGTCAAAGATCCACAATGTCACTTAAAATCTCTTAAAGTTATGAACTTTAGGAATAATAGACACTAACTATATTCTTTTTTTTAACTTTTTTTATTTTTATGTACTTGAGAGCAAGAGAAAGACTCAGGGAGATAGAGAGAATGGGTGTACCAGGGCCTCCAGACACTGCAAACAAACTCCAGACACCTGTGCCACCTTGTGCATCTGGCTTAAGTAGGTACAGGGGAATTGAACCTAGGTCTTTAGGTTTCGCAAGCAAATGCCTTAACTGCTAAGTCACCTGTCCAGCCCAATATTTTATTTTTAGTTTTTATTTATTTATTTGAGAGCAACATACATAGACAGAAAGAAGCAGATAGAGAGAGAATGGGCATGCCAGGGCCTCCAGCCACTGCAAATGAACTCCAGATGCGTGCGCTCGCTTGTGCATCTGGCTAACGTGAGTCCTGGGGAATTGAGCCTTGAACCGGGGTCCTTAGGCTTCACAGGCAAGTGCTTAACCATTAAGCCATATCTCTAGCCCCAGCCCAATATTTTTAATATCTCACATGTCTAGCAGTGTTATTTTTTATATTTCATAAGAAGAAAATTAAATTTTCTAAGAAAATTCTCTAAAATTAACAGAATAATTTTAAAATAAACATTTTCAGTATTCTTTTACTTTTGGTATGTAAAACTATAATTCTTGCTTTATTCATTATTTTTCAAATTAAAAGGTGCCTGTGAAATTTTAAAGGGGATCCTGTTGTAAATTATTTTGCCATACAATGCTCATGTTGGTCTAATAGAACAGAAAGAACATAACTTTTTTTTTCAGTGTCCAAAATACCAATGATCAGTCATATGTTAGCAAGACAAATAAAGTACATCAGTAACCTAAGAGTTAGAAACATACACCTCATTCTGGATAACAGTTACAATAATTATGCTGTGATTATTATCCTAATTATGGCTTATTTAAGTGCAAAAAAAGAGTAACTCAATTTAAATCAATTAAAGATTAAATGGTAAAAATAAAACAATAAGCCAATTTCCCTGATAAGTGTAGAAGTGAAAATTCTCAACAAAATAGAAAATGAATTCAACACCGTGCATCATAACCAACTTGATTTTATCTCAGGATTGTAACATTGGTTAAACATGCTTTAATCAGTTTCTGTATTACACTATATCAATAGATTTAAAGACAAATCACATGATCTTTTCGGTAGATGGATTAAAGGCATTTGATGAAAGTTATCATTCTTTTATGTTAAAAGTCGTAAGACATAACTAGGAATACACTGCTGGGTATACCTCAAGATGTGTATACCTCAATGAAATAAAGGCTACATATCACAAACTTGTATCCAGGACTATGCTCTATGAGAACAAAACTGAGAACATGTCCTCTAATATCTGGATCGAAACAAGGGTCCTCTCTCTACTATTGTTCCGTATACTGCTCTGAGTCTTAGCTAAAAATATGAAACACAAAGATAGAAAAGGGATAAAAATGGAAAATAAAGAAGTTAAGCTATCCCTATTTTTATATGACATGATTATATATTTAAGAGACCTTGTGGACTTAAACTTCTAGATTTGATAAATGCTGTGGGTAAAATATCAGGATAAAATTATTATACAAAAAATAGTAGCATCATATATGCTGACAATAAATTTATTGAAAAAAATCAGGAAAAATTATTCCGTTCACAATATCATTAAAAATATCTTTGATTAGGGCTAGAGAGATGGCTTAGCAGTTTAGGGGCTTGCCTGCAAAGCCCAAGGATGCATGTTTGACTCTCCAGATCCCATGTAAGCCAGGCAAATTTGAGACAAGCACAAGGTCTCACATGCCCACTAGGTGGCACAAGCATCTTTAGTTCAATTTCAGTGGCTGAGGTTCTAGTGCACCAATTCTCTCTCACTCTCTGTCTATAAAATAAAAATAATTAAATCAAAAAATATCTTAGATTAAACCTAACCAAAGGAGTGAAAGAACTTCATAGGAAAACATTAGGAATAAAAGAAGAAATTGAAGAAGAGACTAGATGAGAGAAAGACTTTCCATGCTCCTCTGGCAGAATTAATTTTGTGATAATGGCTATGTTATCAAAAGGAATCTAGGGGTTCAGTTCACTCACCGTCAAAATTCCAATGACATTTTTCACAGACTAAAAAAAAAAAATCAATCTTAAAATTCATATGGAAACACAGAAAATCATGTACAGCCAAAATAATCCTAAGCAGAAAGAATACAACCAATGAAATCACATTGCTTGACCTCACACTACACTGTGAAGCCTTAGTGGAAAACACAGCATAGTGTTTGCATTAAAAATGACATGTAGAACAGTGGAATATAATAGAAGATGAAGAGATAAAACCATAGGACTCTGGACACCTAATTTTTCACAACGGTGTTAAAATACACAGTAGTTGTCTGGAGAGATTGCTTAGTGGTTAAGGTGCTTGCCTGCAAGGCAAAGGGCCCAGGTTTGAATCCCCAGGACCCACATAAACCAGATGCGCAAGGAGAAATATGCATCTGGAGTTCTTTTGCAGCACCTGGAGGCCCTGGCAAACCCATTTTCTCTTCATCTATCTGCCCCTCTTTCTGTCTCTGTTTCTCTCTCACTCAAATAAATAAAAATAAAAAAATACACATTGGTAAAAAGCTTGTTCAGTAAATGGTACTGGGAAAACTGGATATCCCCCTGCAGAAAAATGAAATTAGATCCAGATTTCTTATTCTGCACAAAAATCAGTTCAACCTGGACCAACTGCCTTAATTTTATGATGCTTCGTTTTTTCCTTATTTTTTTTCCAAAATTGTTTTGGAGTTTTGTTAAACAGAACAAGAAAGGCCTTAATTTAAACCATAAACACATACGCTTCAATAGGAAAACACAGAGGATAGACTTCAGATATATGTGTAGGCAACAAATTTCTGAATAGAATCTCAGTGGCCACAGGAAAAAGTCCTAACAATTGACAAATGATGTTATAAGAAATTAAAAAGCTGCATACCAAAAGAATTTCTCAAAAATATGAAAAACAGTCCACAGAACAGGAGAAAATCTTTGCGCCGATACATCAGACAAGTAATTAATATCTCAAATATATAAAGAATTGCAAAAATTAAACAGCAACAAAACAAAAAATCCTGCCAATCTATATATGTACCAATTATCTGCACAGACAATTCTCAAAAGAAAAAATACAAGTGGGTAATTAATATTTTCAAGGGTTCTCAACATCTCTAGTTTTCAGAGAAATGAAAATTAGAAGAACTTTGATATTCCATCTCATCCGAATCAGAATGGCCTCCATGAAGAAAAGAAATGACAAAAATTCCTAGTGCGGATATGAGAAAAGAGGAAACCTTATTCACTACTGAATAGGTGCAAAGTGGAGTAGCCACTGTAGAAATTATTGTAGATTTTTTTTAGGACTTAATATAGCACTACCATATGAGCCAGCTACACCACTCTTGGGCATATACCCAACGGACTGTACACCCTATTACAGAAATACTTGTACATTCATGTTCACTAAAGCTCTTTTCACAATAGACAGGGAATCCTAGCACTGGGGAGGCTGAGATAGAATGATCGGATTGCTGTGAGTTCAAGGCCAGCCTGAGACTACATAGTGAACTCCAAGTTAGCCTGACTTACAGCATGATCCTACCTCAAAAAAGAAAGAAAGAAAGAAAGAAAGGAAGGAAGGAAGGAAGGAGGAAGGAAGGAAGGAAGGAAGGAAGGAAGGAAGGAAGGAAGGGAGGAAATGGATTTTCCAAAAAGGGGGAAAAATGATGAACACCCTTTTGTTAAGAGGAAGGTTGAATTCTGAGGAGGCAGGAAATGCAAAAGTAATGTTTAACATTACAATTATGGATTCACCATTTTCTATGTAAGCCATAAAGTATCTTCCTGAAATCACATGCGGTAATCACTAAATATATTAATCAGACACAGCCAATCTATGGACTTCTGGGGTTATTCTCACTTTCCCTTTTAATGACATAGAATTTATTCTGAATTAACTCTTCAAATTGACAGCCTGATACCAGAACTCTCCATTTCTACCAAGGAAGTCCATTCCTAACCAGGGTATTCTCAGTTACTTTGTTAACATAATTTTCTTCTGACTCTGACGATAAGTAAGCAGATGTTTAGAAATGTGGGAGGAAGCCTCCTCTTGTCTACTACCGTTTGTTTGCACAGACAGCCCTGTAGCCCCATAGCCAGTTTCCCTGGTGGAGGAGGGAGAGTACAGAGACATGTATATGCTCTATCACTGCTTTGTAATTTTTACTTCATAAGGTCTTAAAAGCTATAAACTGAATCACATGATTTAATATTTTCACGTGACAACTACATACTCGGAACTGCAGTATCTTTATTTGCCTATTCAGGATAATCTCACATTTTGGAAAATGAAAGCATGTGAAAAAAAAAAACTTCCATATTTTTCAAAAGCTCTTTCATTAGTCATGTGTCTTTTTAGAGGTTCGATTTCTTTTTTGTAAATCTTCCTCAGTAGGTTTCCTATTCTCAAAATATCCTGTTGTCTCCACCTAGTGAATCATTTGCACATTTATTAAATATGTTCAGTTCAGAGATTTTTTAAAGAAATCACTGTCTTTTAATAAAGTTTGACCATAAAGGGATCACCATGTTTATGGGACAGAGGAGCATAATATTTAGATACAGTTATTTAGAAATACAATTCTACTTCAATATAAAATATAAACTAGCAGTATTTAAAAATAAAAAATTAACACACAATTCCTGCCATTTATAATCTTACAACATTGGATGCTGGAATTTATGGCTTAGAAATTTTGCAAAACATTCAAACATACTTAAGTATAATATTCTATTCCATGTTTGGGTACAGATATTTATACAATGATAAGAAAAACAAGTAAATGATAAGAAAAGTCCTTACAATATGCAGAATGAATCATTAGAATGCTATAAAATTATATATACAGTAAACAGTATATAGCAGAATTTTTGCATTTGTATTTTAAATTAGTATGTAATGTAATTGGGTTTCACTATGATACTTTCCTTTTGCTCATCCTCTCCAACTCCCCTTTCTCTTCCTTCTGCTTTTTTTGTTGCTGGTATTTGACTTTCTTCCAGTAGCCCTCCTTCTTTTTACTTTCATGTCACATTATAAAGTAGAATTAAAAATATTCATTTCCCATATGTTATGTTGGAATCATAATCAAGACTTCTAAAATTCACAAGAAAGCAAGCAGTTACAAATAATTAAAAATACAACATGAATAGCTAGAGTGAATGACAGTGACACAGTCTCAGAACACAGTCTATCTCATTGTATAAGAAAATAAATGCATCTTGGACTCAGGCTATCTGTGGAATTGTGAGTAGATTACTTATCTCCTTCAAAATACAATTTCCTCAACAGAAAAATAAAAACAATAGAAAACATTCTGGGATATTTGAGATACATTAGATATAAATAAATATATCATTTTAGTTAAGATTAGGTGTAGACACTTTTCCAGGTGTGCATATCCCAAAAGTCCAGATTAGAAAAGATTTTTTTCCTACTTCCAGCAGATATTTTTCTTCCCCAAGAAGCAAATGACATTTAGATGAGCTTGGAATTGATTTCAATCCCCACTTGCCTTCCTGGATGGTTTTCTCTGTAAAGAAAAAACAATTGGAACATGTGTTCAATTCCCAGCTCTTTTAGTTATTGTGAGTCCTGTTAACACTAATGGAAAAGTGAGAGGCAAATTAATCATGATTAGTTTTGCAGTTTTATTGATTGGTGACTAATGGGAATACACCTTTAGAGAAGGGTTTAGTTTTGTTAGTGAGAAAGATTATCCAAAATTATGGCTTTCAGATTTTAATGTTGGAAATAACTACAAATAACTACTTCAAAGTGAAACTCATCTCATCTACATTAAAATAATCTTTCAAAATACACACACAGGGCCTAGAGAGGTGGCATAGTGGTTAAGGCATTTGCCTGCAAAGCCAAAGGACCCGGGTTCAATTCCCCAAGACCCATGTAAGCCAGTTGCTCAAGGAGGCACATGTGTCTAGAGCTCATTTGCAGTGGCTGGAGGCCTTGGCACCCATTCTCTCTCTCTCTCTCTCTATCTGTGTCTCCCTCTCCTCTCAAATAAATAAATAAAATATATTTAAAACACACACACATATATACAACAAACATATTTGAAAATCTAGTACTAAAAATGAATTGATTTTAGATAAGAGGGGTTGGCAACAAGTCAAGAAAGTGTAGCAATACAATGATAAGCATAGTGAAATAATTCTGTATTGCAGTTTGGAGGTTTTAATGTGAAAGCATGTATTTTTGAATCTTCAAACCGGAACAAGTCTTGCCTCATAACATTTTTCTTTAGCAATTAATTCTCCAATCAAAACATTTCCCCTATCTGCAAAGGTTCATTTTAAAACACAGGTGAGCAGAAGACCAAAATTAAATCAATATACAGAAAGACATGCAAGCTGAGAGAAAGAAAAAAAAAATCACAGGCAATTAATTACCCTTCCCAATTGTGGGAAATGGAAGTGTGTTAAAGGCTATCTCCCCACATCTGGTGCTTTAGTATGAAGTTCTCAGGACAGTTAGTTAGGAAGAGATCACAGTCAGGTTGTAACCCCAAAAGCACCAGCTGTCCTAATACTCAGAAAAATATCCTAAAGGAAAATCAAAGGCTGCTACAGTTACAGCAGGTCTCAACACTGCTTCATGCCAATGAAGTCAATCTGCAGATAACATGAGAATATAACAGTTGGAATAACAGTTTCATTCTTTTCTGGCATTTAGAGTTGCAGATGAAATATCTGAAATTATTCTGATATTCTTGCCTTGGTATTAGAATTAGCATTTCTCCCTTGCAGTATTTAGTATTGTTTCTTAAATATGAACTTTTGACATTGTTGTTACGATATGTGATGAAGAGGAGGACCTTCTCTGGTCAAGTCTATAAGAAGTTCTACATGTCTCTTGTGTTTGAATGTCAACTTCTTTCTCTAGATTTGGGAAATTATTTATTTATTTATTTATTTATGAGAGAAAATGAGGCAGATATAGAGAAATAATGGGCATGCCAGGGCCTCCCCATTGCAAATGAACTCCAGCTGCATGTGCCACCTTGTGCATCTGTCTTGTGTGGGTATTGGGAAATTGAACCTGGGTCACTAGGCTTTGAAGACATGTGCCTTAATAGCTAAGCCATCTCTCCAGCCAGGGAAGTTTTATCTTATTCTGTCATTAAACAGCTGATCATTTTCTTTTTCATTGATCTTGGTTCCTTCTTCTATCCCTTGTATTCTAAGGTTTGGTCTCTTGAATTGATCCCAGAGTTCTTAGAAATATTGGTCATATACTTTAATACTTTTATTTATGTGTACTGTGCTAATTATTGTCTAAGAGCTAAAGATGCAGCAGGAAAATTGTTTCCTAAAATAAAGGAAGAAAACACTTTTGAACTCTTTTGAATATTCATCACCTATTTGCTTCTAGATGTTTTTACTTCAGTTATCTCATTCAACATTTATGAATAAATGATGGAAATTAGTATGTTGAAATTGTAAGCAAAGTTCTTCTGGCCCTAAAGCCATTTGTTTTTGTGTCTACATATTGCTGTTTGATATCATTATCAGGGTTTATTAGTCATGGTCAAGTCAGGCAAACAGAGAGGAGTATGTTATATGGGAGGTAGTAGGGAACTGCTTGAAAAGCTGACATGGTGACAACATGAATGGAGATAGTCCAGAGGTTATCATATTCAAAAAGTGGCTAGCATGACCAGGACTAGAAAGAGAGAGAAGAGAGAGAGAGAGAGAGAGAGAGAGTGATTGAGAGAGAGAGAGAAGATGTGGTGGAGAGCCCAGGGTGTGAGTTCCCTTCACAGGAACTGAAAACTTGAAAAAGAATTGAGAGGGCAGTACAACTACCTATCATAGAGAAATTTGAACCATGCAGAAGTGTCCGTTCTGCCAGATCTGTAAGATAGCATAACAAAGTCCTGACCTATGGGTACTGCACCTAGTTTCTGTAGATACTGATAAAGATATGTCCTGAAGGAAACAGGAAAACCCACCCTGTCTCCTCATTTCTAATCTCTAGGTAGGACCTGCCCAATGGCTGTGCCCAAAGGAAGCAATTTAACAGGGATCTGGGAACTACAGTATGTAGTAATGTGGCCTATAATATATAGCAGGGTTAAAAACATGGTTTGAGGCTCGATTCCCCAGGACCCACGTAAGCCAGATGCACAAGGTGGTGCATGCATCTGGAGTTTGTTTGCAGGGGCTGGAGGCCCTGGTGCATCCATTCTCATATTCTCTCTCTCTCTCTCTTCTCTCTCTCTCTCTCTCTTTCACTCTCAAATAAATAAATGAAATAAACAAAAAAGTAACTATATGTATTAAATATATATATATATATATATATATATAGCAGGGGCCAGGCAAAGGAAGGGTAATGGAACTCAAGGATAAAGAAGATCAAAAGACAAAGCTAGCTTTCCAGGCCACCTCAGAATTTGACTCAGCCTCAAAAGGAGACAGTGAGTAGAAATTAAAGTACCTAAGCAGGTATGTCTATTTAATAAATAGTACTTATTCTTTGCTTTCCAAGAAAATAAGTCACCATGTAACTTGAATAAATACGCATTTGGTTTCAATCATTAAGAAGTCAAAATAAATAGTGCATGAAAGTAAGGAAAAAGCAAGCTAAATAGTCAGAGGCAAAAGATGCTTGCTGTCATGCAGGACTTATTTGCAAGCAGAAGGTAGATGAATGAGATGAGTCTAAAAATAAGGTTGTATATGGGCATGGTCTGTTAATGCTCATAAGGGACATTGATTTGAATGGTAATTCCAATTGTTGGTTTTGATAATGTCTGAATAGTCCTTTCAGAAATCAATTCTTTTGTTATATAAAATAGCAGCTTATAATTAGTGGGGCAATTCCATTTAAAACAAAAGAATTGATTCCTAATTCTAAATAGTATAAAAATAGCACCAAAGATATGAGACCAAAAAAAAAAAAAAACAAAGGAAAGAAAGAACTACAAATTCTAAAGAAATAGAAAAAATACGGGGCTGACATTTCATTAGAATATACAAGTGATATAATATTTACATTTTTTTCTCTTTTTTGTAATTATATATACTAAACAAAAAATTTAGAAAGAAAGATAGCTTATACATATAGCAAAAAGGAATAAATCAAATTCTTGGCAAATTGATAGTGATATCTGATGGAATTTTCTGGCAAAGTGGGATAGTTACACATTTTTCAACAGTTTTGTTAAGATAGAATTGACACAAACTTACATATAAAATGTGTACAATTTGATGACTATATGCACATGGAAAAACCATGATGACATTGATAACATCACCACAATCCAAACTTATTCAACAATCCCCAGAGGTTCTACTGTCCAATTTTTGTGGTTTGCTTTATTGCTTGCTGTGTGTGTGTGTGTATGTGTGTTTATGCCTTAAGGACAAATAATATTTCCTCTTAAAAATTTATTTAATATGACCAGGGAATTGTATAACAGAAATCCTGAAATTATTCATGTATGATAATTGAAACAAATGAATCATATAGTCTCTATCCACTTTTAACTGGCTTACTACACTTAGTATAATGCCCTCAGGATTCATAAAGTTGTTACAAATGACAAGATCCTTTCTCATTTAGACTATAGAATAGTCCATTGTATAGATAGATCACACTTTCTTGGGCTGGGGAGATGGCTCAGTAGGAAAAGGTGCTTATTTTGCCTTGTTGGCCTGGGTTTGATTCCTCAATACCTACATAAAGCCAGAAACACATCGTGGAGCATACATCTGGAGTTCACTTGCAGTGACAAGGGGCCTTGGTATGCCCAGTCTTTCTTTCTCTCCCCTCTGTCTTTCTGCCTTTCTCTCTTCAGTGAACAAATGAAGTAAAAAAAAAAAATCACTGGCTGGAAAGACATGGCTTAGCTGTTATGGCACTTGCCTGAAAATCCACAGGACCCCAGTTCGATTCTCCAGGACCCATGTAAGCCAGATACACAAGGTGGCACATATGTCTGGAGTTCATTTGCAGCAGCTAGAGGCCCTGGGGCTCCCATTCTCTTTCTCTTCCTCTCTCTATCTCAAATAAAACAATAAATAAGTTGAAATAAAACACATCACACTTTTTGTATTCATCTTTCAATAGATATGAGACATTTCATATATTGGCTATTGTGAACAAAACTACAAGAAACAAGGGAATGGAAATATATTTTGAAACACTGACTTCCTTTGGTTATATACCCAAAAGAGGGATTGCTGAATCCAATGGTACTTCTATTGCTAATTTTATTTTTAAAATATCTTTCATGTAAGCTCTCAAAATGGCTGTGTAAATTTATATTCCTATGGTATAAATGATTTCTTCTTCTTCTTCTTCTTCTTCTTCTTTTCTTCTTCTTCTTCTTCTTCTTCTTCTTTTTATTTATTTATTTATTTGGGTTTTTTTGAGGTATGTTTTCACTTTAGCCCAGGCTTACTTGGAACTCACTGTGTAGTTTCAGGCTGGCCTCTAACTCACAGCGATCCTCTGCCTGTCAAGTGCTGGGATTAAAGGAATGTGCCATCATGCCCAGCTTGATTTCTTGTTGTATACAGCAACAGTTCTTTATTTTTTTATACAGCAATAGCTATTACCTCTTGTTTTGCTAGTAGCCATGACATATTATATACATAAATATATATACATATGATGGAGAGAGAGTTGTATTTCCTTGATGATTGATGATGTCGATTGTATATACCTGATTGACCATTTTAATTTTTCCTTTGGAGAATCTCTGTTCAATTACTTTACTCATTTTAAAGTGTTTGTATTTTGATGGATCGTTCCCTTGATAAGTAGGAAGTGGCCTTCTTTGTCTTTTTTAATTATTTTTGGTTTGAAGTCTATTTTATCCGATATTAATATAGCTACACCTGCTTGTTTCTTATTCCCATTTGCTTGGAATACTGTTTTCCACCCTTTCACCCTGAGGAGATGTCTGTCTTTAATGGTGAGGTGGGTTTCTTGAAGGCAACAGATTGAGGGGCCTAATTCTTTGATCCATCCTGTTAGCTTGTATCTCTTGATGGGTGAATTAAGGCCATTAATATTTAGGGTAATGACTGTGAGATTTGATTTGATCCCTGCCATATTGTGATGGTAAATGTGGGTTGGTGTTTTCATGGACATTGAAGTTTTTTGTGCCTACTCTGAGTTTGGTTGTTGTGATCTGTTTCTTGTAGGCAGTTGTGTTTGATTATTTTTTTCTTCTCTGTGGAGAATTTCCTGAAATACTCTCTGTAGGTTTGGTTTTGTATTCATATAATTGTAAAGCTGAGTTTTGTCGTAGAATGTTTTTCTTTCACCATCTATTATTAGGGATACTTTTGCTGGGTAGAGTAGTTTGGGTTGGAAGCCATAGGTTCTTAGACTTTGCAGTGTTTCATTCCAGGCCCTTCTAGCTTTCAGGGTTTCCATTGAGAAGTCTGAAGTAATTCTGATGGGGTTACCTTTGAAGGTGGTGTGCTGTTTTTCCCTAGCTGCTTTTAGGATTTTCTCTTTGGTGTCAATGTTTAGAAGAAGCTCTTCCCTTATTTTCTTTTTCTTATACTTTACACATTCAGGCCTTACATTTGTCTTTAGTTCCCTTTGAATTGATTTTTAGGCATGGTATAAGAAGTAGATTTAATTTCTTTTTTTGTACTTTTTTGACATGAAGATGTTCAGTTTTAGCATTATTTGGTAGAGACCATTTTCTCATTATGAATTCTTGACATATTATCAAATATCACTTCACTATATATGCATTGGTTTATTCCCGTAATTTCCATTCTATTCCATTAAACTGTACTTCTATTTTATCCCAGTAGCATAGTGTATTAATAATTATAGCTTCTTAATATATTTTGACAACATGTGGTATTACTGTTCTTTCTCAAGACTGCTTCAGTTGTTCTGAGTCTTTAGAATTTCCACATTTACTTAAGGACCTTTTTGGTTACTCATTGAATATTTCAGTGGCTTTTTGATGGGAACAACAGTGACTTTGTACAATAGTTATGATAGTATTGATATTTGAATGAGTATTTTAATAGATGAAAACGGGATTTTTAAATTCATTTGTTCCTTCTTGCATTTTTTCAATATTTTGTAATTTTTAGTATCTTTGAACATTTTAGTTTATTCCTAAGAATTTTATTCTACACAGCAGAAAGAAAAAATGACCCAATGAAATCTGAGGAAAAATGGTTGAACCTGAAACAGATCATTCTCAGCAAACTTACCCAATCACAGAAAGATAATCACTGCATAGTCTCACTCATCTACAGCGCCTAACCTGAATCTACCCAAGATGCCGACATACCCAGCAAGCATCTTGAGGACTAGATGATAGGGTGAGTGGGGAGGGAGGGAAGGGCAAGAGAGTGGGTGAGGGACACAAATCTAGACGCAAACGGCAATGGTACCACAAAATTCTACATCCTAAAAGGTAGACCGTATGGTTGAACATTCACCAGGCCCTTAGAGGGAACACCTGAGTCACAAGGCACTGGGAGGGTGCAATGAAGACTGACCTTAATCTTCTACAGCTTCTCTCTCTCTCTCTCTCTCTCTCTCTCTTCTCTCTAACTCTTTTATATTAATTATGTTTTTCTTCCTTGTCTTAGTGGGCACTGACCTGTAACTCCCAGTACCAGCTTGTGGCTATCATTCACAATCATCTGCAATGAGCTGTTGATCAGAGAGTCCTACAAAGTTTCCTAAAAGACAGACAGATTTCTGTCAGAGTACTTGATGACCCACCAAAGGTTAGTGGTAAGACCCTACTGCTGAACACACCATATACCGTTGACAAGTAACATGGCTGGAAGCTGGAAGAGAGTCAGTCCCCAGATAGTCAGCACGCCTAGTGCCAGAAGGTGCTATATGGGCAACTGGGGGAAAATGATCAATATCTGTTATTTTAGATACTATAGTAAGAGAGGGCTTTCTTAATTTCATTTCATTTCATTTATTTTATTTTTTAGAGAGAGGGAGAAAGAAAGAGAGAGAAAGAGAAAATTGGCATTCCAGGTCCTCTGCCCACTGAAATTGAACTCCAGACGCTTGTGCCACCTAGTGGGCATGTGCAACCTTGTGCTTGCCTCACCTTTGTGTGCTTGGCTTACATGGGATCTGGAGAGTTGAATATGGGTCCTTAGACTTCACAGGCAAGTGCCTTAACTGCTAAGCTATCTTTCCAGTCCTTAATTTCATTTTGCTACTGTTTCAAAAATACAACTGGTTTTTCTATGTTGGTTTGTACTTTGAAAATTTAATCAACTTACTAAATTTTGTGGAGTCTTGAAAGATTCATATGAGATCATAGAGAACAAATAATTTACTTTCCCTTTCCAATTTAGATTCTGGAGTTATTTCTAGATATATACAACACATTTTGACAGAATTCTGAAGAAAAATATGCATAACTAATAATAAATATGGATCTTGAATAATGAATCAAAAATATAATAAAGAAAAGCCCAGGGCCGAACAATTTTACTAGTGATTTCTGCCAAGAATTTAAGGAAGAATTAATTCTAATTTCTTTAAAATGCTTTGAAAAACTGGAAGGTATAGGGATGCTTTCCAAACTGTGGATGTAACTCAGAGGTACAGCTCTTTTCTTCTTCAACATGTACAAGGCCATAGGTTCAGTGTTCAATACATACACAAACGCACATGTGCATACACACACACACACACACACACACACACAAACACAGGGGTAAAGAAAACTTCCAAAATAATTTAAGAAAATCAGGATTAAATTACTACAAGTTTATAAATTATAATCCAATATCTTTGGTTATCATAGATTTTAAAATCTTCAAAAATGTTGACAAAAATAACTTGACTTGTACACTGAAAAGATTGTATATCACGATCAACTGATATGCATCTACCTTAGTCAATTAAGTCTACTATGACAGAGTACCATAACTGAGTGAAGTAGAAACAATACAATTTCTTTCTTCAAAGTCCTGGAGGCTTGCAAGTTCAAAATTAAGGTGGTCCCAGATTCTATGTCTGATGAGCGCCTGCTTTCCATTTTGCAGATGACCATCTTATTACTCTACCTTTGATTGCAAGAATGAGAAAGGTCACTGTGTAGTATCTCTATTATAAGAGGCATTAATTTAATTTACTAGAGTGACACCCTCATGGCCTATTCAAGTCTTAAAGTTTCAATGTCACAGTTAAGGGTTAAATTTCAAAATTGAAGAAAGACATTTAGAGTGTCATGTTAACTTTATAGTTTTCAGTATGTTGATGCATCCTTGCTACATTAGTACAAATCCCACTTGATCTTGGGGAATGATCTTTCTAAAGTGATGTTGAACTCTGTTAGTATTTTCTCAAGTACATTTGCATCTGTGCTCATCAGGGAGACTGTACTGCAATTTTCTTTTTGTACTGCCCTTGACTCATTTCAATTGTAAGATCACATTGACCTCATAAAATGGGTTTCAAAGTATCCTGTGTTCTACAGTGTTTTTGGAATAGATATGTGAAAATGTTTGGTGAAATACAACAGTGAAATTATCAGCTCCTGGGCTTTTCTGTGGTGGAAGGCTTTTTAGTACTTACTCAGTATCTTTACTCATTACTTTTTGTCAGATTTTATAGTGATTCAGTTTTCATCATTTATATATGTATAGAAATTCTTTTCTATTACTTAATTTGTTGAAATATAATTGTTCATATGTGTCAATGCTTATTTGTATTTCTGTATCATTACTTGATCTTTGGTTGCTTTCAAGTATCTATTTCAATTTAATTTCAAATAGAAACACACACAAGACCCAAAATATAGCATACTATGTGATATTTCAAATTATTTTGTATTTTAATTGTCAATCAGTGAATTTAATTATGGCATCTATACATACATTGTTTTGTTGTTCATCCTCCCCCATTTCCCTTCTCCATCCTTCTGTTTTGCTCCAGCTAGTCCTCTTCTCAGAAACTTATAGCTGTCATGTATTCCATCACTTCTCCTCTTTTCTTCTTTTAATACTGTGATATTTTGATATACATAGACAATATATAATGATAATGTCAAACTTATTACCATTTACCATTCATTATGGTAAGTAAAATTGGCAAAGCAAAAATAGATACCACTTGATTTTCTTCACATGTGGAAAGTAACAAAGCTTATCTCCTAGGAGCAGATGGTAAGATAATGATCCTCAAAGGCTGGAAGTTTGGAAGAAAGGTCGACCAATAAGTATTAAGTTACAATTAAATATAAAGAATAATTTCTGGAGTTCTAATGCACAAGAGACTAAAGACTGACTATTGTCAGTAGTAATGTGTTATATAATTCATTTATTTCTTTTCTGTGTTATATTATCTCCTTCTTTCTACTAGCATTGATGTATTTTTGTTCTGTTTCTCATTACTTTAGATGAGATATGAGTTTGTTTATTAAGGGGTCTTCCTCTTCTGTGATATACATTTTATTGGATAGACCTTCTACTTGGATCTGCTTTTACTGTATCAGATAAATATTGAAATTATGTTTTTTATTTTAGTTAATCTCAAGGAAGTTTTTAGTCCCCCACTTGATTTCTTTTTTTATTTGACCCATTAGTTTAGTTGTTTAAGAGAATGATTTTTCCTTATGCTTGTGAATTTTTAAAATTTATCCGTTAATTGTTATCTAGTTTCATGCCACTGTGGTTGGAAAATATACTCGATATTAATTTAATATTCCTAAGCTTGTTGGGACTTGTTTTCTCATCTAATATATGATATAACAGAGATAATGTTTTGTGGGTGTGTGAGAAAAATGCTTGTGGTGCTCTTGTTAAATGGACTCTTCTGCTTGTTAGGTCTATCTGTTTTATAATGTTATTGTGGCAGTAGTCTGATATTTTCTTATTGATTTTCTGTCCCTATGAGCTGTCCAGTTTTGAAATCAGAGTATTGAAATCCCTGAAGCTGGTGTACTACAACCTGTCTTTCAATTTACAAATATTTGTTTTACATACTTAGGTGCTTCATATTTGGTTGCACATATGTTTGGAAATTGTTCTATCTGCATGGTTATTTAATTTCACCATTATAAAATTACCTTCCTTTTTCTCTTCTTACAGCCTTAAAAAATCATTCAGCCACTTTGTCCTTTGACTGAAGTAGTTATTCTATTTTCAATCAAAGCCATTATTGACAGATAATGTTCTTTAATATTTATTTATTTGTTTTTTTTAGATATTTATGTTTATTTATTTTTTTGAGGGAGAGAGAGAGAGAGAGAGAGAGAAAGAGGAAGCTAGACAGAAAAAATTGGCACACCAGGGCCTCTATCCATTGCAAACACACTCTAGACACGTGTGCCACCTTGTGCATCTGGTTTTACATAGGTACTGGATTCTTTGGTTTTGCAAGCAAGCGTCTTAACCTCTAAAGCATTTCTACAGTCCCAAGAATGTTTTTAATAGTTTTCTTGTGCCGGGCGTGGTGGCGCACGCCTTTAATCCCAGCACTTGGGAGGCAGAGGTAAGAGGATTGCCATGAGTTCGAGGCCACCCTGAGACGACATAGTGAATTCCAGGTCAGCCTGAACTAGAGTGAGACCCTACCTCGAAAAACCAAAAAAAAAAAAAAAAAAAATAGTTTTCTTGTCATTCGGTACATTTACCCCTTACTTTATAGATTCCTTTCTTTGCAATTATGTAATTTTTCTACCTATATGTTTTGACTGTTTACCCTTTATGTATTGGTACCTTAGGTTCTTGCTGTGTGGTTACCAAGAAGTTTACAAAAATCCTCATAGAAACTTAACAGCTTATATTAAAATGATAACTACTTGAATTTGCACATAAAAATATATACTTTTATGTGTTTAGCCTCCTGACACTTAGAAAAGTGTAAGCTGGGCAGAGGGACCTATCTCATGATCAGGCTGTTTTCAAATATTCATCACCATGTGGCAAAATGACGGGAAACTTTTATTTCTTCTTTGCATTTTAATTTATGTAAATAAGGTACATTAAAAACTTTGAATATTATTATATATTATAATATATGTTGTAATGTATGTTATAGTATGTTTTATGAAATGTATGGCTTGCATTCATTTGTAATTTTTATACATCATGTATATCACTTCATATTCAGATAATACACATTTAATTTAAAAATAAATAGAGAAAATATCTGGGATCTTCAAAAAATATAAACTTTTACTGACATTACATTTTCAGATTTATGATACCATATTTTAAATCTTTTAAATTTTGTATATATTATCAACTTATTTTAAAAGTTTTGCTTACAACATTTTTCTAAAGATATACATAATTTACATAGTATCATTATGTTAGCATATTTTGCAATTAGCTATGTTCTTACTTTTACCTGTGAGTTTTATACTTTCAGGTAATATAATGTGACTAATCTTAAAGAACCCCCTTCTGTGTTTCTTATAAGATAGCCTAGTAGTAATGAACTCCCTTGGTTTTTGTTTTGGAAAGTTGTTAATCTCTCATATTTCTGACAGACAGCTTTGCTGGTGCCATGGTCTTAGTTGGCAGTGTTTCTCACTCAGTTCTTTGAAAATCTCATATGGCTATCTACTGGCCTGCAAAGTTGGATATCTTCTCATTGACTTGTTACCTATGTTTATATTGGTATTTGAGAAGTAACTGGGTAGTTTATGTATTTTAAAATCAGCTTTCTTTCTATTGAGTTGTCTGAGTTCCTTAAGAGGGCAAATCTAGTGTTGCAGCTCAAGGCAACGTTCTGTTCTTGCTGCACTGTCCTTGCACATGTGCTTCCTGGTGTTAGGGTAAGATGACACAAATAGCATAAGACTGTTTTCTGTCCTCTACATGCCTCTTTTTTATTTTATTTCCATGCTATAATCTTGGTTTCCTAAGCTTTGGTAAAGGCATCTTTGAGTGGATACTTCTTCACTTTGAGGTTTCTGCAGAGAGAACAGTCTTTTTGTTCTGTTTATTTCATATGGATACGTCATGTGTTGGTATCCTCTTTTCCCTCATCCCTGACCCCATTCTGTTGGGGACAGTCCTCAGTGGGGTTGCAGGTATTCCCATGGGGTTGTGGGTTATGCATTATGGGAGCAGCAGTCTGTTATTATGGGGGAGGGAGGGAATGCCTCTGGGCATGATGTCTCAACCTGTGGCTCTTACAATCTTTCTGCCCTCTCTTCCACAAAATTCCCTGAGCCACGGTGGGTGAGTTTTAAGTCTACTTCAGTGATGAGCTCTTAGGAGCCTCTGGATATCTGCTTTGGTAGGTGTTGAGTATCCTTAATGTCTGTCTCCTACAACCTTTATCAGGAACAGCATGGAAGCAGCACTCTTGCTCCTCTCCCCAATTCCTCTGTGGATTCAGATGTGGCTTGGCTGAAGTATGAGGAGTAGTTTCTCTTCTCCAGTTTCACTACCTTCTGAAAAAGAAGAACAGATGCTCTAATGGAGAGTGCAATCAGGATAGTTTAAATGGGATAACCATTATTAATTTGGGGAGAATTTTATGCATGTGACCCCTCTTTTAGCTAAAGACTAGTGAGAGCTTGACACTGGAGAACATAATCTTTGTCTTCATAGGATTCTGATCTGGTTCCCAATTCCAAATATGGGTTCCTTTACACAGAGCACATCTCTTAGCCAATCAGAAAGCTATTAACTATCCACTGAGGCTGTGTGCCACTATTGCACTGGCATGTGCATTGTGTCAGGGTAGAAAAGTCTTGCTGTACCATTTTGCTGATGGCAAAATCCCTCTATGAGCCTTTTGAAACAGAACTCATATCCTATCTTTACTCTGTTCAACACCCTAGTAATTAAAGAGTTTGTTTTTCAGATTAACTCAAAGTTTACCATGGCATTCAAGATCATTCAGAGTACACATGCCCCAATTCAGCAATCTTCTATTTCTTTGTTGTTTTGTTATTGTTGTTTGTTTGTTTGTTTTGAGGTAGGGTCTCTTTCTAGCCCAGGCTGTCCTAGAATGCATTCTGTAGTACCAGACTGGCCTCAAATTTACAGCAATCCTTCTACCTCTGCCTCCAGAATGCTGGGATTAAAGGTGTGTTCCAAGATGCCCCCACGGGTCAATTTCCTTTTTCTTACTGTGCATGAATTGACTTCTCTACACAGAACATCGTTACACCAGGCTAATACAAGCTTTATTTGTCTACTTCCCTGCCTTTGAATCATTTGATTATTTCATTTCCTCATATTCACAGTTTGACCACTCTCAGACTGCACCCTGTCTACAGTAGACCCAAGTCCTTCTGATAGCCCTATCTGGTTCTGTTTGTGCTAGAACTCATTAAGCCATCAGGAAAGCTTTGAACTTAAGATTTTATTGACTCAGCCTACGGAGTGTGGAGATTACTGGATTGTGAGAGCATACCTTATTCTTTTCTCTTTTTATTATAATATTATCAGTTTTAACATATTAGGTGATTAATTTATATATGGTTTTATTCCATTTATCTAATTTTTCTTCCACACTGAGGGTGAATCCAGAGCATTAGGCATGACAGCAAGCACTTTGCCACTGAATTATATGCTCAACCTGTTTTTAACATTTTTTTTAATTGAGACAAATTCTCAGTAAGTTGTCCATGCTAACTTTACTCATTTGGTATTCTAGGCATACCCTAAACTTGGGGCCCTCCTGCTTAAGCTTTACTGGGATTGCAGGCCTGTGCCACAAGGCCTGACCTGAATTATTCATTTTACAATGTCTGTCTTCAACAAATGGGATGTCAATGCTAGGAAGGCAACAAATTTTGCCTTTTTTTGTTTGCTGATATATCCCAAACTCCTTGAAGGTTACCTAACACACAATAAACACTTTATAAAATATGGTAAATATATTAGCCCATGTTTATTAATCAAGACCATAAATTTATCTACGTTTAATTTAGAAATTTCAGTGCATGTATATGTAGCATGATGTATTAATTTTGTGAGTAAATTTATTCAGTTATTAATATAACCTGCAAGTTGCTACAGCAGAATTTTTAAAATAAAGTGTCATAAAGTTTCTTTAGTAAATGCTAATTTGTTTCAAAGTACTTTAATATGATATAAAATCCTAGATGTGTGCAATTGGGCTGAGATAATTATGTGATAGAAAAGTCTACTTTTCTTTATGCCCAAACCTTTCCATCTCTAATTTTAATACATACAGCATTTCATTAAAATGCATACAGTATTTAATTTTCCAGGAAATTTTAAATCATAAAAGAAGAATATATTTTCACAGAAATTTCCAGTTAAACTAGTTGGATCTTTTAAAATGTAAGCCGATAGAGCTTTCCTAGATGTAAGAGTGCTCTTGGAATACTGGTATGGGTCAGTGTAGCTCAGAATACCTTTAACTTTTGCTCCATCTACCTATTTCCTAAGCCTTTTATCACAATCTGTGCTCTTTCCAAGTTTCTAATATTGATTTCCAAGTCCCAAAGGCAGGCATAGTATTCTCTAAACACTTGACCACCCATGACAGCTGTGGGAAGAAAATGTGCTGTTTTTAGCCTGCTTGAGTGTACACATCACCATTCCATCCTTCCTTCCTTAAAAGAATTATTTTGCTGACAAATTCAACTTTGTGCCCATAATAAACAGTGGGATTTTTCTGGCAACTACTTCCAAGCTGGTTATTTTTGATTGTATAGTCATGGAAATTACACTTTAGCCTTAAAATAATTCTATATTTATCAATGCTAAAATTAGCATTTTTCTCTCAACATGTGAAGATCAATTTTTGCTATTATCTAAATGACCATTTTAAAATTGGCATTCCTATCAAAATTTTGTGTCTATGGTATGCCATTTCTCTTTACCTACATGAATATAAACCTTTGAGAACAAGGCTGTGCCTAATTCAGTTTTGTTCCTGCAGAATTTAGCATGTAATATGCATTGTGTTCCAGCTGGCATTGGTGTACCCTGGTTCCTCATTATCTCTCACTTGGATTAGAGGTATTATTTCCAGTCCAGTCAACCTACTCTGGCATAACAGAGGTGAGCTGTTAAAAGAGTGATTGTTTGTATGGAGTCTAAATATAGGCCATTCTACCTACCAATATGTATGCTATACCCCCCCCCCCGAAATGTTCTTCATGCATTTTTGCCTGCTACAGTCCTATCTGTCCTTCTATTGAGTTTATCACCTCTGCAAGTGATCGCTGTGCATCAGCGGGGCACTATACCCTTGTCCTTAGGAGATCATGATTTGAAATTAAATCTCTGGTTTTGATTTCTTCTGTCTATTACTAGTTGTGCATCTTTGGGAAATTCATTTAATATCTTTGTATTTTCAATTCCTTAACTGTAGAAACTAATGTCATCTATTTCATGGATTCTTGTAAGGTTGAATATGTTAATATCTACCCAGAGCTATAAAAACCACTCATTATATTTTAGTTATTATTAGTAGTATACCAGAATACTGGCATTAGGATTTTGTTACTGTAACTCTGGTTCTTTAAGTACTGCTCATTGCATGGTTTTATTGTTGCTTTTGAATAGTGATTTTTAATTACTTTAAATCCTGACCAAATCATGAGCTAGGTGATGACAGATAATTGTTCTCAGTCATCTGCTTGACTTAGTACAATGCTAAATGTTAAATAAAATACACCACACTTTCAAAATGACAGAATGAACTGAGATATCTTTCTAATGAATCTGCCAACATGTCTAGTGATTACTTCCTAATATCTGCCCAAAGAACTGGTATAATAATTTTAAACTATTATGCTTAAATTGCTGTGTTGATATTTAACACGCCTCAGTAGTAGGGACTTTGCACTTAAAATGGTGCTTACCTTTAAACCTATCCTTTAAAATAGACACTATTAACATTTGATTAAGTTGACACACAGAAGAATCAGGTGATGTTTTCTTTATTGTCATAGAAGGACTCAAGAATATACCAATCACCTTTCCCCCTACCAAAATATAGTGCTTCACCCAAAGCCTATCTCTTGAACAATACTATTTACACAGCTTGACTACATTAATTATGTTGTTTAAACCAGTTTGATTCAAGTTTATGTGCTGCTTATTTAACAATACTAGTATTCTAGGTTTCTGAAATAATCTATCATGAGGCAACTTTTCCAGGAATTTAACGACCTTATTAGATCAAATTTAAGAATAGTATTCCTATGTCTATCCTACATTCATTTCTCTTTCCTGTCTTCCTTCTTTCTCTTTCTTTTTCCTTGTTTTGCATTTTAAGACAGTATCTTACTATGTAGTACAGTCTGGTTTTGAATTCAGGTTGTAGCCCATGCTGCTCTCTGGTTTTTGTCAATAGTCCCATTTTGGTCCCAAGTGCTTACATTCAAGCTATGCACCACCATGTTGAGCTCTATTACTTATTTTGTGATAGGGTCACTACTGCCTCCCTATACACTGTTATTCAATCAAACTGCCTACTTAGCTGGATTTTATCATGTCATTATATTTTTTTTATTAATTAGTTTTGTACTCAGTGAATACAGTCAAGTTGGTACCATTGTTAAACTAATCCATGTCCTCTCCCCTCCCCCTGGCCGCTCCTTGTTGAGGTATATGGGTCATGCAATCTGGAGTTAGCCCACAGTTATGGGTGGGATAAATGTCTCTGCATATCATGACCCAACATATGGCTGTGACATTCTTTCCGTCCCCTCTTCCACAAAATTTCCCTGAGCCATGTTGCGTTCATTTTTGGTCTGCTTCACTGATGAGGTGTTGGGGGCCTCTGGGTCTCTGGATCTCTGATTTGGTAGGAGTTGATTTTTCTCTGTGTTGATCTCCTTCACCCTTGTGCTGGTATCTGGTTCATCAGGAAAACAGCACCCTTGCTTGTTTCGCCAATTATTCTTAGTTTCACCTGGGGCCCTTTTGAGGTATGATGGGGTGGTTCTCTCCTTAGTCATTATCTTGTTTTTGTCACATTCCTTTTATCTTTGAGCACATGCCAGCCAGGAGCAACACACAAAACTTCAGAGGACTCCCGTTCATATTGAGCCTTCACCTGAAGCCAAGGAGTACACATCCTATGGAACTGGCTCAATATAGCAGCCCAGACTCCACTAGCCCATTACACTTATCATTATTTGGATTATTTTTACTCTATTTGGTTTTCAGAAATTCTAAAATATATAGATTTAAAATAATGTATATTATGTTAAAAGTGAGCTCCCATTAAAATGATTAGTTCATAAACTAGAGTCATATTTGTGTTTGTAACTGTCTGCTAGGAAGAAATTGTCATTCATTCAGGGATTATGTTCCATGAGTTAAAATAATTAGTTAGGAAAACACAATTATTTATGGACTAAAAGTAGATACCATCCCTCATATTATCAGATACTCAGAGCAGCAGAAACCCAGAAAGGATAAAATAAAACAGAGATTTTTTGGGGAAAATAGATGTCAGGGAAAGTGGAATGGAACATCAGAGCTCTATATAATTTCAACTATCCTGAAGAGAAATGAAAGGAAAAAAGGATAGGTTAAAAAAATTTTAGGCTACAATATAATTTTAAGAAAGTTCCAGCAAGGGCATTGAAGAGTCTTTGACCTATCACAATTCTTTAAAGAAGTTCTGTCTCTTGCAGGAATGCCTCGGTTTCATACCCTGTTGCACACTATCATTGGCTAGGAGGAGCCTGTAAAAAAGTGCAGTGATGAACATCGAACTCAGCAGCCAGGGTCATTGCTCCGTTATACTTCCCACAGTAGGATATCTCAGAGCAATATTTTCATGGTTCCCATGCTCCACCCTCATTTTGATGATTGTGAAAAGATGATGACTACTAAATGTAAATGATTAACATGAATCAAGAACAGAACTTTATGTACCTTAGAAACTGATACTTCCCAATTATTTTAACCTTCATGGCCAGGTAGACTTGCCCTTTCTCAGATTATACTGGCTGTGAGCTTTATAGATCTTGAAATATGAGAATCTATGCCCCATGGAACTGGCATTCCAGCGAAGGTTATAGACATGTCAGCAATGAAATATAATAGAAGGTGAAAGGAAATGTGTGTTTAATAAAGTTGTAAGCAATGCCTTGCAGAGAATCGGGGATGAATAGTAGATTCCAGTATTGGCATTTCATGAGGGGTTTTTACAGATGAATAATTAGTTGAGAGTAGCATTTATTGTTTGAAATAATATTGACTAATGAGTTAATGTAGATAAGTAGGTTTCAAACTTCAGTGCACATCAGGAGAGCCTGTTAAAACACATTACTGAATATGCCTCCAAGTAAAGAGTTTCTGAATCCAGGAAGCCTGGAGATGAAGGGAATCTGAGAGTCTGTGCCTTATACTAGTTCCCACGTGCTGCGGAAATTGCTGGTTTGACTAGAGTAGCAGTATTGGAGAAACAATACTCACTTGGAGAAACAACTGAGTATAACAAGAAGTTCTTTTATAGAATATGAAACACTAAAATTATCACTTTCATCTCTCTCTCTCTTTAATTAGCCTTAGCCTTAAATGCATATCATCATGCGATCATTGCTGAGAGCATAGGGGCTTGGATAGCAAGCAAGCAAGTATGGATTGCAAACTGGGAATCTTGGGCTCATTTTCTGCTGCTGCTGTTTATTTTTTTAATTGCTTTCCCCACTCTCAGTCCTTGACAAACATTCATCAGTCTCCTGCTGTGTAATTTTTTACATCATTACAAGGTGGTTATAAAATGCATTCATTCATTATATAGATTTGGGCAATTTTTGGATCTGAATTTTTTACTTACTACATGCTTTAACATTTATGTATGTTCTTCAGTGATAGTTTTGAGGAGTTTTTCATTGCACGATTATTTCCTACATGTGGTAGTTTGAATATAAAGTGTCTCCAATAGCTTCATGTGTATATGATTAAACCTCATATTTGATTCCAAGTTGGTGGCAGTTTGGGAGGTGATGCCTTGAGGCTTATTAGCCCAACTCCAAGCCCAGTATTGAAACTACTTCCACCCAGATGATGCGATGTCCTGCATCTGCTCTACCATGCTTTCCTCTCATGATGACACTCCCACTCAAAAATGTAAGTAGAAATAAAACCTTTCCTCCCATCAGCTACTTATGGTGGGGTATTTTGGCCCAGCAATATAAAGGCAACACTACCATATTTATCCACTCATAAGTTGAGAAACATTTATACTATTCCAGATTTTTGAGAAGTGTTAATAAAACTGAGATTTATGTAACCACCTGACTATGCAATTTTGAGAGGCATGTGGCAAATGTATGTTTAACGCTGTAAGAAACCACTAAATTATTTTCTAAATGGTTAAAACACAGCAAAATATTTGAACTTTATTTGCTTCTGGCATGGTGGGGCACATCTGTAGTCTCAGAACTTAAAGAGGTGAAGTAGGAGGACCGCCTCAAGTTCAAGGCGAGTGAGTTTTATGACAGGTTGGGCTTTAGTGTGAGACCCAGCCTGAAAACTCACACACAAAATAGGAGAATACTAATTACTCCATAATTTTTTCTACACTTAATATTGTCAAGTTTTTAAAATCAGCTATTCAAATACATTTGTAGTGGTATTTCATTGTTGTTTTAACTTGAATGTAAGATTACTAATGATGTGCCGGGCGTGGTGGCGCACGCCTTTAATCCCAGCACTTGGGAGGCAGAGGTAGGAGGATTGCCCTGAGTTCGAGGCCACCCTGAGACTCCATAGTGAATTCCAGGTCAGCCTGGGCTAGAGTGAGACCCTACCTCAAAAAAACCAAAAAAAAAAAAAAAAAAGATTACAAATGATGTGTTCCATTCATGTGCCAACAATATAGAATTGTAATTATTTAAAGTATCTAATATAACTAACTTATAATAGTATGCACTTCTGCAATATCATTCCTGTTCATTTATATTAGGAGACCTTTAAAATAGTACAATTTACTTTATTCCTCTGATATTGGTGCTATATTCATATAGTATATTTCTACATGCTATAATTAGCATAAGACACTTAATTTTGTTTAAACATTTAATTATTCACTAAAGTCATTTAGAATATAATAAACATTATATTACATAGTTTCACTTTTGTTACTTTTTCATTCCTTTATATAGATATAGATTTCTGCCTAGTATTATTTGTACTTACCTGAAGAACTTCCTTTAATATTGTATGAGTACTGGTGGTGAGGGTTTAGGTTTCTTATAATTTTGTTTTCATTATTTATTTGTGTGTGTGTATGTTCATGTGTGTGTGCACACGTTTGAGTGTGAGGGTGCGCATGTGACACAGCATGTGTGTGGAGGTCAGTCCTCGGCTGTCCACCTCATTGGAGGCAGGATTTCTTACTCTGGATTTTCACTCTGCCACTCTACTGTGCTAGCCTCCAGCTTCTGGGGAATTGTCCTATCTTGCCTTCAGCACCAGTGTGCTGGGATTACAGAAACCCAAACAGCTTTAGACTTTATACATTGGATCTGGGTATCAAACTCAGGTATTTCAGCTTGAGCAGTGACGACTTTATTGACTTAATTAGCTCTCTAGCCTCATGGTGAGGGTTTATTATTGTTTCTTCCCCTTTCCTGTCTACTTTTAAGATTTTTCTCTATTGGTCGTTCTCAGCAGTTTGATTAGGATATATCTTTATGATATTTTATTCATTTTTCCCTTGAAATTTGGTTTTCTTTTTCAAATTTGCTTTTGAGCTTTATTAAACAGAACCAGAAAGGCTTTGGTTAAATCTTCCCTCTTGATTGAACCAACACCTGTCAGATCAGTCCATTTGATAGCCTTCATGATAAAAATGCTTTGTAAACCTGGCTTCAAATAAGCTCCAGAGACTTTTGCACCTGCTTCTTTCAACTTTTTCTTTTTCTTTTTTTTGTTTCCTGTTGCTTGTGCTGATAAAGACTCAGATGAAGATTCAAAGAGGATAGGCTTTCCCTGCTTTCTCTCACTGTAAGTCTCTTTCAACTCTTCTCTCTGAACCTGAGGCCCTTTAGTATGTTTTGTTAAGTCTAGAATCTGATTGTTACTCACCTTATGCACTGGCCTGAAAACACTCTAGATTTTTTTAAATTTTATTCTGAGAAAGTGTAAGGTTTGCCTTATTCATTAGTGATTTTGAGAATGTTGTACTATGCTGTTTTTGTTCTAACACCTGAAAATTGTTTCATATTTTGCAAATATTAGTGATTAAAGACAGAAAAGTTAATCTGGATCTTAACTATATTAACTGGAAACTTGCATTTGTTTTCAGTTTCCATCACACTCACACTTTATATTTGGCATAATAAAATGCTTTCCTAGATTGGTATTAAGATTACATAAAATATGTGTAAACCACTCTACATAATACCTGATAACTACTTTATCCACTAGATACAGAAGAATGAAAGAGAGGAAGCAGTAGTACTTTAGGGCACTATCCTCCAAACATGAGCTGACCAGCACATTCATGACCTCACAGTTCTGACCTCATCAACATTTTCACATGGAGGATAAAAGAGTACAAAAGAGTACAAAAGAGTACAAAAGAAATGAGGCATAAAAACAGAGGAAGGACTCTTTGGAAAGAGGAAAGGGGGCAGTGGAATGGGAATGAAAGTAACAGAAAAGATTAATGTTATGGGAATGTAAACACATTACGATATGATCATGTATTAAATTTCTCATTAAAAGTGTCTTAAGGGCTGGGGATATGGCTTAGCAGTTAAAGTGTTTTCCTGCGAGACCTAAGGACTCATGTTCAACTCTCCAAGTCCCATGTAAGCCTCATGCCCAAAGGGACACAAGTGCTCCCGCTCACACATGCACACAAGGGGGTTCACACCTCTGGAGTTTGATTGCAGTACCTGGAGGCTCTGGTATGTCAATTCTCTCCCACTTCCTTTTCTCTCTCTCTCGTATAAAAAAAGTCCAGTCTGTTGGTTTTGCCTCAAAAATAAATAAATAAATAAAATATTTTAAAAGAGCCCTGAACCTTGTGAATGATTTGAACAATATTAGTGAATATGATGCTAAAATTCATCAATAATGTTTTTGGAAATCTGTACATTTTATATAAAGTGATTTTTAAAATGTTTGATGTTTGTTATCAAGAGTTTCAAGTTTTGCTTTTTCCAAGTTTAGTAATATATAATGGACAAATAATCATTTATATTTATGACACACAACATGAAAATTTATTGTACTTTTATTAGTAAAACAATTGACACAGTCAAGCTAATTAAGCAATGCCTCACCTCACATAGCTACCACTTCTTAAGAATGTATTGAGCAAACTTAAGGTCCGTTTTCTAAGCAAATGCCAAGTATACTGTACAATATCATTAACTACAATCACCATGCTGTACAACATATCTCCAAAACTTACTTATCTTGCATAAAACTTCATACCTTTGGACTAACATTTTTCCATTTCCCTCTGCTTTCTGACAACCACCATTCCACTTAATGTTTCTAAGTGAATTCTTTAGCTTGTATTTATTAGTGTAATCATGCAGTATTATCTCACTGTTTGTGTAGATATTTTACTTAGCATAATGTCTTCCAGATTCATATATATATATATATATATATATATATATATATATATATATGAATGAAAGGATTTACTTTTATCAAGTGAGTAATATCCCATCATGGTTTTCTTTCTCCATTTATCTGTGGGTAGGTACCTAGGATGATTCCATGTCTTAACTATTGTGAATGCTATAGTGGGGAACATGGCAGTACAAATGTCTCCTGACACACTGATTTCATTGTCTTTGATTATCTGCTATTGTGATTTGAATGTTGAATACTCCTCCCAGCCATAGGCTCATGTGTTTTAACACTTGGTTCCCAGCTTGCGATGCTATTTGGGTAGGTTGTAGGAGGTGAAGCCTTTGGGAGGAGGAGCCTTGCTTTTGAAAGTGACTCACTGAGAGAAGTCCTTAATGTTATTTTGCCCCATCCCACTTCCTGTTCCCTTTCTGCTTTCTCATTGTGAACACAGTGTGACCAGCTCTGTTCCCACTCCAGCCTGGCCTCATATAATAACTAATATATAACATAATTAATATTTCTCAATTTGAGTGAAGAAATTATTTGAGTAAAACTTAACTAATTATTGTATCTATAGCTCCTCATCTAGTATTCTAAAAATTCCAAGTTAAGAAAATTAATTTATGTTCTAATGTATTCTTTAACGCCACAAAACATCTAAATTCCCTTAATAAAATCTTTGTACTCAATTTTGCCTCTACTAGGAACCCTTGACCTTTACATCTCCATCTACTTAGCTCCCTCACTATGTTTACTATTGAATCAATGTCTCCTCCTTTAAGAAGATATGCTGACAACCATGCATAAAATAGCCATAGCACACTGACCCAATACAATGTTTTGGCCTTCTTCTGAGCACTGACAGCTACTGGACAATGTCATGTTTCCATATGTGTAGTATGCAGTAATTTCTGGGCAAAAACACATACACATTTAATATGTTCTTTATTTCTCTCATTACAACATAAGCTCACACTGGAGAAAATTGAATAGTAAAAAGAGCTTGCATGGCTACTTTATCCCCAATAAATGGAAGGATGACACAAAGGAAGAATTCAATGACTATTGTATTTAATTACATAGATGAGCTCTACTGGAAGCTATGTGACATCTCAGAAGGGCATAGAAAAATGAAGAATGCAATAAAATAAATTTGGAACTACTGCTAATTGGGGACATTATTTTCGTTTCTCAGTAGCCAAAACACTTGAACATTAACAAGATGGGAAATGGGAATGAAATAAGTCCCTAAATTGTAGCAAAGATTACACAGCAAGCAAAGGTTTTCAGGTAAAGATGGAAGGTGAGGACAAAGGGTGCATCTTCAGTGAAAGGAAGAGTTGGATTAAAACCAAGTTCCAGTCAAAGACCAATGGGGAAAAATATTCTCTGGAATAGGTATGGATTCTGGGAAGAACATTTAAATATTTTAACACTGAGATGTCATAACAGTATCTCTTTCCCCATTGATATTTTGAGTTCTTTTTTTGTAGACTACATAATCCATTGCTCACCATGCCATGGAATTAAAACAGTTTGGTCAACTGGCAGAGGGAAAAGCTCCCTTTTTGGAAGAAGGTAATCAACAAAATAGGCTGTCCTCATGTAAAGGCTCCCTGGATTGAAGCTCAGAATTCAAAATTAGGCAGCAGTAAAAGAAACAAGAAAAAGTACACAAAGCAAATGTAAATGGAAGCTAAGCTAAGGGATATCATTAAATTTAGATATTACAATTTTCAGACAAAAATGAAAAATAACTGTATAAAACATTAAATTGATAAAAATGACTGGTAACATTCCAAAGATAATTAGTCTATGTGAGAATCACATCTAATATACAGATTAATAGTCCATATTATTTAGTTATGAGTATCAAGTTATTAATAGAACCAAATTCAGGATAATGATAGCTCCTTGGAAGATTGGAGATAAGAAGAAATAACTATGTAATCTTAAATTACATCTTGATAGAGGCGTGATTAGCATTTAGGTAAATAGTTTTTAAAGAGTAATCATGATACATTCCAGTAGACTAACCATAAATTATGTTTATACTTCTGGGATTTTCTTTTTTTTAACTTTTTTTGTTTATTTTTATTTATTTGTTTGAGAGCTACAGACACAGAGAGAGAAAGAGACAAATAGAGAGAGAGAGGGAGAGAATGGATGCGCCAGAGCCCCCAGCCACTGCAAATGAACTCCAGATGTGTGTGCCCCTTGTGCATCTGGCTAACGTGGGTCCTGGGGACTTAAGCCTCGAATTGGGGTCCTTAGACTTCACAGGCAAGTGCTTAACCACTAAGCCATCTCTCCAGCCCTGGGATTTTCTTTATGGAATTGATAAAATTGTTGGTGCATGCATATCATGAACAAATATAAAAATATTTCAAAAAGAAGATTTAAAAATTCCCTTTTTAAACAAATATTTATTTATTTTTATTTATGAGAGAGAGAGATAGAGAGAGAGAGAGAGAGAGAATGGGCATGTCAGGACCTCCAGCCACTGCAAACAAACTCCAGGTGCATGTGCCACCTTGTGTATCTGGCTTACATGGGTCCTGGGGAATCAAACCTGGGTCCTTTGCCTTGTAGACAAGTGCCTTAACCACTAAGCAATATCTCCAGCCCTAAAATTGCCTTTCGACTATAGCTATCCTGCAACTTACATTCTCTCATAGTTGATTAGATAATAGGGTCATAGATCTAAGGCAGTTAATATACTCTTTTGCCCACTATCATCCTTATGTCTTCCTTCATTTTAGGACCATAAATAACATGAAGGTAGACTAAATAAGATTTCAGTGACATGGAATTGTCTACAGCATGCAAATCAAATTTCTCTGTGTTACATTAATATTTCATGCACATTTTTCTGGAAGATAGAATGAGTTAGATTAGATGGGGGCAGGGAAACAAGTAGGTTAGCACATTGGTCCACTGTGAAACCAAATCTTTCTAGTTGCATATTGAAGCCATCTATAAAAATTTGTAACACACTCATGTGTGGGCATCAGATCCAGGAAATTCATTTATTAGTGATTGAGTTTTGGCATGGATATGCATTGAAAGAAACCTATATTGATAGATTTTAATTTGCAGATAATTGATAATCTTATCCCTTTAGCAAAATGGCACAGATGGTCCACCGGTGTTTATGATGAGTGAAGGTGAGGCTACCATGTTAGAATCAATAAGGAACTCTGAGCAGTCAATGTCAGCTACTCTTGTAAGTCTGGAAATGTTACAAAACCTATGTTCTAGCCTTTATCAAAAATTATAGGAATGTTTTCAGGTTGAGGTAAGAGAATTAGTAATATGGGATAATTGAATACATTTTTAGTCCTCATTATTTATAACCATGTGATTTTAGTGACTTCATTTTAGATCTCTAGTACCCAATACAGTTTACAAAATGCTCTCTCAAAATAATTTTGAAATATGGAATATAAAATATCAGCTCCCTCTGTGTTTGTTCATGCGTGTGTTTACATCACCTTACTGAAGTAATAAAGACAACACAGCATTAAATTTAGTCTGTGTCATTTACGGAATGTAAATAGCAATAAGTATTTACATGGCAAATTTAGTTTGTCATTCTTACTCTACAAAATGATTTATTTCCTTGGAGTGGGGGAACTGATGGAAGTGAAGATATAAATAGTTAGATCCATGGAGCAAACATGTACTTTCCATTTGAAAATAAATTATCCACTTGTTAATAAAAATGATCTTTTTATTTCTTTTTGTTTTTTCAAGGTATGGTCTCACTCTAGCCCAGGCTGACTTGGAACTCACTACGTAGTCTCAGGGTGGCCTCGAACTCACGGCACTCTTCCTACCTTTGCCTCCTGAGTGCTAGGATTAAAGGTGTGCGCCACCACACCAGGCTAATTATCTCATTTTTTTATAAAATTGAAACTAAATAACAAATTCAGTATATATTTATTTCATTAACAGATTTACTTAAATGAACCAAATGAGCCTGATGAGACAGTTTGAAATAACAAAATTTATAGTGAAATATGTATATCATATTAAACCTTAGGATTTCATATTTACTAGCCTCATAATAGGTAATCTTGTATTTGACAAATTTTATCCTACTTTTATGGTTTTCCTAAAAAATGAGAGAAGTGAACATCATGCCATGTAACTACATCCATACAATATAAGCCAACAATCAAATGTGATTATATACATCTAACTTAACTAAAGTGCAATATAACTGTAAAGTGACTTTATCAGGAGCATTTCTAGGCCCCAGAGAACATGGATAGCTAGCTCATGGCTACTGCCTTGAATATGATTTCCACTCATTCCATGATTTGATAACAATGAACAATTCAAACTGTTTAGAAGATAGAATTTAATAGAATTTTACATTTTAATTCTAAATGTATTATTTAAATTAATTTCTTTCATTACTTCAGTAATACTTATTGAAAATCTACTCTGTGTATCCACTGATACAGTCCTGCATGTACATTTGAGAACAAAACAGTTTTTTTTTTGTGATCCTTTACATTCTAAAGTTTCAAGGTAAAAACTTGACTAGAGTCAAAATGAGAAATAGGCACAAGATACCAATATAAGTTACTAGGTATTTTGTCAATTCCAAAAATATGAGATCATTACATTATTACATCAATTACTCATACATCAGCAAGGATGAGCACAGAATATGCCATTATATACATGATGAGGATCTGACACACTACTATTATTACAGAGCACTGTGAGTAAAAGAGAGAAAGTCATGGAAACTTTGTATTAAGAAAAGAATTCAAAGTTTGAGGACACCTTGAGACTACATAGTTAATTCCAGCCTGGACCAGAGTGAGACCCTACCTTGAAAAACCAAAAAATAAAAATAAAAATAAGTAAATAAATTAATTAAATAAATAAATAAAAGAAAGAAAAAAAAAAGAAAGGAAAAATTCAAGTGGCAATATTTCACCCAATTAAAGGTCAAAATAAATTATACAAATAAAATCATATCAAATTGCTTAAAATTTTTTAGGACTTTAGATTGTTTTATTTTAATTTATCAAAATTACTCTAAGTTGGCTATGATAAAGTATTTGTATATACCTAATATCAGAAGCACATAAAACATAAAACATTTATCTTACAATAATTAGGGGGAAAGCTGTTCAATGAGGGTAATAATTTTTTTCCAAGTAGTCTTTGGGTTGGAAAATCACAATAATAAAAGCACATTCATACAATAGTTTCCAGAATAACTGAATTCTTTGCTTCACTGTTGGCTCATTTAGCTATATATTGTTTTATAAGTCATGAAAACAAACCCAGGAAGAAGGCAAGAAAATAATACCAGCGAAATGCATCACCATGATTTATATATTTATAAACACTCTTCCTTGGAGAAATGTATTGCTATAATAAAATACTTTTAAAGACATTACATGTGAACCAGCAATAATTCAAGAATACAGTTATATACTTAGGTGGAAAGACTGTGACATATACTGTAATCTTACATTTTTTTCTCATCAAATCCAGATCTAAATATTTATGGATAAGGATTTATGCACCATCTGCTAGTAAATGCACAATGCAATATATTTTTATTCCTCAATACTTGAAGAAAATTTGAAATCTAAGGTAACATTTTTGCAGAGTGAGATCAGGTCTCTAACACATTAGTGTAGAAAGCAGAGCCATCATGTGGCAACCAAATGATTTAGCCACGTTTCCCATGACTAATTTCTTCTACATTTTGATATATGTCTCCTGAAATAATTTTTGAATACTCTAGAAATAAACGTTTTGAAAGGTGCATTCTGTCATTTTGGAAAAGAAAGCCATCATTTTCAGATATTCATTTGATCCTAGGAAATATTTATTGGTCATATGATTTGAGCTAATCAGTGTCATAATATAAGGTGAGAACTAAAATAAATTATTAAGTCATTGCATCTCCATAATATTTACCTGAATAAATTTAGAGTAAAATAACAGAGAAAACTCTACCTGCAAACATCTGTGAGAAGTAAAGAAATTACTTAATTTTTTACTTACAAAGAACTCTTGATAGAATTGCCATACATAAACAAGACTAGCATCTTATAAAATAATGATAAATATTTTTTAATTTTTATTTTATTTAATTAATTTATTTATTTCTTTATTTTGGTTTTTTGAGGTAGGGTCTCACTCTAGCCCAGGCTGATCTGGAATTCACTATGTAGTCTCAGGGTGGCCTCAAACTCTCCCAAGTGCTAGGATTAAAGGAGTGCACCACCATGCCCGGCATTTTAAAAAATTTTTATAAATACATATTTATGTATAAAATGAGCCACCTACTTTTACTTTTTCATATTCAGTTAATATTTACTAGCTGGGCATGGTGGTGCACGCTTTTAATCCCAGCATTAGGGAGCAGAGGTAGGAAGATGGCCATGAGTTCCAGGCCAGGCTGACACTACATAGTGAATAGACTATATAGTGAATTCCAAGTCATCCTGGAAAATAGTAAGACACTACCTTGAAAAAAAAAAAAAAAGACTCTTTTTTTTTGTCATCACTACTAGGAATTGATTATAGAACCATGTAGATGGGAGGTAAACACTCTACCACTGAACTACAACCCTTGCTCCTTTGAATTTTTAATGTTGTGAAAGAGAGTCATTAAATTAGTTAAGATGACCTTGAAGTGACTATATGTTCCAAAATGACACATTCAATTAATATTCTGGCATATTTTATTAGAACTACTGAAAGGTGAATGGTCACAATATATCTAGAACCAGATCTAGAAACATATATGTATTGTGTTTATTTTTTCCTGACTCTCAGGAAGAATAACAGTTCCTTAATATTAATGCTGTACAAATTCAGCTATCACACATTCATATTCATAATTGAATTTTTGCTTACACTAGAATCATTGAGGCAGTTATAAATGCGTAGCTCAGTATCAAAAATTTCCAATACTAACAATAACTACATAACCATATGTAACTGTAGAAATGTGAATATGTATTTTAAATGAGAATTTAACTCAAATATTAATGCACATGAAGGTTCTTGATCTTAAATTAAAATCAAAGTACTTTCATTTATCACTTTTTCCAGTAGTGGCAATAATGTTTTTTTTACTTACTTTTTTTTCAATTTAAGTTTCATAGTCATATGCATCATCTACACATCCCAGCTTCAGTAAATTTTCAATCACATGAAAATGTAGACTCTTAGGAAACAATTTGTCTATTTTTTTACACTTGTAGCTCTTCCACATATTTTTTTATTAATTAGTTTTGTATTCAGCAAGTACAGTCAGTTTGGTACCATTATTAGGCTCATCCGTGACCTACCCCCTCCCCTTGGCCCCTCCTTGTTGAGGTCTATGGGTCATGAATTGTGGAGTTAGCCCACAGTTATGGGTAAGATAAATGTCTCTGCATATCAAGACCCAACATGTGGCTCTGACATTCTTTTCTCCCCCTCTTCTGCAAAATTTCCCTGAGCCATGTTGGGTTCAATTTTGGTCTGCTTCAGTGATGAGGTGTTGGGGGCCTCTGAGGCTCTGGCTCTCTGATTTGGTAGGAGTTGATTTTTCTCTGTGTTGATCTCCTTCCCCCTTGTGCTGGTATCTGTTTCATCAGGAAAACAGCCCCCTTGCTTGTTTCTCCAATTTTTCTTAGTTTCAGCTGGGGCCTTTTGGAGGTATGGTGGGGTGGCTCTCTCCTTACCATCTACATCTATCTGAAAAAGAGAAGCAGACTCTCCAACAGAGAGTAAGTTAACATCAGGACAAATGAGATAACCCTTACTTTTTTATAGAGAATTTAATAGGTGTAGGCCCTCTTGTAGCCCATGATTGATGGTAGCTTGATATTGGCGAGTGGGCTTATGTTTGGTTCTGACTTGTTTCCCAGCTCCAGCTATGGGTCCCATACCACTGAGGAGATCAGTTAGCCAAATCAAGAGCACTTGGTTACCCATCAAGGCTGTGTGCCACTATTGCACTTATGTGGGCATCACATCAGGTTGTTTGCTTCTGAGTAGCTTAGACCTGGAATTGCTCAGATAGATGTCGCCCATTTTCCCCCAGTAGCTTATGTAGCACCTTCCAGCACTAGATGGGCTAACTTTCTGAAGACAGGTTCTCTTCCAGATTCCAGCCAGTTCTATGTTCCATACTGACCTGTATGGACAGAATACAGTGTCTTCAGCAGTAGGATCTTACAATTAACCTCTGGTGGGTAATCAAGTGCTCTGACATAAGTCTGTCTTCTTTTGGGTAACCGACTGCTCTTGCATTGACTAACAGATCTGCTGAGTGGAAAGGAACCCATATAAGAAACCAGAAACAAGTCAGAATCATATCCATATAGTGAATTTGCTTTTGAATATCAAGCTCCCACTAATCTTGGGTCACAAGAGGGCCTACACCTATTAAATTCTCCCTAAGCTAACAATGGTTATCTCATTTAAGCTGTGCTGACTCTGTGCTTCTCTTTTTCAGATGGAAGCAGGAACTGAGGAGACAAATGACCCAGTGCACTCCACCCCAGCCTCAGCTAAAACCACAGAGGAACTGGGGAAATGAGCAAAAGTGCTTTCTTGGTGAATCTGATATCAGCCCAAGGGTGATGGAGGCAGACATTGAGGATACTCAACACCTACCAAACCAGAGATCCTGAGGCTCCTAAGTGCCCATTACTGATGTAGACTTAAAATGTAGCCAACATGGCTCAGGGAATTTTTCAGAAGAGGGGGAAGAAAGATTGCTAGAGCCACAAGTTGAGACATTTTGCACAGAGACATTGCCTCTACCCCCCATAATACATGATCCACAATCCCCATGGGGTTGACCTGCATTCCCAATGAGGAAGGCCTCTTTAAAAAGGGGGCAGGGAGGAGGGAAAGGATGGTGCCAACATGTGTTGTTTACAAACAAAATAAGTCTATATCTAACAATAAAAAATTAATAGGAGGTAATTTAGTCATTTAGTACTACTATCTACTATAACTTGCTGGGCTTCTTCATTTTATTCATAGAAATTTAAGTTGTAGGATGAAGATGGTGATTAACAGTTACTGAATAGTGTAAATTGTACTACATGAAGGGGTGTTACAAGAATTTCTTCTAATTATTTAATTTTACTTTATGTTTTAGGTACTTCTGGTAATACACTGACTTATTACCCAACTATATATCTAACACCAAGTAAATACAGCTCCAATATTTATGCATATATATATATTTATACATGCATATAAGCTTTTATAAATTAATAAATATTTGTGAATAATGTTGAGACTCCAGTGGTTTGCTGTCGCTTAATGTCAAGATGTTTCTGGAAAATAACTTGGCCTTTCTATTGCATGGAATGAGGCTGAAATCATTAATATTCATAAATACTCTTTCTCTTCTCTTTTCTTCTCTTCTCCTGTATTCTGTTCTCAACAACAGAGCATTCTATTTCTTTCTCCTCTCCTTGAATTTGTGGGTGGACATGTGAAACTTGCACTCAATGAATTATTGGCAAAAGTGACAAATGCCACTGTAGGTTTGGTCATTTAATTGCTTGTACATGACCCTCCAGGACTGTTCATCCCCTGACATGACAAGTAAGGGAGCACTTGTCAGACTTAAGTTCCTATCAGGCCAGGTATGTCAATATCTACAATGAATACAACTCCATTCTGTGATAGATGTACCTTGTTCGAGAATTAAACATTTGCTATTTCACAGTGATATTTTAAACAATTAAAGATAAAGTCAATAACAACAAATCAGAACATAGGCTAGCCAGAACTACAACTCATTTTTGGAGGTATGATAACATCTATTTTTGTTTTCAAACTATTTTGCTTTGGTTAAAATAGAGTCTTAATTAAATGAAAATGACTAAATGTTAGCAGCATGCTGTTTTTTTCACACAGTCATAAAGCTGTTATCAATAATCATTCAGCAACTGATAATAATTTGAGGATTATCTTTATAGAAAAAAATAGTGCTAGAATATCAAAAAATAGCTATAGATTTTAGTTGCTAAACTTTATTTACAAATTCCTGCTTAAGGGTTAATATGCATCAACATTTTATTATTTTTATCTATTTATGCTTTCCTTTTTAAAAATATTTTTTGAGAGACAGAGGGAGACAAATGGGTAAGAGGCAAACAGATGGAAAGACTGGGTACACCAGGGCCTCTGCCACTGCAAACAAACTCAACACATGCATCACTTTGTGCATCTGGCTGACATGAGTACTGGGTAAAAATCTTGGGTCCTTAGGCTTTGCAGGCAAGTGCCTTAACCGCTACGTGATCTCTCCAGCCCTATGCTTTCCTTTTCTTGATCAAAGTTATTTCTGTTTATCTAAGCTTAAAGACAACTTATAGTTCAATATTCTCATTAATATATGTTTATAATGGGCTAGGAATATAGCTCAGTCTGTAGAGTTTTTGCCTAGCATACACAAAGCCTCTGATTTGGTTCTGTCTCTTATAAATGAATGCTTATAACCTCAGAACTAGGAAGGTAAGCCAGGAAGATCAAAAGTTCAGGATTATAGCAAGATTGAGGCCAGTCTGTGATACATGAGACCCTACCCCAATAAGATGCTAGTATGCATTGGTGTGTATTAAGAAAGCATTAATGTATTATGTCTAAACATGAGAAGGTGACTAGGTAGAAATGTTTCAGTCTATACTCTTCCCCTTGCCTACTATCTTGTGTTTATTTATTTTATCTCTACATATTAGTAGCTCTAGAGTTCATTGGAAAAGTCTACTATACCATTCCTGATGTTTTTGTGGCTCTGTATTTATGCAAGACTCCTGCACATAATGATAATCTTAAATGCAATGATCCAGAAGAAAGTTCTTCCTAGCATTCTTTCCCATCCTCTAGTCCTTACATTCTTTTTACTTCTGGATTCTTCAATACAATGCCTTATAGGGCATGATAAAGATGCTCATTTAGTGCTGAGCACTTAGTAGTCATTTCTCAGCAATCTGGTGAGTTTTGAGTTTCCCTAGTAGTCACTGCCACCTGTAAAAAGAAATTTTTCTGGGGTGGGAGAGATGGCTTATTGGTTGAGGTGGCTTGCCTGTGAAGCCTAAGGACCCATGTTTGACTCTACAGATCCCTCATAAGCCAGGCATACAAATGTGAGGCAAGCACAAGGTCACACATGCCCACTAGTTGGCACAAGTGTCTGGAGTTTGATTGCAGTGGCCTGGGACTTGGCATGTCAATTCTCCCTCCCTCTCTCTTGCTCTCTATAAAAGAAAACGAAGAAAAAAAAATTCTGACCAAATGTAAGAGTAACACAAAGATAAATACTTAGAGGGCAATTTGATGGGCACAACATATTCATTTGGCCAAACAATAGTAGTAGCTCCCTATGGCTTATGACAGCCATAGCTTTTTGACCAAGTTTTCAGTACCAGCCATGGATTCCCTACCATAGTGGGGGCCTCAAATCCAATCAGAGAGCATTTGGTTAATCTTATAGCAGATATGCAACTTTGTACTAGTGGCCACATCTTGCCTGGCTGGATGAAAGTACTGGTAATACTTTCCAACACAATGACAATTTATCAATAGCTTCTAGATCACTTCCAGCTTGGATTCTCAGTGCCTTGCAGTTGATGCATTTGGTGTCTTCAGCAATCGGGTCATAACTGCCTAGTTCTGGTATTTTTGCTGTTATTCCTGTTTTCCAATTCCCAGGGAAAATGGAGTGAGTTCTCAAGAAAAATAAAGTAGTTAACTAACAAAAATTCAGGTCTTTGTATAGTTTTCACTCCAAAATGCTATCACTACAATCTAGAAAGCTAAAATAATTTGACATATGAGCCTCTAATTCAGTCAAGTTAAGAGGTTCAAGAAAGTACTTCTTCCAAGATATTCATAGAAATCAAATGTTTGCGCCAATATAAAAAGAATGATTAAATGGCTTTAGGTGTCAGTGCAATAGTCATCTATATGCAAGTTATCAGGAGCTGATTGTCTCCAATTATTCCTTCAAATGTCTAAGAAAGACAAACCATCGACATAAAAAGCTGTTGCTTATTTGCATATTCATAATACCTCAGTGAATCACCAGGACTGGCACTGATGCTGCTTGAATATTAATGCAGGGCCAACAGCTGAGCTGAAGGGCAAAGCAATATTTAGCAACAAACTGCAGTTTCCGTCTATAATTCACAATGTAACTTACAGGTGGACAGCTATTTAAACAATATCTATTTATTATTTCACTTCTAATGACAAGATTGTTGCATATTGTTTTAGAGGATCAAGTTAGACTGGAGAAGGATTAAAGGACATCTTTTCCTTGTATTTGAATCCTGGTATGATCTTGCAGTCTTCTTTTATAGGAAACTACAAATCACGTCTGCTCATATGCTAAATACCTATGCAATATGCATGCTAGAAGGAGGAACTCAAGTTGTGTAGCACACACTGCTGAAGGGTATCTATTTATACATGCTTTAAAAATCATCACACTTGCTATCTGTTAACATGCAGATGGTTTAGTACTTCTGCTTCAGTTGTCCTTCTCTTTTCCACTCAAATTTAATTTCTTACAAAACAAACAAACAACCTCCCTTGCCTACTGGCACTATATTTTGTTACAGTCCTTATGAGTGCTAAAATTGAGACTTTGGAACAAAATGATTAACAGTTTCTTCCAAAAGATGCAGGAGATTATTTGTGCTTTGTAGGTTTGTAACATCACCATTACACTTCCATGTCAGTGATCACAAGATTTTATTTTGCTAAAGAATGATATTTTCCTTACAGAAGCAGCTTATTCGACACAACACTTAAGTACTTTTATTTTATTTTCCTGAATAAGGTGCCAACAGCAGTTTCAGTAAACAAAAAAGATGTGATAAAATATTATTTCTTTACTAACAATGTCAAGTTCAGAAAATAGACTCCTCTACTTTACTGATTATCAAATTGTTTTGTTTTATATATTATATTGGGTCTCTATTTCAATGATAGTAAATAATAACCCCTGCAACTGCTAATCTTTATCAAACATACACTGTATCCTTCAATTTTTTGCTGTACAACCAATTACCTCCCAATTCACTATCATAAAAATAAGCTATTATTGTTCATGTGTCTATGGGTTTTATGGGTTTTGGCTGACCTGGACATCAAATTCAGATATGGCAACCAGAATGGCCCTAATCCCTATGCAAAAATATATGTTAGCTAGAGTGACTTTGTCCCATTAATGATATTTGCATCATAATTTCTAGTCACTGGGTTAGCAGAGGCACAAATATTTAAGCAAAACACATAATACTCAAAGTTTTAGGCTAAGGTCAAGAATACTCAGTTCCTATATATTCTCTTGGTCAACATCAAGAAGAGCAAAAATATGCTTTATCACTTTAGCTAAAGGAACTGAAAAATCACTGTGTGTAAACTTGAAACTGGTAGTATGATCATTTCATATAATCTTCAGAGCAACCCCATGGGTTTTGACATTATAATTTTAGATGTAAGAACTCTGAACATAGAGAAATTAAATAACGTGTGTCATGTTCCATGGCCAGCATAAAATAAAGCAATAGTTGACTGACAATTAATCAGATCTTAAATACTGTGTATTTTATTCTCAAATAGTCTATGCCACCTGGTCTCAAAGAATATTTGTATTTTCAGTACATATAATACAACAGTATCCAACATAATTTTCAGCCATCATTACAAAGTTAATGAATAAGTATAGAGCACAATAAAACTTATGCAGTGATAATACTATTAATTCCAAGACTTAAAATGCATTCATAAATGAGAGAGAATAAAGACAATATCCTCAGCAAGAAAAATCCAAAGGCCAATTAATGAATTAAATTTCCACTTCTGGGTCTTTCCTTATAGTTGTCCTTTAGAACAAGAAAGATCCTTTTCATTGATAAAAATACCACATATCAAAATGTGATTAATTCTATAAATTAATACCATGCAAATGTAGTTTTACAGATTCAAATACCATAATCAAAAGCCATAAATAATTACAATGACAGAGAAATTCTATAAAAAATATAAATTATGTCAATGGAAGTAGAAACACAAGCATATTCCTAATTAATGAATTTCATAGCTGTCTTCTTGACAATCCATAGCAGGGTCCTTTGTGAATAAATGTACATTTTATTGGTTTCATAATTTTTCATGTTTTCATCTTTTATTCTAATAGTCATAAGACAAAATAGATTCTAATCCTATATTGATTTTCTACTGTTCTTTACTCTATAAAATGTGGCTAAGTAGATGGGAAATATTTTCAAAAGAACATATTTTGGGACATGAAAATAAGAAGACAAAAGTCTGGATTCATATTAGTTGCATTACCTTAGTTAAGCTGGTCTACACTATAAAGTCTAGTTTTCTCTTTAAAAATGCAAATAAAAATTACTGAGACTCACGCACCATGTTCAATGCGAGACCCTGCCTCAAGGAAGTAAGGGAGTGATTGTGAAGTAAACCTGATGTCCTCTCCTGGCCTCTGGACATGTACACATGGGGAATGTAGACATGAGCACACATGTGTACACACAATGATACATCATACACATACCATACATACTACACAAAATGAGAGAGAAAATAGAATAAAGTCTTCCAAAATATCCCTTTCTAAATTTTAAGTTAAATGAGTCCGTGTATGAGTGTACAAGTAATATTATATAATCTTATCCTATACATAGAATTTTATAAACCTTGAGTATTACCTATGTTAATAAATTCCTCAAAAAAATGGGAATACACATCTACCTATGTCACAAAACAATTTAAGTAGAAAATGAAAATTATTTATAAATATGTCTTTTTGTTTTGTTTTCTTGGTTTTTCGAGGTAGGGTCTCGCTCTAGCTCAGGCTGACCTGGAATTCACTACGAAGTCTCAGGGTGACCCCGAACTCAGAGAGATCCTCCTACCTCTGCCTCCCAAGTGCTGGGATTAAAAGCATGTGCCGTCACACTCAGTTTTATTTATTAATATGTATCTCCAACTTTCCCTAAATGACAGTCAATATAATATGCTGTTATTTATCATATTTTAATCATTCTGGCTGCTATCTACTGAGACAGAACTTCCAGGTTCTTTCTACTAGATCATTCTTTTCGTGTTTGCTTATCACCATTGAAAGTCATAAATGTACTTATGACAGACTCACTTTCACCTCTCCACCTCAAATTTGGTCAGTAATGCTCATGTCAAGAAGCTGAATACTCACTGAACCTCAGAAAGGAATACTGAGGTGGACTTGTTCTCACTTGCTTGTGATAGTATAGCCCCTCTGAGTACCCAAAGTACATCACTTTAGGTGAAATCCTTAATGGAATATAACTACTATGTATTTAATCCACAAATAGAAAGATCATAGTGTGTTTCAGTTTAAGTCTACATTTAAAGCTCAATTACAAATCAGCATACCTACTTGGTGGCAGAAGTCACTGTTTGAGACAGAAGTGAAGATATTTCAGATGTAAATTCACATACACACACACACACACACATACACACATGACACATATATGCATACAGCCATCACCTCTTACCCGGTTTCCTTATTTTAGCATGAAATTTAGTAAATACAAGGTGGGCAAAGTCACTTATATCCTATTACTAGTCACAAGCCTTTGGAATAGGTTATATGGATACTGAGTCCCTTTGTTGGCAGAGGACATACCCTCTGTTGGTGCTATGTGGTATAATGTTAATATTGAGTCCAATACCTAGAACAGCTTTTTAAATTTGTACCTCCTTCCTCTGTATGTTGAACCCTGGAGCATTCCAAGAGAACACAATTTAATAGCTCTGGGACAGATTGCTGACAGGTAATTTCTAAATATTCTCTATTTAGTTCTAATATGTAGCTTTGGTTTAAGAACTATTGCTTCAGGGACTAGAGAAACAGCTTGTTTGTTAATTTCTTGAGAAGAGCTGAGTTCAATTTCCCAAAACCAGACAAAAAGGCAGAAATAGTGCATCCCAGTGCTGGGGAAGGTGTTGGACACAAGTATCTACCTGCACCACCCACTGCTTCAGAGAGTCTGAAACAAAAACCTGTTGTACCCCATAAAATATATATTTGCATGTGTTTATAGTATTAGTTGAATGTTCATGTCTATGAACTCACCTTAAATATTATTGATTATATTGGAATAGGATAGAATAGATATGGATGGATGGATAGATAAATAGCTATATATAATGATATATTTTAGATTGACTAAATGATATGGGCTGGTGCAGTCCAACAATGGCTATCTTCAGGTTGGAGAGTCCAAGAACCTGGTAGACTTCTTTGTGATATACAAATGGCCCTAAAAGACTGGAGAATTCCTGGAGATCCTGTAAACTTCAGTACACACTAGTAGGCTAAAGAAGCAGGATTCCATTCAATATTCATGAAGGATTGTAGCAACAGGGTAGATGTACTCACCAGTAAGAAGCCAGGGCAGACATGCATAAGCATTTCTTTTTCCTTGAAGATATATGCATATATGACCAGATAAGTTTGCCTGTTTCTATATGCAGAGGAACAGCCAAAGTATACTAAACGGATGATTTTCCCCAATGGAAACAATAATTGGCATTGCCTAACTGGATCAATTATCTTTACCTAATAAATATCAGTTTAATGGAGGAAGGGTTTATTTCAATTTACAGTTCCAGGTTATAGTCCATCATGGGGAGGAAGTCATGGCAACAGGAGATTGAGACAGCTGGTCACATTTAATCCACAGTGCAAGGAGAGAGCGACAAATGCTGTTTCTCAACCAGCTCTGTCTTTTTCATACAGTCCAGTTTCCTTGCCTGTGGCATGGCACTGCACACAGTTAAAGTGTGGTTTCCCAACTTAATTAACCTAATCAAAATAATCCCTTATAGGCAAATTTAATCTACATAACCTCAAAGGTTATTCTAGGACCAGTCAATTTGACAATTAGTATAAAATATCACACAAATCAAATATTTCCTGGATTCATTTGTACTTATTTCTGCTTTCCCCAAATCCCTGATATTATGCTTGTAATTGTGCACTTTATGACACATAAATCCATATTATTATGGTAATTACATAGACTGTTTAGTTACAGAAAATCAGAAAGTGAGTGTTATGAAAAGATTTATTTATAAGTGCTTAGCTTTGAGGAAAATAAAATGACCAAGTTTCATTAACTAATCAACTTGATGTTGAAAGTATCTATGTTCTAAAACTAGAGAATAGCAATAACCATTTTTTATAGAAGAAAATATGAGAGAAATGTTTCACTAGTCATGGAAAGAGGGTCACAAAATTACTGTGAGAATTTTTAGTAAATAAACACCTCCCCAGAAGACTAAGTCTCTCATGAGACTCAATTTTTTATTACACTGTAATAAAAATAGTAAAGATATTTTTCTACCAGAAAATGGGAAAATAAGTTAAAATTAAGACAAATCATAAGACTTTGGTTATACAAGAAGTAGATTCAATGGATTTTTCCAACAATGTCAACTTGTTTTGTATGGAATACTTAGGACACTTCAGTTTAGGTAAATAATTCATTCTGTGGATTTTGATTATTGCCACAATTGCCTGAATAGTGATACAGAAAGTGAAAACAGAGAAATAGGAAGGAAGGGGGAAGAGAGAAATTACATGAGTAAAGCTTTGTTTCTACGAATAACTTCAGATGTTACCCTATGAATTGTGATAATATGAACTAAAATGTCTTTTATAAAGGATGTGAGTTAAACACGCAAATATGAAAAGTCAAAGCTATTGTATTAGTCAGAGTTCTATGGAAGACTGGGATAGAATGGCCATGGATGGATGGATAGAAAGCTAACTAGATACAATGATACATTTATATTGACTACATGATATGGTCTGGGCAGTCTAACAATGGCTATCTTCAGGTTGACAAGTCCAAGAACCTTGTAAAGTTCTTTGCAATCCCCAAGTGGCCCTAAAGGCCTGGAGAATACCTGGGGAGCCTGGAATCTTCAGTCCACACTGGTAGGCTGAAGAAGCTGGGATCTGTTCAATGCTCATGAAAGAGGGAAACAACAGAGTAGATGTACTCACCCGGAAGAAGCCAAGGCAGACGTGCATAAACTCTTCTTTTTCCTTGAGGCTATAGGCATATATAAGCAAGAGAGATGGATCTTTTCTTTAAAAAGTAGCGGAAGAGGGGGTGGAACGAATGTCAGAGCCACATGTTGGGTCATGATATGCAGAGACATTTAGCTTACCCATAACTGTGGACTAACTCCACAATGCATGACCCATATACCTCAACAAGGAGGGGCCAAGGGGAGGGGGTAGGTCACAGATGAGCCTAATAATGGTACCAAACTGACTGTATTTGCTGAATACAAAACTAACTAATAAAGAAAAAGAGAAAAGAAAGGCAAAAAAAAAAACAAATAATAATAATAATAATAATAATAATAAATATATAGAAGGAGAAATAATAAAGAAATACCTCTATTAAAAAAAAGTAGGATAGCATTACTCAGACTGATTGGCAACTTTTTCAATTAATTTAACATGAATACCTTTCATTCTAACTGCCTTTAAATACATGCCACATTGTCATCTCAAAAGTGGTAGGGTGTTATTTAATTATGGAATTTTTCTCATTATCAGAAGCGTTATTGTAGGTGGTAACTATATCCTATTTAGCATTATATTCCTATTTTCAGATCTATATTGTTCTACAAACATTCATATATCTATTGAAAGAATATTGAAGTTTATGAAAATAATCCTGGTCACCTGAAGCTTCAAACATAAAATTGGATAAATGATAGAGTGGCATTCACAGTGCAACTCCATAGAACAAATGTAATACAATTAAAGGAAACATAACAATAAAAGGAAGAATTCTGTGCTTATGTTTTATATTAGGAAATGAAAATCGTGGGGTTAGGGAGATGTCCTAGTGATATATCCTGTGTTGGGAAATGAAAATATTGGGACTGGAGAGATGTCCCAGTGGACAAAGTACTTGTCATTCAAGTCTGCTTCTCAAAGTTTGCATACTCAGACCCCACATAAAAGTTGGAATCTATGATCTATATATAGTATATATAATCCCAGCATACTGACAGTCATGTGGGAGGCAGAAACAGGAATTTCCTGGCAGGTCACAGACCAGCAAGTCTGGTTAGCACCAAAGTGAAAAAATGACAAGAATAAAGGAAAGAGAAACCCTCTTCAAACAAAGTTGTCCTCTGACCTCTGCAGCGTGCATGCTATGGCTTGCATTTGTTTGTGTGGGCACATGTACACACACACTCAATTACACATACAAATAATGAAAATATCATATTTCACATAATTAAAATACAACAAAATTAGTGATAATCAGTTCCAATTATTTTATTGTGTGCTAACTTTAAAACTTCATTGTTAAAACAAATATTCAAATTATGAATGTTTACAATATTACTTACTACATTTTTGCAATAAAAATAAGTAACCAACATTTTTTTCAGACTACATGCAACTCCTAAAGAACCTCAAACATTTTAGAAAGTAAAGAAAATACAGTTTTTATTTAATAAAAAAATCTCAAAAAATTGGAAAATTTATTTTACCCCTATTTCATCTGTCAATATAAACATTGCATTTCAGTACATTTGGTTGCTATAAGAGCTATTTATTACTTTACAGTATAGTATAACATATATTTACTTAACATTACAGTCATACAGATTACATTATTTAAGGTAATTTTTGTTCAAGTGTTTTTACTTGCATAGAATATATTACAGAATGTAAAGGTATCAAGAAAGTCTGAACGATTTAGATCTTTGTGAGATAAATTTGGCTTATAACACAACATATTTTATTTTCAATATTATTTGGTAGAAAAGGTTATACAAACAATTGAAAAGTAATGTTTTAATTCTAAATTAGAAGACTATTTTCTGTTTAGGTGATATTAACCAAAAAATCTTTATTCTTCATACCATAAAATTTTCAGCTAATGCCATCTTTATCTCCCTAAACTAATTATGACTTTATGTTGATTTAAACAATATATATATATATCATATATAGCTATCACCCCAATTATACTATATTACACACACAAGAGATGAAATGGGTCTCACTAACAGCTAGTGTCCTTTAAAACAGTGTTCCTGTTTTTACTATTGTATGGATAATTATCAGGCATGTATTTAATGTATTTTGATCATAAACTAATCACCTCCTATTACCTTCTGTTGTCCCACACTCTCATTCTTCTTCCACAAAACCCCTTCTTTCCAACTTCTTCCTCTTGTACTTTGATGTATTTTTGACCCTTCTCCACCAGCCATGATGGATTGTCAATGGGTCCAATACTATGCAGATTTTGTGAAGGTAATAGCATACTTTGTGATGTCATGAGTACTATATCCATGTCACATGCAGAAGATAGCATTACAAAGCACTCCTCCCCATCCTCTGTTTCTTACATTCATTCTATGTCCACTTCTACAATACACAATATTCCCTGAGCATCGTAGGGTGTGATGGGGTCGTGTCATTTGGAGCTGAGTAGCCAACAACCACTTATTCACAGCACTTTGAAGTGTTATAATCTGCTCAGTAGTCACCTCCAACTGCAAAAAGTAGCTTCTCTGTTCAGAGGTAAGAGCAGCACTAATCTATGAGCTTAAAAAAAGATTTAGAGGCAATTTCATGGGGACAACATACCCATTTAGCTAATAAACAGTAGTAGTTTCCTTCGTAAGACCTTCTCAACCATGAATTTTTGACTGGTTTTTCAGTAACAGGCATAAATTGCCTCCCATGGAGTGGGAATCAAATACAATCAGAGAGCAGTTTCTTACTTCCATACCATTAATGCCTCCCTAGCACAGTGGGTACATGTTGCCTGTCATAGACCAGTACTTTTTAAATTTTAGTGTATACATGAATCAACTGTAGGAATTTGGTAAAATGCAGACCTTCATTCACAATAGAGGTGTCAAAATTTCTGAATAAGACACCAGTTTAGTGATGTTACATTCAGGTGCTGCTGGTCAAGAGGGACACACTTAAGAGTAGAGAGTTTGTGTGATTAAGTCAAAGGAAAGTAGCAAGACATCTGATAAAAAAAAAAAAAACAAAGTCTGTTTTTTTTTTTTTTCCTGAAAGGTACAGATATTAGCTTAGCAATTTTTGTTCTATAATTGGTTGTTTGTTTTATTTTAGCTATTTAATTATTACAAATTGATACAAGAGATCTTTCCTCATATGAAATCTACATGTAGACTAAATTCAGAAAGTGAAGGTACAATTCATCTTTTAATAACCCCTAAATAAATCAATAAATGTACTAAGCAGAAAACACCAGAAACTAAGGCTTATTATTAAAAAATAAGTCAAATTGTGGTCACAAAGTTCTGCTTTATATCAAGGAGAGTCAGGAGACAACGTACTAGTGTGCTTCTGGATAAAACAGAGCAATGACAAAATAGGAGCCACAGACGCAATTCAGCTAAAGTAAATCAAATTCTTGTTGACTCAAACTTTTGCTAGTAAGTAGCTTAAAGTTCTGATTTTGTTTAAAAAATACTGACGTGGCTAGGGGGATGGCTCCATGTGTAGAATATTTGTCCTTAGCATCCACATAAAAGCCAGGTATGGTGGTGAGTGATTGCAATCCCAGTGTTGATATGATCCCTAGGGATTACTAGCTAGGTAGTCTAGCTGAATCAGTAAGCTTCAGATTCAATGAGAGATGTTGTATCAAAAAATAAGTTGGAAAGTGTGGTGGTTTGATTCAGGTGTTCCCCCATAAATTTAGGAGTTCTAAATGATAGGTTCTCAGCTGGTGGATATTAGGGAATTAACACCTCCAGGAGGCAGTGTATTGTTGGGGGGGCGGGCATATGGGCATTATAGCCTGCACCCCCTTGCTAGTGTTTGGCACACTCTTCTGTTGATATTGTCCACCTTATGTTGGCCAGGGGGTGATGTCCACCCTCTGCTCATGCCGTCATGGAGCTTCCCTCTTGAACCTGTAAGCCGAAATAAACCTTTTTTTGTTGTTGTTTTGCTCACAAGCTTTTGCTTGGTTGATTTCTACCAGCAATGAAAACCTGACTGCAACAGTAATACTGGTATTGAGGAGTGGGATTGCTGCTGGACACCTGACTGTGTGGCTTTGGCCTTTTGGAGCCAATTTTCAAGAGGAATGTGGAAGGATTTGAAATTTTTGTCTAAGAGATGCCTTGTAGTGCTGGAAGTACACCTTGATTGACTATTCTGGTAATAGTTGAAAGACCTGAATGCAGTAAGGACTATGGACTGGAGGTTTGGCTTATGAGGATGAGAAAGAGCTTTGCCTGGACTGGACTACAAGCAGTTTGTGTGAGAGAATTGCTCTTACGCCCATGTCCTGAGAAGTTGTGCAGGGTTGCATTGTGTAAAAATGGACTGGTGTGTGCAAAGGGATATGGCACAGAATGAAATCTTTGGGATGAAGAGAGATTTATTACCTTTGAGACTGGCCAGCTGAACTGCACTGGGGCAACAGGAAAAATGCAGACTCTTTTGAAGGGACTGGAGTGTTCATGGAGTGCCCTGTTCTTCAAAGTCTGGTTTATTTCTCTATTGGATCAACAAACTGGCACTCTACCTGGTATTGTGGAGCATAAGAAATGCAGGCGCTGGGCGTGGTGGCACACACCTTTAATCCCAGCACTTGGGAGGCAGAGGTATGAGGATTGCTGTGAGTTCGAGGCCACCCTGAGACTACATAGTAAATTCCAGGTCAGCCTGCGCTAGAGTGAGACCCTGCCTCAAAAAAAAAAAAAATGCAGGAAAGGGAGGGTCAATGAGTTTGTAATGCGGTCTTGTGTTTTGGAAATGGCCATGAGCAGTGTGAAGCAAGTTTGCCAGATGCCTGCATGGAGAACCAATGGAACCATGAGGATGGACCATGGGTGGCACTGGAGACCCAGTGGAGATGTCGGGACCACAAGATGGCTGCTGAAGAAAGCTGCTGGGCCCGGAAGAATTTTTCCAGGACTGTGAGTAGCCTATCTGGAAAAGTGGAATTGGAACTCCAGAGAATTGTTACTGATTAGAATTATTGGACTTGTAGACTTCTCACTGTCTAGAGCTCTTGGACTTGGAGCTGATAGGAGTGAAGTGAAATCTCACTGGGGAGTCATATTCAAACTAATATCAAAAGAGAGTGGGCATAAGGGGATAGCAAATGATTATAGCATGGATAGAACAGATGGCACTTACCAATTGTACAAAAGCACACTATAAAGAAAATAATTACAAAAATAATATTCATGATACCTTACTGCATCACTAAAATTTATTATACTCACATAATAAGAAAGAAGTATGCATCATTAATGAATCATTACATTCTTGCATTCCATGAAAAGAACTCTAATATTAACTGTTTCTTTATATAAATCTCTATGTACTGTGGTGTGTGTATGTGACCATGTGTGTGAGTGCAGGTATGTGGATTCCATAGTGTATCTATGAAGGCAAAAGCTCAACTTCAGGCATCAGTCCTCTCCACCTTGACTGAGGCAAGGTTTCTTGTTCTTAACCCCTTCCTCTTCACCCTACCTTATATGCTTCTATGGGTTTCCCTATGTCTGTCTCCCAACTTGCAGTAGAAGCAATGGAACTGCAGGATCAATAGCACACCCAGTATTTACATGGGTGCCAGGGATCCAAATTCAAGTCCTCACATTTATTTGTAGGGCAAGTGCTTCACCAACCAGTTCATCTCTTCAGCCTATATTTACTGTTTCTTAAAGCGAATGATTATTATTTACCCAGGGTTGATTAATATAAATCTCATATTCATTATTTTTTATTTAATTAATTAATTTATTTGAGACAGAGAGAGGGAGAGAGCAGAAGAGAGAGAAAATGGATGCACCAGGGTCTTTAGCCACTGCAAACGAACTCCAGATGCAATGTGCCATTATCTGCATCTAGTTTATGTGTGGTCTGGAGAATCAAACCTGGGTCCTTAAGCTTTGCAGGCAAGCACCTTAACCGTTAAGCCATCCCCCCAGCCCTATTCATTATTTCTAAAATAAGATCAAGGAGCAGGCTTTTCTTCTCTCTCATAATTTTTCCATCTTTAGCTTATACTTTTTGAAATATTTATTGGTAACTTGCTTAATGAATTATTTTAGTTTATTTTTAAGCTTTTTATTGAGAACTTCCATAAATATAAACAATATACCATGATCATAATCCCCTCCCATCACCTCCCTTTTCCATCCTCTAAATTCCTCATCTACTGAATCCCTACTTCTTTACAACTAGTATCTCTTCTATTTTGATCTCATCATTTTCCCCTTCTATTATGCACATCTTGTGTAGGTAGCATCAGCCACTGTGAGTGTGTCAGTGCTTCTTTAAAATCTTCTCTGATGTTTTCTATTGTTTCTGAATACATTGGTTAAATCAAGACTCTGATTTCAAATAAAAAGCACACAAGTGAAACTCAGTTAAGCTAATGTGATATCTACTGCCTAGAATATCTGCAGAAGGTAGAGTTGGGCCTAAGAGAGTTCTGAAATTAGTTAAGTCAATGATCATTGATATTTCCTCTCCATCTGTCATCTTTGCTTTTCTCTAGGTGCCAAAGTACTCCCTCAGAATAAGATCTCTTTGTGAAGTTAGTTGTGGCTGCAGGCTCTTTGGATTTTACATTCATTTTCTGCTGTGACTAGTGCTGATACTGTTAGCGTCAGCTTCATAGTACCTACTAATCAGAGAAAACTTCTACATGATCCATTTGAGTCCATTGACCATGATTTAGCCCAAATGGATTAGAAAGGTAGTACACTGAATTTCCGAGGCAGCTCAATATGTATCGTGCTATCAGTCCCAAGTCCAGAGGATTCTAGTATATTACAGTAATCACAGTAATGATCACTTAGCAAAATGTAATCTATGTGGTCATCCTAATTTATATAACAGGGTAAACTCTACTGGATGGTTACTTCCAAGTACCTTACAAAAATCTTATTAACTGTTTAAAGAAATAAACATTCCAGTTCTTGTAAGTTTTATTTTTACTTGAGGCACCTTGGTCTGCCTTAAATTTCTACTATCATGGTTCTGATTTAACTTACAATATCCTTGAGTAACATTAAGTAACACCACATGCAATCTTAATAAGAATGGTCTATGAGCAATTTGTCCTTTGCTTTAAAGTTTACACTTCTCATTTCTCTCAGATTTTACTTTCACCTTAAAGGGGAAGCACTCCAAAATCACAAAAAGAATACATTTCTAAATATTAAAATGATTATGTATATCTGTCAGTATTTAACCTATCACATTTTAAAATATTTTTATGTTTTTACTAATTTATTGCTATAGATATAGAGAGATTGGGCTTACCAGGGCCTCCAGCGACTGTAAACAAATTCCAGAGACATGTGCATCTGGCTTACATGGGCTTTGGGAAGCCAAACCTGGGTCCTTAGGCTGGACAGTCCAGTGTCTTAACAGCTAAGAAATCTTATTATGTATTATTGACAACTTCTATACTTACACACAACAAACTATGGTATATCCCTTCCCTTCCCCCCTTTCCCCTCATAACTCTGCCATCACCTTTTAGTAACAGTTTCTGTCTTACTTCAGATGAGAACCTACTTTCAATGATATCAACCCAAAGGAAGGTAAGCCAAAAGACAGGAAATCCAAAGCCCAGTGATGTTCCACTAAGGTCTGAAATAGCCCTGTCCACCTGTTGGATTTTCTTGACATTATACTGTCACATTTTATGTTGCTAAGAATATCATTGTCTTCTTTTTCTTTCAACAAAAATAATTTTCACTGAAATAGAAAAGTATTTAGTACTATAAATACATTTAGACAGTATCATTTTCAAGATAATTTATGAGCTGAATAAAATGAAGCATCAAAGCATGTCAATTTCTAGAAAAAAATGAACTGAGAACAAAATATTGAAATTTAAAGGCTATACTAAAATAAATTTTAATTAAGCTCATAAACAACCCATCTTCAAATAAGATGAACAGTCTCAGAAAGAAAATATGTTTATAAGAGAAACGGAAATGACATGTTAGACATTAGAAACTAACTTGTTTGAATTACTGTCAACTATTCTGTACAATATTTAATATTAGCATGGCACTATTCTTTGAGAGTGATAGCTGATACAGGGTATCTTATCCAACAGCAGTCATAGGGACAAAGTAATACAAAGCACAAAGGCTGCATTATTTGGGTAATCACTTTTGATCATTGTCTTGCCTATCCTAATTAATTATTCAGTTGCATTCACATCATTTCCCTGGCTTGCAATCAGTTTAAATACAACATCTGCCAAGTAGACCACTCAAGAAGATGAAGAACAGCACATTTTCTTACACAGCCCCAGTATAATGCTGGAGCAATTTCATTAGGTCTTAGACTTTCATTTTAAGAAACTCAAAACTTCAAGTTTCACAGCCACTGATTCTTTGAAGCTTCACGGAGAGATGAGAGTGTTGCAATGCATTACAATAGGGAAGCCTAAGAAGGATAAATGGATTGAGTACTACAGCCAGTTAATCACTTTGAGAAAATGGCCTTCATCTATACCAGGAATAAATGAGGTTGGCAAAAACTTATTTCTGCCTAATGCAGTCTAAAGACTTGAGGCCAAGACAAATATATTTCATATTTTATATAATTTTATATTTCATAAAATATAATTTAGTGAAAATATAATTTTATATTTCATAAATAAAATAAAAACTCGGAATTTCAGATAAAGAACTCATGGTTATTTCCTCACATCTCCCATGTTTCCTTTTCACGTGTCATTTTTTTTCCTTACAGTTGAAGGGATGAGGAAAAATGTCCACATAATATTTGAATTGCTTATGAAACTGGCAACTGCTTCTATACTATATTAGATATGAAATTCCTTTGTACGATATCCTAGCTCATCTGCATAGCTGAGACCTACCACTATTCTTACAAAAGCCCTGTAGAGTTTACTACATTTCCTTACCTCTCCAGCATCTCTCTCTCTCTCTCTCTCTCTCTCTCTCTAATCATTCCTAAAACAAGACAGCTAAGAAATGAATTATATTCCGGTATATATTGGATTTTTTTTCACTTGCTCCCCCACATATGCACACAACATTGTCTGGTTATATTTATATTGCTATCCATTTTCTTGAAAGTTCTAGATGAATCTGATGATTGATGTAAGCTATGTATGTAACTTGAGTTTAAGAACAATGTTAACAACAATGATAATATTAATAAATATGATCATTACTAACTTTAATGAGTCCTTTCTATATATCACATTGCATTGCTTAATTTATAATTATTGTATGCTAAAAACTTATATATAATTAATATATTCATTCACAAATTCTTATAACATCCTTTTCTAGAAATATGATACAATATATAATATACCTGCCTTATAGATAAGGCAACTGAGGCAAAGTGTTTAAATATGTTGCTCAAGATTACACAGTTAGAAAGTGAGTTTGAAATTTATGACCAATTTTTCTTAGTTTCAGCCGGGGCCCTTTTGAGGTATTATGGGGTGGCTCTCTCCTTAGGATCTACATCTATCTGAAAAAGAGAAGCATATTCTCCAACGGAGAGTAAGTTAGCACCAGGACAAATGAGATAACCCTTCCTTTTTTTTATAGAGAATTTAATAGGTGTAGGCCTTCTTGTAGCCCACAATTAATGGTAGCTTGATATTGGAGAGTGGGCTTATGTTTTGACATGGTTCTGACTTGTTTCCCAGCTACAGCTGTGGGTCCCATACCACTGAGGGGATCAGTTAGCCAAATTGAGAGCAGTTGGTTCCCCACCATGGCTGTGTGCCACCACTGCACTTGTGTGGGCATCACACCAAGTTATTTGCTGCTAAGTAGGTTAGACCATGCGTTGCTTCGACAGATATTGGTCATTTTCCCCCAGTCGCCCATGTAGCACCTTCTGGCACTAGACGCGCTGACCGTCTGGGGACTGACTCTCTTCCAACTTCCAGCCATGCCATTCTAATTTGCATGTCAATCACATAAGGTGTCTTCATCAGTAGGGTCTTACCACTAGCCTTTGGTGGGCCATCAAGTACTCTAACAGAAATCTGTCTGTCTTTTAGGAAACCTTGTAAGTCTCTCTGATCAAAAGCTCATTGTGGATGATAGCCCCATGCTGGTTCTGGGAGTTACAGGTCAGTGCCCACTAAGAAAATGAGGAAAAAGATAACTAATATACAAGAGTTAGAGAGAAGAGAGAGAGAGAGAGAGAGAGAGAGAGAGAGAGAGAGAGAGAGGAAGTGAGGGAGGGAAGATGTAGAAGATTAAGGTTAGTCTTGATCTTACCCTCTCCATTGTCTTGTGGTTCAGGTGTTCCCTGTAAGGGCCTGGTGAAGGATCAGCCATTTGGTCTGTCTTTTAGTAAGCAGAAGATTATGGTACCATTGCCATTTGGGTCTAGATTTGTGTTTTCCACCCCTTTGATGCCCTCCCCTCCCTCCCCTTCCATCCTAGTGTCTAGTCTAGGAGATGCTTGCTGGGTATGTAAGGTATCTTGGGTAGATTCAGGTTAGGTGCTGTATATGAGTGAGAGTATGTGGCGATTTTTTTTTCTGTGATTGGGTAAGTTCACTGAGAATGATCTGTTCCAGGTTCAACCATTTTTCCTCAAATTTCATTGTGTCATTTTGTTCTTACTGCTGTATACAATTCTATTGTGTAGATATACCACATCTTAGTTATCCATTCTTCTAGTGATGGACATCTGGGTTGATTCAAGCTCTTAGCTATTACAAATTGAGCTGCTATAAACATGGTTGAGCAAATCTCTCTAGCCTGTGGTTTGAAGGTTTTAGGGTAGATGCCCAGTAAGGGAATAACTGGGTCTGTTGGTATCTCTATACTCAGCTTTTTCAGAAGTCTCCATATTGCTTTCCAAAGTGGTTGTACCATCCTACATTCCCACCAACAGTGGATGAGTGTTCCTACTTCTCCACATCCTCGCCAGCATTTATTTTTATTTGATTTTTTGATGTTTGCTATCCTTATTGGGGTAACCGGATACCAGCACAAGGGGGAAGGAGTTCAGCACAGAGAAAAATCAACTCCTACCAAATCAGAGAGCCAGAGCCTCAGAGGCCCCCAACTCCTCATCACTGAAGCAGACCAAAAATGAACCCAACATGGCTCAGGGAAATTTTGCAGAAGAGGGGGGCGGAAAGAATGTCAGAGCCACATGTTGGTCATGATATGCAGAGACATTTAGCTTACCCATAACTGTGGGCTAACTCCACAATGCATGACCCGTATATCTCACCAAAGAGGGGCCAAGGGGAGGGGTAGGTCACGGATGAGCCTAATAATCGTACCAAACTGACTGTATTTGCTGGATACAAAACTAACTAATAAAGAAAAAAAATAAACAAAATAAAAATAAAAATAAAAATGTCCTCACAGACAAAAAAAAAAAAAAAAAAAAAAGAAATTTATGACCAGGTAGCCTATAATTGGAAGTAATACTGTTAACTATCTTAAATCACAAATTTCCAAATTTTTCAAAATACAAATAATTCTTAGAATCAAATTAGTTATTTGCCCAGTGAATTAGGATATTGCAACACTTAAAAATATTTTATATAAGACAGTTTCTATGCATCACGCATCACACTGTGACATTCCTTGGGCTTCAGTTTAAAAATTACTTGTAAGATTGAAATATATATATATATATAGATAGATAGATAGATAGATAGATAGATATAGATATAGATATAGATATCACTTTTTGGAAGATACCTTAAGTAATATATGTGTGATTAACAACACATTTCTATGAATTTATTGCTTTCAATAGATGACATTTATTTTATTTATTATCATCTTCATGTTTCATTGCAAGAATATGTTTCATGTTTATTGAAAATATTATCTAAGTTGAAGAGAATGTACCTTAGTAGTAGAATGCTTGCCTAGCATGCTCAAGATTCTAGATTGCATCCCCAGCACCACAAAATAAGCAATTCAAACATTGTATGAACACTTTTTGCTTAGACACTATTAGAAATAGTTGAATACTAGAAAACTAGGGCCTGAGATTGAGAGAAAGAGCTACAGAAATAGAATCATCACCATAACTAATGGAGAAATAGTCAGATAAGACAACATTATAAATTCAGCAACAAGGTCTTGCCATCTAGTTCTGGTGAACAATAAAGAGCATTGTCAACAGCCTGTATTGCTTTGTGGTGGTGGGGGCGGGACACTCAAAGAATTTTTTTGCAAGCAAATCACTGGGAAGCATTTATGTCTGGTACTGAAAACCTAGTCAAAAGCCAATGAGTAGGGGGGTCATAAATGATGTTTGTGCCCACCAAATTGTCCTATAAATATTTATGTCTATGTCCATAGATGAATTCTGCTCTCAGCTCTGGTTGGAGAAGTTTCTATGTCTATGTCACAGTGACTACTGTGGAGACTCAAAACTTGTCAAAGTGCTGAGAGTGACTCCAGAGTGCTCAACACTAAAATGACCCATTACATCGACCCCTCCAAGACTCAGGGAACGATGAAGAAGAGGGAGCAGAAAGAATGTAAGAACTACAGGATGAGGAGGGGTGCTATGGAATGCTTTGATCCAGGTGTAACATGGTCATTGAAATCATGACCTCCCAGTTACTATAATAACCTCTCTGTCCAAGACGCATAAAATACTGGGCCCAACAGTATGCATTCGTAGGTGATGGAGGAGGGTATGAGGCCCTCATCCCTCTTTGAAAAGTTATAGGCAGTAAATGTTGGCTGGGGGGGATGGGAGACATTTTCCTCAGAGATAAAGCCACTGGTAGGGCCTATGCCACTATGTCTCCCACCTGTGCCTATGCAGACAACCCTAATTAAACTAAGGAGCTAATGCCCACATACAAATAAAATAAGAGAGATCACAATAAAAAATGAACTAGTAAGGAAGAAGAATGACTTCAGTGGAAGGGAGCTGGAAAAGGCAGTCAAGAGAGCTAATAAGGGGAGATTCTGAATAATATACATTAGACACATGCGTAAAAGTTGTTTGTAAATAGAAACAAAAGCGCATGCAAGAAATAAAGGAGCTCTTCTATTTAAGTATCAGTGGAAAGGATATCAACTTTTGCCCAGCCAGTTTCTATGTACTGATGAAAACAGAAATGGAATTGCTTTTATGAATGTCCTAACTTTTTATTTTTATTTATTTGAAAGCAGAAAGAGAGGGAGAGAGAGAGAGAGAGAGAGAGAGAGAGAGAGAGAGAAAGAGACAGAGAGAGAGAGAGAGAGAGAGAGAAAATGAACCCAGGTCGTTAAGTTTTGGAGGCAAGTGCCTTAAGTGCTGAGTCATCTAATCTTTCCAGCCCAGAATATCCCAATTATTTTAAGGGAGAGTCTCACTCTAGTCCAGCCTGACCTGAAACTTGTTCTGTAGCCTAGGCTGGCCTCAAACTCATGGTGATCCTCATACCTATCCCCTGAGTGCTGGGCATATAAATGTGAGCTTCCATGCCTGGCATGCTTTTATAAATTGTTTTTCTTTTTGTACCAAGTATGATTGTTCATCATTTAAAGACAAATATATCATTTTGATTTAGAAACCATAGAAAGACTATTCAAGAGTGCTGAACATTCCATTGTCACCTTTGCCTCTGCAAGCAATTCCTCATCTGTTGGCTGTAGAAGATAACAATCTTTTTTGTCTCAAGATTTACATAACTGGCCTTGAACAAGCAAATTCTATATAGTCTTGTGGGAAGAGATTGAATTGTAGAGCCATAATAATGAAAAGAAGCATAAATTAAATATATTTGTGGGAGTTTACTAAAAAATATTTTATAAAAGGCCAGCAATAGTCATGGGAATATATTACACAAAACATGGGATCAAGAAGGGTATACTATACTTTTAGATCAGACTGATAATTTTATCTGTAAAAATTTTGTCAAGTTTATATATCCAATATGCCCATTGACCAATATAAACTCAGATGTGATTATGCTAAACACTTGAAATCTTTTAAACATAGTATAGAACATAGTCAAATTTGTGGAGGAATAATATTGTTGTCTAATCCATGTCCACTTTCAAAGCAAGTCTCATATTTTACCAATGCCTTCAGGAAGGCGTAAGTGATGAAAACACACAAAGGCTTAAAGAGTGCTGTCTTGGATCTAGGCCAGGAAAGCTGGCAGGATCAAATGCAATTTAATTGTCTCTTTGATCTTCATGGGATCATAAGGTTGCAGAATGCAGTTAACCATCACAAACAAAGTGGACATAGTTATCACAACAGGTAACAGAGAATAAATGCTAATCAACTGTCAAAGGATGACCGAACTTGCAAAAATCTCAGGCTGTATCTAATTAATCATAGTTTATGTTATGTCTGATTTGATTTGCATAATCAAATGAAGAGCAAAATGAAAAACAAAAACCTTTAGATCTGCATTAAGCCAATAAGAAGACAATCAGTTTATCACCATTTTAAATCCTTAGTCAGTTCCCAGGCTCAGGACAATCAGTCTGCATTAGCAGAGAAATATTTCCTACAACAGTGCAAGTAAGTACTCTGTGTCTGTTTGTAGGCTTATCAAAGTGACTCATACAGATAAACCTGAGTCACTGGGTGACGAGACAGGGAAATCCAAACATTTCAGGTGAAATTGCAAAAGGCATTGATTAACACTGAGTTTTGAAGACACAGATGTCACTACAATCTGGAAATGAAATGCACAGTGCTCAGATTTCAAAAGAAAATTCCATCTGAATCTATATGTAGCAATGTAGGTAAAGATTTGTGCATGCACATATGTATTAAAATAAGAACCCATTCATAGAGTAAGAGAATCTTAACACTGATACGATATTTCATAAAGAAAGTTTCAAGTAGAAACCTTTGAAATTGCCGTTTTCCTGCCACAATGGTGAATCAAGCAACCTCAATAGAGTAGAACCACTGTAAATGAATCAAAATAAGTGGGGCTGGTAATTGTCAGCATATCACTATTTTGTTCTTCATTCGGGCAGCACAGAATGTTTATGGGACTTGGGGAAGGATAGTGCATTACCATAACTTTAATGAGGCAATTACTCCAACTGTTGCTGTTGATATGGATGTGTTTACTTCACCAGAGAAAGCCAACATAGATCTTGGCATTCAGTATTCATCTATTGATTTTGTAAATGCATGCTTTTCCATTTCAACAAACTGAGTCAACCAGCCAGGAATATTTTGCAATTAACTTGGGTAAGTTTCTTCAGTTTGCCTCTATTGACAGCTTTCCCCAGACATTCCTCCACTTATCTTAACTTCCTGACAACAAAATACCATAGGTTTCCTGTAGTAAAGTGGAAGAATAGGCAAAACCTTTGCAAAGCAAGAGGGTCATGGTTCGTAAGACCTTTTTAAATGATATGGAGAAGCATAACTGTGTGACTGTGTATGCTTCTGGCTAGTTTTAAATGCTCTATTGTACTTGGACTTACAGTGATCAGTTAACCAGACATTAGTGATCATAAAATATGCTACATGTTGTGAATGACAACATTAAGAAACATTGTCAGACCTCTGTCTGAGAAAGGACCTTGTATTCTATCATGCAACGCAGAGATGGAAGACTTCATTCTATAAAATCTGATTGGCTATTCTATGATTGCAACTATGATGCTTGTTAGGCATCTAGATATGTGATGAAATAGAATTATTGGTGACCTTCTGAATATTATTTCTCAGGGGAAGATAATGCTTTTTTGGTTTTGTTTCATTTGTGATACTGGGCATTGAACTCAAAACTTTATTATGTTAGGTGAGTACTTTACCACTGAGTCCCATGTACATCTTATAAAGATTGGTTTTATTTTAAAAAAATTAAATGTAGTAATATTTTGGTGGTCTTTAGAAGTAAAGAGCAATGTATCAATGAAAGGTTACAAGACAATTGGACCTAATCTGTGGAGTGAAGGAGAGCTCCCATGTACTGATAAGGAATGGAGGATAATTCCCAGTTAGAGTGAATTTCAGTGACAATAGTCTTGTTCAAGAACAAGATAATAAATTACAAACTCAAGAAATTTAAATATGGTAGGGGACTAGGGAATGAGTAGGGCATCATGAAGGATGAAGATCATGGCAATGAGGTTAGATTATTCAGGCCATATTAAGAATTTCTACCTTTCTTCTAAGAAGATGAAACATCAATGTTTTTCAGCAGATGACTGATAAAATTACAGGTAAATTTTCTCATGGTATCATGAGCAAGGTTTGCAAGAAGATAAGAATAATACTAAGCAAAATACTTAAAAATAAGCACAAGAGATATAATGGGAAATCTTGTTAGGGAAATAGTGACATAGTTAGAAATACATGGATATCAGACATCATTCTGTGTTGATTCACCAGACAATGGTATGAAAGGAGACATGATGAAAAGGGTTCTATCAAGAGCCCTGTTTATAATATTCTCAGTTGTATATCTGCCTAGTTGAGAGTGCCATTCTCCAAAGAGAGCACTGAGGAGAGATCTTGATATAGTGCGGGGAGGAGAGAAAGATAACAATGCCAGGGACTTAGAGGAGAAACACTTGTAGGTGCCACAGATTTATTGTGTTTCATTGCTACTCAAATCTCTTTTGGTGGATGGTTTCTATTCTCACTTCTCTTTAAGGCTTCTTCTGGAACTGTAATGCTGTAGTAGCTCATTTCTGCTGTAATAAAAAGTTCTCTGTTGGTGAGACTGAGGTCACGTGCCTATAATCCCAGGACTCAGGAAGCTATGGCAGGTAGATTCTGACTCCTTTCCAACTCCTGTCCTACAAGAGAACATCAACATGCATCATCAGGAGTGAGTTTTGTGTGATGTTAGAGCTGTTTCTGATAAAGATGGCTATTGTTTTTTCCCAACATTATACAATATTCTCCATCACATCACAGGTATTCTTTGACAAAGGGAATAACCTTTGAAAAAGTAATTTATCAGAAGTTAGGTACTATCTGATTTTATAAATCACTTATGATGTCAGACACTGATCTAGGTTCAGTGCTGTACTTGTGTCATTTCACCTGGTATTTAAGAGCCTTTGAGTATACCAGACTTTATAATTTGGTGTTGTTGAATGAATGCAGTTCAAGTTGAACAAATGGAATCAATATTCCCACAGTTCCCTTCACCACAGATTGTTTTTGTGAAATGATCAAGAGTTCCTGCTGAAAAGAAAATAAACTTGCTAAAGCAGACACGATTTTGCCATAAAAGTCTTGTCTTCCTCCATGATTCTGCTTTCATGATTTACAACGGGCTTGACAGCTCATCTCCATCTGCTGCTGATACTGAAAGCCCCATGTTATATGAGGCAAGATAGAAAGGTAAGGAAAATTGTAATGACATGTGAAGTGGGGCACATTCTTCTTTTACTGATGAGTAGAAAATTGAAGACTTCAGACATCAAAGGACTCCAAACTTCCACTATCACTGGTAAGGGGGAAATTTCCCATCAAAATAATTATTTGAATATTTATACTCTATATTTAGCATTCTTAAGTATATGACACTACCTGCCCCAAACTTTGCTTACTAAAAATAATCCTTTAAACTTTAACCTGGACACAAATTACATTCTTTAAACAATGTTAAAGAGAAGAGAGGGGTGGTCCTCTACCAACCTTAAGGGATGTGAGGGGAGCTACCACATCCCTGTACATCCTTTATGAATCACACATGTACCACTCTCCTTTGAGGGGCATCTTTTCTTTCCCTTGGTGACTCTAACTCTGAAGAAGCCCCATTTGTTTTATCAGGTGTGCTTTCCTCATTCCCCTTCATGAAACACTCCTTTTATTTAACCATTTAATAAAAATGTCAACTTTGCATCACCACTTTACTATGTAGAATTCATTCTAACACTGGAGTCACAGATCCTGGGATTTGACCTGTGTAAAGTCTCCACAGAAAGGACCTCCCCAGGTTGATGAGAGTAAGAGTAATGGGTTAAGTTAGAGTAAACAGGAATATACATTGCCTTCACTGACAATATATCATGTTTTGCACTGGTTACCCAAAACCTTGACCCAGCTAGATAGGCTTTCTTTGCTCTGCACCTTATTAAAACAAAGAAAGGAAAAATTCAACATCACAGTTGCAGAGATTGCTTAGTGGTTAAGGTGCTTGCTGGCAAAGCCAAGAGCCCCATATTCGATTCCCAAGTACCCATGTAAGCCAGATGCACAAGGTGGCACATGTATCTAGAGTTTGTTTGCATTTGGATAAAGGCCCTGGTGCACCCATTCTCTCTCTCTCTCTCTTTCTCTCCCTCATTCTCTCTGTCAAATAAGTAAATCAATAAAGTGTTTAAAAAGTCAACATCAACAATAACAACAACAAAAATCAGCTCTGGTTTTATCCAGCCAGTAGATCTACCTAGAATGATGTAATGTTGTCAAGAAATTTCCCAGGAATGTTTAGAAAGTAATAAGAAAGTCCTTTATTTCGTGCTAGATCATAAAAAAAACTATCCTGGAGTTGTATATACCTGCTCTCTTCAGTTCCTGACACTATAGTGGGGCATTTAGGGTGTTGCCTGTTTCTTCCTGGATTCTCTTGTAAGAAGTCACCCCCATTTGGCCTACTGTTCATCTATAGGAGGAGGTAGTCAGTGTCTCATGGACTAAGCAGTGGCATAGAGCTTAAGAATGTTGAGATATTTATGAAAGTATTGTGAAAGTGCTTCTTCCCTACAATCCCTAAGATAAGAAAACTTCAGCCAAGTTAGGAAAATACACATTGTAAAGTATACTAATCATTTTCAGAGTTGTGGAGAATCTCAAGAACAGTGTTTAAGCAAGGATGAGAAAATAAGTAAAATCACTCTAAATCACTTCTTTCCTTTTGCACAAAGTTGGAATAAACAACAAAATATCTCAAGTATTAGACATTTTATTCATTGAGGCTTGGAATTATTTCTCAACATTTTTTTCTTACACTTCGTGGGTTATCTGTCCTTTTCATTTTTCTTTTTCTTTTTGCCATCCAGCCCCTAATATCTAATTATTTCTGAGACTGGAAAGTATCAAAATTCAGCATTTATAGTAGTTGAACTCATTAATTTTTCAACATTGTCTTAGGCAAGAATGGATACTTTAATGATTTCAGTGTTGTTAAATGAAAAGTCTGTGTCCCATAAAAGACCGATGCCAGGCAATGCCAAGTAAGCAGAAGTACACTTTTCTATGCTCATGTGTTTGAAATCCTGTGCACTATCAAAATAGGCTCACTTTAGTCAACTTTGAGTGACTAAATTGCTGGAACCAGGAAGTTTAATCAGCATTCTTGTTCACCAAGAAAAATGACCTGGAGAGATGTGGTCATTACTGTTGGACGTTACTGAAGACACAAAACAATACTGAAGAGAAACCAAATGCTTCCCTAAACAAAGAAAGAAGTTCTGTTTTAGAGAACAATTTTAACTACAGATCTTCACTTGGGCTAATGGAGGACCTCTTTACTCAGCAGTGAATAAAAGAAGCAATCAAGTTCTTTGCACAGGGAAATATATAGTCATATCTGAAATAGTATATCAGGATCAAGAACAACTTGGTATTGAAATATCTTCCAGAAATAGTTCCAAACATTTAGGTTTTACTCCATAAAATATTCTGTATCTAATTTTCTTATTATCAGGGCTCTACACTATACAACTTTCCCAACACTACAAATTGTCCAATCTGATGACAGAATACAATTTTGTCATAAAATTGATTTTTATTATTTAAGTAACATATTATAGAAAGTAAGATAATTATTTGTAGTCACAGAATGCCACAGTAAAGCTATGTGACATACTTAGTGTTTAAAAGTGAGATTTCCCAAGCTCCTAAAATATTTTTTCCTAAAAATATTTTAAGGTCAACTTGATGCTATATTTAGCAACATAATTCTAAGAATGGTCTCTAAATATAAGAATTTCACATTAATTAGAGGAAGAAAAATATTGGGGAAATATTAGAAAGTAAAATATAACCTTTTTTACAATATCCAATTAAGATAGATTATTGCCTTCTACTTTATAGTGAGTTATTTTTATCTGGTCAATACATTCTGAAAAATAAAGCTTTTGTCTATCTAATGGGTGGATACCTCAAATACCTAATCATATATATATGTATATATATATATATATATATTATGTATGTATGTATATATATAGGAAATATGTTGTTTGTACTTGTGGATAATAGAGAATAAATTTCCACATGGTAAAAGGTTATGGGTCACTGTGATTCAGGTCAATGCAAGTTCGTGATGTTGGAAAAAGAGTGTTTTTATATGTTGTTAAAGCTGCCAAGAATCTTCCCATAGTCCTTTATTTAAAGGAAGAAGACTATATTTCTCTAGAAAAAAATATTGTAAAGTTTTATGTACTTTATATTGACTCTTTGTCTTTCTGACATGTTTAATAGTTCCTGTTAGAGCCACAAAATATTGAATGGGAAGTTGTGAGTTAGGTCACTGCTATATTTGAATAAACCTTTAAAACTTTATCTTAAAGAGCTAGCAGAAACTAGCAGCTCTTACAAAGAAATCCAGACTCACCTTGATTGTAACATACATCAGATTATTCTAAGATAATTATAACAACATAAAAGACTTATTTGAAATTAAAGTTTTCAAAATGAACTAATGAGTAGCTGTGCATTGAATTGTTGTATAAAGTTTAGTCCTCCTGGCCTTAAACATCCCTAACTCAATGCATATTTTATACCAGTAAAGCTTCTCTTTAGTAATGTGCAACAAAATGAATGCTTTATCTGTCCTTATTTCCTGTGAACACTTAAAAACTTAAATGCCTTTCTTACTGTGTCCATTTTGTGCTCCAGGACATTTAAGGAGGAATGAGACAACTTGGATTGAGCTACCTTTCAACAAGTCAATGGACGAGAATAGCATTTTCAAGCCATGACTCATTTTGGTTTCACCTTCTAATTTTTTCCATGCACTTATTAAAGTTTTATTTAGTGTTTTATTTATTTCATCAGCATGTGCAATGATAAAAATGTGGGCATTGCTTGAAGGATGGGCATTCCAGGTTGTCTTTTGGCTTCCACTTGTGTGCATATGCACACACATGTGGCCATTTCTTTGTGTTAATATTATTGCCTCAATATTTTATCTTCCAAAACACACTATGATAACAAAAAGGATTGTCTAGAATATATTGTATAATTTTATGTAAAACTATAAATAGAGGGTAAGGATGGTATCAACATGTGCTGTTTACATACTGAGTATGTCCATAACTAATATATGCAGAAAGAAAGGATTTTCACCTTCAATGTTCTTCAACCTTGCATTTGTCTTCATCTCTTAGGTAAGAAGTAAAGTATATTAGAGTTCTACCATTAAAAAACTATAAATATAAAAACACTAAAGTGTAGAAACAGTATATAATCCTAAATTATGACAATGAGAAAATTGCCACTAATATTGTTATCTCTGCATATTTGATAACAACATAGAGGTATTTTTTGTTTAATTACTTTTTCTTTCTGAAAACTAATGTTAAGTTCATCTTTCTGAAGCCACAAAAGTGGATTTAATGATCATTGCTACTTTCTAGCAAAAGTACCCAAATCTCGAAGTAATAAAATATTTTATTATTATTTTCTCTTAAGGGTTCAGTTCACTACTAGAATGGGTAGCCTGGGATAATGATCATAAAAGTCATGAGAAAAGTATTTTTTCTTATAATTCTAAATTATGACCAGATAAACAGTTCTCAAAAGATGGCACGCAAAAGGACAAGAAGCATGTTAAAAACCTGCTACACAGCACTAATTGTCAGGAATTTACAAATCAAAACAACAGCAAGTAATCACCTCACCTGAGTAAGAATTACTATTATCAAAAAGAATAATGAACAAATGCTGCCGGAATATAATGAAGACAAAAGCTTTGTATACAGTTGGTGGGAATGTAAATTTGCCAAGATACTGTGAAATATAGTAGATAATAGATGTCTAAAAAGTAAAAATTCACATGTCATATGGCCGAGCAATGTTACTGCATAGTATTTAACCAAAGGAAATTAAATCGGTATGCAAAAGATACATCCCATTCCCCTGTTCATGGCAGCACTATTCAAACCAGCTAATAAATGGAAACAACCTATGTATGTGTCAGTCAAGAATAGATAACAAAAAATGGTAAATATATGCATTACAGTATTATTCCTTCATTTAAAAATGAATAAAATCCTGTCATTTGTGCCAACATGGAGGACTTGAAAGATATTTTATTAAGTGAAATAAGTCAGGCATAGAAAGCAAATATTACATGATCTCATTCATATATGGAATCTAAAAGGTTCATCCCACAGAGCTAAGAGTAGGACTGTGGTTATCAGTGTTTAGGAAAGAATAAGGGATAGCAAAAAGTTCTAATTGGGTTCTGAATTACAATTAAGAATGGAGATTTCTCCTATGCTGTTGCATAGAAGGAGAACTACAGATTAAAATCATAAAAAATGCATTTAAAATGATAAAAATGTATTTTAAGCCAGAAATGGTGGTGCATGCCTTTAATCTCAGCACTCAGTAGGCAGAGATAGAAGGATCATCATGAGTTCAGGGCCACCCTGAGACTATATAGCAAATTCTAGGTCAGTCTGGGCTAGACTGAGACCCTACCTCAATAAACAACAACAACAAAAAAGAATGTATTTTACCCAATCACAGAAAAAAAATCGCCACATAGTCTCACTCATCTACAGCACCTAAACGGAATCTACACAAGATACCTTACATACCCAGCCAGCACCTCCTAGACTAGACACTAGGATGGAAGGGGAGGGAGGGGAGGGCATCAAAGGGGTGGGGAAACACAAATCTAGACCCAAATGGCAATGGTACCATAATTTTCTACTTACTATAAGACAGACCAAATGGCTGATCCTTCACCAGGCCCTTACAGAGAACACCTGAACCACAAGACACTGGAGAGGGTAAGATCAAGACTAACCTTAATCTTCCACATCTTCCCTCCCTCACTTCCCCTCTCCCTCTCTCTCTCTCTTTTACCTCTAACTCTTGTATATTAGTTATCTTTTTCCTCATTTTCTTAGTGGGCACTGACATGTAACTCCCAGAACCAGCATGGGGCTATCATCCACAATGAGCTTTTGATCAGAGAGACTTACAAGGTTTCCTAAAAGACAGACAGATTTCTGTTGGAGTACTTGATGACCCACCAAAGGCTAGTGAAAAGACCCTACTGCTGAAGACACCTTATGTGATTGACATGCAAATTAGAATGGCATGGCTGGAAGTTGGAAGAGAGTCAGTCCCCAGACAGTCAGTGTGTCTAGTGCCAGAAGGTGCTACATGGGCGACTGGGGGAAAATGACCAATATCTGTCGAAGCAACGCATGGTCTAACCTACTTAGCAGCAAATAACTTCTTGTGATGCCCACACAAGTGCAGTGGTGGCACACAGCCATGGTGGGGAACCAACTGCTCTCAATTCGGCTAACTGATCCCCTCACTGGTATGAGACCCACAGCTGTAGCTGGGAAACAAGTCAGAACCATATCCAAACATAAACCCACTCTCCAATATCAAGCTACCGTCAATTGTGGGCTACAAGAGGGCCTACACCTATTAAATTATCTATAAAAAAAAGGAAGTGTTATCTCATTTGTCCTGGTGCTAACTTACAATCTGTTGGAGAATCTGCTTCTCTTTTTCAGATAGATGTAGATCCTAAGGAGAGAGCCACCCCATCATACCTCAAAAGGGCCCCAGCTGAAACTAAGAAAAATTGGAGAAACAAGCAAGGGGGCTGTTTTCCTGATGAACCGGACACCAGCACAAGGGGGAAGGAGATCAGCACAGAGAAAAATCAACTCCTACCAAATCAGAGAGCCCGAGCCTCAGAGGCCCCCAACACCTCATCACTGAAGCAGACCCAAGGAAATTTTGGCTCAGGGAAATTTTGCAGAAGAGGGGGCGGAAAGAATGTCAGAGCCACATGTTGGGTCATGATATGCAGAGACATTTAGCTTACCCATAAGTGTGGGCTAACTCCACAATGCATATCCCGTGTACCTCAACAAGGAGGGGCCAAGGGGAGGGGGTAGGTCATGGATGAGCCTAATAATGGTACCAAACTGACTGTAAAAAAAAATAAAATAAAAAATAAAAATTAAAAATAAATAAAAAATAAAAAAATAAAAAAAAGAATTTTACTACGCAAAATGATATATAATTGAGGGGATAAGTTAAACATATTTCACATGATCTGACTACTACTACATAATGTATGTACATCAAAACATCACACCATAAATATGTAGAATTTTGATGTTTTATGCATTGTTAGAAAAATTAAATTTAAACTGAAAAGAAATAGAAATAAATGAAAAATTCTTCCTTTAGGGTTATAATTTATACATCTTTGCTAAATTGAAAGTGGGTGTATTTTTTTTTTTTTTTTTGTTTTTGTTTTTTTTGAGGTAGGGTCTCACTCTAGTCCAGGCTGACCTGGAATTCACTCTGTAGTCTCAGGGTGGCCTTGAACTCACAGCGATCCTCCTACCTCTGCCTCCCGTGTGCTGGGATTAAAGGCGTGCACCACCACGCCCGGCTTGAAAGTGGGTGTATTTTGATTCAGTAATTTTGTTTTAGAAATTCATCAAGTGACAGTACACAAAATATGTATGCATATATTCACATATAAACACTAACCTATATATATATATATATATATATAACATTACCACATTACAGCTTTTATAACCAGCAACTTAAAGATGGTTATGATAATTTGTTACTTATATAATGGAACACTCTGCAGCCAATACAAATAATAATATACGAGATGATATAAAAAAATCTAAATGATTCCCTTATTCACACATGGAACAAATATCTTAGTCACATCAAATTCTGATCAAAACACCCTTGCCTTTCTAGATTTTAAACTGCAGTGAAAGCTGAGCATAGTGGCACAGGCCTTTAATCTCAGCACTAGGGAAGGAGAGGTAGGAGGTTTGCTGTGAGTTCAAGGCCAGCCTGAGACTACATAGTGAATTACAGCTCAGCCTGGACTGGAGAAACACCCTACCATGAATAACCCAACAGATGTAGTAACATTGTGTGTGTGTGTATAAAACCAGATACACATGCATCTGCAGTTCATTTGTAGCAGCAGGAGGCCCTGGAATGCCCATCGCTTCCTTCACACTTTCTCTCAAGAAAGTGAGTACATAAAAAATGCACAAGCAAAAGAACTTTATTATATTCTCATGTGCTTTAAAGCAAAGGCAACATTCACATGTAGCCATATATTTTCATCTATTCCAGAGGCATTTCTGAAGGATGAGTAAAGATACATTTAAAAAGAAGCTGAGAAAAAGATGACAGAAAATAATTAATATTTTTGAGTTATTAGTAACACTTTGTACTACTACCTACAAAGTTACCCAGCAAATCTTTATAAAATGGAATTACTAGCACAGGAATCGTATTGTTCACTGCTAAAAGAATAGAAAATGCTTTTCAGGATTGTTATAACGGCATTCAAATTCTGTATTGTTTTTTCCCTGCCCACCTTTCCTTTCTCATTGTGTCAATTACAGCTTTCATTGTCTGTCATACACATTGCCTATCCTAAAAATGAGGTGTTTTGTCAATTTTGGACCCACATATTTAGCAGTCTCTCTAGTAAAGATACCTTAAACTCAATTGAATTGACTCAAAATACGTAGCAGCTAATGCCCTTAAGTTAGAAATAGTATGATTTTTTTTTCGAGAATGAGATGGAAACCATAAATTCAGAGAATAAAGGCCCACATCTATTAATATTCTGATGTGTCATAAAATACCACTGAAATATGCATTTTTAAGTGAATGTATAAGATAAATTTCCCAGTGCCAAGCAATTTTTTCTGTATCTTTGTGCACATTTACCTGAAAGTTCTTTAGATATGTGCACATTTATCATGCAATCAGAATGACATTTAATACAGCAAAGAAAAAAGCTAACAAACTATCACATTGAAGATCCAAATCAAATGGTAGTGATTCATTGACTACCTTCATCTAATGAGGATATAGCTCTTCATAAAGCAACTGATTTTATGCTACAAATTATTTTTGTGAAATAGATGTGGGTTTTTCTTGCTTTACTTACTCCTGAAGTTATTTTTAGAGAATTTTAGGCATGGTATTCCAGGTTTTCTCAGCACTTACCGAGTAAATTTAAACTTATATCAAAATGTAAAGAAATAAATATAATAAAAAGTAAGAAGTAATTAAATTTTAAAGTGCTACCAAAATCATGCATACACACACATATAATAAACTAGAATATTTGTAAGTTAATTGTAAATATTTGGCTATGTGCAAAAATTTATTAATTATATATGGTTAAATAATCCAAATTTAGTTATAGAAATTATTATTGTCAAAAATTTAATTTTTATAACTAATCTTCATTGAAACATCTATTTCAATTTATTTATCCTATGATCATAACAAAATTACAAATAAAAATGTTATTATTGGGCTGGAGAGTTGGGTAAGTGGTTAAAAACATTTGCTCACAAAGCCTAATAGCCTGCATTCAACTCCCCAATACCCACATAAAGTCAAATGCATTAAGTGATACATGCATATGGAGTTAATTTGCAGAGGCAGGAGGCCCTAGCTCTGGTGCTTCTTTCTCTCTTAGTCTCTCTGTCAAATAATTAAATTTAAAATATTTTTAATGGCATTATTATTTAAGTGGACAAGGAAATATCCAAGTGTTGTAGTAAGCTCTTCAGTGTGGGACCAACTTCTAAACACAGTTTAAATTTCAGGCTTACAAAATCCAGGAGAAGTTCCATCAATGGAAATAGATGCTGGATCCCTTTCACAAATCCAAGTAGAGAGAAAAACTACAGCAAGCAAAACACCAGCACCCACAAACACCAGCAGAGCTCACACTGCTCTCTACACCTTTGGGCTGGAATTCAATCTTCCCCAGTAACATGTTCCCTCCAGCAGGTTGCTGGAGATTTAAACAGGAAGTTTAACCTGAATTTAAAAAAAATATGTGAGCTGGACGTGGTGGCGCATGCCTTTAATCCCAGCACTTGGGAGACAGAGGTAGGAGGATCACTGTGAGTTCAAGGCCACCCTGAGACTACATACTGAATTCTAGGTAAGCCTGGACTAGAATAAAACCCTACCTCAAAACAAACAAACACAAAAAAATGTGATGCTATGTGAGGGCATACATTCAAGCTACCACACCAAATAACTTGGATATATCAATCTTTGGAAACAGCTCATTATTTACATACCATTTTTTATTCTGTAATTTAGTACTTTTCCAGAGTCTTTCATCCATAATTTGCCAAATTTCTCATGTCAAAAAGTAGCAGAGATTGAATTCACACTGATTGGTAAGCTATATATAGTTTTATGTAGCCTAATATTGCCTCAAAAGTGCATGCATATAATGATGACCTTGAACTATCACCTCCACTTCCCAAGTGGTGGGATTACAGGTGTTCACCACTATGCCTAGCATGAAATCAGTATATATGATTAAATTGAAGATGTTTTGTAAACAGCTATAAATGTTAAGTGTACAGATTTCAAATTTAATTCAGGTGTGGTGGCAGAGGAACACTTTAAGGACTGACTGTTGTTTTACAAATACCTGCCAAATAGCATAGTTCTCCTTTTTCTTTCTTTCTTTGTTTTGTTTTGTTTTTCGAGGTAGGTCTTACTGTAGCTCAGGCTGACCTGGAATTCACTATGTAATTTCAGGTTGGCCTCGAACTCACAGCGATCCTCCTACCTCTGCCTTCTGAGTGCTGGGATTAAAGGCGTGCAGTACCATGCCCAGCTTCCTTTTTCTTTTATCTGTATGAACATACCTGGGTTTGGTACAAAATTGGCTTGCCACTATAACTGTCTCAATAACATTTCTGGTTTCTGGAACATATATGCTTAAATTTGAAAACTGACTTAAGATCTGAGGAGATGTCTCTACAATCAAGGGCACTTGTTTGAACATTAACTTAGTAAGAATTTCAAGCATGGAGAGATGGCTTAGAGGTTAAGACCCTTGCCTGCAAAGCCTAAGGACCAAGGTTTGATTCCCCAGTATCCACGTAAGCCAGCTACACAGGGTGGCACATGTGTCTGGAGTTCATTTTCAGTGATTGGAGGCCCTGGTGAGCCAATTCTCTCTCTCTCTCTCATTTTCTCAAAGTAAATAAATAAAAAAAATAAGAATTACAAGGGGAAAAAGTCCTGAAATGGACTTTTCACAGTATTTTGAGAAGTACACAATTCACTTACCTACAAATGTGACTTGATTGGCAGTTGAATCCTTGCTATACCAAAAGATTTATATTGTCTAGAGGAGAACTGTACAGCAAAAGACCATGGATGAGTGTAAAAGGTCCATATCACCAAGCAAAATGCTTCTGTGTGCAATTATTTTTCTGGCAGAATTAATTATCCTCAAATGATTCTATCTTTCTAAACAGTGAAGAATGAAAAGATTAGAGAAAATAGTTTATTTTCTTTGGTGAGCTATTTTATATCCCTAAACCAGTACTCTATTTGAATCACTGTATCACCAAAAGGATATTTAACCAAAGTCTGGAGACAACTGATTTTCATGAAAATTGGGTAGGAGTTCTATGGGCATGTAGCAGGCCGGGTGTGTGTGTGTGGGGGGGTGATTAACATCTTACAATGCACTGAAAGTTCCCCTTACAACATGGATATGAGCTCTCATGGAAAAATTATTAAGGCTTACTCCATACAAAGTCCTTGGGTAATATAAAAGTTGGATTTTAATATTTTGTTATGCAATCTATACACCAATATATGAAACAATTACTTTAATCAGGTAATCAAAAGATAGACTTTAATAGAATATTCTTCCTCACAAAGAAAGTACATAGTTTGAAAAGATTTGAAAGTACATAAAATGTACAAACATAAAACTCCCATATTCATTTTATCAGTAAAACTCATGTACAAGTAACTATAGGAATTTAACTTTGTATGTCAGAAGGCTTGTAAAGTGTAGCCACCATAACACATCTAGAAGTAGCTGAAATAACTAAAAAAAAATCAATGAAAGAAAAAAATAGAAACCCATCTTTCCACAAAATGTTGATTTATTCTTTGCTATCTTCATATTAAAATAATTAAGATAGTCACAAATTTCATAGCTTATATTGCTTTCCAGGTTACCCTAGTTAGATAAATTAATTTTAAAGTAAATGTTTCCTTTTAATTTTTACATTCTTCTATAGAGTTCTACACAGAAATTTGTTCTTTACTTTTATCATACTTAATCAACTCATATACTTTTATCTTGAAGTATATCTACTAATATGTCCTTAGATTTTCTGAAAAGTAAAGTTTTAACATTTCTATCAGACTGATCCTTGAGTAAGGTGAATACACATCTAATTAAATATGTTGTTTTCCACTTGCACTTTAATATTAATTCATGTGTGAAAGATGATCATAATGATCATTGTTTCTTTAAACATATAGTATAATAATTTCTACTAAGTTAACACCAAAAGTGCATTTGCTTCAAAAGAAAAAAAAATCTGTTACAATGTACCAAATCAAGCATTTAGAATCATATTTTTCTATTTGTACATCAGGAAAACTAAACTTAAACTTATTATTATTATAGATTTTATATATGTGAATATATCAATGAAATTGTTAGTAGTCACATATACTATTCTTTCTCATACCTGTAAGTTTTTAGGCAACCCAGGCCAATCTTGTCTCTCATGACCATACTTAAAATGTAAACCTGGATCCTATCAGAACACTTCAACTACAAGATAGGGCATTTTTATTTAGGAAGGGCCACCTCAGACAATTTAATACTGCCTACGTAATGGGTATAAATTGATCTTTTTTTCTTCTTGTCTTACCTACTACAGCAGTTGACATAGCATACAGAGCAGACTAAAGAATCTGGAGATTTGAGTTTTCAGAACAGGTACTTTATATGGGCTCATACACTTCTCAAATTTTATTATCTTCATGATCCTTCACAGTAATGGATTTCAATTTCTTCCTCCATGTTTAGCTAAGAACAGTCAAAGGAATCACCTAAGAGCCATTTTATGACAATTCCTATTTTTTTTTTTGCAAGTTGGATATATAGTTATTTATAGGCTTATTATGGAATAATTTTGTCAATAGAAAGGTATATAAAGAGGTTTTAAACCAAGCAAGAAAAAAACTCAGAATCACTGTTACAATATGCTTCAGAGTAACATTTTAAATTTATTGAGATTTTTTAAATATTGGGTTATGAAATCAAGTAGATCTAAAGTGCAACGAGATTTCTGCCATTCAGATCACTTCTTTTCTTCCATTTTAGTTCTATTTAACAAGTTTCATACATGTATATAATGTGTTTTGAACATAATCACTTTTTACGACATTCTCTTGTCCCTCCTCCACCCCTTCCCACTGCAGCCTTTATTCTTCCAACCTAGGATCTTGCCTGACATATTATCATAGTGAAAAACATTTTTAAATATTAATCAATTTTTATGCCATGACTAATACGAACATTTTAATACTTATGTATAAGACATTATAAAGGAATTTTCCAGCCCTTTTATAGCAATGCACAAACATTATCCAAATTTCAAATAATTCATTGAACATTTTAAATTTTAGTTTGTGTACAATGTAAGATTTTGGAATTAAATTTAAGTAGGTTAACTTAACATTAATATGAAAAAATACATTGGAGAGCATTGAATGGTATAACTAAAAAACAATAGGTAAGACTGAATTAATTCAACTGTGGGTCCTTGAACAAGGTGCTAAGACTTCATCATATATTTAACTAAATTTTATTTTATTTTTTAAATGTTATACTCTTATATCCTTCCTCCCCCACCCCTATTCCATTGACACTCATTTTGGGTTCCTGAAGACCTCAGTTTGTGTGTGTGGAGGAGGGGGCAAGGTCAAAGGTGCCTTAGGCTAATCCCACCAACCCTGAGGCTCTAACAATCTTTCACCCTCATTTTCCAAAAAACACCCTGAGCCTTTATGGGTGTGTTAAAAATTTGAATTAATGTTGAATTCTCTGTAGCCTTTGGATTTTTCTTTTGATGAGATTTGAGTGACCACAGTAGTGACATGTTCTTACTAAAATGACAGTTTAGACTAGATACTTGAACAAGCTGCTTTATTTTCAATTCCACAGTTCTGTCATACACAGTTATCATTTTATTTTAAAATTCCAATATTTTTGTGCCCATAACATTCATAGCCCAGCACTTCAACTGCTGAAGCAGAGTGTTTACATGAACTTGAGTCCAGCCTGAGCTACATAGTGGGTGTCAAGCTGCCTAGGCTACAGATTGAAACCCTATCTAAACACCTCCACAAATAAGTGAATCTAAATAAATAATAAACAAACAAATAAGTGAAGCTAAATAAATATATTAGTTTAATAAATCAATGTACATATATCCCTTTTTCAAGAAAAAAAATTCAAAGCATATAAGCATGGACAAATTATGAGCAAATGTCATGAAAATTTCCTTACTTTTCCTCTTAAATGTTGGTTTTGCAAAGCAAAGGTCTCCTCCAGATGATTAAGCCACTTTCTGTTAAGTCTAACAGCAAATCATTCTGAGTTACAATCAGTGTGGGTGTGACTCTTGTATTTCTCTATAAATAGACCCCATAGAACAGCCTAGACAAAGAATACAATGATAGGGAAGACATTTCGAGTCAGTTGGAAAGCCTTCAGTCCTTCAAAAGCAGAAACTTTTCTTTTAGGATAGAATTGATAACAACCTTGAAAGGAGATTTCCACAACTAAATCTGGCATTATCATTTTATCAGGTCAAATAACATTGAAGAGGGCATTACTTGGTGAGCTATAAAGAGTTTGGAAATATTTTCTTTTAAAAAATGTACACAATGTCTTTTCACCTGACCTAACCCCTGAGACTTAAGTAAAAAGATGAATGGCACTTCTTCTAAGAGAGAAGTTGCCATTAAAATAGACAGCAGTCACGGTTTTGTCTAAGTTTAATAGACAGTAAAAAGCCTAGATTTAACTTTGTAGAGGTGAAAAACTATACAATAATTAAGTTGAACAAATTTGCTCCTCACAATTTTACTATTTGTGTATTGATAGCATTTTCCACTATGACAGTCTCCCTGCAAACCAAAGGCTTCAGTTTATATATTGTCTGTATAAAAAGTGACATGATTCTATACATAAGAGGCTGGAAAACATCCATCCCAAAACCCTTAAAGGTGATTACCTCCTTCAGCAAATTAGCAGGATACAAAATAAATTCGCAAAATCAGTAGATTTTCTCTATGCAAATGACAAAGATACAGAGAAAGAAATAAGTGACATTGTCCCATTTTCAATAGCAACAAAAACATAAAATACCTTGGAATAACATTAACCAAGGAAGTGAAAGAACTATACAATGAAAACATAAAAACAATCAAAAAAGAAATTAAGAAGGACTTGAGAAAATGGAAACACCTCCCACGCTCATGGATAGGTAGAATTAACATTGTGAAAATGGCAATCCTACCAAAGTCAATACACAGATTTCATGCAATACCAATAAAAATCCCAACATTGTTTTTCACAGAGATAGAAAAAGTGATCTGAAAATTCATATGGAAAGGCAAAAGGCCTCAGATATCCAAGCATATCCTCAGCAAAAGAAATACCTCTGGAGGCATCAACATACCTGATCTAAAGCTATATTATAAAGCCATGGTAATAAAAAGAGCATGGTACTGGCATAAACGCAGGACTGTAGACCAATGGAATAGAATTGAGGACCCAGACTTTGGGTAAAGTAACTAGAGCCACTTGATATTTGACAAAGACCCAACAATATAAGCTGGAAAAAAGACAGCATCTTCAACAAAAGGTGCTGGACAAACTGGATAACCATATGCAGGAAATTGAAACTTGATCCACGCATCTTGCCATGCACAACAATAAAGTCCACATGGATCAAAGACCTCAACATAACACCAGAAACTCAGTTACTACGGGAAGAAAATATAGGAGGAAATTTCCATGAGATGGGAATGGGAAAAGACTTCCTGAACAAAACCCCAGTTGCACAGGATCTTAAACAATCACTCAACCAATGGGATCACATGAAGCTGAAAAGCTTCTTCACAGACAAACACACAATAAGCAGAGCCAATAGATTACCACAAAATAGGGAAAAATATTTGCTGAATATCTGACTAACAGAGGCCTAATCTCTAAAATCTACAAAGAACTCAGAAACCTAAACAATAAAAAGTCAAACAAAGCGGGGCATGGTGGCACATGCCTTTAATCCCAGCACTGGAGAGGCAGAGGAAGGAGGATCACCATGAATTTGAAGCCACCCTGAGACGATATAGTGAATTCCAGGTTAGCCTGGACAAGAGTGAGACCTTACCTCGAAAAAAACCAAAAACCAAAAAACAATAAAACAAGAAAACAAACAAACAAAGCCGGGCGTGGTGGCGCATGCCTTTAATCCCAGCACTCGGGAGGCAGAGGTAGGAGGATTGCCATGAGTTCAAGGCCACCCTGAGACTCCATGGTGAATTCCAGGTCAGCCTGGGCTAGAGTGAGACCCTACCTTGAAAAACCAAAAAAAAAAAAAAAAGAAAAAGAAAAAAAGAAAACAAACAAACAACAACAACAACAAAAAAGTCAAACAACCCACTCACAAAATAGGGCAAAGAACTGGACAGGCAATTCTCAGAAGAAGAAATACAAATGGAAAACACACACTTAAGAAAATGTTCATCATCCCTAATCATCAGGGAAATGCAAATTAAAACAACTATGAGATTCCACCTTATCTCAGTAAAGATAGCAAACATTAAAAAATCAAATGAAAATAAATGCTGGCAAGGATGTGGAGAAGTAGGAACACTCATCCACTGTTGGTGGGAATGTAAGATGGTACAAACACTTTGGAAATCAATCTGGAGACTCCTGAAAAAGCTGACTATAGAGATACCAACAGACCCAGTTATTACATTACTGGGCATCTACCCTAAAACCTTCAAACCACAGGCTAGAGAGATTTGCTCAACCATGTTTGTAGTGGCTCAATTCGTAATAGCTAAGAGCTGGAATCAACCCAGATGTCCATCATGGAATGAATAGTTAAACAATATGTGGTATAGCTACATGATGAAATTCTACACAGCAATAAGGAAATACAACACAAAGAAATCTGAAGAAAAATGGTTGAACCCAGAACAGATCATTCTCAGTGAACTCACCCAATCATAGAAAGATAATCACCACATAGTCTCACTCATTTACATCTCCTAACCTGAATCTACGCAAGTTGCTGACATACCTAGCAAGCATCTTGAGGACCAGACAATACGGTGGGTGGGGAGGGAGGGGGGGTAAGGGAGGGGGAGGGGGGACACAAAACTTGACCAAAATGGCAATGGTACCATAAAATTCTACATCCTAAATGACAGACCAAATGGTTGAACCTACACTAGGCCCTTAGACGGAACACCTGAATCACAAGGCCCTGGAGAGGGTATGATGAAGACTGACCTTAATCTCTTTCTATTTCTGTTTCTCTCTCTCTCTCTCTCTCCCTCTTCTCTCTCTTCTCTCTGTCTCTTTTATATTACTTGTCTTTTTCTTCTTTTGCTCCTTGGGCACTGACCTGTAACTCCCAGTACTAGCAGGTGGCTATCATCCACTATGAGCTCTTGATCAAAGAGACCTACAAGGTTTCACAAAAGAAGACAGATTTCTGTCAGAGTACTTGATGACCAACCAAAGGTTAGTGGTAAGACCTTACTTCTGAAGACACCATATGCTGTTGGCATGTAACAAGGAGTGACATGGCTGGAAGCTGGAAAAGTCAATCACAAGACAGTGTATCTAGTGCCAGAAGGTGCTACATGAGCAACTCGGAGAACATGACCAATATCTGTCCAGGAAACTCATGGTCTAAGCTACCCAGCATCAAACAACCTGATGTGATGCTCACATAAGTGCAATACTGGTGCACAGCCATGGTGGGAAACCAACTGCTCTTGATTTGGCTAACTGATCTGCTCAGTGAAATGGAACCCATAGCTGGAGCTGGGAAACAAGTCAGTATCATATCCAAACATGAGCCTGCTCTCCATTATCAAGCTCCCACCAATCCTGGGCTATAACAGGGCATACACATATTACATTCTCTCTCTAAAAAAAAAATAAAATATTTCAAAACAGGACTATCCCAAATTCTGTTTCTCTAGAACCACTCCTGGTACCAAATTCTGTATTAGTCAGGGTTCTCTAGAGGAACAGAACTGCTAGAATGAATTATTTTAAAAGGGGATTTATTGGATCAGCTTACAGTAGTCCAATAGCAGTTGCAGGCCCAAGAATCACGGAACCTGGTAGGTGCTCAGTCCTCGTGGCCAGATGCCTCAGCAGTCCCGACCCGGCACTGCAGATAGTGCAGGAAAGCCTGGAGGCTTCCTGAGGAGCCGCTGGGTTTCAATCCACGGGGGTCTTCAGTTGATGCTGGTCTTTTGTCCGCACTGGTCTTCAATCCACACTGGAAGGTAGCAAGCAGCTCCGGCAGCCAAAATGGAAGGAAGGCAGGAAGGAAGGAAGGGACTCTTTTTTCCCAGAGCTCCCTTGTATCAAGTCCCCCTCTGGGCGGGACTGCCCATTCTGGGGGAAGGGCTCAACCTTGGGGAAAGACTTCCTCCTTTAGTTAATCCTTCCTAGAAGCAACCTAAGGATTACTAAACAGATCAAGTTGACAACACCTTAACTATCACACCATTTATCTGGTACTAACTTTACTCTCTGTCAGAGAATTTGCTTCTCTTTTTCAGATAGTCGCAGATTCTAAGAAGAGAACCACCCCATCATACATCCTAAGGGCCCCAGCTGAAACTAAGAATAATTGGGGAAAGAAGCAAGAGTGCTGTTTCCTTGGTGAATCTGGTATCAGCACAAGGGTGAAGGAGATAGACACAGAGAACAATCAACTGCTACCAAACCAGATATCCAGAGACACAGAGAGGCTCCCAAGACCTCATCACTGAAGCTGACCTAAAATGAACCCAGCATGGCTCAGTGAAATTTGCAGAAGAGTGGGAAGAAAGAATGTCAGAGCCACACATTGGATCATAATACACATAGACATTGCTTCGTACTCATAACTGATGGCTATCCCCACAATGCACAGCCCATATTCCACAACAAAGAGGGTCCCTGTGGAGGGGAGCGATCAGAGAGGAGGCTAAAAATGGTACCAACTTGACTGTATTCACTGAGTACAAAACGAATAAAAAGAAGTGTATGTTTCCTGACAGCACTGGAGACTGAAAAATTAAAATAATTTTGTTAATGTATGATAAAATTACATGTCTTGATAGTGTGTAAGTTTATATTATATACTGAAGAATTTCAGAATAATACTATCTTTCAAAATGTAATCACTAAAGCCACAAAAGCAGAAAAAAAGTACAGCTAGCTTATCAATTGTTCTTCTGCTTTTATTTAATTTTTATCAAAATAGTCACATATCAATATATATACATAATTTCCATACAAAGAAATCACCTTGAAGAACAAAATGAAAGATGATCCAAATGTTGACTGCAAAAGAGTCTACACTCAAGCATCCTGTTAGGCAGTAGGGGAACAATACTGGATTTACATGCCTATTCATTTATTTATTTATCCTTTAGTACTGAGGGTTGTACTCAGGACTTCACAAATGCCAGGCATGTGAACTTTCAACTTAGCTACTTCCTCAGCCCAGGCATATTATTTTAATATAAATAATGAAATAAAATTAAACAAAGGAAGGAAAAATGAATTGAAAACTAATTAAACAAATATGATCTTGGGGCTGCAGAGATGACTTAGTGGTTAAGGCACATGCCTGTGAAGCCTAAGGACCCAGGTTCGAGTCTCCAGGTCCCATGTAAGCCAGACACACATAGTGGTGCATGTGTCTGGAGTTCATTTGCAGTGGCTAGAGGCCCTGGTGAGTCCATTCTCTCCTCCCCCCAGTCTCTCCCTCCCTACATAAATAAATAAATGAAATATGATGTCAACATAAAATATTGAAAACTCATACAAATGCCATAGCATGTTAAAAATTGTGGCAGTAAGAAGAGCTAAGGAGAGTAAATTCTGTTATAGTTGAAATTTGATGAATTTTAAAACTATTTTCCTACTAACTTTTCTTAGCTTTGTAGATTCCTTCTATTTCATCAGGATGAACTTTTCTTCTTGTATACAGTCCAGAAAATAGAAAATTTATTTGCAAAGCTTTTACATTTAAGAAAATGTTTATTCCATACTTATCTTGATTTTTCTCTTTCCTGGATACATGTTCTTGAATATTGGGAATGGAATATGAAGAATAATTTATTGATATAAATCCTTAGTCTATCAGGAACTGATGATATAGTAATTTATTTAATCTCCAGTTCATATGGATTTGTTCCCCAAATTTACAGCCTAAAGATAGCAGCTATTCACTTCTTGAATTTTGGGCCAGGGTACCAATTTCTCTTGTGTTTCCTGTAAGAGAACTTAACTACTAAAGGGTTTTCTGAGACTGAAATTTGCACATAAATGGAGGGGACACTGGAGAAGCCTTTCTTTCTTCAACAATGGGCTTCTTATCAATAAGATGTCCAAGTGTAAAGGTTCATGGCTGGGGAGATGACTAATGGTGTAAAGGAACTATAAAACCAGATAGTGGGGTTTTGATTCCCCAGTATCTATGTAAAGTCAGGCACACAATGTGGCGCATGTGTCTGGTATTTGTTTGCAATGGTAAAACTCACTTTCTCTCTCTTTCTCTCCTCTCTCAAACATATAAACATTTGAAGTTTGAAGGCACTTTACTTCTCTCATTTCACTACCTTTAAAACAAGTTATTAAAAGATACACTGGTTCAGAAACCTGGAAACCTTGAGCCTCAAACTAGTCATGATTTATCTCCTTCACTTTTTTCTTTAGTAATTATGTTTTCAGTGTTTAAGCCACTGTCATTTGTATATTCAATTACTTGCTATTGAGTAAAACTTAACTGAAGACTGTCAAATTTAACATTTCAAAGGGCCTTGCTTCTATTTTATGTTCAGGGCGTCTCAGCCTCTGTACCAGTGTGTGGAAAATGTGAACGCTATATGAAATTCAATCTCTTAATAAGTGGTGCTGAGAATGTTGGAATTAACACCAAGAACCTAAAGAATACTCTAGTAAGGACACACACCATGCAATACCTTCTACATTCATAATTTTGTCCATTTTAAGCATTCTTTGAGTAAATAAAATTTTGTTCAGCACAATATCAGGGAAAAGGTTTCTCAAGACAGATATATATATTGAAGAATTACCATATCTTGGGCTCTTAAGATGAGGAAGAAAAAAGTAAACAAACCAGAAAAAAGTTCATATGGAGATTATATTCCAACAAAAAGTAAGAAAAACATAATTATGAGTAAAGAAATGTATGCTATTACACTCTTTTTAAGCAATCTAACTTTTTAAGCCTTTTTACTTTAATTTTCAAAGAGATAATTATCTGGAAAATTTTGGATATAATATTGACATGTGATTATATAATAGTGACATGTGACATGCTCACAGGGCAGAAGATCACCAAAATAACAAATTATGGGATGTGAGAATAATCAATCATTTATGGGTTTGATGTAATTGTCTAGAACAGAGAATCAAATTGATATCAAATTACTGGGATTCTGAAATGAAAAGCTGATCCAACAAATAGAACATTTTTTCAAACTTTCATTGTAAGACCATGGAAAAATATAACAAAAGGTTAAATCATTAAAGGCCCAAATATCTTATTGCTTTTGAAGTAATAAAAATTTATGCAGGGGCTTCTGAATATTTAAATAAAAATCTACCTCCCACATAGAATTCCTAAGGAGAAATCACAGATCACATATTAAATATATTTTCCAGGCTTGAGAGATGGTTTACCAATTAAGGTGCTTGCCTGCAAAGCCTGAGGACCCGTGTTCTACTCTCCACATCCCACATTAGCCAGACTCACAAAAGTGAGGCAAGTGCAAGTTTGCACAAGCCCACTAGGTGACACAAGTGTCTGGAGCTCAATTGCAGTGGCTGAGGCTCTGGCACACCAATTCTCTCTCTCTCTCTAAAAATGAAAATAATAATAAAATACTTTAAATATATTTGCAAGTTATCATTGATAATGATCTTCACCAATTACAAAACCTTCCCAACATGAGTTAATGATCTCAATAAATTAAAGTACATAATTTTTATCCTTAATTTCTCATTCTTCAAATCTTATTCAAGAAGTTTATAATTTGTTTCCAAACTGATACCATTAGCATCTTCATTATCATGTAATATTTTCTACTGGAATTAGAATACATCATATATATATATAATTTTTATTTTTGTTTTTCCAAGGTAGGGTTTCACTCTAGCTCAGGCTGACCTGGAATTAACTCTGTATTCTCAGGGTGGCCTCAAACTCATGACAATCCTCCTACCTCTGCCTCCTGAGTGCTGGGATTAAAGGGGTGTGCCACCACGCCTGGCTAGAATCTCTCATTTACTATTTATTTATTTTTTGTTTTTTTGAGGTAGGGTCTCGCTCTAGCCCAGACTGACCTGGAATTCACTGTGTAGTCTCAGGGTGGCCTCAAACTCATGGTGATCCTCCTACCTCTGCCTCCTGTGTGCTGGGATTAAAGCTGTGCGCCACAACGTCTGGCTTTGCTTTCATAATTTTTTGAAGACTTTAAAGAGACAATGAATTAAAGTACAAGCATAAGGAAGATACTCATGGCATTGCATCCATAGTTACAAACATTAGGAATAAAAGTAATCTGGAACATTTACTAATGGATTTCACAAGTCAGAAGAACAGACTGATGAGACTTTAAGAACACTTCACAATGACTGCATCTAAAAGGTATCTGAAAGGGTTCTAGATATAGCTCACTGGGAATGAACACTTGTACTATAAGCATGAGGGCCTGAGAAAGCCCAAATTCAATCTCCCAATAGCCACATAAAAAGCCCAGAAGGGACAATCAGCCTGTAACCCTAATCTTGTGAAGGCAGAGACAGCAGAATCACCGGAGCTCTCTGTTCAGCCAGTTGGAATGAAACAAATGACAGCTCCTGGTTTAGTAAGAGGCTATCTCAAGGAAACAATGTGGAAGAGAAATTGAGGTCATTCATCTTCCTCTTTTGGCATGTGCATTTGCACACAACTGTGCAAACATTATGCATGCACATACACACATACCACATACACACACAGCAAATAAATAAATAACATATGATCTGTAGAACACTTTACCAAACAACAGAACACACATTATACTCAATGGTGCATTAAATACTCTCCATGATAAATCATATAAAACATATGTCAGTCTATAAATAAACCCTCAATACAAATGAAAGTAATTAAATAAATAAAATATATGCAATCTGGTTATATTAAAATTGAATAAACTATGATAAATCACAAGTCTGTGGATATTTAAATGCAAATACCTAAGTAATCAGTGAGTTAAAAGATAAATCACAAGGGAGGTTTTTTGAGTCAAAAGAGAACACAATGTTCCAAATTCACAGCTAAAGCATAGCTCTAATAATTTTTTACAGGAAATACAGCTGTATTGTGGCTTTATTTTTAAGAAACTCTATAAAAGGGAAAACTATACATAGTGTATAAGAATGACAATAATAAAGATAAGAATGAACATAAATAAAACAGAAACAAGAGAAACAGACAGGTACACAAAGGAAACTTAGATTGCTCCTTTGAATGATTGACCAAAAAAAAAATATTTAGCTAAAGTTATAAAGGCAAAACATTGCTAATTTACAATACTAATTTCTTAAGGTATGTATCACTACTGAACTTAAAAATACACAAAAAATGGAGAAAAACTGTCAACTGGATGTCATAAAATAGATGATTAATGAAATCGACGGATTTGTAGCAATTTGAAACTGAATGAGGAAGAAATGGAAAATAAATTTCAAAACACAGAGAGATTGAATTAGATATTGATGTCCTGTCAATAAACCAAACAAAGGAAATGAACGAAAAATGCCCAGGCCAGTGGTGCAGAAGCCTCCTCCACTGACCCTATGGCCCCTGGAGGCCTTGCAGGAGTTGAGGGTCCCATGTCGAAGAAGCATGCAGGCGAGCATGATAAGAAGCTGGTGGGCAAGAAAAAGATGGATAAGAAGAGGGTTCTGAGGCCGCTGCAGTGGGCTCTTCTTCCTCCCTCCTTTCCTTTCCTTTCCTTTCCTTTCCTTTCCTTTCCTTTCCTTTCCTTTCCTTTCCTTTCCTTTCCTTTCCTTTCCTTTCCTTTCCTTCTCTCACTCTTTCTTTAAGTTATTTAAATTATGGCTGGGGTGGGGGAGGTCTTTGGGAGGAACTGGGACCTGGATTTAATTTTCTAAATAAAGTTGGAGAAAACACAACAACAACAACTCCCAGACCAATTGTTTCATCACTGAGTCTGTCAAACGTATTTTTAAACATTTAGTATTAATTTGATCTCAAATTCTTTTAAACAAAACAGAGCATTTTCAGATACCTTTTCCATTGAGTATGATACTGATATTAATACTAGAAATACATCACAAGAAAGGAAAACTGGGAACCACAGAAAAATTCCAAGATACAGTGTCAACAAATAGGATTTACCATAACAATGTAAGTTTGTTTTACCATCTAAGAAGAATTTTATTTAATATACTATATTGAGAGGTAAAAACCAATGAAGTTGTATGAATCTCTTTAATATGTATTGAATAAGAATTTCACAACAGTCAACACAACACCAATTATGATAATGCATCTTAAAGTAGTAATGGAAGAAACCTTTCTCAACTTAATGAAGGGCATGTAGGAAACATCTCATACTTAGTGAAGAAAGACTAAAAATTTCTCCATTAAGATAATAAGACCAAGATATCCACCCTTGCTACTGTATTTTGAGTTCTAGCCAAGAAAATTATATAACAAAAATAAATAAGACATCCACAATAAGATGTCACAATAAGAGGCTGGAGAAATGTCTCTGTGATAAAAGGCATTAGATTACTAATCTGTCAGCTGAGGTTCAATCCTCAGCATCACAGAAAGCTGGATGCAAAGGGGCATAGGAACCTGTGCCCCAGTGCACATATGACAATGGGACACAGAGCCAGGGGTATCTCAAACTCAACGACATGTGTGTTCGTGAACATACACAATTGGAAGTTTGTTGGGGATGGAGACTGGGAGGGTGGGGAAATATCCCCAAAACTAAATGCAAAATGAATTAGTTCCATATATACCTTTCTCCTGGATAGCAGACTAAATGATACAACTCTGAAGAGGAGTATGCAAGGATTGTCAGGTACGAAGGGCCCTGGAGAGAGTGGGGTGAAGCATAACCCAAAACCTCTGTCTCTGGCCTATAACTCCCAGTGCCAGAAATTGGTTTCTATCCATATTGAGCTATTGATCAGAGAGACCTATGAGGTCCCCAAAACAAGACAGGCTTCTGTCAAAGCACTTGATTATCTGCCTGAGGCAAAATATAAGGCCCTATTGCTGAAGATAGCACATGCTGCCCTCAGAGAACATTGAGATATCCCGATGGAATCTGGAAGGAGGCAGTTCCCAGATGGTCTGTGTGTATAGTGCTGGAGGGTGCTACATGAGCTGTTGGTGGAAAATGGCCAACAACCTTGTGTGTTGACAGGGGACACTGCTATACAAAAGCAACCAGACTGACAAGATTCACATGCCTGTGCAATAGTGTCACCCAGGCTAGGGAGGGGCTGGAAAGATTGTTCAATGGTTATGGTGCTTGCCTATGAAGCCTAACAACCCAGGTTCATTCTCCTAGTACCCACATAAATCCAGATGCACAAAATGAAGTATGTGGAGTTCATTTTCAGTGGCTGGAGGCCCTGGCATGCCTATTCTCATTCACTTTCTCCCTTTCCCTCTCTCTCTCTGCTTGATAATAAATAAAATATTTTAAAAAGTAAAATGAAATGCAAGAATTAAACCTATATTCATTTTGAGATGATAAAACTTCCACATAGAAAATCCTAAGTAATCCAAGAAAAATGGTAATATTAATCAGAAGATCAGAACTATTAAGGATCAAGTCAATATATAAAAACCAGTTACATCCTTACACACTAATGGTCATCTATCTGAAAATGTAATTGCAAAAACAATTCAATTTATAACATCATAATGGAATACTTAAAATATATTTAAAGGGAGAGAGTTTGCACAGATGTGTCCTGTGGAAGTGTGTAAAGTTGTACCCACAAGCCATACAGTGTTAGAAAAATTTCAGTACCAGGGGTAGGATACGTTCAGTGACTTTTAGCAAGGGAGGCCCATGATGCTTTCTAAACATTATAGACTATTGCCAATGTTCTTGGTTACCAACAAGAATTAGATGGTAAGACCCTAATACTGAAGACTCCACATGTATGGGCTGCAGGTCCCTGAAAAAATCAAGCTGGAGCTGAAATGGAAGTCTTCTCCCTATTGGCTAGCTATCAGGATTCTAGAGAGAGCTATGCAGCCTATCAGGGGAGAAAAATCATCAATGGTCTTAACCAGTGGTAGACCCTGTAAGCTTTATGTCTGGCTAGTGAGGCCAAATGTCACAACAGGTTCAAAGTTGACAGTATGTTATGGGGGAAGCCAACTGCTCTCTGATTAGATTTGAGGCTCACTCCACTGGAGGACATTCATGCCTGGTACTGAAAGACTAATCAAAAGCTTATCTATAGCTGGGGAGGTCATAATCCTTAGTGGGGAAAGTACTATTGTTGTCTGTCTAAATGCATATGTTATGTCCACCAAACTGCCTCTAAGTACTTATGATTATACTTATATATTAGTACTACTCTTGCTTTTGGTTAGAGAGCTTCTTTTTTCAGATGGTAGTGTCCATTGAGGTGACTCAAAACTGGCCAAGTGCTGAGAAAAAGTGAGAGTGGAGTTTTCATCACTGAGACATTTCTATCACACCTTCTAAGGCTCAAGGAACCATTGCAGAAGAGGTGGCAGAAAGATTATAAGAGACAAAGTAAGGGGAAGACTGTTTACAATACTGTCTTCCAGAGACAAAGTGACCTTGACAGTCATGACCCAGTTGACACGACCTACACAAGGCCTGAATAACAGAAGAGAAAAAGTGATGACATCAAAATAGAAGAGACTAATTGGAAAGAAGAAAGGAGTCAGAGGAATGGAGAGTTAGGAGGAGAAACCGGGGATGGGAGCAGATTACTGTCATGCTATATTGTCTATATTTGTGGAACTTTTCAATAATTTCTTAAAGAATAAATTTAAAAACAAAATCTAGGTTTTCTCTTTTATTCTAAGCCCCTTTCCAGAGTTTCATATGCACTTTCTGGTTTACAGTAAGTCTTAATTACCCCTTCCCACTGTAACTAAGCATTTCCTCAAAGAGCTGGGCATGGTGACACACACCTTTAATCCCAGAACTCTGGAGGCCAAGATAGGAGGATCGCTATGAGTTTGAAGCCAACCTGAGACTATATAGTGAATTCCAGTTCAGCCTGACCTCATAAACCTGAAAAATCAAAAGAAAAGAAAAAAAAAAGAATATCTTCAAATAGAACTATGAGAAACAGGGTATTGTCCTAGAGAGATGGCTCAGTGCCTAAAGGTGATTGCTTGAAAAGCCTGATGGCCCAGGTTTGATTCCCCAGTACCCATGTAAAGCCAAATGCACAAAGTGGCACATGTGTATGGAGATGTTTGCAGTGGCATGCTCATATTCTCTCCTTCTCTCTCCCTCTTTCTCTCTCAAACATGTATATATATATATATATATATATATATATATATATATGTATGTATATATATATATATATATGTATATATATACATGTGTGTGTGTGTATGTATCTATAGATATATATCGAAGTAGGGTTTCACTCTAGTCCAGGCTGACCTGGAATAGTGCCAGGGTGGCCTCGTACTACTCACGGTGATCCTCCTACCTTTGCTTCCCAAGTGCTGGGCTTAAATGAGTGTGCCACTACGCCTGGCTATTTTTTTTTTTTTTTTGTAAGAAACAAGGTTCTTTACTTGGTGCTAGTCACAAGGCCTAAGTTTTGACATTTTTCTACAAGGATGTTTGTTTTATGCAGTTTTCAGATCTTCATATAATTTGGATTATGTGCTTACTTCCTTTTAATTTATAACCGCCATGTTGTTGGCTCTTCCTTCTCTCCATAGTATAATCGGAGACCCCAAGTGGATATTTTAAAACAGATACTATTTTTTAAATATTTATTTATTTTAGAGAGCGAGAGAGAGAAAGAGGGAGAGAGAGAGAGAGATTGGAGAGCAGGCGGGCCTGTAGCCACTGCAAACAAACTCCAGGTGCATGTCCCACCATGTGTAATTTATGTGGCTCCTGGGGAATGGAACCGTGCCTTAACTGCTAAGCCATCTCTCCAACCCTCAGAAATGCATGTTGTTTGTATAAAAACTGAGTGTATTCATTCTATAATAAGCAAAAGTACAGACCTTAATAATATGGAGGAATCAAACTGTGCTCAAAACATTTTGTCTTGGATGCCTGGCATGCTAGCACACTCCTTTAATCCTAGCACTCGGGAGGCAGAAGTAGGAAGATTGCTGTGAGTTCAAGGCCAATCTGAGACTACATAGTGAGTTCCAGATCAGCTTGGGCTAGAAAAGAACCTACATCAAAAAAAAAAAAAAATTATCATGGTACAGCATGCTTTGGATGCATGGCACTGAGAAATCAAGCAGGAACTGAGCAGGAATCCTCCCAGATGGCTACTCATAGTACTAGATAGTGCTATGCAGGCTGTTGAGGGGGAAAAGTCATCAACAGTCTTAGCTAGCAGTGAAACCTGTAGGCTACACAATTGATCAGGCAAGGTTAGATGTGATCGTTGGTACAATAATGCCATGTTTGTTGTGGTGGTAACAAAATCGGTCTCTTATGGCATTTGATGCCTACTCCACGGGAGAGAATTCATGCCTGGTAGTGAAAATCTAGTCAAAAACCTATGGCTGGGGGGAATTCATAGGCCCAAGGTTGAACGACCTCTGACTAGGTAGGTCATAGGCCTTAGATGGAAGCTATTACTGTTTATCTAAATGGATACGTTGTGCTCATCAAATTGCTCTCAGAATATTTGTTTATGACCATGGTTTAGTGCTTCTCTCACCTTTGATCAGAGAAGCTTCTTTTGCAAATGTTGATGAATACTGAGGAGACCCAAAATCAACAAAGTGCTCAGAATAAGTGACAGTTGCATGCTCAGCACTAAAAAGGGGCATCTCTGTCACACCCTCTAAGGCTCAGTGATCACTGTGGAATAGATAATATAAAAATCATAAGAGCCATTGAAGAGGAGGAATGTTTTGGAATGCTGTCTTCTAGACACCAATTTTGCCATCACATTCATGATCCCACACTAGCTGTCATTATCTGCACAAGACTTGCACAATACTGAGCCCATCAACATGTCCTCATAGATGATAAAGGAGGGCATAAAAATACATCAAATTGGAAGAGGGACATGTTGGAAAGAAAAGTCAGAAATCAAATTCTTGAGTAGACAAGCCTGATTAGACATAATTTACAAGTATACAAATTATAATGTATGTGAACATGTGTATGTGGGTGCAAATGTGTGAAGAGGCCAGAAGTTTGACAGAATGTCTTCCTGGATCACTTTCTTCTGTTTTTTTTTTTTTTTTTTTTTTTTTTTTAGAGAGAGAGAGAGAGAGAGAGAGAGAATTGGCACACCAGGCCCTCAGTCACTGTCATGGAACTCCAGATGCTTGCTCCACCTAGTGGGCATGTGCAACCTTTGTGCATCTGGCTTACATGGGATCTGGAGAGTAGAACATGGGTCCTTAGACTTTGCAGGTAAGTGCCTTAAGTGCTAAGCTATCTCTCCAGCCCTCCTCTTTATTTTTACTGAGGCAGGATCTCTCACTTTACTCCTGCTATTCAGCTTGCTCCTGAATTCTCCTGTCTCCACATAGCACACTGCCTGGAATTTATGTGGGTTCTGACTGTCGGAACTCCAGTACTCATGATTTCATGGAATGTACTTTGTACATTGAGCCATCTGCCTACCACCTGCTTCTATTCTTTACAAACCTACAAAGATAAACACCTATAAGAAATCAAACTATCAGAATTGTCTATAATCCTTTACAGTATCAAAGTCCTAAGTATATGCTAATTTATTACATTCACCTGAGTGTTTTGAAAATACACCTGACCTTTTCCCCAAGGTTTTATATCATAGTGAAAAGGCAGAGAAATCTGTTTCACAATTTCTTTCCTAGCCATTTTTTTGCAACTTCAAAGAAATTTTCTCAAAAATATGCTTAGCTTAGTATAGAAACATTTGCTCTCATTGTGGAAAATGACTAAATTTTCACATCACCACAATTTAAAAAGCATTTTATTTTGACAAAAGTGTACTTTTCTGGCAGGAAACATTACACTAACAGAAAGTACTGTAAACTATGTAGATTGCAAAAGTAATGGCAGGGAAGATACAGAGATATTTGAGAAATTCATGCTTTCTGAGAGAGTGAATATATTGACAATTGCTTTCCAGCCTGCCCATCATCCCTGTTTCTCTGAATTTTGAAGTAATTGCAAGTGTCAGTACCCTAGACTCTATTGGGTTTGATGCCATATTATTTCTGTCTTACAGGTAAGAAGTATACAGCCACGTTATAAACCATGTTTAAAGTAGAATCCACACAGACAGATATAAAACATTCCAAGGCAAGCATGTCAGGGTTCAGAGAGAATTTTCTGTAAATAGCTTCTCACCTACATGCTGGGAACTTACAACGCTTTTACTGTAGCACTAATATTTTCCCTCTATGTACCATGATATTTCATAATTCATGGACAAAAATAACACATTTGAGGAGAATGGAAAGTAAAAAAGTGATATTCAATTTATTTTTGATATGATATGTGAAATTTAGAACTATAATACATGATGGCATTTGAACTTATGGTTAAAAACACTTTCAGGATGCAGACTCATCAGGTCAGGGATGTTATTTAAGATGGGTGTCTAGCATATACATTATGAAATAAGATAAATAAATAATAGGTGAGGGAAAATTATAGGTTCAGAAGAAAGTGACACAGGAAAAGAGTTTGGTGTCCTCACATTGTCAAGCAATGACAATAAAAACGAGTAGGAAAATGGTTATTTATAATCAGCAATCATTTTAATTACAAGCACATTGAGACTTTCTGATGTCAAATGTTAATTAATAATATACCATTTTACAGAATGGATAGAAGTGATTTATCTTTTCTACCTCTGAGATTTTAGCACCATTTTATTGAATATTTTTAAATAGCACATTGCATAACCTTCAACTTAAATACATTGCTTCTCTTAATTGATGTCAGATCAATGAAATGCCAATGACTAAGCTACTTCATCTTCATTAAGGTTGATCACAATATACCCTATAAACTTTTAAGTTCAAATATGCAGTAGTTCAAATTATACAATATTATTCTAACAACATTTCATCCCAATCTCAGTTTTTATATTTATTTAGTAAAAAATATAATAAGTCTGATTAAATATTCCCTGAAACAATTGATTTGATCTTCTTAGATACATTATTAGTGAGGACCATTAACTCTTTCAGGATATTATGGAATCAGAGGGACAATCTCTAATTGCTTTTGGCAAAGGTGAGTATCATGGATACCTAATTATGCATGACAGCAGCAATTTCCTAAAGGACCTGTGATTTCTTAGTGGATAAAAGCTTTAATGTTCCTCCAGTGACCAAGTCATTAAGGGAGAATGATTTAAACACAGGATAATCTAACTAAAAGGTAAAACTATGAAATAATGATGTGACTAATAAAAGTTCTCAAATATCAATATCTCATGCACAAGAAGAAATCTTGTCATAAAATGGAACAAAAATAACCAAAACTAAATCAGACAAGATCTGACACATTAATGGTAGTGTGATAGCAACCCAGAAATAGTTTTTCTTCTATGTTCATGTATTTTTTATATTTATAAAACCTACACACTTTGAAGAATTTAACATACCACAGTCTCTACATACCTCAATTTCCAAGTGACACTGTCAATGCCTTTGGGAAATTCAGTTTGCAATATAGTAAAAAGTGATGCATTGAGGATACCATGAAACTTATAATATCATACAATTTTATTTTGCTTCAGGAAAGCTCTTATTCTTCACATAATTTAAGTTCAATTAAAACATACACATAAATATTTCCTTAAGACAACTTTTTGAAACATTTATGATTTTAATCTTTTTAAATATGAATAATTGTTTAATAATTATACAAATAGTATAATAACCACATTCATTCCAATGTCATTTAAATTTTATCACTTTCAATTGAAATATCCTAACTTTTCAATTCTCTAATAGAAGTTATTCTATTTACATTTATAAATAGGACAATAATTAACAAAGTTTTGTCTTTTCCAATTTTATATCAATAAAGTCACATATTCCTTGGCTTTTATGTCTCACCTTATAATTTAGCATCATATTTTTGAGATTTTTCCATGCTATTATGACTATAGGGGCTTCTTATTCCTGATGAGTGGTCACTAGTATGGATATACTATAATTGATAATTTACCCACCATTTGTTGAACACTTTTTTCTCCACATTTGAAGTGAATATCAACAAAGCTATTTAAAATTATGTTTAAAAGGGTGAATTTTATATGTCAACTTGATGCTGTTACAAAATACCAGCTACTGGTTGTTGCAATTGGCTCCCCTTCTCTGGACAAACACTTGACCAAAAGCAGCTTATGGAAGGAAAGGGGTTTATTTCAGGCTTACACATTTCAGGGGACACCATCAATGGCTGAAGAGGCTGTCTTATTTCTATACATCATAGCAGAGACACATCACCAAACAGTCAGCACCACAAAACCACCAGAGCTCCAACTACTCTCCACACATCTTAGCCTGGACCCAGATCCACCCCCAGTAACACACCTCTCCTCCAGTAGGGCTCCACTCACTGGCAACTTAAGTTTTCAGTCTGAGTCTATGGGGCCATACATTTACCACACTGGTCAAATATTATCCTTGAATTGTTTTAGAGGAAGTTTATCTGGCCATCTGAGTAAATTATATTGCCCTCAATATTGTGGATAGGCATCTTAAATTTTTTCGAAGGCCTGTATAGAACCAAAAGGCTGAGTCTCCTGAGAATAAGAGGAAACTCTGGTTGCCCAGTTGAAGTGGAATGTCTAGAAATTAAATTTTTTAACTATGTCCATCAATGATCAAGAGTATACTTTCTCATTTTCTTTTCTTTTATGAACCATAGTCTTTTGTCCTATTTACTTTTAAGGTCACTATAAATGACTGTGAGGTTGCCCTCTATCTTCTCTAGGAGTTTTTATATCTTTTAGTCATACTTAAGCCTATAGTTCACTTTAAACTTAACTTTATATATGATGAGAAGAATCAGAGATATTTTTTACCAAACAGGTATCTATTTTTTTCTGGGTTTAGTTACTGAAAAAATAGTATTATTTCCCCTTTATATTACCTTAACATGAATGTCCAAAAGTAATTTGCCATAAATAAGAGTCTTTTTTTAGTCTTAATTTTGTTCCATGGACCTATATGTCTTCAAGTATACTAACACCCACCTGTACTAATCATTTTAGGATTGCAATGAGTCTCAAATCAGGTATTGCAGTTTCACCAAAGTAATTATTTTTCAAATATATCTTGGCTACTGCTGTTTTCTTTTTTTGTTTTTCGTAGTCTTTCTAATTGGCCTATGAATTTAACTATGTTTGCAATGAATCTATAGATCCATTTGAGGAAAGTGAATTCTTAACACTCTTCTAATTAATGAATATTGTGTATGCTATTTAAATTAACCTCATAATTATTTTGTGTTTTTCTAATATTCAAATTACGTATTTTATTGTTTCCATTAAGTGTTTATAAATAATTTACACTTTATGTTACTAATATATGAGTTTAAGTTATATTTCAAAAATACTCATTTTTATTTTATAGAAATAGAATCAGTGGACTGATCGGTATACTGCAATTTGCTAAATGTGTTAATTTTTGTATTTCATACACTTCAAAGATTTTGCACCTACATAACCATATCATCTACAAACAAATACATATATATATTTCTTTTTTTAAATAAAATTGTGTGCCTTTAATTTTCTCATTCATTTCATTTCATTTTACCTTGTTGCATTAGCTAAAGTTTCTAATACAATCCAAAATATACTATCAATGAATATTTTGTAGTGATAATTGAGTATTTATAATCTGAAGGCAGAAATGTATACATATAAACATATGTATGCATGTGACAGTTAATAAATAACTAGACAATAATATCTGGAAGAATTAAATGAATAAGGCTATCTTGGAAGTCAATGAGAATAATTAGCTCCCTTAGAAAACAGAAAAGGAAAGAACTAAACATAAAATAAAAAGTTTAAAGGTAAGAGTTGCTAAACCAGTTTGAATAGTTGATCTCAAAATATTTTATGAAAGCTTATGTAAAATATTACATTGAATGGTTTCCTAGAAAAATAAAATCTACAGGAAATTTTATAAGAAGAGAAATTTAAAGCAGATACTTGCCCCAGATAGGTGTAGAAATTTGTAAATAAAATTACATCCCCTGTGAGTTATACCAAGCTTATATGATTTCACAGAAATCCTACTAAATACATAGAGAACAATATATCAGTGGCAATTCATTTATTCAAGGGTATAACAAATATAGGTCTGAAGAGATGGCTTACCAATTAAGGCGTTTGCCTGCAAAGCCAAAGGACCTCAGTTCAATTTCTCCAGGATCCATATAAGCCATATGGAAAAGGTCGCACATGTGTCTGGAGTTCATTTGCAGTGGCTAGAGGCCCTATCTCAAATAAATAAAAATAAAATATAAAAAGAAAAAAAAACTATAAAGTTAGAAAATATAGCAACAAGAATAAATTAAAATCATTTTCATGATGTGTATTATTACCTTAAAACTATGCACAAAACAGAAAATCTACAGAATATTCTCATTTTTTCTCATTGATGCCTCTTGAAATAATTCAACAAAAATTAATGACTTATCCTCAAAAATGTAGAAGTTATATTTTTACTAGATCCATTTTCTTTCTTAATGCAATACAAAGTAAAAGCACCTATATAAACCAGAATTCAATAGCTGCTTCATTAAAATATGTACACATATATAATACATACATATGTATGTAAATTTTATTTATGTTATAAGATCTCAGAGTTAATATATTTTGAGGCAAGGCCAACAGTCTAGCCTTTTTTTATATGAGATAGTGAAAGAGAACAAGAGAAAGAGAGAATTGGCACATCAGGGCCTCCAGTCACTGTAATCGAACTCCAGATGGGTGTATCACCTTGTGTGCATGTGCAACCTATGTGTACTTGCATCAACTTGAGTTTCTGGCTTCTGTGGGATCTGGAGAGTTGAATATGGTCCTTAGGCTTAGCAGGCAAGAGTGTTAATGGCTTAGCCAGCTCTCCAGCCAAAAATTTGATTTAATTATGATGAATTACTGTTGTTCTCAGTTAACACCAGAAAGAAAATAAAAGGGTACCAAAATGGCTGCTTAAATTTTATAAGATAGGGCTGGAGAGATGGCTTAGCAGATAAGGCACTTGCCTACAAAGCCTAAGGACCCAGGTTTGATTCCCCAGTAACCACGTAAGCCAGATGCACAAAGTGGCACAAGTGTCTGGAATTTGTTTTCAATATCTAGAGGCCCTGGTGTGCAGAAACTTTGTTTATGTGCCTCCATCTCTCTCTCTCTCTCTCCACTCTCTCTCTGAACTTAATGAACAAATATTTAAGAAATATATAAGATTCTTGTCTACTATTGTTAACATGATAAAAATGTGAAATAGGGCTGGAGAGATGGCTTAGCAGTTACATTGCTTGCCTGTGAAGCCTATGGACCCATATTCATTTTTCCAGATCCCACATAAGCCAGACACACAAAGGTGAGGTAAGTGCAAGGTTGCACATGCCTACTAGGTGGTGCAAGCCTCTAGAGTTTGACTTCACTGGCCGAGGCCCTGGCTTTCTCTCTTTCTGCCTGTCTCTCTCTCTAAAAATTTAAAAAAAAAAAGAAATGTATAATGATGTAGAAGCAGGAAGTAAATCTATTTCAGATAGCCAAAAATTAGAAAATGCAGCTATAATTCCAGGAGAATAACCTGGAAAACTTTTGCAAATAAGTTACTGAGATAGCAAATTAGCACTGAGAAGTCATTAGATCGCTACACAATTGACTAAAACACAAATTTAATGATGACATTCATTTACAATAGCAACAGCAAAAGAAAATATGTAAACTATAGGTTTTCTGAAGTACTCAAATATAGTAAAACAAATAGAAAATATTATATGTTTAACTAGTAAGATTAATAATATAAGAATATTAGGCCAGGCGTGGTGGTGCACGCCTTTAATCCCAGCATTTGGGAGGCAGAGGTAGGAGGATCACCATGAGTTCGAGGCCACCCTGAAATTACCTAGTGAACTCCAGGTCAGCCTGGGCTAGAATGAGACCCTACCTTGAAACCCCCGCCCACCAAAAAAAAAAAAAAAAAAAAACAAAAAATGGAATATCTGTTTTAACCTAAGTTAATCTATAAACTATAAACTTCATATTTTAGTCATCAGCCCTACAACTTTTGTTCTAGCTGTATTTACTTTCTTTCCTAAAATTAAGTGTATTTTAAATTTCATATTGAAATGTATTAGGCAGAAATATTCAGAAAAACATTAGAAAAAAGCAATGAAGAGATACTAGAAAGAAAAAGCATATATGTTAATAATTTCAGCCATATAGAAATTATATATAAGTAGATAATTAAATTTCATTAAAAATTATTTATTTATTTGAGAGAGAGAGAATAGGCATTCCAGGACCTCTAGCCACTGAAAATGAACTCATGATGCATGTGCCACCTTGTAGATCTGGCATTATGTGGGTACTAGGGAATCAAATTTATGTCCTTGGACTTTGAAGGTAAGTGCCTTAACCTCTGAACCATCTCTCCAGCCCAAAATTCTTTGTGTAAAAGTGATTGATATTGTGCAGCCCTGACTGAAGTCTCAGTCTTCTAGGTGCTAAGATTTCAGGTGTGCCACCAAGTCTGGTTAAATATATATATATATTTTTTTTTATTAATTAGTTTTGTACTCAGTGAATACAGTCAATTTGGTACCATTGTTGGGCTCATCCATGATCTACCCTCTCTCCCTGCCCCCTCCTTCTTGAGGTATAAGGGTCATGCATTCTGGAGTTATCCCACAGGGTAGGATAAATGTCTCTGCATATCATGATCTAACATTCTTTCCGCCCCCTCTTCTGAAAATTTCCCTGAGCCATGTTGGGTTCATTTTTGGTCTGCTTCAGTGATGAGGTGTTGGGGGCCTCTGGGTCTCTGGATCTCTGAATTGGTAGGAGTTGATTTTTCCCTGTGTTGATCTCCTTCACCCTTGTGCTGGTACCTGGTTCACCAAGAAAACAGCACCCTTGCTTGTTTCACCAATTGTTCTTAGTTTCAGCCAGGGCCCTTTTGAGGTATGATGGGGTGGCTTTCTCCTTAGGATCTACATCTATCTGAAAAACAGAAGCAGATTCTCCAATTGAGAGTAAGTTAGCACCAGAGAAATGAGATAAGCCTTCCTTTTCTATAGAGAATTTAATAGGTGTAGGCCCTCTTGTAGCCCACGATTGGTGGTAGCTTGATAATGGAGACCAGGCTTATGTTTGGATATGGTTCTGACTTGTTTCCCAGCTCCAGCTATGGGTCCTGTTCCACTGAGGGGATCAGTTAGCCAAATCAAGAGCAGTTGGTTTCCCACCATGGCTGTGCACCACTATTGAACTTGTGTGACCATCACAAGAGCTTATTTGCTGCTAAGTAGGTTAGACCATGAGTTTCTTGGACAGATATTGGTCATTTTCCCCCAGTTTCCCATGTAGCACCTTCTGGCACTAGATGCGCTGACTGTCTGGGGACTGACTCTCTTCCAGCTTCCAGCCATGCCATTCCATTTCATGTGTCAACCACATAAGGTGTCTTCAGCAGTAGGGTCTTACCACTAACCTTTGGTGGGTCATCAAGTACTCTGAAAGAAATCTGTCTTTCTTTTAGGAAACCTTGTAGGTCTCTCTGATCAAAAGCTCATTGTGGATGATAGCCACATGCTGGTACTGGGAGTTACAGGTCAGTGCCCACTAAGAAAAGGAAGAAAAAGATAACTAATATAAAAGAGCTCGAGAGAAAGAGAGAGAGAGAGAGAGAGAGTCAAATGAAAATAAATGCTGGCGAGGATGTGGAAAAGTAGGAACACTCATCCACTGTTGGTGGGAATGTAGGATGGTACAACCACTTTGGAAAGCCATATGGAGACTCCTGAAAAAGGTGACTTTAGAGATACCAACAGACCCAGTTATTCCCTTACTGGGCATCTACCCTAAAACCCTCAAACAACAGGCCAGACAGATTTGCTCAACCATGTTTGTAGCAGCTCAATTCATAATAGCTAAGAGCTGGAATCAACCCAGATGTCCATCACTAGAAGAATGGATAACTAAGATGTGGTATATCTACACAATGGAATTATATACAGCAATAAGAAAAAATGACACAATGAAATTTGAGGAAAAACGGTTGAACCTGGAACAGATCATTCTCAGTGAACTTACCCAATCACAGAAAAAAAAAAAATCGCCACATAGTCTCACTCATCTACAGCACCTAATCTGAATCTACCCAAGATGCCTTACATACCCAGCAAGCATCTTGTGGACTAGACAATACGATGGTGGGGAGGGAGGGGAGGGCATCAAAGGGGTGGGAAACACAAATCTAGACCCAAATGGCAATGGTACCATGAAATTCTACATCCTAAAAAGCAGACCAAATGGCTGAACCTTCACCAGGCCCTTAGAGGGAACACCTGAGCCACAAAACACTGGAGAGTGTATGATGAAGACTGACCTTAATCCTCTGTGTATAACTTTTTTAATCCCCTTGCCCTGGCTCCCGTTATGCTGGGAGCCCTCTTCAGTGGGGTTATGGTATTCACTTTAGGTTCATGGGGGCCTCAGGCCCTGTAATGTAGCAGGGGAACATGTCGCAAGGCACTCCTGCCCACTCTGTGGCTCTTAAAAACTTTCTGCAATTTTCCCTGAGCCATGGCAGGCATGTTGACAGTCTGACTTAGTGTTGAGTTTTCTGGAGCCTCTAGATTTCTGTTTTGATAGGTTTTGACTAATCAACTATGTGTGTCACTATTGCCCAAGAACTGGCTGTCAGGCTAATAGTAAGACCAGTATTCATGTCGCCATTTCCTCTGCAATTTCTCTTGTGCCCTGGCATATGTCATAAATGTGGCACCTCTTGTGATGGGCAGTTAGCTATAGCTATCTTCTTGTCTTACTGATGGATAATAGTTCTCCATTTTCTCTGCCGTCTGTAACATAAAGCAGATTATCCAACCAAGAGTGACAGCAGCTTGGGTTAACAGGGATATGCAAAGTTATGTGAAAACTCACTCTTGTCCACAGAGCTTCTTTGTGAAGTCTAAAAGGTTTCCTTACTATGGGATTCTGACTCAGTTTCCTGTAGTAAATATTAGGTCCCTCCCACTGAGGGGGCCACATGTCTTATCAGAGAACAGTTGGTTACCTGCAGAAGCTGTGTGCCACTATGGCACAAGAGTGCACTTCTTGTCCAGCTGGTTGATTTCATAGTCTGCATAGTCCCCTTCTTTTTCATGCTGTTGGTGACCATTATCCTCCAATGGCTCTCACGGGCTTTCCAGCTCTATGAGGGCTAGCCATGAGGGAGCTAGTTCTGTTCCAGCATGATATTCTGATGTCCTGTGACCACAGCCTGTGGTATCTATCTTCAGCAACAGGGTCTTATCTTTTAGCTTTGGCATACAACAAAGTGTTTTGGCAATTGCCTACATTGTTTTGGGGACCTCATGGGTCTCCCTGACCAATAAATCACTGTGTGTGTGTGTGGGGGGGGTAACCCAATTATGGGCCTTGGATTTACCAGCCAGAGCCAATGGTTTTAAGGCTAAGCTTTTTCCCCCTTTTGCCTAGACTGTCCCCCCTCCCTATTTATTGGTGGTTATTATATCTTGTAGAATGCTATCCAGAATTAAGGCTTCTATGGAACTGATTCATGTTGTCTAAACTTTTGTGTAATTCTCTCCTCACCTTTGCTACCTGCTACCCCTCCAAGCCAAATGGCATATGTACTCTCTCATCTGTAATTCCTAACTGGAATCAATTGGAGATGAGTGCACATAGTCGTTATCACCAGGAATATGGGTATAAAAATAGAATGAGACAAGAAGTGTGAAGAAATAGGAAAAGAGGAGAATCATAGTGACTTGACAGGCTAGGGAAGAGACAAGTTAGCAGGAGTGGGAGGGGCTTGGAGGGGTAAAGTGAATTTTTAAAATGTCTTCATTGAATAATTGGAACTTGGAAAGAACTAAAGATAATTCTAAAATTTGTCACACTACACACTAAAATAAATGCCGGATGGATTAAAGTTTTAATTATTTGTTATATTTTATTAGCATGCAGTGAATTACATTTCATTACGGTGTTTTTCAAATATATTTTGCTTCTGTTTGCCCTTGTTTCCAACTCCCCTCACAGTCTGTTTCCTCCTCCTACCATAGTCTCCTTTCTGCTTTTGTGCTACATGTTTCTTTAGCCCACCCCCATTTCTCTTCACCTCTTTTTCCCATCTCATGGTCTCCTATTTAGTTTCATATTCTATACATACTCTTGGGTCCTGTTATTTACATAATACAAGCATTAAAACTTAGGATATACATATAATAGAGAACATATGATTTTTGTTTTTCTATGTCTGGGTTAAATCATTTAGTATATATTTCCAATTTCCATCCATATTCCTGCAAATTTTATATTTCCATTTTTCTTTATACCTTAGTAAACTCTGTCGTGTAAATGTACCACATTTTTATTATCCAGCTCTCAGTTGAACGTCTTGGGCTGTTTCCATTTCCTAGCTATTGGGACTAGAGCAAGCGTGAATGTGGATGTGTAAGTTTCTCTACTGTAAGATAGAGAGTACTTTGGGACTATGCCTAGGAGTGGTATAGCTGTGTCATGTGGTAGTTGAATTTTTATATTTTTGAGATATCTCCACAATTTTTATAAAGACTGCACCACTTTGCACTCCCCTAAACAGTGAATAAGGGTTTCCATTTCCCATCAGCCTTGTCAGCATTTGTTGTCATTCATTTTCCTGATGATAGCTATTCTCACTGGGGAAAGATGAAATCTCAGTCATTTTAATTTGCATTTCTCTGATGCCTAAGAATGTGAATATATTTTTTCTTAAATATCTATTGGGCATTTGTGTTTCTTTTTTGAAGAACTGCCTGTTCATTTAGTTGGTCTATTTATTGGTTGGCAGGGGTTTGTGTTGTTTGGTCTTTATAGTTCTTTATATAGTCTATATATCAAGGTTTTAAATTTTTAAAATAATGAAATCCTACAAGTGTCAGAAATAAACATGGGTGAGACTTGACATTAGTAGTTAGGTAATACTTTCCAAAAAGAAGCCAAATATTTTAAAACCTTAATGAAAGAAAGCAATGAACATTTCAAAATTGTTATTTGAATCAAATTGTAAGCTGTGAAAGCCAACAAAACATCTTTACACTGTATTCTGATGACATAGCACTAACCTTAAAGGATAAAAATACAAAGATGGCAGTTAGTGGTTGCTGAGGGAGAGCCATATCCTTCAGTGGTGTAGCACCTAGTAGGTTGCCCATACTGCAGTAATAACTTCCACCTATGCTCATGCAAGCAACCCTAATTTAACAAAGTGGGTCAAAAAAACCACACTGATATAGGAAAATGATTAGTTGGGAAGAAAAAGGGATTTAATTGGAGTGGAGATATTTAAGAGACGGTAATGTGGGTGAATATGATCAAAACACGTTGTACACATGTATGAAATTATCAAAAATAAAGTAAAAACATTTTTACAAGGACAAGGAGGGTGTGATCTTACTCTTAGATGAAATCTAAAAACGCTGATCCTATATAAATTGAAAATAGAATGATGGTTACAATATTGGGAAAGAGATGAGTTTCATCAATGGATAATAAGTAATAGAGAGAGCAAGAAGCTCTGGTGTGTTGCTACACAATGGTATTAACAATAATACACTTTGCATTACAAAAGTCAAAGGTCTCATTAATGACAAATGATAATTGTTTGAGGACGTTCATATGTTCATGCTGATGTAAACATTACACAATATATACAGATAATAAAACATTCCATGGAATCCTATTAATGTGTTCAATTTTATGTTCTCATGTGTCAGTTAAAAAAAATTCCAAGAAAGTTGAAAATATATGAAGTCCAAAATAATAAGAACAGCAACACAACAGAAAAATAGGAATATGAGCTGCTACTTCTTTAAAAATTAAATAAAAAGAAAATTGAAAGTAGCAAATGGCCAGATGTGACTGCAGAAGCCTGTGATCACAGCTATTTGGGAGGCTGAGATAGTTTGAGGCCTGCCTAGACTACACACTGAGTTCAAGGCCAGACTGAGCAACTGTCGATAAAAATGGGATGGGGATGTAGTCAGTATGTAAGGTCTTGGATTCAATCTCTGACCCTCTACTAAGTAAATAAGTTTATAAGTTTGCAATTTTAGGATAAAATATAAAAGATGAAATAGAAAGTGTTTTTACAAATCTATCACCTACAATTTTTTAAAGTACAAAAGCACATTACAGAGATGCCTTTTCATATCAATGAGATTCAAAACATGATTGGTGCATCTATTGGGAAACAGCAGTTTCATAGACTACTGGTAAGAGTGAAGAAAGATCTAGCTTTATACAGGAACATATGACTTTATGTACCAGAATACATGCACAGTTGCTCTCTAGCCCAGATCCCCTCTTTTGAGTATTTGGCAGAAATGCTCATGAATTCTGAATGATGTATGAACAGAGTTAGTACTTAAGGCATTGTAATAATGACTGAAAACAAGCCATATGTGTATCAATATGAAAGTTATTAAATAATTCATATAATATCTATATAATGTAATGCTATGAAATTGTAAGAGTATAGCTTTTATGTACTTGGATAATATGATCTCCCATAATAGTTTAAAATAAAAATACAAGACACAGCAATGTGTATTTTAACATATTAATAAGGAATGAAACTAACTCTAGTGAATACATTTTCATGTTTGCATGTATTTGCACAAAACTCTAAATGAATAATAAAAAATAAGGAAAATTTATCACTGTACAGTAAAGTAATTAGGATGAAGAATGGAAAAGTAATAAGCATGTTTTTAACATGATTTTGAATACTATAGATATATTAACTATTCTAAAAATAATGCTGAAAATAATAAAAATATGATCCTGCTCTACATGTTTGAAATATCATTTAACATAATAGCTTAAATGTATTTTTTCTGCTTGGTTTTATATGATGTGGTTCCCTGTATATCAAAAGAAAATTTCACTAGTTGAATTTGATGTGTGAAACATAATATACTTTCCAAATATAGGACATTTTTATTCATAATCTTATCTACCTTTTAAACTTCACATATTATTGAAATATAGGAAAAACCACTGGAAGTGGAATTTGTGACACTTTGAAAGATATGCTTGCTAGGAAGAACTGCAATTTATTACTCTAGTACTCTATTTATTACTTTAGCATTCTATCAGTACTTATAGTAAAATTCAGTTGATTACATGTCTGCTAATTTTTCTGGAATACTTTAAATTCATAAGACAAAAGTCATGTATAAACCCTCATTTTTAAAAATTCACTTTTAAACACAGAGAATGAAAGCACTTGCAGTTATTCAGTGCTAGAGGCCTGGACCTCCCAATAAGTGGATTACATTCGTGTTTATTGACAACTTGATAGACCAATGCTTGATATTTATCTAAATATAGTCAATCTGTTTGCATCTTCTAGGTATATTTCTAAGTTTATTGATCTCACATGTACTTTGAAATGGGAAGTAAACAAAGGAACTGTCTGAATATTATATATATATATATAGTTTCTGAGAAAATGTGGCAGTAACTTGGATGTTTAAATGTTTCATTCTAAGTCCATGTGTGTGGCATACAGTGGCAAGAGACCCTGGTGTGCCCATACACACATACATGCAAATTAAAATTAAATAAGTAAATAAATATGGAATAAACCAGAGTCTGTGTTAAAAACAAAATAGGGCTGGAGACATGGCTCAGCAGTTAAAGGATCTTGCTTGCCAAGCCTGACTGCCTAGTTTCCATTCTTCAGCATCCATATAAAGCCAGATGAAAAAAGTGGCATATGGGGCTGAAGAGATGGCTTAGCAGTTAAGCACTTGCCTGTGAAGCCTAAGGACCCCGGTTCAAGGCTGATTTCCCCAGGACCCACGTTAGCCAGATGCACAAGGGGCGCACGCATCTGGAGTTCATTTGCAGTGGCTGGAAGCCCTGGCGCGCCCATTCTCTCCCTCTCTCTCTGCCTCTTTCTCTCTCTCTGTCTGTCGCTCTCAAATAAATAAATAAAAATAAACCAAAAAAATTTAAAAATGTGGCATATGTATGTGGGGTTCATGTGTAGTGGCATAAGGCCCTGATGTGTACCCTCACCTCTCTCCCTCATATGTAAATAAATAAAAAAAAATTGAACACAATGTCCTTTCAATGCATTTTTTAAGTCAATTATCTGTCATGGAAAATAATGGAATTAGTTGGCAGCTTATATTAATATAGTTTAGATTATGTAAATCAATATAAATATACCCTGCATTTACTTACCCTGCTCAGTCTAACACAAGCTTAGTAAAATATTGCAATGAAAACCAAAGACTACCCTCTATTACTTGTGTTTCCATGTCCTGCAAGACATCCTTCTGCCATCACTATGTCCTAAATTAAGTTGCTTATGGAAAGCATGACCTCGTATATCTGTGTGAGACTTGGAAATTTATCGTTTTATTTTTTTATGTCTTATTGACAACCTCCATAGATATGCACAATGCACTCTAATCATAATTTCCTCCTACCACCCTCCTTTGCTCCTTCTCCCCTTCCCCCCTTTATTGAACTCCTTTGTTTCCACTTGTTCCTGTTTGATTTGGATGTCATCATTTTTTTCCATGCTATTATGCAGGTTTTGTGTAGGTAATGTTAACCACTGTGAGATCATCAGTGTACCAGGCATAAAGTCTTTCCCATGGAGTGGACCTTACCTTCAATCAGAGTGGGCTGGAGAGATGGCTTAGCAGTTAAGCACTTGCCTGTGAATCCTAAGGACCCTGGTTCAAGGCTCAATTCCCTAGGACCCACATAAGCCAGATGCACAAGGGGGCATGTGCATCTGAAGCTCATTTGCAGTGGCTGCAGGCCCTGGCATGCCCATTCTCTCTCTCTCTCTTCTCTCTCTTCTCTCTCTGTCTCTCTCTCTGTCTCTCTTTGCTTCTCATTCACTCTCTGTCTGTTGCTCTCAAATAAATAAATAAAAATTAACAAAAAACAATTCAATCAGAGAGCATCTGGCTTTTCCCATACCAGACATAACACCATTGCTCCCCAACCCCGGAATATTTTGCCTGGCTCATGAACCATGTAGCTTGCAGGATCCTGGCTGGTTAAGACACTTGAAAACTTTTATCCACCAGCAGGATATTTAGTACCTTCCAGCACTATAACAGTTAGTCAAGAGGGAGGGAAGAAACTTATAACTCAGCTTCAGTTTGGAGGGATATCAATTCTTACCAATTCTTTCTCCAAATGAATTCACAGTACCTATGCTAAATCCAAAGATTATGTAGTCACATTCTGTGCCATTAGTTAACACCAGTTACAGACCTACTATGTGCCAGTCATAAGATAAGTATTATCTCCCTATTTTCAAGAACATATTGAAGTAGACCTGAAAAATTCTATGAGAGTTTAAATTTTGTGTATGATACATACAAAACTAAAGAAATCTCAGAGATAACACACCAAGCAGGGAACAATATTGTTCACTTCATCATCCTTTCTTTTGGCTGTAAAAATAATGAAATGTAAAATAAAGATAATGATTTTTGGAACATTTTACAAATGTAATTACATAGTTCTTGAGTGTTACTTTTTTCATTTTACTTTTCTGATTGCTTGTTTCACATATTTTTTAGACACACATGTCTATATTGGCTGAAACTCCAGTCCTGTTTCCTTTCTTTTTTATTGACAATTTTCATACATACACATTACTTTCCTTTGTCCCTGCCCCCAATCACTTTTCCACTAAACACTCTTTTTTTTCTCAACTACTCCTTCTGTTTTGATGACATTTGTTATGCCCTCTTCCATCATCAATGACATGTAGATGTATAATAGGTATGTCTCACTAGTGCTGATCACTCAACTTTCAATTATTCTCAGCAGCTTGACAAGTTTTAAGTATTCCCAGTGGTCACCACCATCTATCTGAAAAGAAAAGCTTCTCTAACTAAAAGTGAGAGTAGCACTAGTATATGAGCATAAACATAAATGCATGAGTATTTTTTTTGAGGTAGGGTCATGCTCTAGCCCAGTCTGACCTAGAATTTACTACATAGTCTCAAGCTGACCTTGAACTCACAGTGATCCTTGTATTTCTCCAATCCAAGTGCTGATATTAAAAGTGTGTATCACCATGCCTGGCTCATGCATAAACAGATTTTAAATTTTTTATTTTTTTAAGAACTCCAGATGCATGCACCACCTTATATATTTGGCTTTACAAGGGTACGGGGGAATCAAACCTGGGTCCGTTGGCTTTGCCACCAAGTACTTTAACCATTGAGCCATTTCTCCAGTCCTTAACAGAAATATTTTGAGGGCAATTTAGTGGCCATAATTTATCCATTTAGCCAAACAATAGTAATATCTTCCCTTTAAAAATTAGGATTAAAAATTGTTGAACAGTATTGCATAGTGTCCCTAGAACCTTAGGAACATGTAACACATATTTGACAATTCTTTTCCAAATTATTTTTAATTTTCTCCTCCTACATGAATCACCAACCTGATGAAAATGTCTGTGCATGATCTAAGAGAAACAAAGTTGTCCTTTCAAAATCCTGTGTATTTTCATCTCTTCACCAGGAGGACTTGCTCTTTCTTTTGCTAGTTGATTAACTGGTATCTGACAGTTCTTGTAAACATTTCTTCAATTTCCCACACCCTCTTATTACCCACTTTGATTATGACATCTTTATAACTCACTTGGTAATGAATATATTTTATTTCAATGACTTCTTCTCACATCGTGAATGGTAGAACTAAAAAGAGTTTTTGCAATGTCCCCACTCTTTTCTGTTCTAAATGAGCACTGGCCCTCTAAGTGGTCATTTTGTAAACCTTATTTTTTTTTCAATGGTTCTGACAGTGCAGACACTATATTTGTAACTTCATTTTTTAAATGACCTTAGAGTTTGTTTAGAAAGCCTCTAAGAAAACTAGCTATGTTGCTTCACAACTTAAGCTTGCGCACTCTCAGATTTGTTGATAAAGTTAATGTACTCTCTTGTCCCTTCATTTGAATTTTACAAAGTTGAATCCTGGCAGCCAAATGATACTGCTCATCTCTTTTCCCATTGAGTGGATTCATTAGTTTTTAGAGCGCTTTACATTCTCGGCAAAACAGAAGAACAATATTTTCTAGTTAAAACTCCAGTGGAAACCATAGATAAAGTTGGAGGATGAAGTGAGATTTTTCTAACTCAACCAACATTTAAATACTGTGAGTGAAAAGTTGTGGGAAGGGGGTGCATTGCGGTCATGCAGAGCAAAGCAAGACAAACTTGAAGGGAAATAAGATAAACAGAGTTAATGAATATGTAGAGAAAATTTAACCCTTTAAATATTGGCCTGTGGATAAGAATGCTAGGTCCAATTCATACTCAGATTCAAGTGTGAAAGAATATCTGCAAGAACTATGCTAACCAAAGCTGGATCCTTGGCACAGACCAAGCATACTTACCTCAAGATGACCCACCAGAACTGAGCACTGAGGCAAAACAGAAAGCAGGAGAGCAAGCAGGTGTGCTGTAGATGACCAGTGACTCTGCCCAGTGAATGCAGCCTAACAGATTTCATAAGAAGGATCATGTGAGAAGTAAAGGCCCATAGTTCAAAACAGAAGAGAGCTGAAATTTCCTTCTTTGTGTAAATCAGAATAGAAAGAAATTGTGGCATTATTTTCAATAATATGGGTGTAATATCATATACTTTTTGATACTCTTAAAATTAATGTACTTAATTATCTGTTTTTTTTTTCCCTCAAAACAAAGTTTTATTCATCCACAGGGGCCAAAGAAAGGTAAGTCTACTGGCACCTCACTTTAATATGCTGTCATCTTGAGCTTCTGCTAATTCTCTCTCAATCTGCCTCTTTGTCTCCTTGGCTGCTACCCTCCTCTCCTCTTTTGCACGGGGTTTTAAGTAACTGTAGCACTTGGCCATGCTGAGGACCAGGGTGGGGTAATGGCCTAACTTGATGAGCAGAGAGATCTGAACCAGTGTTACCATCTTGTCTGTGACTTCCATGCTGGAGGTCCATAATTATCTGTTGGAAAGGGTTAAAATTCTATTAGATCATATCATACACTCTTCCTATTACAGTATTATAGCTTTATTTCATTTACAATCATGAATATTTGCCTTACACATCCTTAGAAGTAATGTTCTTATTCATTAAATTATATAAATATCTCTAACGCATTGCATAAATATCCAATTTTCTCTGTGCAACATGAGCTTTATCAGATGCCCAATTAATAATCAGTGAAGACAAAATAACAATATAGTTTTCAAAAAAAGTTTTACTTCCCTAAGTAGTATAATCTGTAACTCATTAAACTGTGCAGCCAATAGAAATGTGCAGTATGTATCATTCAAACTTTCAAAAACTATTTTTTTAATTTTAAAGTAAAAAAATAATTAGAGTTTAGGGGCTGCTTTTATATTTGATGGCAGGTGGTACTCATTCATTTTTGGGGAAGATAGTGATATATTTTGGCATAATTAAAATCAAAACAGAGTAATTATAAATAAATGACTGCTATTTTCTATCTATGCAGATGCTTCTCTTTCTAACTTTAAAATGATTCATATCCTCTTGGGACAGGGCAACAATTAGGCTATTAGAATACGCTGGGGAAAAAAAAGTATAAAGACAGGATTGGGCTACATAGAGAAGTACTAGATAAAATAGCTACTCTGCCCAGATGCAAAAATGAGCAGCAATAAAGGTCATGAAACAAAATCCATTTAGTGTGTAAGTGTTCTTTCCTTTCTCTTGGGGCTACTCCATGCAAACATGAAACCAGATTGCTTTGTTTACTCCTGAACTTATTTTAAGTTGCTTATAACATATTCTAATGTTTATTTTAACCACACGATAACTATTTAATCAATTTTGACTTATTAAAATCCACGCATATTGCTATTCATCTTCAAATGTGTCATTAGCCTTAAGTGGGCTTTGGACATAGAGGGAAGATGAGAGGACATTTGGTCAGTGTCTGTGAGTGGCATGAAAATGTTTACCTCTTATTTTCAATTATGCATGCATTTAAGAGTCAGGTCAGCAGAATCTTTCATATAATCATAGGGGTAATTCAATGACTACATTCTGGATGGAATCTAGAAGTACATTAAAGTAAATCTGAATACAAAATAACATCCACTGTACAGCAGCCAAATTAATCCCTATTGGTTGGCATAAACCAGTACTTGCTAACAGAACCAGAAATGTAGGCCAGCAAACATCTAAAAATTCTTATTAAATATTAAAATTACTAAGACATATAAATAAACACTAAAACATCAAAAGTACTAAAACAAATGCTAAAATATTTAAGAATTGAAAACAAATATTCAAATATACTGTGATCTTGGCTTAATTAGACAAGACACTTAACAAACTTTAAAGGCTAAAATGCTAGAAGAAGCTCAATTACCACAAGCAACATAAATTCACCATATTTACAATAAACCCAGAAATTGCTCCCCTTCAAATACATTCCTTTTGTACTCCCTAAATCAAGAGCACCCAATCTATATAGATGCACAGATGGCAGTGTTCCTGTTCTTTTCCTTAAATGCCCTTAGGTAATAATGATTCAATGGAAATTTCAGTCAGTCATCAGTAAAATCAACATACATTAAGTTCATGACTATGCATGTATCATTTACCTTTACTATTTTAACAATCATTTAGCTGATTTTTTCATTTATTTTTAGTAAATCTTTACTTGCTAACAAAAGCTATATATAGGATGATGAGTGAAAAACAGTGCCTGAGTACCAGTAGTAGTGTACTCGCCTACCATGCATAAGGCCCTGTGTTCAAGCTCAACACTGCAAAAATAAAACACAAAACAAAATACAAAACTCAGTAGTATTCGCTTCCGGGTAACTTGCTCTTGAATAAAGAAAATAAGCACAAAATATGACCAAGATTATTAATGTATCTTTACATTAATCCTTTCATATAGAATGTCATAAATTGTTCAGATTTAATTTGTTTCCAAATATGTAGAATACTATTTCTTCTATTTACTTTGTACCCTACCAGCAGTAAAATACAGTTATGAGCAGGTAATTCTTTGTGTGCAATATTTACTCATCATTTATTAGGTAAACTCAGCTTTTCTGTATGCATGTTAGACAAATTGTCAAAGCGTGCTTTGACAATTCTGGAGGAGGTCTCTGAAAACCATATAGTGTATCACAGGATTAAAATTATACTCATGACAATATTAATTGTAATTTACTTTTTTTTTGGTTTTTCGAGGTAGGATTTCACTGTAACCCTGGCTGACCTGTCACTCTGTATTCCTCTGTAGTCTCAGGGTGGCCTCAAACTCATCGTGATCCTCCTACCTCTCTGCCTCCCAAGTGCTGGGATTAAAAGCATGCACCACCATGACCGGCTGTAATTTACTTTTTTTAAACTAGCATTCTCTCACAAGTGTACAGTGAAATTTTTTTCCAGACAGTGCATAATGTGTGAGGTAGCAACAGCTTGCATTAAAAAAGCAAATATCAGAATCCAGATGTCTTCAATTAATCCAGACAATAAAAATATGAAAAAATTTAAAACAATGCTAATCCTCTCATGAAATTTGATTTGTTTAAGAAAAAATAGCACTCAAAATACATTGTTTATATACAAGTGTTTGATAATTATTCTAAATAAATTAACCACCTCATGACTTGTAATTGTATAAAGCGCTTAGAAGAAGATCTGGGTGATCCAAAGACAACTTAACTTCCTCTCTAATTGATCATACTTGCTGACCACCCAGAAATTTGATCTAATTGTTACCTCTGATCTTTTGACCCAATAACATTTCATCTCTCTACATTACCCATGCCTCTAGTTCCCCTGTTTTTATTTCTTATATTTTCATTTTAATTTTCCAGAAAGAGAGAGAGAGAGATTTGTCACACCAGGGCCTCAACCACTGAAATGAAACGCCATATGCTTCTGCCACCTATTGGGCATGTTGCACCTTGTGCTTGTCTCACCTTTGTGCATCTGGCTAAGGTGAGATTTGGAGAGTTGAATATGGGTCCTTAGGCTTCGCAGGCAAGTACCCTAACTGCTAAGCCATCTCTCCAGCCCTAGTTCCCTTTTCAATATGATTAAATTCCATCATTTTATTAATTATTATTTATATTGATCACCATCCTATTGTGTAGAATATAAGATCCTTTCCATTTTATTCTGAACTAGAAAAATAATTTAAAAAATGAATTAAATGAGAGTATTTGCTTCCCCCACTATTGAATTCAAGTATCTGAAATTGTTGAAGATAAATATGATTGCTAATTTATTTTACTTTTAAAAATGTTAAAACACAAATGTAATCTCTATGCTTCCAGACAACAAACCTCATTCTCCATTAGGATTAAATTTCCTGTTTTGAATAGGCTGTTTCAAACAATCTACTATATCAAAGACACAACATAACATTTTTGAAGGGGGCAGGGGTGGGAATCTAACCTGGGACCTTGAGCATACTACCACTATACTACATTCTGGGCTCCCAAGAAAGCTTTAATTCTTGTCATTCACTGCTGTTTCCTTTTCTCACTTCATGGATGGATGCAATTAGAACATGGCATTCTTCCAGATCTTATCTAAAAGTTGGCCTGCCTCTGCTGAAAATATCTTGTTTTAGGGAAGCATATCTCTTAACCTGAAAAAAAATTAAAAAGAGCAGTCTCACACTCACATTCATTCTGTCAACAAATGCCAGGATTTCCACTTTCTAAGTTTACCGCTGTTCACAACCTGCACCATCCCCACTCTAGTTTTAATCTTTATTTTTGCACATGGATTAGAACAAATATAGTACTTCTTCCCACCAAATATTATCTTTGACAAATAGCCAGTGTCACTCTTTATTTAAAGACAAATAAAGAGAGACTAATTGAGAGGGGGAAGGGACATGATGGTGGGTGGATTTGTGAGGGGAAAAATGAGGGAGGGGAGGGAATTACAATGGTTTATTGTGTACAATTTTGGAAGCTATCAATTAAAATGTTTTTTTCAAAAAAATAAAGAAATGTGGTACTGGAGAGATGGCTCAGTGTATAAACATGCTTGCTTTGCAATCATGAGGAACTGAATTTGATCTGCAATACCCATAGAAAAAGTCACACCTACCATTCTTGCCTATAACTCAGTGCTCATGAGGAGGCAGAGACAGGAGGCTACCTTAGGCTCTCTGGTCAGCCAAATTCAGTGAGGTGATTCTGTCTTATGGAAATAAGGCAGAAGAGCAATAGAAGACACCTGATATCCACCTCTTATCTCTGCACAATTGTGCACAGGGTGCGTGGATCTGCATCCACCTATGTATAGACCACATGTATACACATACCACATATGGCATACACAAACAATAAACATATGGCACATTCTTCCTGCTTATAATCTCCCAAAAGTCTACCATACTACTTATAATAAAATCAAATTTCAAATTCCTATACTATCCAACAAGCTTAATTATCTGTGGCTTCTATTTGTCCCATTATATCTCAACCCAATGCTCCATAGTAGCCTTTTCAAAGTTCTATAGTGTTTCAGAGAATTTGCACTACACAGGGAGTGCTCTTAACAAAGATATGTCATAGTTTGTTTCTCATTTTTAGTTATTTTATTTGAGAGAGATAGAGAGAAAGAAAGAGAGAAGCCGATATACAGAGAGAGAGAATGGGCATGCCAGGGCCTTCAGCTGCTGCAAACGAACTCCAGACACATGTGCCACCTTGTATATCTGGAATTGAACCTGGGTCCTTTGGCTTTGCAGGCAAGTGCCATAATGGCGAAGTCATCTCTCCAGCCTCATTTCTCTTTTATTTCATCCTTGTACTTAAACGTCTCCTCAGAGGAGACTTCCCAGACTCATGGCTAAGTGTACTTCCTTAGCAAGCATAAAGACATAAAGAGGCCTGAGAGAACCCTCGAGCTTGATCCACAAGACCCACATAACCAATCTGGGTATTTCCATACAACTGTATCCCCAGCCCTGTAGGCAACAGAAACCCTAGAAACATGAAGAGCTTGTAAGAGGGATATGTAACATTTCGATTAAACCACTGCAGGTGAGCATACCTCAATGACAGTGAATACAAGCAATGTCACATGATCACATACACATGCATACAACACACACACACACACACACACACGAGACATTCCTCAATGAGCTAACTAAAATAATAAGCCATGCTCTATTATCCACTTACATAGACGGATTCCTCTCCATAACGCTCATTATTGCTTAATGTAGCCAACTTTTAAAAAATTATGTTTTGAGATGAGGTCTCACGTAGCTATGGCTGTTTTCAAACTCACTATGTAGCCATTGAACTTCTGATTCTCCTACATACATCTCGCAAGTGCTAGGATTATAGGAGTATGCCATCACATCAAGTTTATATGCTTCTGGGAAATAACCCCAAATCCTCATATGTTTCTTGCTTCAAAACTATCAAACAATATGTCAATCATATAAAAGTCTATATAAATATACAGGTTATAACAGAAACATCTTACTGCTAGGGTAGGATTCCCAGCAAGTTGTTTGGGAGACCACTGAGGCCTCCAAAACAATACAGGCTTTTGCTAATACTTTTGGTTGCACACCAGACCAAGATACTAAGAAGGCAATACTGAAGACAACCCATGCTTTTGTTGCAGGACACTGATAAATCAAGCTAGAACTTAAATTAAAGCTTTCTCCCTCCTGGAAATCACTATGCAGGCAGAAGGGGGAGAAGAGTCATCAATAGTGACATCCCAGCAGTGCATCCTGAGAGCTACATAACTGTCCAGCCAGTGAAGATGTTCCCACAGATGCAATAGTGGTATGACCATTACAGGGGTAACCAACTGCTCGCTGATTGAATTTGAGACCCAATTCACAGGAAGGAATTCATGCCTGGTACTGAAAACCTATTAAAAATGTATGTCTGGGAAGGCCCTATGGTGCAAGAAACTACTATTGCTTGGCTAAATGATATGTTATGCCCATGAAACTTCCCTCTAAATATTTGTTTATGCCTCTGAGCTTTGGTCAGAGAAGCTTTTTTTAAAAAATATGAAAATTGGGCTGAAGAGCTCAGTGGTCAAAGCACTTACTTGATAAGCCTGATGGCCTGAGTTTGATTTCTCAGTACCTATGTAAAGCCCGCCAGTTGTATGAAGTGGTGTGTGCATCTAGAATTCATTTGCAGTGGCAGTGGCCCTGTCACATACATGCCCCCCAGGAATGTGTATGTGCTCCTTTCTCTCTCAAATATGAAACATAAAAATAAAAATATTATTGATTTGTGTGTGGGGGTGTGTACCTACATACAACAGCATCTCTTGCCAATGCAAACAAGTGCCTGTGTGGCTTTATGTGAGTATCTAGTGGCTAGAGAACTGAGCGTGTGTTGGCAAATATTGCAAGCAAGCTCCTTTTAGCAGCTGAGCTGTCTCTGCAGCTCCAAGAGAAGCTTCTTTTTGCAGTAGGATATGACTACCAAGGAGATTCAAAACTCATAAAAGTTCTGAGAATACAGGACTGTTGAGTGTGCAGCACTAAATGACACATCTGTATCACCCCTTACAAGATACAGAACAAATGTAAGGGACAGACATTATGAAGGATTTGCTTTGGAATGCTGTCTTCTGAACACGAGAGACCATTGCATTCATGAACTCATAGCAACTGCCATTACCTGCATAAGACCTGGACAACATATGGCCCATCCACGATCCATCATGGAATGTGAAGGAGGACAAAATGAATATGTCTTATTCATTGTAGAATTATACACCAATTAACTTACTACTGGTGACAGGTTCTCAGGTGGTTTTAGGTAATTCTAAAAGTTTACAGTTTGTATCTTATGTATCTTTCCATTACTTTGAAGGCTTTTTTCCTGTATCCCTACATACATAAAATATACTCAGATTACTTTAGAGGAAATTCTCTCAGTGAAGTTCTGAACTTAACACAACCATGACAGTTAACTGTCTTGGTAGAGCTATTTCCTTTTCTAAACGAGTACAGAAAGGACTCCAGTATGTTCAGAGAGATGTAGAAATATTTTGGTAGGTCTATATATTATACATATTTTTTCTCATGAAATTTAGTTGGTGTTCCCTAAGAACCTTAAATTGATTGACTCTAAAAAAGTATATGTATGGAGTCTCTGATGGGAAATAAAGTTGGTATAATTAAAGTAGTGGTAGAAATATTTAAATATAAATGAATTAAATGATGGTACAGTTAGTTACTCATTCAAATGTCCATTTTAAACTCAGCAGTTAATTTCAACCTTGTTTATATTGTGGAACTAAATTCTTGTCTAACTAAGGGAACGTGACTGGCATAAAAAATAAAGAGCGCATGGTTAAATTTTAATTTAACATAAAAACATTATAAAATTTCAGTGGAGGGCTGGAGAGATGGCTTAGCGGTTAAGCGCTTGCCTGTGAAGCCTAAAGAACCTGGTTCGAGGCTCGATTCCCCAGGACCCACGTTAGCCAGATGCACAAGGGGAGCACACATCTGGAGTTCGTATGCAGTGGCTGGAGGCCCTGGCATGCCCATTCTCTCTCTCTCTCTGCCTCTTTCTCTCTGTCTGTTGCTCTGAAATAAATAAATACAAATAAACAAAATTTTTTTAAAAAAAACTATTAAAATTTCAGTGGAAGGGCTGGAGAGATGACTTAGTCATTAAGCGCTTGCCTGTGAAGCCTAAGGACCCTGGTTAGAGGCTTGATTGCCCAGGACCCATGTTAGCTGGATGCACAAGGGGGTGCAAGCATCTGGAGTTCATTTGCAGTGGCTGGAGGCCCTGGTGAGATGCCCATTCTCTTTCTTTCTCTCCTTCTTTGTCTGTCACTCTCAAATAAATAAACAAAAATAAACAAAAAAATTTTAAAAATACAATGGAAGAACATCTAATGTAACATTTGAGATCACTTGACACTAAAAAGATAGTCGTTGTCTGAAAAGCAATAAAGAAAACATCCTGTTACTTTATGTACCAAACCTTATGTTGGTTTCACCAGATTATACTTCTCAAGATTTCTTCAAAAGATTTGAGTTGCTTAAGATACTGCATCTTGGATAGGAGAAGGACGCATGAAAGCCACCCCTCCCTGGGGAACTATTGACAATTCATAAGGGTTAAGGAGTGAGGACCACAGTGTTCAGATACTGTAACCAGTGGTCAATGATCTGTGCTACAGTAAATAACCCCCATCTGTGCATAGGCAAGCAATACTAATTAAACTAAGTGGGTCACCAACACCCCCCCCACACCAAAAAAAGACATGAGAATATAAGAATAGGAGTTGGAATAGGTTTAAAGAGGAAATGATTCAGAAGCTTGAAGGGTAACGTGATGAGAGGGTAATGCGGGTGAATAAGATCAAAAACATTATAAGCATGTATGACAATGTTAAAAACATTAATTTATTGAAAAAATGATATATGCCGACTTTTATAAAATCACTACCTGTTGGGTACTAAGAACATTTCTTTGCTTTTTCTTACACCCCCAGTTCATACTGAAAATTAACTTCAAAACACTGAGAGGCTTAGGAACATGATTTTCCATAATGAGGGTCACTTTCAATCTTCAAATGAACAGTAGAGAAGGCAGTTGTATGGTTGTGGAGGCAGAGCTCAGGGCCTAAACAAAAGTCAATTCACAGATATCATGAGAAATGAAGCGAGAAGTCACTTTCTGAACCTCATGGGTTCCCGTACATTATTTAAATACCTCAGCTCAAGTGCTTCTGGCAGCTGCCATTTTGGCCTACGGCACTCGCCCTGCCACCAGTTTTCTTCTCCCCTGTGCTCTTCTCCTGTGACCTGTGGTCTTCATTCAGGGTGGGCCTGCTTCCTTCCCTGAATTTCCAGAGTCTGCTGATTTCCACACCTTTCTCCTGTGACCTTCCCGGACCTTGGCAATGTTGGAGCAAGAACAACCGAGCAGCAGCCATGGGAAGGGGAAAGACGGGAAGGCCGCGCTACACCTCGAGCACCAAAGCCGCCCCGAGGAGGAGGAGAAGAAGGATGGGGCCCAGGCATGGGGACAGATGTTCTCCTCCCACGGCAGCCCACCTGACCACCCAGAAATGGATCTGAGCTCAGCCATAGCCGGGACTGGCCCCGAAAATGGCAGTGCCCCTACACGAGACACCACAGACAGTCAAGGTAAGGGCCCCAGGCCATTCTGGCAAATCACCGCTGTCTGCTGTGATGGCGCACATGATAATGGTAGTGGTGGTGATTGTGGTGGCCATGGGGGAGGTGCTGATAGTGATGGCCATGGTGGTGGTGGTGGTAATGATGATGGCCATGGTGATGGAAATGGTCATGGTGATGGCAGTGGTGGTGATGGCTATGGGGATGGTGAATATGATGGTAATGGTGACAATCTTACAGATGGTGATGGTGATGGCAACAGTGATAATGATGGTGCTAGAATCAGCCTTCTCACCTTAGAGGACTCCAGTACTTTTGGCTGCAATACAGAAATCCTGTTGGGGCACGTGCAGGAACAGAATGCATTGGAGGTGGTGGAGAATAATGTTGAAGAGACCCAGGAAGAGCCTGAGGGACATGAGGGATGTGCTGAGCCCAGGAGGGCCAGAGGTGAGCAGAGTCACTTCTATGACAACGATTCTGTAGACCAGTGGCTGTCCTTCGAGACAAGTTCTCTCCCGAGACCTCGCTGGCAGGTTCTTTCCAGGCTGCGGGACAGGCAGCTGGGGTCAAGTGCCCGCTTTGTGCGTGATGCCTGTGGGGCAAGAGCCTTTGTCCAGCGCTTCTGCCTACAGTATGGTCTAGCAGGCCATGCCGCATGTGTCAATACTGTGCACTTTAACCAGCGTGGTACCAGGCTGGCCAGTGGAAGTGAGGATCTACACGTGATTGTGTGGGACTGGGTACATCAGCGTCCAGTACTGAAATTTCACAGTGGCCACCAATATAATGTCTTACAGGCTCAGTTCCTTCCTAATTGTAATGATTCCATGCTGGCCACATCTGGGCTTGATGGGCGCGTCCAGGTAGCATACCTCTCTGCTATGCCATCCATTGAGGTCACCAAGTGTTTGGTGAGGCACAGGGGAGCAGCTCACAAGTTGGCTCTGGAGCCCGACTCCCCTTCCAAGTTCCTCACTTGTGGTGAAGATGGTGTTGTGTTCAGCATTGACCTCCGGCAAAGTCCACCAGCTTCAAAAGTGGTTGTGACAAAAGAGAATGAGAAGAAAGTGGGACTATATGCAATCTGTACTAATCCTGCTAATATTCACCAGTTTGGAGTGGGCGGACAAGATCAGTTTGTAAGGATTTATGACCAGAGGAAAATTGGTGAGAAAGAGAACAATGGAGTACTCAAGAAGTTCTGTCCTCATCACCTGGTTGAAACCAATACTCCACCATTTGTCACAGGCCTTACATACAGTCATGATGGCACTGAGCTCCTAGTCAGCTATAATGATGATGACATCTTCCTCTTCATCTCCTCTGATGATGATGGAGCTCAGTACAAGAAGAGATATATGGGACACAGAAATAATGCCACAGTGAAAAGTGTCCAATTCTATGGCCCCAGAAGTGAATTTGTGGTGAGTGGTAGTGACTGTGGGCACATTTTCTTTTGGGAAAAATTGTCTTGCCAGATTGCTCAGTTCTTGGAGGGGGATGAGGGAGGCATAGTACACTCTATTGATCCCCATCCTAACCTGCCTGTGATGGCAAGCTGTGGCCTAGATGAGGAAGTCAAGGTCTGGGCCCCCACAGCTGGAGCTCCCACCGAGCTTCCTGGGATAAAGGATGTGGTAAAAATCAATAGACAGAAAGGAGATGACTTTAACTTGTACCATGCCTCCCTCTTTGACAACCACATGCTTTGGTTCCTCACAAGTCAACTTACAGAGGGCCACCCCCAGCATCCTGAGAATACTCCTAGACATGGTGCCAGCAGTGCAGGTACCGGTGTCTCTGAATCTTCCAGCAGCACCTCTGAAGATGAGGAAGGTCAAGGGAGAGGGGACTGCATGCCATCCTGAAGGCCCAGTACCTCCTAAAGCCCCCTTACCACAACAGTCATTGCACTTTAAAATGTTTTTTTTTTTTTTTTTTTGTTGTTGTTGTTTTGTTTCTTCTGTTCCACAAGGTGGGACAGAAGCATCTCTTGTAATTCATTGGTTGTTCTTTCTGCTGCTCTTCCTCTCATTCCTTTCCTCTTTTCTGCTTTTCCCTCTTAACTTCACTTTTCTTCCTCTCATTCTTTACTTCCTCTATGCTTTTTTTCCTGATATGAATTTAGAAGTAATTGTGCCCATTTTCCTTTGTTCTCTTTCACATAATATTGAGTTTCCTACTTCTGGTTAAAAAGAGAAAAGTTTGATAAGTACTTATTTCTCACAAAAAGTTGTCAGTTTTTATGTCCTTGATAATTTTGGATGTTAAGTTTTTGTTGACATAAAAACTTCAGAATGTCAGCTTTAAAATTGGTACTAATTTTTTGGGCTGGAGTTAAGGCATTTGCCTGCAAAGCTAAAGGACCCATGTTCCACTCCCCAGGACCCATGGAAGCCAAATGCAGAAGGTGGCGCATGTGTCTGGAATTCATTTGCAGCGGCTGAAGGCCCTGGCACGCCCATTCTCTCTCTCTGTACCCCCACCCATCTGTTTCTTTCTCTGTCTCTCTCTTTCAAATAAATAAAATAAAATAAATTAGTTTTTAAAAATTGGTACTACTTTTAATTCATAATGTTTTTTCAGTTAACATAAAAATTTTGGACTGGCAGTTTTTAAGTCTTCAATGCTTTTAATTCTGAATGTTAAGTTTTTCTGTTGATGTAAAAATTTCAGAAGTATGTTTGTTCTTTAGAAGTAAATTTAAATCATGATTGTGTTCAACTCACTCTCTCTAGATTTTTTTCCCCACAGTGGTAAGTTTTTGTTGATGTAAAAATTTCAAAGTATTAGGTTTGAAATGTTCAGCAATTTTAATTCTGAATATTTTCCTTTGATGTAAGAATTTCAAGAAGTTAATCTTAAAATCTTTAATTTTCATAGTGTTTCATAGTGATCTGAAGTGTTTCAGTTGATGTAAAAATTTCAAAAAGTGATTTTAAGTTTTCAGTATTATTAATTCTTAATGTTAAGTGTTTGACATAAAAAAATTCAGAAGTATGTTTGTGCTATAGAAGTAAAGTTAAATAAAACACAGCAAGTTTTTGTGCAACTCTCTCTCTCTGGCTATTTTATTTTCACAGAAAAAGAAAAGAAGAGTAAATAGTATGTTTCCTAATCAGATAATTCACCACTAGAATAAGTAACATGGGGTTATCCACATTTCATCAATCTATTTCAGTAATGTGGAATTACTTGAGCATACTAAAGGTGGTAAGAAATTAAATTTAGTAACAACATTGTTTACTCTCGAATTTTCTTAAGTGTTGTGGTTGAAAATTGTCACAAGATTGAATTCCATGAGGTCTTCTTTACACAACCATCTAGGCAAAGCCGGACAAGAATATAAGAATTCATCTTGGTTGAAAATATACATTTCAATTAGCTTAGTAACAATGGTATTTTAATAAGTGATGGATTAGAACGTGTGTGTGTGTGTGTGTCTGTGTCTATGTCTGTGTGTTTGTAATGATTTGATGTAAACCATTAGAAAAATTTTTAGATATCCATACAGTGTGCAGAATTCCCTGCAATTACTAAGAGGTTCAGATGATTTAAAATTATGTCAAGTCTTATTCAATGCATATTTCTGGTATTGAGTGGCCAGTTACTATTCAGTATCTATTTTATGTTGTTTTATATATTTGAATAAGGAAATACAGATCATGTTGTCACAAACATCCACGAACTATAATACTTTGCTGTTTTGCACACTTGTTGAAATAGGAGGAGGATGTCATGAAACATACCTGAGGTCTATCAATGGCTATCCCTTGATCATATTTTCTGAAGAGAGCATTATCCCCCTCCCATGGGAACAAGTAGAGGAATTTTCACAAGATTTCTGTTTATTGAGATTCAATGTTAGGGACAAGTGGGTGGGTACCTAGAGGCATGAAGAAGCCCTTACATGTTTGCCATCAAGAAAGAACCTTAGCAGGCAGCGAAGAAAACTCCCTTGCAGAACCAAGTGAGTCTGAGTCATGCACTTTGGTTTAAAATAGAGCATGAGGGATGAGGGGCATTAACTAGAATCCCAGGTTTGGGGAATCCTAAAAACTAGGTGGTGAATATGTTACTAACAGAATAGCAAAACACTGAGAAGCAACCATCATTTGAGATTTCAAGTGACAGGGGCAGAAGAATGGCAATATCAGATTAATCAGGTAGTTCTTTCTCTACATGCTTGTTGTAAACAGGTTGCTCTTTGTGCAGGGTTTATGGTCTCCCAACTTAGTCACCTGAGACTTCTCAGGGTGCCCAGTGGGGCTCTAAGATTGTGCTATAGCAGACATTGGGAGAGAATTTTATTTTATTTTATTTTATTTTATTTTATTTTATCAGATATTAATACAGCAATACCTTCTTATTTTTTATTTCCATTGGCTTAGAGTATCATTTTCCAACCTTTCACCATCAGGCGGTGTCTACCCTTAGTGGTGATGTGGGTTTATTAAAGGCAGCAGATAGAAGGGTCCAGATGAACTCAAACCAATCTTCTTCAATCTGTGCCACACAATTGGTGAACAGGGAAAGCTACCCAACTCCTTTTATGAAGCTAGCATCACCCTAATTCCAAAACCAGGCAGAGATGCCACAAGAAAAGAAAACTACAGGCCTATTTCCCTGATGAATTTAGATGCAAAGATCCTAAACAAAATCCTCGCAAACCGAATCCAACAACACATCAAAAGCATTATCCACCTTGACCAAGTGGGATTCATCCCAGGAACACAGGGGTGGTTCAATATACAGAAATCTGTCCATGTAATACACCACATAAACAACGTTAAACATAAAAACCACATGATCATTTTGATAGATGCAGAAAACGCCTTTGACAAGATACAACTTCACTTCATGATCCAAACATTGGAGAGAATTGGCATGGTTGGTTCATATCTTAACCTAGTAAAGGCAATATACAAAGCTCCGAAGGCCCAAATAATACTTATTGGAGAGAGACTGGAGGAATTCCCATTAAGATCAGCAACAAGACAGGGTTGTCCACTCTCAACTCTGCTTTTCAATATAGTAATGGAAGTCCTAGCTCAAGCAATAAGGCAAGAGAAGGAAATAAAAGGGATACAATTTGGAAAGGAAGAAGTTAAGTTAGCTTTATTCACTGATGACAAGATTGTATATGTAGGAGACCCGAGAGACTCCATCCCAAAACTCCTGAAGGTGATTAACTCCTATAGTAAAGTAGCAGGATATAAAATCAATGCACAAAAATCAGTAGCCTTCCTATATGCAAATGACAAAGATACGGAGAAAGAAATAAGGGACATAGACCCATTTTCAATTGCAACAAAAAAATAAAATACCTTGGAATAACATTAACCAAGGAAGTGAAAGATCTATACAATGAAAACATAAAAACACTCAAAAAAGAAATTGAGGAGGACTTGAGAAAATGGAAAAACCTCCCATGTTCCTGGATAGGCAGAATTAACATTGTGAAGATGACAATCCTACCAAAGGCAATATACAGATTTAATGCAATTCCAATTAAAATCCCTACAGTGTTCTTCACAGAGATAGAAAAAATTATCTCAAATTTCATATGGAAAGGCAGAAGGCCTCGCATTTCCAAACATATCCTCAGCAAAAGAAATACCTCTGGAGTTATCACCATACCTGATCTAAAGCTATACTACAAAGCCATAGTAATAAAAACAGCATGGTACTGGCATAAAAACAGGAGTATAGACCAATGGAATAGACTTGAGGACCCGGACTTTGGGTCAAGCAACTATAACTACTTGATATTCGATAAAGGCCCGAACAATATAGGCTGGAAAAAAGACAGCATCTTCAACAAATGGTGCTGGACAAACTGGATAACCATATGCAGGAAACTGAAACTTGACCCACACATTTCACCATGCACTACACTCAAGTCCAAATGGATCAAAGACCTCAATATAAGACCAGAAACTCGAATACTACTGGAGGAAAATTTAGGAAGTACTTTCCATGATATAGAAATGGGAAAAGACTTCCTGAACAAAACCCCAGTAGCTCACGAACTTAAACCATCACTCAACCAATGGGATCACATGAAGCTGAAGAGTTTCTTTACAGACAAGCATACAATAAGCAAAACAGAATGGGAGAAAATATTTTCAGGTTATCCAACTGATAGAGGCCTAATCTCTAGAATCTACAAAGAACTCAAAAATCTAAATAGATTTTTGATACATCCTGATAACCTGTGTCTTTTGATGGGTAAGCTAAGACCATTACTATTTAAAGTTATTACAGTGAGGTTTGAATTAATCCCTGCCATGATGAGGTGTTTTATAGTGTTTGGTGCTTTCTTGTGTTTTGTACTATTTTGAGCCTGGTCTATTCTGGTTATTGTGATCATCTTCTTGTTGGCTATTGAGAATCGTTGTTTGACTGTTCGGTGTGGCATATTCCCTCAAGTATTCTTTGTAAGTTTGGCTTTGTGTTCATATAATCATAGAGTTGACTTTTTTCTTCAACAATTTTGTTGACTATGATCTCTGTGCCTCTGGTCTGGATCTCCTCTCCTTCTGGTATACTCATGATCTGGATGTTTGGTCATTTTAAGGTATACCCATAGTTCCCTCTTATTCTGTTCACTTGATTCTTTGAACTTAGCAAAAATTTTGGCCTCCTGATAAATTTTTTCTGTCTTATTTTCCAGGTCAGAGGTTATGTCTTCCACATGAATGATTTTGTTGGTGAGGGGTTCTAGAGAGGCTTTTATAATTTCTATTTGATTTTTTCTGTTATATTATTTTTGCATCGTGTCCATCTCTTTTTTGAGGTACCATTTCAATTTGAGTTCTGGTTTTCTTAATGTTTCCTGGATTTCCTTCTTGCAAGTTGATCAAGTCTTCATTAAGCTTGATCAATCAGCTGTTGAGATCTTCTATTTCTTAACTTACCTTCAATTTATTCATATCTCTTTGGAGGGTTTTAACATTTCCTTCAATCAAGTTAAACCTATTGTTAGTAGCTGAACACTCTAAGAGATGATTCTGTTCAATTTCATTTACATGATTGTTGGTTCTTTGATAGTTTGCTTCTTATTCAGCAATTTTTTGATCAGTGTCCCATTGGTTGTTGTGTTTTCATCTTGGGAATGAATTTCCATTGATATCTCTACAATTTTCTTGGAGTCTTCCACTGTAGGACTAGGCATCCTTAATGGAGATCTCTCAGTTTTCTGATTTTTCCTGGCTTTTTTACATTGTTTTCTACCCATTTTAGGAAGACTATTTTATTGAGGAGGAAGAAAGTTTTTGTCCTTTGGCCAGGTGCTCCCTCTGACTCAGGTAAACAGGGATGTTAGTACCCAGTGGCCAGTCAGGATACCAGAGCAAAAGGCCTGATTCCACAGCTCACATATGGAGCAGGCCTCCCCAAGCAAGGTACAATGGGACCTACCAGGACCAGGGAACTGGGAGGAGGAAGGGAACAGGGATCTGGCCTACTTCAGGTCATGCCCTCCAACATACAGACCAGCACAGGGAGCCCAGACCAGGATGGTGGGAGGAGCCAGGTAATAGGAGTAACTCCTGAAGGCTGCACCCACCCACACACTGTGTGAGCAAGTAACTCAGACCAGGGGATTGGAAGAGTCCAAAAATAGGTGTCTGGCCTATTCACTCCAGACTGCCATGCGTGCCCACACACTGTCTTTGCAGGTAACACAGAAAGGGGGAGGTGGAGGAAGCCAGAAGCAGGGGTCTGGTGTACTCACTCCAGACTGGCATGCCCACCCACACACTGACTATGCAGGAAATACAGAGGGGGTTGGTGGGAGGAGCCTGGAAGCAGGGGTCTGGCCTACTTACTCCAGACCCATGTGCCCACCCATACACTTCAAGCCCGATAATTCTAACCATCAAAAAGTTTCTGGAGTTCCAATTCTGCCCCTCCAGCTAGGCTACTCATAGTCCTGGAAAACTTGACCTGGGGCTGGCAGCTCTCCTCCACAGCCATCTAATGGTCCTGGCATCACCACTGGGACTCCGCTGCAACCCACCATCCATCCTCAGGGCTCCACTGGGTCGCCATGTAGGCATCCAGCAAACCTTCTTCACACTGCCCATGTCACTTTCCAAAACACAGGACCATGTTGCAAATTCAATGACCCTTTCTCTCCTGAATTTCTTTTTTTAAAATATTTTATTATATACTTATTTATTTGAGAGAGAGAGAGAGAGAGAGAGAGAGAGAGAGAGAATGGGCACACCAGGGCCACTGCAAGCGAATGCCAGATGCATGTGCCACCTTGTGCATCTGGCTTATGTGGGTCCTGGGGAATCAAACCTGTGTCCTTTGACTTTGCAGGCAAGCACCTTAAATGCTAAGCCATCTCTCCAGCCCATCTCTGCATTTCTTATACTTCATAATACCAGGTGGAGTGTCAATTTGTTAGTGCGGTGGGGGGGGGCGGGGGAAAATAAAGCAGACTTTGAAGAACAGGACACTAATTCAGCATTCAGGCCCCTTCAAAAAACTGCATTCTTTCTGTTGTCCCAATGCAGGTCAGCTGGCCCAATCTGAATGCTTGTAATCTCTCATACAATTGCAGCTGAATGGGGGCCATATCCCTCTGCTCACACCAGTCCATTTCTATGCAAAGCAACCTTGCACAAGTTCTCAGGACATGGACATGACAGCAAACCTGTCATACAAACTGCATCTAGCCAAGTCCAGGCAAAGCTCTTTCTCATCCTCATAAGTCAAACCTCACAGTCCTTAGTTCTTACTACATTCAGGTCTTTCAACTCTGACCAGAATAGTCCATTAAGCTGTACTTACAACACTGCAAGGCATCTCTTAGTCTGAAGTTTCAAATCCTTCCACATTCCTCTTGAAAATCAGCTCCAAAACGCCAAAGCCACACAGGTAGGGGTCTAGTAGCAAATGAAACCACTCCTTGGTACCAAGTATACTGTTGAAGTCAGGTTCTCATTACTGACAGAAATCATCTGATCAAGAACATCTTGTGGGGAAAAAATGTTTATTTTGGCTTAAAGAATTGAGAGGAAGCTCCATGATTGCATGGGGAAACAATGGCATGAGCAGAGGGTGACATTACCTTCTGGCCAATATCAGGTGGATAACTGCAACAGGAGAGTGTGCCAAACACTGGCAAGGGGAAACTGGGTATGTTACCCATAATCTCACCACCAACAATACACCACTTCTAGGAGGCATTAATTCCCAAATCTCCATCACCTGTGAACCTAGCATTGAGAACACCTAAGTTTATAGAAGACACCTGAATCAAAACACCATATCCACCAAACAGCTACCCTGCTGCTGAAGATTTCCCACAAGTGCATTCAAGGGACTGGACCACCAAAGAGATACACAGCTGCTGAAGCTTGCCCCCAAGGGTAGGCCTCATATTGGAAACAACAAACAAATACCCAGCTACTGATGTTTGCCCACAAGTACAGACCACACACTTGACCACCAAACAGCTACCCAGCTACGGAAACTTACCCACATGTGCAGGCAAGCCTGGACCACCAAAGAGCAACCCATCTGCTGAAATTGCCCACAAGTGCACACCAGAGACAAGATCCCCCAAAACAATTACCCACCTGCTGAAGTTTTCCCACTAGTACACTCCACAGACTGGACCTCCATACAGCTACCATGCTGCTGAAAAATTGCCACAAGTATATGTGAGAGACTGGACCATCAAATAACTATGCAGCTACTGAAGCTTGCCCAAAAGTACAGGCCTGAGACAGGACCACCAAACAGCTACCGAGCTGCTGAAGCTTGCTGTGGTGGTTTGATTCAGGTGTCCACCCATCAATAGGTGTTCTGAATGCTAGGGTATCAGCTGATGGAGATTTTGGAATTAACACCTCCAGGAGGCAGTGTATTGTTGGGGGTGGGCTTATGGGTGTTATAGCCAGTGTCCCTTTGCCAGTGTTGGGCATACTCTCCTGTTCTCCACTTGATGCTAGCCAGGGGGTGATGTTCACCCTCTGCTCATGCCATCATTTTCTCTGCCATCATGGAGCTTCCCCCTTGAGCCTGTAAGCCAAAATAAACATCTTTTTTTCCCACATGCTGCTCATGGTTGTGTGAATTATGCCAGCAATGCTAACCTGACTGCAAAACTTCCCCACAAAAGCAGGCCACATGCTAGACCACCAAACAGCAACCCAACTACTGAAGCTTGCCCTCAAGTGCAGGGCACAATCAGGACCACCAAACGGCTACCCAGCTGCTGAATGCTTGCCCACCAGTGGAGTTGAGGGATAGGACCAACAAAAAGCTACCCAACTGCTGAAGCTTGGCCAGAAGTACTGGCAACAGACTAGACCACAAAACAGCTACCCAGCTGCTTAAACTTGCCATTAGTGATGGCCACAGCCTTGGACCACCAAACAGCCACACTGCTGCTGTACATACTCATAAGTATAGGCCACATACAGGAACAACAAACAGTTACTCAGATGCTGAAGCTTACCCATAAGTGCAGGCCACAGACTGAACAACCAGACAGCTACCCAGCTACAGAAGCTTGTCACAAGCGCTGGCTGGACAATGGACCATGAAACAGCTACCCAGCTGCTGAGGCTTGCCCACAAGTGCAGGCCACAGACTGGACCACTAAGTGTCTACTCAGCTGCTGAAACCTGCCCGTTAGTGCAGGTGAGAGACTAGACCACTGTTGCAGTCAGGTTTGCATTGCTGGTAGAAATCACCCAATCAAGAGCAGCTTGTAGAAAAAAGGGTTTATTTTGGCTTAAAGAATTGAGGGGAAGCTCCATGATGGCAGGGAAAACGATGACATGAGCAGAGGGTGGACATTACCCACTCACCAACATCAGGTGGACAACAGAAATGGGAGAGTATGCTAAACACTTGCTTGGGGTAACTGGCTATAACACTCATAAGCCCACCCCCTAAAATACACCGCCTCCAGGAGGCCTGAATTTCCAATATCCATCAGCTGGGGAGACTAGCATTCAGAATACCTGAGTTTATGGGGGACACATGAATCAAACCACCACATTCGGCTCCTGGCCCCCATAAACTGATATCCACATATGATATAAAATACAATGCATTCAGTATGACTTTAAGAGTCCCCATAGTTTTATCAATCCTAATGATGTTCGCATATCCCCATAATCCAAGATCTTTTAACTGAGCCATAATATCATACACACACATACACACACAAAGAGAAAAAAAAACTCAAAACCACCCATAATGGCACAGAATAAACATTTACATTGCAAAAGATGGCATTGGGCAGAGCAAAGAAATATTTAACCAATACAATTTTTAAAATAGGGCAAACATCAAACTCTGTAGCTCCAAGTCCAACAATTCTAGTCAATGACAAATCTTCAAGTCTGATAATTCTTACCAACAACAATTCTCTGGAGTTCCAATTCCACCCCTCCATCTAGGCTACTCATTGTCCTGGAAAACTTCATCCAGGGCCAGCAGCTTTCCTTATCAGCCATCTCCTGGCACCGGCATCTCTAGTGGGACTCCACTGCAATCCACAGTTCATCCTCATGACCCCACGGGGTCTGCATCCAGGCATCCAGCAAACCTGCTTCACATTGTCCATGGCCATTTCCAAAACACAAGACTGTGTTGCAAATTCAATAACACTCTCTTTCCTGCATTTCTTATCCTCCATAATACCAGATGTGGTGTCAATTTGTTAATCCAGAGGGGAGTAAAGCAGACTTTGAAGAACAGGACACTCTTTTAGCTTTCTGGCCCCTTCAAAAGAGTCTACATTCTTCCTGTTGCCTCAGTGTAGGTCAGCTGTCCCAGTCTCAAAGCTTGTAATCTCATATAATTATAGCTTAACAGGCAGAAGTTTCAGCCCAAAGATTTCATTTCTGTGTCATATCCCTCTGCTCACATCAGTCCATTTCTATGCAAAGCAACCCTGCACAAATTCTCAGGACAGGGGCATAACAGCAAGCCTCTCACACAATTTGCTTAAAGCCCAGTACAAGCAAAGCTTTTTCTCACCTTCATAAGCCAATCCTCACAGTCCATAGTTTTTACTGCAATCAGCTCTTTCAACTCTTACCAGAATAGTCCATGAAGCTGTACTTACAGCACTGCAAGGCCTCTCTTAGGCCAAGGTTTCAAATTCTTCCACATTCCTCTTGAAAATCAACTCCCAAAGGCTAAAGCCACACAGTCAGGTGTCTATAGCAATACCACACCTTGGTACCAACTATACTGTTGCAGTCAGGTTCGTATTGCTGGTAGAAATCAGTCAATCAAGAGTAGCTTATGGGAGAAAGGCTTATTTTGGCTTACAGACTCAAGAGGAAGCTCCACGATGGCAGGGAAAATGACAACAGGAGCAGAGGGTGGACATCACCTCACCAACATCAAGTGGACAACAGCAACAGGAGAGTGTGCTAAACATTGGCATGGGGAAACTAGCTATAACACCCATAAGCTTGACCCCAACAATACACTGCCTCCAGGAGGCTTTAATTTTCAATTGCCATCAGCTGGGGAGACTAGAATTCAGAATACCTAAGTTTATGGGGGACACCTGAATCAAACTACAACCATTAACAACTACCCAGCTCCTGAAACATGCCCATAAATGCAGGCCACAGACAGGACCATAAAACAGCTACCCAGCTGCTGAAGCATGCCCACAAGTTTAGGGCAGAGTCTGTACCAATAAACAACTACCCAGCTGCTGTCATTTGCCCACAAGTGCAGGCCGGAAAATTCATCAGCAAACAGCTGCCCAGTTGCTGTAGCTTGCTTGAAGTGGAGGCCAGGGACTGGACCACAGAAAAAAAAAATTCAGCTGCTGAAGCTGGCACAGAAGTGCAGACCACAGAATGGACCAACAACTGCCACCCAGCTGCTGAAGAATGCCTACAAATTCAGGCCACAGTCAGGACCATGAAACAGCTACACCACTGCTGAAGTTTGCCCGCCAGTGCAGGCCAAAGCTGGCCCACCAAACAGCTGCCCAGATGCTGAACTTGCAAATAAAGTTCAGGGCACAGGCAGGACCATTGAACCGGTACCCAGCTACTGAAGCTTGCCCACAAGTACAGGGCAGAGACTGGACCACCAAACAGTGCCCAGGTGCAAAAGCTTGCCCACATGTGACGACCTCAGACTGGACCAGCAAACAGCTACCCAGCTGCTGAAGCTTGTCCACAAGTGCAGGCCACAAAGTCTATCACCAAACAGCTGCCCAGCTGCTGAAGCTTGTCCACAAGTGCAGGCCACAAAGTCTATCACCAAACAGCTGCCCAGCTGCTGAAGCTTGTCCACAAGTGCAGGCCACAAAGTCTGTCACCAAACAGCTGCCCAGCTGCTGAAGCTTGTCCACAAGTGCAGGCCACAAAGTCTATCACCAAACAGCTGCCCAGCTGCTGAAGCTTGTCCACAAGTGCAGGCCACAAAGTCTATCACCAAACAGCTGCCCAGCTGCTGAAGCTTGCCACATGTGCAGGCCACAGAGAGGACCAAAAATGCCCCCCCCTACTTGCTGAAGCTGGCCCACAAGTGCAGGACATATGCTGGACCACCAGACTGCTCTTTTGCTGCTTAAGCTTGCCCACAATGAAGGCGACAGAGTCGACCACCAAACAGCTACCCAGCTACAGAAGCTTGTCACAAGTGCTGGCTGGACAATGGACCACCAAACAGCCACCTAGCTGCTGAAGCTTGTCACAAGTTCTGGATGGGCAATGGACCACCAAACATCTACCCACGTGCTGAAGCTTGTCACAAGTGATGGCTAGACAATGGACCACCAAACATCTACCCACCTGCTGAAGCTTGTCACAAGTCCTGGATGGACAATGGACCACCAAACAGCTCCCCACCTGCTGAAGCTTGTCACAATTCCTGGATGGACAATGGACTACCAAACAGCTACCCAGGTGCAGAAGATTGCCCACAAGTACAAGCCAGAGTCTGGACCATGAAACAGCTAACAAGCTGCTGAAGTGTGTCCTCAAGTCCAGGTCACAGCCAGGACTGCCAAAGAGCTATCCCACTTCTGAAGTTTGCCCCCAGGTGCAGGCCAGAGACTGCACGACAAACAGCTACCCAGATGCTGACGTTTGCCCACAAGTGCAGGTGAGGACTGGACCACCAAACAGCTACAAGCTGTTGAAGTTTCGCCACAAGTTCAGGCCACAGACTGGACCACTAAAAAGCTACCCAGCTGCTGAAAGTTGCCCACAAGTGCAGTCTGGAGACTGGACCACCAGTTCCCAAGCTGATGAAATTTACCCACAAGTTCAGGTCACAGACCGGACCACCAAATAACTACCCACCTGCTGAAGCTTGCCCACAAGTGCAGGGCAGAGTCTGGACCACCAAACAGCTACCCAGCTGCTGTTGTTGCTTGCCCACAAGTGTCAACCGGAGAGTGGACCACCACAAAACAGCTACCCATCTGCTGAAGCTTGCCTACAAGTGCAGGCCACAGAATGGACCTTCAAACAGCTACCCAGTTGCTGAAGCTTGCCGACATTTGCAGGCCACAGACTGGACCACCAAATAGCTACCCAGCAATTGAAACTTGTCCACCAGTGTGGACAAGAGACTGGACCACCAACAGCTACCCACCTGCTGGTGCTCACCCACAATTGTCGACTGGAGAGTGGTCCACCAAACATCTACCCATGTGCTGAACCTTGCCCACAAGCGCAGGCCACAGACAGGACACCAAACAGCTATCTAGCTGCTCACGCTTGCATAGAAGTGCCTTCCACAGACTGCATGGCCAAAGAGCTACACAAGTGCTTAAGCTTGACCACAAGTGCAGGCAAAGGTCTAGACCCCCCCCCCAAAATCTACCCAAGTACTAAAGCTTGTCCACATGTGCAGGGAGCAGACAGGACCACCAAACATCCCCCCAGCTGCTGAAGCTTGCCCACAAGAGCAGGACACAAATTTGACCACCAAAAAGTGACCCAGCTGCTGACGCTTTCCCACAAGTGAAGGCCACATCTGGACCACCAATGTCTCCAGAGGATAGCTAAACAACACATACTCACCAATGAGGGACAAGGAGGGCCAGGCAAAAAGCACACAGCAGTGAGCAGCAGGGTCAGCCCGACCAAAGAAAAAGCTCTGTGTTCTGCTGGGTCTGCCTTATGTACAGTCCCCCACAGGAAGGGCCTCCTATTGCTAGGAAGGACTTTGTTGCTCAGTTAATTCTTCCTGGAAATGACCTCACAGACACACCCAAGAAGTTCTTTTCATTGGATTTCTAATCTGGTCAAGTTAACAACAGAATTTAACCTTCACAGCCTCTTTTTAATACCATTTTCAACTTTGATTTATATAATTTTGATTTGTCATTTCTAACATTTTTGATATCTTTTCTGCATGTATGTGTTTTTTTTGTGTTTTCCATGTATGCACGTGTGTGTGCAGATGTGTGTGCCCTATGTGTGAGCTTGTGGAGGCCAGGAGAGAAGGGCAGGCATACTGTTTTATAGTTCATTCACATGTTTCAGTGAGACAGAATCTCACCCTCACCCTGGAGCTCTCACTAAGATCAGCTAGTTCCAGTGACTGTCCAGTCTCTTCCACCCCCTCAAGACTAGGGTTACATACATTGTTGCTGACTATGGAACTTGGGCAATTTCCGGCCCTCTGGAGCACTCTTGCTTGTTAAAAAAAAAAAAAAAAAAAAAAAAAAAAAAACAACCATGAGCCATCTCTTCTTCCACATGTTTTTCCCCTTGTTTATGATTTCTTATTAATTTTTAATTGTTTTTCTTGTTTGTAATCTTTCAAGGCTTTGTCTACTTGTTGTCCTTGTACCATGAAAGCCAGTAAGTACATTCTTGGGGAGAATAAATTAACTCTTTGGTTAGAGGAATGAAGCCTTTGCTGAGATGTAACCTATGCTGGAGTGAACTTTTCAGTGACTTGATTGCCTTTAACTCATGCTTCTGTAACTCCAGTAAACTTATTGGCTTACCAAATAAAAATTCCCTTTACATTATCCAAATAATATTTATTATTGAAGTAGTGCAGTTGCCAAGGGCATTATTTGTGATTTTTCTGCCAAAAGTATAAAATATATTAAATATACTATGAATTTCATTTTTAATGTTCTCTCATATTGTATACCATATTCAAACAGCAATGATTTTTATATCAAATATTGCCATGTTTTTGTATTTTTGATTATCTTCTATGACACTATACTCACAAGTATTAGATTTTTCTTTAGCTTCTGAAAATATTTTTTTTGAATTTCATGACTTATGAAAGGTATGAATGTATATTCAATTTCTGTTTCTTTTTTAATTCATTTTTATTTGAGACAGAGAGAGGGGGGGGGAGAGAGAGAGAATGGGCACACCAGGGCCTCTAGCCACTGTAAATGAACTCTAGATGCATGCACTACCATGTGCATTTGGTTTACATGGGACCTGGAGAATCAAACCTGGGTCCTCAGGTTTTGCAGGCAAATGCCTTAACCATTAAGGCATCTCTCCAGCCCCAATTCCTGTTTCAAAATGTTATCTTTCAGAGAAATTTGAGATCATTCTTGCATTTTGGAACATTGATAGTTTCTATGAGAATGTTCTCTCCTTTATTTGTGCTTCTGTAGGTTAGCATACAATGTAATGAATTTCACATTGGTATTTTCATATATACACATTCATATATATGATAGCTGTTGGGATTGGTTTGTTTCTTCCATATGCCTTTTCAGAAACAAAGCTGGGATAAAGTTCCACAAGAGTGAAGCAATTATACCCTGAGCCATGAATTCATCTCTGTGTGGATGGGGTGCAGGCAAGTATAAAAGACAATTGCCAAAGCAAAGGGTTCTGCTCTGGAAGGTAAACAAAACACTAGTACAGTTCTCTCTCTTAGCCCAATATTTTCTTCTTTTCAATCTCCTGAGGAATGCCTCAACTTCTGCTCGGTTTCCTTCTCAAGTCACAATACCCTTGCTAGTAATCCTGCCTAATTTTTTGTTTGTTTATTTATTTATTTGAGAGCGACAGAGAGAAGGAGGCAGAGAGAGAGAGAGAGAGAGAGAATGGGCACGCCAGAGCTTCCAGCCTCTGTAAACGAACTCCAGATGCATGTGCCCCCTTGTGCATCTGGCTAACTTGGATCCTGGGGAACTGAGCCTCGAACCGGGGTCCTTAGGCTTCACAGGCAAGCGCTTAACCGTTAAGCCATCTCTCCAGCCCAATCCTGCCTATTTTATCCAGAGCCATTTCCTGGGCTTCATTCTGAGAGCAAAACTCACTACAGCTGGGTATTCTATTTAGGAATTGGAGATTGTTGTGTGGGGGGGGGGGGAGGAACACCCCAGGTGTTCTCAATAAAGTTATTTGAAATAATTGTCTCTGCGACTGACCCACAGGTTAGTTTGGCTTTGATATTTACTGAATGTTTACTTTTCTCCAGGGCTTCCTTGGGAAAATCTACTTACTTCTGGGAAAAGCTCTACTTGTAGCGTTTCTGAATTTGTCTTCCATCCAAACCCTTCAGTTTTCTATCTACCAATGACTCTCTTGAACCTAAGCATATGAAATACTTATTATAGTCACTGTTAACATATGCAGACAAACATATAACAACATGCTGTATATGATTTTTAAGTGTTTGTGGGGAACAGTCACATTTGTTCAGATTGTCAAGTACAATAAAATTGATATTGCATTTCAAATTTTTCTACTTATATTTCTCAAGATAGTGTTAACTGTATTCATCCATTCTAGACTTAAATTGGCAACATAATTATTAGGATTTGTTTTCACATATCTTTGAAGGAATGTGAATAAATTTGCAATAAAATCAGTAATAATAATATTTAAAATATAAAGTTTTCTAGTCCAGAGCCTTATATGTTTTATATATTTATATATAAATAAAACAAAAGGATATACTTATATGTATATCCTTATATGTTTTGCTCAAGTTTCAGAGTCAGGTTGAGTAGAAATTTTATTAGATTTACACTCATTTTTATGATTATGAACTAAGGTTATTTATATTTTGTTAGTGTTAGGGAATATTTTTCATTATGGTTATGTGCTGATTTTTGATAACACATAGACATTTCTGAACTTTATTTTATTTAGTTACTTATTTAAGTTTGTTTTTGCACTATTGCAGATTGCATCTAGGACTTCTTGCACACTAGACAAGCCTCCAACACTGACCTATATCCCCAGATTCCTTTTAAAAATAACTTTCTAGAGGGCTGGAGAGATTGCTTAGTGGTTAAGGTGTTTGCCTGCAAAGCCGAAGGACCCAGATTCAACTCCCCAAGACCCACATAAGGCAGATGCACAAGGTGGCACATGAGTCTGGAGTTCGTTTGGCTGAAACTAAGAAAAATTGGAGAAACAAGCAAGGGGGCTGTTTTCTTGATGAACCGGATACCAGCACAAGGGGGAAGGAGATCAGCATAGAGAAAAATCAACTCCTACCAAATCAGAGAGCCAGAGCCTCAGAGGCCCCCAACACCTCATCACTGAAGCAGACCAAAAATGAACCCAACATGGCTCAGGGAAATTTTGTGGAAGAGGGGGCGGAAAGAATATCAGAGCCACATGTTGGGTCATGATATGCAGAGACATTCATCTTACCCATAACTGTGGGCTAACTCCACAATGCAAGACCCGTATACCTCAACAAGGAGGGGCCAAGGGGAGGGCTTAGGTCACAGATGAGCCTAATAATGGTACCAAACTGACTGTATTTGCTGAATACAAAACTGACTAATAAAGAAAAAAAAAAAGAAAAGAATGTCAGAACCACATGTTGGGTCATGATATGCAGAGACATTTAGCTTACCCATAACTGTGGGCTAACTCCACAATGCATGACCCATATACCTCAACAAGGAGGGGCCAAGGGGAGGGTGTAGGTCACGGATGAGCCTAATAATGGTACCAAACTGACTGTGTTTGCTGAATACAAAACTGACTAATAAAGAAAAAAAAAAAGTAGCTTTTTATGAAAGAGAGAGAGAAATGACATGGTAGGGCCTCTACCAATGTAATCAAACTCCAGACGCGTGTGACCTTGTGTGTCACCTTGTACATCTGGCTTAGAATGGACCTGAAGAGCTGAACATGGGTTCTTAGGATTTACAGGCAAGTACCTTCACCACGAAATCATCTCTCCAGACAAAAAAATTAACTTAAAAAATTGAGGCAGGATGTCACTAAGTTACACAGGCCACACCTGAACTTCTTCTGTAGCCCAAGCAGCCCTTAAACTCATGATCTTTTCAGCCCCTGGAATATCTTGGATTATAGGACTGTGCCATGAGGCCCTCCATAAGTTTTTTTTTTAATATTTCCCACAATAATAAAGTGATATTTAAGTTTTGACATCTTCAGATGTTTTTCTTTTTCCATAGATAATTTTGTTAAGTAAACACGGCTTTATTTTAATGCTTTCACATTTTTATTTCTGATTTTGCTTTACCATATTATTCCATAGGATGGACTGAAACAGAAAACCAAGAGGCATTCTAATAATATCTTGTTTGATTTTACAATTACATATAAATTGAGTGTCTTGTGATATAGAAATCACAAAGGCTTAAAGGCTACCTTAAATTCTATTTCACTGCATTAACTTTAAGTAAATGCTAAAATTTGCCTTTTGTGTAGTCTTAATATTTTTAAATTTATTTTTATTAGATATGGACATACTTAGCATGTAAACAACAGATGTTGGTACCACTGTTTTCCTTATCCCTGCCACTTTTCCGTTGAGGCCTTCCTTCTTGGGCATAAAGGTTGACCCTATGGGGATTGTGGGTCATGCATGGTGGGGGCAGCAGTCAGTTATGGGGGAAAAGCAATGTCTCTGTGCATAATGCCCCAACTTGTGGCTCTAACAGTTTTTCCGCCCCCTCTTCTGCAATATTTGCTGAGCAATGTTGGGTGCATCTTAAGTCTACGTAAGTGATGGGCTCTTGATTTTACATCTTGATGGAATTTAGTGTGATATCTGCATATATTGTATGCTGACCAAGTCCAGCCTCCTTTCATCTACCATATTCACCCTTTCCCACCACTTAATAACCAGTATTCTACAATTAGATCAACTTCATTGAAATAAAATCCCTCCATATGTGAAAAAATATGATATTTGTCTTTCTGTGTTTGACTTATTTCACTTAACAAAATGACCTCTGGTTACATCTATTTTTTTCAGCAAATTATATGATTTTGTTCTTCCTGTGACCAAGTGATGTGCCCTTGTATTTGCATAGTAGATCTTCTTTATATATCCACCTATCCTTTAATTCCCAAGATAATCAATATCATGCCTATTGTAAATAGTGCCATTGTAAATATGGGTGTGTAGGTAATTATTTCTTGTATATCTTGTATATAAAATCAAAAATAGTTTAACTAGATCATATGGTAGGTCTACTTTCATTTTTCGATATTTGTGTATGCAAAAGTACGTACACATATGCATGTGTGTGCAGGTATTTGTAGAGCCCAGTTCCTGAGGAATGCTGCATACCTTTTGTGTGACAAGGTTCCCCATTGGCCTAGAGCTCACCAGTTAGGCTAGACTAGCTGGCCAGCATGGCCCAGGGATGCTTCTTTCTGCCTCCCTAGCACTGGGATTACAAGTGTTCCTGTCCATGCACTACACCTTTCCAAGATTTCCAGGGATTAAACTGGGGCCCTCACGCATGCAAGGTAAGTACTTTAGCAACTGGGCTGCATCCCCACACCTATGCTCAGTTTCTTTGAGGAAACTCTATATCGTCTTCCATAATAGTTGTCCTCATTTGAATCCCACCATCAGTACATGAGACTGTTCTTTGCTCTGTACCTTTTTTGGCATTGTTGTGGTTTCATAATCATCATTTTAAATGTATCTCATTGTACCTTTGATTTATTTCTTTGAGTTTTTGGTATATCTGTTGGCCCTTTGATTTTCTTGTATTGAGAAGTACCTACTTAGATCACATGGCCATTTTTCATTAAGTTAATTGTACTTTTTATAACTTTTAAAGTTGTTTATATTATATATATGTTAATTTTTTGCCTGATGACTTTTTTCTCAAATTATTCTTAATTTTTTTTTACCATCAGCTCACTCCTCTGTTAGCATTGAAACTATTATTTTTTTTGTCTGATTATCATTCAATATATAAACTCTACAATAAGATGCTATTCTACAAGATCTAGTTGTAATACTGTTCTTAATAGGTTTTGATGCTTATTAGCATTCTATGCATAGAAAAAGTTTCCTTATTTCCCCCTGTTTTATGATTTATGTGTCAAATGAATGAGCTCCACAGGTCTACAGTCCTTCATTACCAATTAGGTTGTGACTGTGTTCTGTGAATGGAAGTCACTCTCAGAATATCTGAGGATGAGCAATGAGGAAAATCCAGGCTATTCTGGTACCTCTCTTGTCATTGATGGCCTTCCTGGCCATGGCTGCATCTGTTCTACGGTTCTAACTTCATTTAGTGATCCTTTATCTTAAGACCTAACTGCTTCCTACATTTACTCCTATAATTCAGGTACAGACAGTGAGATTTCTTCATGATCCTCTGTTTATCCTTTAAGTTCTTAGAATAATTTACATACAATATACCCAAGATCAAATTCCCTCTCCTAAACTACATGGACTGAATTATTTTTGTTTCTCTGGTCTCTGACTCATGCATCTAGATTTCAATTATTATGTTATATTTTCCACCTACATTTTTATTTGTTTTTTGACATATGTATACCAAATTCCTCTGCCTTAACCTCCATGGTCTCTCTATACTCCTTCTTCTTATCACTTTCTACTGGATATATATGGAAGAGCATGACTTATTGCCATGGAGACCTTTAATTGTTATTATGGTGGAGAATGGTCTCACGAACCTCTCCCCTATCTGTGATAGATTGCTGACTGGCCCCATCATGTGCACATTTTTTGCAGGTAACCACATCTGATATGATTTCATGAGTGTAATAGCCTAGGAATTTCTAATCATCAGCATGACACAGCACTCCTCCCCATCCTCTAGCTCTTACATTCTTTCTTCTAACATGTTCCATGAGCCCTGGAGGGGATGACATGACTGTCTTCTTTTGCAATGAGCACTCATAAGTCACTTATTTTTGTCACTTGCTCCAGTTATGCATGATTCTCTTCATTAACTACACTCCATTACCCACACCATAACATTTTCATCATAGAGTTAAAAGCAAAACTTGTCTGTATTAATAAATTTAAATATTTAGGAAGCAGTTTGAACGCACACATTTGAAAGGCAATATGTCATAAAAGTCATAAATAAAAAATAAAATGTAGGCTAAAATAACGACATTAATGTTTCCTTCTGCTCCTATTTAAATCTAATAACACCATCATCCAGGTAAATGAAGTATTGTTAAGACATAAATATCAGAATATATATATATACATATATATACACACACATATATATATATATATATATATATATATATATATATATATATATATAATCTCCTTAGTGATGGGATTCCAACCTTGTGTCACCACCCTGTGCCATAATCATTTGTGTATATTACTGTTTTTAAGTGTATGTCCTCACATCTATCCATAAAATCAATGCAAAATATACAACTGACTTAGTTATGAAGGTAAGCAACTCTTTCCTAATTAAATTTTAGGCCCACTCCATGGAAGGGAATTTATGACAGTGGTGGTTTTAATCAGTTGTCTTCTAGAAAAACATGTATTTTGAATGCTTGGTACTCAACTAATTTCAGTATGGGGGTGCAGCCTTGCTGGGGGAGGTGGGTTGCTGCAGATGGACCCTGAGATTTATTAACCATAGCTTGCCAGTGTAGTTTGACTCACTCCTCTGCTACTGATTCCACCCGCAGTGGCAAGGAGATGATGTCTAGCATCTGGTCTACCATTTTTCCTGCCATCATGAAGCTTCCTCTTGAGACTACCAGTCAAAATAAAAACTTTTATTTCCATCAGCTGCTTTTGGTCTGTTGCTTTGTCCAAGAAATGCTAAGGTATTGACAGAAAACTTGTAGCAGTGGAGTAAGATCAGTGTTGTTAGAAATCAGACTGTATGGCTTTTGATCTTTTGGAACTGCTTTGTGAGAGGAATGTGGAAATATTTGAAACCTTGGACTAAGAGACCCCTTAAAGTGCTATACGTAGAGTTTGATGGATTCTTTAGAGTTGAGAGATATAAATTCAGAAATAACTGTGAACTGAGCCTTGGCTTATGAGGAGAAGAGGAATTCTTGGTGATAGGGCTAAAGGCAGTTTGTGGGAGAGACAAGCTGTATTCTTCCTGTGTTCTCAGAACTTGAGCAGATTTTAATTTAGAAGAATTGACTGGTATGACAAGTGGATATGACACAGATAGAACTTAAGCTTGGGGTAGGACATAGCAGCCCACTTTAGCTACAATCGTTTGAGAGATTACAACCATTGACGTTGTTGCCAGCTGTTTGATGTTAGTATAATAGGAGGAATGCTAACTCTTGAATGGAGTTGGCTTGAAGGAAGAATGCTGATGGAGTTTTCCTGCTCTTCAGAGATGGCTTGATTTCTCTGTGGATTAACAAATTTGGTAGCCCACATGGTACTAAGGGAGTATAACAAATGTAGGAAAGAAAGTGTCATTTGACTTGCAATGTGGTTTGTTTTTTTGTAAATGGGCACTTGGCAATGTGGGGGAGGGTGGTTGGAGTCCCTGTGTAGAGAATTGATGGAGCCATGAGGATGAGCCATGAGTGTCAGTAGAGACCTCAGGATTATAGAGATGTCAGTACTGTGGGGTAGCTGCCAAAGAAAGCTGCTACTTGGGATGGAGTTGCTCCCAACCTGTGGGCATCCTAGCTGGAGGGGTGGAAGTAGAACCCTAGAGGCTTTGTTACTGGTCACAGTTGTTGGACTTGGAGCTATAGGATTTGACATTTGTCCTGCTTGTTTTAGATCTTGTATTGGTTTAATCTTCTCTTGCTATGTCATCTTTTGCAGTGTGACTTTATTCTGTGCCATTATACGTAGATAACTTGAGTCGTTATTTTATAGGCTTACAGTTAAAGGGCTGTCTTGAGTCTCACACATGAGTTCTTAGACTTTGTAATTTTAACAGTGTTGGGATTGATGAAAACTATGTGGACCTTTAAAATTTAAATGAATGCATTTTACATCCTTATATGGCCATGAGATTATGGGGATCTGGAATGGAATGTGGTGGTTTTTATTAGATGTTCCCCATAAACTTGTGTGCTTTGAATGCTTAGTGCCCAACTGATGGAAATTTGGGAGGTGGAGCCTTGTTGGATGACATGTGTTACTGGGGATGGTCCTTGAGGTTCATTAGCTCCTAGCTTTCCAGTGTTAGTTCAGCTCACTTTCATGTTGCTATTTTCCACCTGCTGTTGTGATGTCTAGCTTCTTCTCTACCATCTTTCTCCTACCACCATGAAGTTTTCCCTAAATATTGTATGTCAAAACATAAACATTTCCTCCCATCAGTTGCTTTTGCTTGGTTGTTTTTTTCCCAGCAAGAGAAGGTAAATACAACAGTGCTTAATCAAAAGTCTGTGTCTAGGAAGGTCATAGGCCATAAGGAAGAAGCTACTACTCTTGTTTGGCTAAATTGATATGTTGTGCTCATCAAATTTTCCTCTATGTAGGTATATGTATGCCCATAAATTATGGCTGCTATCATCTTTAGCTGGAGAAGCTACTGTTTTCAATTGGTTGCAACTACTAGGAAGATGCAAACTATGTCAACATGCTGCAAAAAAGTTACTGTTGTGTACTAAATGCTAAATGAGACATCCATATCACTCCCTGCAAGGGTTTGGAGACATAGTATAAGAGGGGAAACAATTTCAGAGCCAAAGGATGGCGAGGAGTGCTTTTGAATGATGTCTTCTAGACTTGAAGTCGCCATTGCAATAATGAACCCATAGCAGCTACCATGACCTGAAAAAGACCTGTAAAATTATTATTAGACTCTGTTTATAATCTCTCTTAAGCAGACCTTATGTTTTTATATTCAATCAACTTTTTGTTTCTCTTGTAACTACTTTGAGGGTTTGTTATTTTCCTATCACTATTCTTTTTTATTTAAAATATTTTATTTATTTATTTTTAATTAATTTATTTGAGAGAGAGGAAGAGGCAGACAGAGAGAGAGAGAGAGAATAGGTGTGTGCCAGGGCCTCCAGCCACTGCAGACAAACTCCAGACTCCTATATCACCTTGTACATATGGCTTACATGGGTTCTGGGGACTCGAACCTGGGTCCTTTGGCTTTGCAGGCAAGTGCCTTAACCGCTAAGACATTTCTCCAGCCCCTATCATTATTCTTAACCAACTATTTACTGTAGCCCTTAAGAAATATGCTGCATCACCTAAAAGAGAATCCATTCATAGAAGTTAACACACCATTGGCAATTAACTGTCGCTATACAGCTGTTTACTTTTCCTAAAAGCCTCTGAAAAAGAATTTGGCATCTGCTGAGAGATCTAGGAATATTTTCAGTATTCTATCATATTTCAATTATATTTTTTATGAAATGAGGTTGGTGGAGTTCCCTAAGTACCTTAAATTGAATTAACTCTAAAAATGAATGCATAGAGTCTTTTTAAATTTTTTAAATTTTATTTATTTATTTATTTGAGAGAAAGAGGCAGAGAGACAGAGAGAGAGAGGGAGAGAATGGGTGTGCCAGAGCCTTCAGCCACTGCAAATGAACTCCAGATGCATGTCCTGTCTTATGCATCTGGCTTATGTGGGTCATGGAGAATCCAACTGGGATCCTTTGGCTTTGCAGGCAAATGCCTTAACCACTAAGCAATCTCTCCAGCCCGGCATCCTACTATTAACTTTATAAAAATTTTATCAGATTAAATTTCTCAAGCTTTCCCTCAAACTGTTTGAGTTGTTTAAAATCATGGATGGGTACAGGTCTAAGGAAACCCCATTCCTCCCTGAAGAACTACTGGAAACTCATGGTTGTTGGAAAGTAAGTCTCATTTTCTTCAGTGTTTTTTTTTTTTTTTTTTTTTTTTTTTTTGGTTTTTTGGTTTTTGGTTTTTTGAGGTAGGGTCTCACTCTAGCCCAGGCTGACCTGGAATTCACTACGGAGTCTCAGGGTGGCCTCGAACTCACGGCAATCCTCCTACCTCTGCCTCCCGAGTGCTGGGATTAAAGGCGTGCGCCACCACGCCCGGCTTCTTCAGTGTTTTAGCTACTGGTAAGTTCCCCATGATCCAGTAAATAACTCATAATGTCCCATCCATGCTATGTGAGCAACCCTAATTAACTCAGTGGGACTGACAGAGAGAGAGAGAGAGAGAGAGAGAGAGAGAGAGAGAGGGGGGGGGAGAGAGAGAGAGAGAACATATGAAAGTAGGAGGTGGACTGGTTGGAGGAAAGGATTCAGCAGGAATGAAAGGGGTGAAAGTGATTAGAGAGGGCAACAAGGGGTAAATATAATCAAGATATGTCATGCACATGTGTGAAATTATCAAAAGTGTCAAATAGGTTTTTTTAACTTACATGTTTTTAAAAATATTTATTTATTTATTTACTTACTTACTTACTTGAGAAAGAGAGAAATAGAGAGTGTGTGTTAACTTGTGTTGTAAGGACATACCAGGGCCACTTTGCTGCTAGAAAAGAACTCCTGATGGATGGGGCACTTGGTGCATCTGAATTTACATAGGTATTAGGGAATTGAAGTAAGGTCAACATGCTTTGAAAGCAAGTGCTTTTAACCACTGAGCCATCTCCCCAGCCAGAAAGTGTTAACTGATTTTAAAGAAAAGTATTTCTTGTCAGGCACTGTGGGTTTCTAAGTGAATATGTTTCTGCTCTTTCCTATACCATCGTTTTATACTGCAAATTTACTTCAAAATACTGAGAGGTTTAATAACACAATTATTCATGAGTGTAGCAAGTTTCAATGTTCAAATAAACATAAAAAAGGTGTATGGGTGTGGAGGCCGAATTCAGGGCCTACAAAAAATAAGCAGTCCCTGGATATCGCAAGATATGAAATGAGATGCTTTCTGAACCTCATGAGCTTCCATACTTTATTTAAAGACCTCAGCTCAAGTGCTCTGGAAGCTGCCATTTTGGCCTATGCCGTTTCCCCTGCCACCAGTTTTCTTCTCCCCTGAGATCTTCTCCTGTAACCTGTAGTCTTCATTTAGGATGGGCTTGCTTCCTTCCCTGGAATTCCAGAGTCTGCTGATTTCCGCACCTTGCCCCTGTGACCTTCTCCATCCTTGGCAATGTCGGACCAAGACCAACCAAGCAGCAGCAGTGGGAAGGGGAAAGAGGAGAAGGCCGCACCACACCTCGAGCACCAAGGCCGCCCCGAGGAGGAGGAGAAGGATGGCACCCAGGCATGGGGACAGATGTCCTCCTCCCACAGCAGCCCACCTGACCACCCAGTAATGGGTCTGAGTTCTGCTGGGGCTGGTGTCGGACATGGCAGTGCTCCTACACGAGACACCACAGACAGTCAAGGTAAGGGCCCGGGCAATTCTGGTGCCACTGCTGTCGGCTGTGATGGCACACATGATGATGGCCACAGTGGTGATAGTGCTGGCCATAGTGGAGGTGGTGCTAGTGATGGCAATGCAGTGGCCATGGTAGTGGTGGTGATGGTGATTGTCATGGTAGTGGTGGTGGTGATTGCAATGGCCATGGTGATGGTAGTGATGGTGATGGCTATGAGGATGGTGAAGGTGATAGTAATGGTGACAATCTTGCAGATGGTGTTCGTGATGATGATGGTGGTGGAGTCAGTCTTTTCGGCTTGGAGGACTCTGAAACATTTGATAGGCATACAGAAACGCTGCTGGAGCACATGCTGAGACAGTACCCATTTCCATTGGAGATGGTGGAGAACAATAGTGAGACCCAGGAAGAGCCTGAGGGATGTTCTCAGCCCAGGAGTGCCAGAGGTGAGCAGAGTCACTTCTATGACAATGCTTCTCTAGACCAGTGGCTGTCCTTCGAGACAAGTGCTCTCCCGAGACCTCGCTGGCAGGTTCTTTCCAGGCTGCGGGACAGGCAGCTGGGGTCAAGTGCCCGCTTTGTGCGTGATGCCTGTGGGGCAAGAGCCTTTGTCCAGCGCTTCTGCCTACAGTATGGTCTAGCAGGCCATGCCGCATGTGTCAATACTGTGCACTTTAACCAGCGTGGTACCAGGCTGGCCAGTGGAAGTGAGGATCTACATGTGATTGTGTGGGACTGGGTACATCAGCGTCCAGTACTGAACTTTCACAGTGGCCACCAAAATAATGTTCTGCAGGCTCAGTTCCTTCCTAACTGTGATGATACCATGCTGGCTACATCTGGTCTTGATGGACGGGTTCGAGTAGCATACCTCTCTGCTATGCAATCCAGAAAGATCACCAAGTGTTTGGTGAGGCACAGGGGAGCAGCTCACAAGTTAGCTCTGGAGCCTGACTCCCCTTTCAAGTTCCTCAGTTGTGGTGAAGATGGTGTTGTGTTCAGCATTGACCTCCGGCAATGTCCACCAGCTTCAAAAGTGGTTGTGACAAAAGAGAATGAGAAGAAAGTGGGACTATATGCAATCTGTACCAATCCTGCTAATATCTATCAATTTGGAGTGGGTGGACAGGACCAGTTTGTAAGGATTTATGACCAGAGGAAAATTGACCAGAAAGAGAACAATGGAGTACTCAAGAAGTTCTGTCCTCATCACCTGGCTGAAACCAATTCTCCACCATATGTAACAGGCCTTATATACAGTCATGATGGCACTGAGCTCCTAGTCAGCTATAATGATGATGACATCTTCCTCTTCATCTCTGCTGATCATGATGGAGCTCAGTATAAGAATAGATACAAGGGACACAAAAATAATGCCACAGTAAAGAGTGTCAATTTTTATGGCCCCAGAAGTGAATTTGTGGTGAGTGGTAGTGACTGTGGGCACATTTTTTTTTGGGATAAATCGTCTTGCCAGATTGTTCAGTTGTTGGAGGCAGATAAGAGAGGTTCTGTAACGTCTATTGATCCCCATCCTAACCTGCCTGTAATGGCAAGTTGTGGCCTAGATGAGGAAGTCAAGGTCTGGGCCCCCACAGCTGGAGCTCCCACTGAGCTTCGTCGGATAAAGGATGTAGTTGTGATGAACAGGCAGAAACGAGATGACCTTAGCTTTCAGCAAGCTTCCCTCTTTGACAACAACATGCTCTTCTTCCTTACGAGTCAATTTACAGAAAGTCATCTTAGGCGGCATAGGACTGCTCCTAGACTTGGTGCCAACAGTGCAGGTGCAGATGTCACCGAGTCTCCCTACAGTGAAGAGGAGCAAAGCCAAGAGAGAGTAGAATTCCCCCCATCCTGAATGCCCAGTACCTCTTAAAGCTGAGTAGCCCTTCAGTACACTACTTTAAAATTCAGCTTGATAAGATTTTTTTCTTTTGTCTTCTGTTTTCTACAAGTTAAGAAAAACTCATCTCTTGCATCTTGTTGCTTTATACACTCTTTCCACTTCTTATTAATAGCTGCTCTCTTTTTTTGCTCTCTTTACTCCTTATCCTGATAGGAATTAGGGGTAAAATATACCCATTGTCCTTTGTTCTCTTTTTCTTAACATCAAGAGTTTCCTTTTTCTGGTTAAAAATAGAAAAGTTTGATATGTACTCATTTCTCTTACTAAAAATTGTCAGCTTTTATGTCTTTGGTAACTTTAATTCTGAATGTTAAGCTTTTGTTAATGTAAAAACTTCAGAATTTCAGCTTCTGAATGTATGTTTTTCAGTTGACATAAAAATTTCAGACTTGCAATTTTTAGTCTTCTGTACTATTAGTGAATATTAATTTTTTTATTTGATATATTTCACACTGTCACTTTTAAATACTCAGTACATTTAATTTTGAATGTTAAGGTTTTCAGTTGACACAGAAATTTCAAAAGTTTATTTGTGATTTAGAAATAAAGTTAAATAAAAGAAAGCCTGATTTTGTGCAACTCCCTTTGCTTTTTTTCAGAGAAAAGAAGAGCAGGAAATATATATTCTCATGAGATAATTAACCACTTAGAATAAATAACTTGTTTTATTGATATTTTCTGAATCCATTTCAGTTCTGTGGAATTATTTCAACACATTAAGCCTGGAAAGAATTAAATTTGATCACAGTACTTTTTACACTGTACTTAAATTTTCTTCAAGTGTCATGGTCAAAACAATGCCACAACGTTAACTTCCAGGACGTTTTCCTGGGATAACCATCTAGAAGTTGGCAGCCAAGTATGTAAGAATTACTCATAGTTGACTAATACATTTGAATTAACTTAATAACAACATTTCAATAAGTGATGCTTATGCTTATGTAAAATAGTGTGCTCTAAATCCATTAAAAATGTTGTAGATATTCATGCAGTACAAGAAATTCTCTGCAGTGGCTTAGAAGAGATTAAATTGCTTTAAAATTATGTTTAGCTTTCTTAATGCAAATTTGAGGTGTGGACTGAGCTCTTTGCTATCTACTTTCTTTTATATATGTCATTTATTTACTAAAATGTAGAAAATCACCTTTCCCCAAACACCCATGATCTGTTTCATCCTTCTTCTTCTAAAAAAGAAGGGTGTGGAGTGGAGAGATGCCTCAGAAGTTAAAGGCACTTATTTTCATAACATGGTGGCCTAGATTTGATTCCCCAATACCCACATAAAGCCAATGCACAAAGTGGCACATGCATCTGGAGTTCATTTTCAGCAGCAAGAGGTCCTGACATGCCCATTCTCTGTGTCTCTTTGTCTTTCATAATTTTCTTTTCTTTTTTTTTTTTTTTAAAAAAAAAGGGTGTCATGAATCATACTGAGGCCTGACAGTGCATGAACCTTGATCATATTTTCTGAAGAGAGCATAATGTCCCCTCCCATAGGAACAAGTACAGCAAATTTCATGATGAGATTAGATTTTGAGTGGAAGATTCTCTGAACAAAGTTCCTGTTTACTGAAATTCAGTGCTAGGGACAAGTGTCTAGTATCTAAAAGCTTGAAAAAGACACTCCATATCTGCCATCAAGAAATAACAAGGAGACAGTTCCAGTGTGTCCTTACTTCCCCAGACAATTTTCATTTATTCTTGCTTCCTACGATTTATATTCATCTCTTCTTCCTGACTGCCCTGGCAACTTCAGATTCTTGCATTTGAATCACAGAGAAGAATCATATGAAGGAGCCCTTAGTCAGCTCCCACAAGTAAGTCAGTTCCAAACTCTATTATAAATGCCTTATTAAACCTATATCTCATCCACAGTATTTCTTTGACTTTCACTGAACCCTAACTGATGCAAACTCTCCCCCCATACATGCTGTGGGCTAAGTTCCCAGGTTGTTGGGATGTGAGTATTTGCCATTTGTAAGGATTAATATCCCTAAAGGTAGAGATTATACATGTTTTATATTTATCTATCCACAGAGACAGAGGAGAAAAAACATAATTAAATTGAAATTCTGCAAGGCACACAACAGTACTCCTACAACCTTACAGGTACAGGCAGGAGGGTCTTGTGTTTAAGGCTAACATGGATATGTACTGATTTCAAGGGCAGTCTGAGTTATATAATGAGACCATGTACCCCCCACAAAACCAGAGGAAACACTTAGGATTATAGATGAAAATCCATAATTCTGAAGCTATCCTAGAAATCTGTCATGATTATAGTTTAAATTCATGTACATACTAGTTTTATTAGTACATAAAAGAATGTAGTGAAATGTAATTATGCCTGCCATGAGATAGTGGGAAATTTTATTTTCTTCTATTTAATAAACAGATGAAAGTACACTTTTGCTTTAATTTTCAAAACATTTTGATTGTTATTTGAAATATTTTCAAGATAGTTCTGTGTAGACCCTCTTGTTATTTATACATTATAATTGTTTCCTAATTACTTTAAGAATTCAAATTCATAAAGTTGTACCAGGTACCAAATATGAAAAATTTTTACAATGGAGTATAATTACTAAAGTGTAGGACAATAAATGGAGATGTCTGGGCTAGAGAGATGGCTTAGCAGTTAACGTGTTTGCTTACAAAACCTAAGGACCCAGGTTTGATTTCCAGTACCCATGTAAGCCAGATGCACATGGTTGCACATGCATCAGGAGTTCGTTTGCAGTGGCTAGAGGCCCTTATGTGCCCATTTTCTTTGTCTCTATCAGCCTCCTTTCCTCTCTCAGATAAATAAATAAATAAATAAATAAATAAATAAATAAATAAATATTTTTTAATGGGGGAGGATTTGTAATCCAACAATGACCCTCAACAGTATGTATTTACCATGTTGTGAGCCAAAAGCATCATATAATGTATTCACAATGAATTTGATATTGTCCATCCTCTGATCAACTCCTGTGAACACTCACTATCTTAAATTGCCTAAACTTTGATCTCAAAAGTAAAATGAGAAGTTTTTACTTCAGATTAAATTCTCACACCCTTATGGAGCACTTAATTTATATTTATTTGTTGGCTAGTCAAGAGTTGAAACATGGAAGGGTCAAATTCAAAAGGAGCCCAGCATCAATTTGTTGCAGTTACCTTTTCACTACTGGACAAGCATTGGACCAGAAACAGTTTATGGGAGGAAATAGCTTATTTCAGGCTTATAGATTCCAGGGAAAACACTATCAATGGCAGAAAGAAGATAGCTCACTGTCTTAAATTCATATAGAGAGGCACTACCAAACAGCCAGCAAACATGGAACAGCCAGCGCTCCAAAATGCTTTCTATACACCTAGAAGGGCTGTACTAAAGATCCATCCCCAATGACACAACCCCTGCACCAGGGATCTGCCTTCTGGGGAATTAATTAGGAAGTTTAATGTTAATAAAAATGTGTGAGTTTATTAGCTGGTTGTGGTGGCTTCCTCCTTTAATCCTAGCACTAGGGAGGCAGAGGCAGAGGCAAGAGGAACACTGTGAATTTGAGGCCACCCTGAGACTACAGAGTGAATTCCAGGTCAGCCTGAGCTAGAGTGACACCCAACCTTGAAAAAAAAAAAAAAAAGCATGAGTGTATTGGGCCACACATTTAAACCACCACATTATTCTCAAGCTGTATTTTAGGGGAAACTAAGGGTTCTTCTTCAGAAGTTTTCATTGAAAAGTGGGCTTGGGAAGCCAGTATCATGTTGTTTCATTCAAACTGCAATTCCAAATTTATTTTGTGCATTACATTTTATGCTATTTCTCTTATGATGTAGCAGTCTCTATTTCTAGTACTATTCTATAAACATTATCTATGTCAAATAAAAACTGTCAAAATATTGTCAGGGCTAGAGAGATAGCTTAGTAGGTAAGAGCATTTTTTGATAAGCATGAGGGCCTGGGAGAGTCTGATTCTCCCTAAATTTGATTCCCCAGCACTCACGTAAATAGCTGAGCTTTATCCCAGTCCTATTGGGAGAAGAGACAAAAATGGCAGCTCCACATCCAGTAAGAGACTGGGTCTCAAGTAAATACATGGATGAGCGATGTAGGGTTCTTGATAATTTCCTCTGGCTTCTGTACACATGTTCATGGGGCACACACATTTGTACATACGCACATGCTTATACCACACACACCACAGAGTTCCAAACCATACATACATCACACACACATGCAAAAAGTGTGTAATGATATAAATGCTGTGGAGGAAACTTAAGGCCACAGCAATTATACTTTCCAACATTATCCATGTTAAGAAAGAGCTCAAATATGTGTGTGTGTGTGTATAAATTCTAGAGTAATAATGAAATGTTAAATGCCCCCCAAACATGGGATATATCCTTAACTATTATAGCTACAACAATTATGGTAATATTTATCTTTTATGTAGAAATACTTCATTTCCCTTGGTCTTTGAAGTCTCTACCTATTTTGTCATTCAAACTTAATAACTTTAATTGTGACCATTTTTAAGAAATATGTTTTTATATTTTATTTATTTATTTGAGAGAAAAAAGTGCATAGAGCGGATGGTCATCTCAGGGCTTCTAGCTGCTACACATGGACGCTAGATGTGTGTACTACCTTGTGCATCCAGATTTATGTAGGTAGTGGGGAATTGAACTTGGGTCCTTAGGTATTGTAGGCAAGAACCTTAACTGTTAGGCCATATCTCAAACCAAACTTGTAACCTTTTGAAAATATTCCTTTTATCAGTCTTTTATGATAGACTCCTAGTTATTTCCAATAAAAGTCTAATTAAAACAAAGATACAAATCTTAATGGAAAACATTTAGAAAATTCTAAATAAGAAAGTTTCTTAAAGTGAGATATGTCATCAATCTAAATTGTACTTATTACTTAGTACTTAGTGGGGAGATGGCAAAGTGGTTAAAGGTACTTTTTACAAAGCCTGATTCCCTAGATTCAATTCCCCAGTACCCATGTAAAGTGAGTTGTACAAAATGGTGCACGTGCTGGAGCCTTCCTCCAGCAAGGCTCTAATTCCCAGATCACCACCATCTGGGGACCTAGCATTCAAAGCACATGAGTTTATAGGGGGCACCTAATTAAAACCACCATATTCTGTCCTTAGTGCCTATAAAACTAATAACCATCCATGATGCAAAATGTAGTATATTCAGTCCAACTTTAATAATTTCATAGTTTTTATGAATTCCAATATTGTTCAAACATCCCCATAGTCCAAGATCTGTTAACTGTGTGGTGTAAAACCAAAAGAAAATAATGGCACAGAATAAACATTCATACTACAAAAGATGGCATTGCAAGGAAAGATCTAAAACAAACAGAGAAAATAAACTCCAAAGTTCCAAGTCTGATATCTCTAACCAGGGGTGACATCTCTGGAGTTCTAATGCCATCCCTACTGCTGGGAAAACTCCATCCCAATCCAGCAGCTCTGTTTTGTGGCCATCGAATAGTGCTGGCATCTCCATTGGGTCTCCACTGCAACCCATGGTGCATCCTCATGGCTTCATTGGGCCTCCACAATAGGACTTCAAAAAGTTTACTTTCACATTGTCCTGGGCCATTTCCAAAACACAAAACCATGTTACAAATCCAATGACCCTCTCTTTCCTGCATTTGTTATACTCCATGGTACCAGTTGGGCTATCAAACTTATGAGTTCAATAAGGAATAAAGCTAACATTAAGAGCAGGATACTTCTTCAGCATTCAGACCGCCTACTTATAAAAGAGTCAACATTCTTTCTGTTGAATACAGAACAGCCAACCAAATCACAATGGTTGTAATTTCTCAAACAACTACAGTTGAGTGGGTACTATCTCCAGCCCAAGATTTTCATTTCTTTCTGTGTCATATCCTTCTGCTCACTCAAGTTCATTTCTGTGCAATGCAACCCTTACAAGTTCTCAGTACACAGGAAGAGTATAGCTGGCCTCTCACAAACACTATTTTTAGCTCAGTCTGGACAAAGCTTTCTCTTCCCCTCATAAATCAAGCCTACACAATCTGTAGTTCTTTCTATATTTAGGTCTTGGTAATATGACTATAATAGCCCATCAAAACTCTGCTTGTAGCATGACAAGACATCTCTTAGGCCAAGGTTTCAAATCCTTACACAAATCAGTTCCAAAATGTTGAAGGACACTGTCAAATTTCTAGCATCAGTACCACTTTTTAGTATGAATTTTCTGTTGCTACTTTCTCTTTGTTGGCACAAAGCACCTGAACAAAAGCAGCTTGTTGTAGGAAAGGGTTTATTTTGGCTCACAGACTCTAGGGGAAACCCCATGATGGCAGCAGAAAGGATGGTGTGGGCAGAGGGTGGACATCACCTCAGCCACAGCAATGGAACAGTGCAGCATGGAGAGTGAACTAAACACTGGCAAGGAGAAGCTGGTTAAAACCTATAAAGCCATCCCTAACAAGGAACCTCCTCCAGCAAGGCTCCAATTCCCTGATTGCTGCCAGCTGGGGACCTAGCATTCAAAACATGAGTTAGGCTGGAGAGATGGCTTAGTGGTTAAGGTGTTTGCCTATAAAACCTAAGGACATAGATTCTATTCCCCAGAACCCATGTAAGCCAGTTGCACATAGTGGCCCTGGAATGCCCATTTTCTCTCTCTTTTTTGTTAATAAATACATAAATTTTAAAAAAATGTATTTATGAGGTATTCTGAGTTCAAACCACAAGACTCCTTTTACTACTTTGGTGTTCTGTACCACAAAATATATGGTAAGGCCATCAGCTTAGTCTGTTGTTGGAGTAATTGTTGTAGTTTTAAAACACAAGGAAGCACTAGCATGTACCTCAGTGGTAGAACACTTGTCTAGCATGTTCAACTCCCTATGTTCAATGCCCAACACTGAAACAAACAGAGCAAGGAAATAGGGCTGCAGTTACAGGTCAGTTGTAGAGTGCCTAGCACATATGATTCTCTAAGTTCAATTCTTAGTACTAAAAGTAATAAAAAAAGGAAACAATTGGATTTAGTTTTTTTAGAAAGTAAGGAAATAAACTGAAAAGGAGGCATAATTTTTAAAGGAATTTAAAATTTTAAAAATAAAATCCTAACAAATAATTTCCCTGTGTACCTTAAACCCATACGTCACTAGTGATGTGTAGTGGTCTTTGTCTAATTTAGAAGAGTGCCATCCATATGTAGTGTCAAGTCAATTTCATTTATCACTCCCCCAACATGATTATAAAGTTTTCATTTGATTTTCTATGCATGTGTGCATAGAGGAAGTGCATACACAAACTCCAGTGCAATACAACTGTAGGGCTTACCTAAGGCATCAAGTGGGTAGTCTTTTTCAGAAAACTATGATGAGAAGCAAAATTCTTACTCTCTTGATTAACACTAAGTATGAAGCCCAGTGTCCTAAAACCAGAGAAATTTCTAAGGAGTATTGGATGTATTACACTGTGTAATTAACCATCCAAGTAGTCCAAATGATATGGTGAAATGAGATTAGCAAAGCAGTACCCCAAATTTCTAAATGAATACAGATGTGATTTAAAGAACAGTATTAGGTCTAATGGATCACAATTAAAGGCCAGTATTTCCACTGCAATGAGAAGACACATTAGGGCATTTGTATACTACAGCCAGTTTGAAGTGAAAAGACAATAAAAAATTCTTCACCAGAATCACATGGTAACAATTTATAGATAATTATTTTGTATTGCTTTCATATTAGATATACTCATTAATTGTTCTCAGATTCCCTACATGTAATATAACATCACTGCAAGTATTATTTGTCTTTCTGCCATATTATAACACCCTATTTCTCCCCCATAGCTTCCTGCATTTGCTGGGAGCTCTTAGATGATGTTTAATGGTAATGTTTTTGGCATAAATCTTGTTTATTTTTAATGTATACATTTTGAGATATTTATTTAGGAGTAACTTGTATATAATAAAATTTTAAACTTGAAAATATATAGATGTTTGAAGTTTTCATTAATTCACATGAGATGTGAGACTATAGAAACTGCTGCTACCCTGGAAAATTTCCTCATTTACCTTCCCACTCATCATAGTCTCTATCACTGGGATAACTGTTTATCTTCCTTTTAGTATTATAGAGTACTTTGCTCATTCTTGAACTTCACATGCATGGAATCATATAGTATGTCTTGTGTTGTATTTGAACTCTGTTACTCATTTTAATAGGCAACACTTTGGACCAAAAAGGATATATTTACTGCCTTTTTCAATTAAATTTTATGTGCTTGCAACAGTGAAAGCCATATTAGGACATTACCCTTCCTGAGGAAAACACTAAGGGAATGTCTGTTGTTTATTTTAGTGTTTAGTCTTTGAACTAATACATAAAAACAGAAGCAAGAAAATCAAGAATTTGAGGCTATCTTAGATTCCATTGTGAATGTGAGGTTAACCAGCCCAACATGACACTGCCTAAAAAAAGTAGATTATTACAAATTGATATAGTTTTCTCCCAGTGTACATAAAATCGTTATGCATGTTATGCATTATACATTTTTATATTATACACACATAATGTTTACATCAGGTTAAATGCATTTATCTCCTCAAACATTGCCTGTTGGGTGAAAACATTAATACTGATGACAAAACCACGTTCAGAAGATTTTAGAGGAAATATTCTATAAATATCTCTTTGTTCTATTAGATACAGCCTGCAGTTTACCTCTAATGTTTGTCAGTTTCCTATCCTGGCCAGAGAGCACTGTATCCAGGCACAAGTGATGACAGCCAAAATAAAACAAAATCAATAGACTTGGGCATTGTGGCTTCTTCTGGAACTGGATGTGTTTCAGAGGCTCTAACTACAGGAATTCATGGAGATGAATTCTGTTATCATCTATGAAATACTACCTTTCACCAGCCACACGGCTACTTCCAGGCCATGGTCCTGTGGTTATTCCTCTGTCCTACCCCAGGAAATAGGGTCTGTACCTCTCTATGCTGACAAAGATGGAGTTGTATTTAGGGAATAATACCCTTGATCATCTCTGCTGACACTAAGCTGGGTCATGCCCAAGTTTCATAGCCATTGTGTCCTGCAGAACCTTAGAGATGCACTAGGGCCTATATTGAAACTATCAATGAGATAGGCCCAAATCCCATCATCTCCTACTGGGACATGGGCAGCTTCCTGGTCTTAGGGCAGTTTGAAATCCCCATATGTGAGCACTACCCTGACAGTAACTGTGCTGTCCAAGGTTAGGGTCATGGTAGAGATGGTCCTTTGACCACCCAGGCAAGAGCTTAGCAGGATTTCAGTTTATTCCATGAACACATCAATCAGTATAGACTTGGGAGGAGGATAAGTATGCCTTAAGCCCACCATGAGGCTGGAACTTTTGTGGTCAACACTCAGAGCTGCCCTGCCCCCACAAGCACATAAGTCTCACCTCATGCCAGCTACTCACCTGGCCTAATATAGTTCTGCGGAAGTAACCAAAACCTTTGTGTTGGAGAAGCAACTAAAGCAACCAACCACAACTATTTTGTGCTGGGGACTTTTAATTTTGGTTGAACTTCTGCTACCACTATCCCTGGTTACCTATACCTTTTCTATCTCACCCTCAATTTATCCCACTTATATTGTGGCTGAACTTTGGTTGGGAATGGGGCAACAACTATTCTAGCTGCTTTAGTTCTGGACAGGGGCAAAGTTGGATTTGGGCCTTACTAAAGACAGGGATCAGAGATTAGGGCAGAATCCTCAGCAGACCCATGGTGATGCTCTAGATGTTCCTGGTAGAAGTGGGAAGTAGGCATCATCCATGGCTCCATGTGCACAATCATCTGGAGCTTCATGGCCTCTAAGCCAATGGCGATTAAATGGGTGAGTAGATTGATTATGCAAAGGACAAATAATAGGAGAAGTCTGGTTAGTAAGGGGTGCCAGAAGGAGTTCCAATTGAGGGAGCCAGTCTGACCATGAGAGCTATGGATTGGAAGATTTTGTCCTGATCTAAGAGGCTTACACATGGAAACAGGTGTCTGCATCTCTGACCAACACTAATTTATTGTGCAAGAAGCAATATTCCTCTTTTAGGGCAAGGTAGACCCCATCCTGGCCAGAAAATAGATCTAAGCTTCTTTGATTTTTATAGGACCAACCATGCAAGACAGGGAATCTATTTGATCTTGGAGGAATATTGGGATATTGGCTATTTTGTCTAGCTAATCTGCAAAATTTTGCAACAGCTGGTGGTAAAAGGACAAAGATGTAGCTATCCTAGCAACTCCTGTTCTCAGCCCATTATTGGTCCCCAGTACCACAAAAAGCTTTGGAATCAGTTCCATACCCAGGGTATATTGGGTGATATTCATCAAGGGAATGGGTAAGGGTTGATCAGCTGAGGCCTGTTGGTCATTGGGATTCAAAAATATGATGGTACATAGTTTAGTCCAAGTGGTAGGCAGCTATAGATATACTAAGGTTCCACAGAGTTAAAAACACACCAAGGCTGTATGGATATGGTTCTGTGCCATTATGGGTTTTTTTGGGGGGATTTTCTGGCATCATGGCTCAGCTAAAAGACCTTGGTTTATGGGGATGCATGAATATCATTGGAATTGATAAAAACTATGGGGAATTTTAAAGTTGGATGAATGTATTACATTTTACATCACATATGGTTATCAGTTTTGGGTGTCCAGGGGCGGAATGTGGTGGTTTGATTCAGGTGTTCCCCATAAACTAAAGTGTTCTGAATGCTAGGTTCCCAGCTGGTGGAGATTTGGGAATTAACGCCTCTTGAAGGCAGTGTATTGTTGGGGGTGGGCTTATGGGTGATATAGCCAGTACCCCCTTTGCTAGCGTTTGGCACACTCTCCTGTTCCTGTTGTCCACCTTATGTTGGTGAGTGGGTAATTTCCACCCTCTGCTCATGTCATCGTTTACCCTGCCATCATGGAGCTTCCCCCTTGAGCCTATAAGCCAAAATAAACCTTTTTTTCCCCACAAGCTGCTCTTGGTTGGGTGATTTTTACCAGCAATGCAAACCTGACTGTAATGGAGACATATTCAACAATTTGAAAAGTAGGTACTGTTTGAATTTTCTACTAACTATAGGCCTTTGAGAGTAAGGCTAGCCAATTTTCAATGTCCATAGCTGTTGGGGAGAAACCCATGATGAGGGTGATGGGGAAAGCATAGACAAGGAGGGCATATCTGGGTTTTGGAGAGTTACTCCTAAAATCAAATGGTTGAAAAAGGTTCATTCAGCTAGGCATGGTGGCGCACGCCTTTAATCCCAGCACTCGGGAGGCAGAGGTAGGAGGATCGCCGTGAGTTCGAGGCCACCCTGAGACTCCATAGTGAATTCCAGGTCAGCCTGGGCTAGAGTGAGACGTTGCCTCGAAAAACCAAAAAACAAACAAACAAACAAACAACAAACAAACAAAAAACAGAAAAAGGTTCATTCAAAAGGATGTACTAGTAACAATACCATCATCATGATAATGGTTAGAAGAAGGAGGAAAGAATGGACCAAGTAAGTGCATATATGAAGTGTCAAGGAAGGTCTATAGCCATATTAGAAGTGACAAGACTTCAGCTTATTGAGACAGCATAAAAGTAAAATTGTAAAGATGCAAAAGATAATTTCCAGTGCTATGAAAAGTATGATACCACTGAGTTAAAGCTAGGACTACTCATTTTTAAGTATCTCGAACAGCAAAGGTTGAAACTTATCTTAGGTCTGAGTCAGTTGTCACCTGAAAAGCTTTAAGTCCTCTTGAGGTTCATAGGAATATCAATCAGGTCTTTCCAGTGATTGGGAGTCAGTGTCCAGTGAGGTCTGGAATGGAGTGGAGTACCATTTCTTAACCTGGGTGTGATGGACCGAGGCATCAAGTCCTGCCACCTTGACTCCAGTAGAGGTTGAAAGAATCACAGTATAGAGTCTCTCCCAATTGGGTTCTAATGGGGGTACCTCCCTGAGAGGCTTGATGAGCACTACATTGCCAGAGCAATAGGAAGCAGGGCCCTTATTGCAAAGTTGGGGGTTGGCTCTGATGTCTGAGTTTTCAGAGCTCTTGTTAAAATTTGACTAGACCACTTAGATAAGACACAAGTTGGGAAGTCTCAAAGTCATGTCAGAAATCTTTAGAAAGAATGGTTCATACATAAAGGGACTCAAATGTTTTTAGACCTAAAGACCCTGCAGTATTTCTTAAGCAAAATAGGGCCAGCAAACAATAGTTTGTTTCAAGGAACCTAGTTTGTAGTTTGAGTTTAGTTAAGTGTCTCTTAAGGATCTCATTGGCTTTTTCTACCTGAAGATTGGGGGTGCCCGGCACAATGAAGACTGAATTTAATATGCAGGGCACTGGAGCCCTGAGTGACTTCTGCCTTAAAGGCTGTCCTGTTTTTAGATTGTGAGTTTTTAGGAAGACTGAATATAGGAATTATTTCTTCTATAAAGGAATTGATTATTTCATATGCCTTTTCAGTTTCACAGGGAAAAGGCCATCCAGTGAAGATGTCAGTCCATACCAGGTATAAGTGGGTATGATGACCCCCTGGGATGCAGATGAAATATAATTTTCAATCTTTTCCTGAGCATTGGTCCTGTCATTGAGTATGTGGTGGAAGTAAATGTAGGTTTTGGGGATTTGCCTCACAGGATTGTGTTTTCTGTGCCATAGTTTTAGTTATTATTTTTTTCCACAGAACATCTACTTAGCCAACTATGGTAATTTGATCGTATGTCTCCCATTGACCCAGATGTTAAAAATTAAACTTATAACTTGGATCTTTAGCTGCCTGGCTAGAGGAGGTGTCACTGGGGACAGATCCTGGAGTCCATCCCTAAGGTGTTACTAGAGGGTAATCTGAATTCCAGCCCAAAGGTGTAAGAACAGTCTGAGATCTGGAGGCCCTGCTTGCCACTGGTTTGTGCTTGTTGTTTGCTGGTGTTGCTAACTGCTGGTGGTTTTATCCCTGTTTGGATTTACAAATGGGAAACAGATTATCTCACCACTGATGGAACTTTCACTTGGATCTGTAAACATGAAATAAATACTTTCCTCCTATAAAATTGTGTATGGTTGGATGTTCATCCTAGCAATGTGAAGTCGTCTGTTATACCAAGCGAGGAGAATTATCTATCCCTAAATGGTATTATTGGTAGGTCAGGTTAAGAACCTTCCCTTGGATGGTTTGGGGCACACCCAGGTCCAATTCAGGGAAAAAACCACCATCCATAATAATCTAAGATGTAGTTGTGACTGTTTGCCTTCCCTGTCTCAGAGGGTGAGTAGTGAGGCTAGAAAGAGGAATGTTGGAGTCCTCTCACAGAAAGGGAACCATCCCCACTGTTTGAATAGCAATCATCTTAGCTGCCAACTCTACCAAGTGATCTTGGCCTAATTGGCTTCAGCAGTGGATTACTCCTTCTTCCTTGCGTATTTGAACAGCTTGTAACAGGTGAAAAATTTCTTTCGTATGTCTGATCGGGCTCCCATCAGTTGTCAGTATCTCTCTTTCTTTTCATATAGCTGCATGATCATACCTGTAAAATAAGGTATGCATATATAGAATCCGTATATGTACTAATTTTCTTCCCTTTGCCCAAAGTCAGAGCCCTGGTTAAAGCTATCAATTCATTCAGTTGTGCACTAGTATCTTAAGTGGAAGGCAATTGAACTTTAGAATCTCTGACTTAGTGACCACTGAATATCCTATTCTCCAAGTTCCCTCTTGTGAAAAAGAACTTCCATTGGTAAACAATTCACCTCAGGATTTTCTAGAGGTTGATCTTGGAGATCCAGCATGGCTACATAAATTTAAAGCAAAACCTCATGGCATGAGTTCTAAAGGACCCTCTTCTGGTAGAAACATGGCTAGGTTTAGGCAAGAGCAAGATTTCAGAGTCCTTCTAACAGGAGAGTTTGCTATTTTAAGAGCCTGTTATCTGAAAGCCATAAGTGTCCCTTGGTGTTTATCATTTCTACAAGATCATGGGTTGTTTAAATTGTTAGTGGTATCCCCAGTTTGTTGGCTTTGTGAGTGAGGAGACTGGCAGTCACGAGGGTACTTGGGCAGCTCGGCCACCCTTTAGTCACCACTCCCAATTCTTTGCTGGAGTACCTTACTGGTTGAGGAGTTGGGTCCACAGACTGGGTCAGAACTCCCCAAGCCATTTCCCCCCTTTCCAATATGTATATGCAGGATTGAAACTGGATTGGACCTGATAGAGTGACATATTCAGCCAAGGGAAGGACTTCTTGTATTCACATTCCCAATTGAAGGGGATCCTTGAGTCTCCTGGTTGATATTTTTAACTGTTGGTATAGGGATTGGGCTACCTCAAAGAATCTTGGAATACATATTCAATAATAGCTCATTAATCCTAAGATGGCTGTCAGTTGTCTAATAATTTTTAGGAGGTGTTAAGCCAAGATGGGCTGGATTTGACAAATCCTGAGGGCCTATGTTGACCCATCCAGAATACTTCTTAGATAGGTTACCTGCAATAAATATAATTGGTTATTTTCCATTGAGACCTTGTATTCCCTCTGTGCCAGGAAATTAAGAAGAACCTCTGTAGCCTGAGATATTTCTCCCTCTGAGGGGCTGCATATTAGTAAGTAATCAACATACTGTAATAGCATCACATGGCCATAATACTAGTCCCTCAAGTCTCTGTTCAAGGCCAACCAGAACAGGTGAGGACTGTCTCGGAATCCTTGGGGCAGGACAGTCCAAGTGATCTGTCCTTCCATGTAGGTGATATCTTCACAGGCCAAGAGAAGCTGGCTATCAGGATTTAAAGGGATAAAGAAAAATTTATTCTTTAAGTCTAGTACTGAATAAAAGATAGTCCTTGCAGGTATTTGGGTCAGGAGGGTATAGGGATTTGGCACTGTTGGATGTGGAGGGACTACTGTCTTACTGATGAATCAGAGGTACTATACCAATGTCCATTGTTTAAGACCCTTTTGAACCTTCAGTGTGGGGGAGTTATAGAGACTGATACATTCTTTGAGAAGTCCCTGTTCCTTCCATGTCTGAATGATAGGGGCAAGGCCTCTAATCACTTATGTTCTCAAGGACACTCTTTTTGGTGGGAAAAGGAAGTTAGGCCTTTGAGATAAATTATAATAGGGGTTATGGTGACAGCCTGGTCCACCATCTTTCCATCAGTTCATACTTGAGAGTCTATGTCATCCTCTCTTAAAGGGAAGCAGTGAGTATTTTCTGATGGAAGGAATAATTTTGTTTGAAATTCATACAACATATTTCACCCCAGGAGGGGAGTAAGAGTTTCAGGGACCACTACAAAGTAATGTTGGAAGAGGATTCCTTCAATGACAGGACAAAGTCAAAGTCAGATACCTGACAGGAGACAATCCTTATGTTTCCCTGAAAATGACTACTTCCTGTGATGGTGGACCAAGGAAAATGGCAATGCAAACTGGATGGATCCATTGTCTATCAAAACAGTAACTGTGTGTTGGTAAGTTTGAAGGGACTCATCTAGTTGGACAGAGATCACTGGAGTCTGGAGGAATAGACCCACAGTGTGGTCTTCAGTGTTTAGATGTTTAGAGAGTGATAACCTCAGGTTCTTTGCACCCTGGGAACACCTGGCTCTCTAATGGTTACCTTGACAATTAGAACATGGTCCTGGAGGAGGTCTCATGAAGGCCCTCAAGGTCTTTTCTCTCTTGAAGTAGTCCAGAAGTACCCCAATTGCCTATAGAGAAAGCAAGTCCCTAGGAGGAGACAAAGTGTGGAATCTCCAGGGATCCCTTTAATGACCATGAGTATGAAGCATGGTCTCATTTTTCTTTACCTTTTCTAGGTCCTCATTGTAATAAACAGAAGTAGCCACCTGAACCAATTGATCTAATCTGTTTCTGGGCTCAGTCTTCAGTTTTTGTAATTTCCTACAGATGTTTGTTGCCAACTGGATTAGGAATTTGTCTTTATATAGGATCTCCTCCTACAACGAATTGTTGACCACATTGATATGCTTTCTAATCGGCTTGCTGAATCTTTGGAGAAATGTGATGAGAGGTTCTATTTTTCCCTGGCAAATGGAGGCCAATTGCAAGTATTTGAGGTGCTTTTTTGTCTGTCTCAGGCCTCCACCATACAAAAGATAAAATATTTATGAATCCATGCATCCACAGGGTTAGAAACATCCCATAGTGAGTCACTTAAGGGCATTTTCAGGGCTCCAGTTGGATTGACATATTAGGTCCTTGGTCGTGGGCCATGTGGCAGTCATTATCAGTTCCCATGGCTCTTTCAATCACACTTTGGTTTTCTACAGAAGTTAGGGTCTGATGGAGAATAAATATCACATCTCTCCAATCCAAATTGTATAAGATATTGATCTGCTGAAAGGTTTGGAATATTGGTCAGGATTATCATTGAAGCTATCTAATTCCTTTTTTTATTCCTATTAAGCCAACAAATGAGAAGGCTTAAAAGACATAATTAGTGGTTCCCAGTCCCAAATAAACCTTTTGGAGAGGATGAATCTTTTGAGGGGGATAGATCTTTGGCAGGTGTGGTGAGACAGTGATCTCTTGGGAATATGGAGGGCAAGGATCAGGAGGAGCACAAAAAGAAATCAATCCAAGGCAGATAAGCTTGGAGGCTTCTGGTAGTTGGGTCATCTACTCAGATGCGATTGGTGGAGACAGACATTCCCTATTTCAGATTAATGCAAGAATAGTAGGGATTATATTGCATTATTTTTGCCCATTCATGATGATCCCTGAAAAAGAAAGAGTTGGACGTATGAAACCTCTGAACTCTTGTTTTCTTTTTAAAAAATATATTTTATATTTATTTATTTATTTGACAGAGAAAGAAGGAGGGAGAGAGAGAGATATGGAGAGGATGGGTGCACCAGGGTCTCCAGCCACTGAAAATGAACTCCAGATGCATACACCACCTTGTGCATCTGGCTTACATGGGTCCTGGAGAATCGAACCTGGGTCCTTTGGCTTTGCAGGCAAAGTCCTTAACCACTAAGCAATCCCTCCAGCCTTTGTTTTCTTTTTCTCAAAAGAGGTCTAATTGAAGAATATCATTATAATTTAGACTCCCTTCTGGGGGCCAAGTTTCACCATAACCTAAGGGGTATTGTGTCCAGGCTTCTTGGCAGAAGATAACAGGAGATACTTTCTTAAATTTCTGGGGGTCTAAATCTGTCTAGTAAGAAAGAAGTCAGGCCAAGGGAATGTCCTTCCGTGTCAGGAGGAAGATTGACCTATCTATAGGAAAAGAGAAATAAGGTAATCCAGAGCAGGTTTGAACAGTTCTCCCCACCACCATCTTAGGAAGTTGCTGGGCAAAAGCCAACTTGACTAATGTGAGTCTTGATCCTAGTGCAATTCAGACAAGGCACCCATGGAGAGAAGTGCCTTGAAGTACTGGGGTTTCTACACTTACCCATGCCTCCCTAGGAATTTTCTCAAGGGATCAACACCAAGTCAGGGGAGGTCATTGGAGTTCTAAGATGGGTTTAGACCTCAGATATTTTTGAAAGCTCTATAACTGAACATATAAGATTTCCTACCTAATCTTCTCTTAAAATGTTCTAAGGACCTGGAGGAGAGACTGTGTTATTAAGGGACATGGAGGCTGGGCTGGGACAGGGTAAAACTAGCCCTGTTGGCCCAAGAAGTCATAAAAGATTCCAAAATTCAGAACTCAAGTCCCAGAGACTGGGGAAGTTCTACTCCCTGCCCCCCTCCCCACCACAGTTCTGAGTAGGACATGAAGGCAGAGAAAGAGGGAAAGGGGGCAATATACTATAGGTCAAAGGAGGAGGGGAAATGATGGAATCAATAGGTTCCAAAAATTCCACTGGAAATCATATGGGTAAAAGTGGTAGGAGGCTGAGGAAGCAGACAAGTATAGAAGATGCTCAGAGAGGGAGATTCTCACTGCAGAAGTTTGCGAAAAAGAAGTGCGCAGTAGAGAATGAGCAGAAATGGGGAGCAGAGATGAGGCAGAGGGTGGGTCCCTTCATAGAACACTATACTGGAGAGACATTAGGGGATGAATTGTGGTCTTGCTTCTTGTCATATGGTGGATAGGGATCCATACAAGCTTCAAATCCTAATTCTCCTCATGAGGATGGAAGCTGAGGGTACCACCAGAGAAAAACAACACCATCTAATCATATGAAGTTAAGTTGTATCATTCCTTGGAAGGGGCAGGAAGGGAGACAGAAAAGAAGGGTTTGCTTCTTAGGAGTATGGAAATTTGGCCATAGCTAGTCTGATGGTGGTGCCCCTTCTTTAGTCAAAGGGAGTGGAGCACCAGAAAATTCAACAGTAGTTCATTTCATGATTTAAGTCGGCTATACTGACCTTGGATATCTTCAATATGGATCCCCACATGGGACAGAAAAAATTAAACATGAGACTGTGGGTTCTTTATATTGAGTTCTTGTCCTGGGAGTGGTAAAGAATATTACCACCCTGGACTGCAACACAATTCGCAAGGCCTGCAGGAGAGGAGGATGGGTGGGAACCCTAGAACTAGGACTCATCTGAAGGGTTGAGTTCCGAGAGTATAGTATGTAGGGCTATGTCTGTCTACAGAGGAGGGTGTCACAGGCTGATTGGTTGTCCATTCGGGAGTTTCCCAGAAATAACCAAAACCTTTGAGTTGGGGAAGCAACTGAAGAAATCAAACACAACTGTTTTGTGCTGGGGATTTTTAGTGCTAGTTGAACTTTTGCACTAGCTGTCACTAGCTACCTATGTATTTTCTATCTCTCCCTCATCTTTATCTTTCACACAAGAAGGTTCTGAATTGGTCATCTATAATACATTAAACAAAAGCCTTCTGGCTAAAACATAATTTAAATCTTATATTTATATTTATATTTTCTGTGGGCAAAGAAACTGTATATGGCTAAACTGTGTTTATAATTCAAATTATCTAATGAGACTGTAATTAAACATCAGCTGGAGATGCAGCCATTTCAAGGCTGAAGTGGAAACTGGGCTGCTTCTGAGTATTAATGTTCCTGTTGATGTGGTTTAAATCCTTACTAGCTATTAGTTTCAGAGAAAAGTTCATTATTTCATAACATGGTAGCTAAATTCCTTCAAAACATACACATCAATTAATAAGGGAGAAAAAATGGATGCCATACATGTCTGAACCCACTTTCTTTTGACTAGAAAAATAGCAGAGCTTTTCTTTCAACAGTTTATTTTTAATGTTCTTTTGAGACAGTGTATTGCTATGTAGCCCATATCAGTATTCTTGACCCAGCCTTCTGAGTATTGGAACTACAGATGTGTACCACCATGCCTGGCTTTTTTGTATGTTTGTTTGTTTGTTTGTTTGTTGAATTAGCGTCTTACTATAGCCCATGCTGACCTGGAACTTGCTTTGTAGTACCAGGCTGGCCTTGAACTCACCTCCTACTCCTAGTCCTCTTGAGTGCTAGAATTAAAGGCAAGGGCAGGCCTATGCCTGGCTTTCAATAGGCCGGGTTTGTTTGTTTGTTTATTTGTTTGAGGTAGGGTCTCACTATATCCCAGGATGACCTAGAACTGACTCTAATACCAGGCTGACTGTAAATTTACAGCCATCTTCCTACCTTTGCATCTCAAGGGCTGGGAATAAAGATGTGCGTCACCACGCCTGGCCTCAATAGCTCAGTTTTTAAGTGAAGAGAACTTACATGTCATCATGTATCTTGCTTAATTTTTCAATATTTTATAGGTGTCCCATAACCCTGTTATATTAATGATGTGTCATACCAGTCATTGGAAGTACACTTTTACTTTTTCCAGCTACCTCTTTAAACATTGTGATAATGTTTACTTAATTTTATTTCACTCCTTTATAGGTACTTCAGATTGTATATGTGACATTTTACTCTTGTTCTAGTAGCCAATAATTCTTTTGTTCATCATTGTACTGTTAAACCATGCTTTCAATTGAATTGTTTTCATACATTGTTAGCAAGTCAAACTTTATTAAATTGTGAATTGTTATGTTGAAGTTATATATACATATTAAGGAAAATTAAGTGCTACAAAAGAGATTAAAATAAAAGTAAAAATGTCTATTCTTTCTAATATAAAACAAATATACACAACATAAAGCAATGTACAATGAAGGGCTTTGAGTTCAGTTCTTGTAATAATTATGATTATAATGTTATAATACTTTGATTTACCAAATACAATGTATATAGTCTCAGTGTATTTTGTCTAGGAAAGGAGATGAGTGTATACCACTCATATTACCCCCTCATGTATCTTCACTATATTCTAAGTTGTTCTGGTGGTTGGTTTTAAAAATTTAACAATATTCTTTAGCTTAAATTTTCTATATTTTATATCTATTAAAAGGGATAGTACAATTAGCATGTTACTTCTGTGTCCTCTCTCACAGTATTTCTCAACTCAACTTTTGATAATATATTTATGATTTGACAATTCTTTTATAAAACTAATTTATTTAACAGAGAGAAAGAGTGAGAGAGAGTGTGTGTGTGTGAATGGGCACACCAGGGCCTCCTGCCAATGTAAACGAATTCCAGGCACATGCCACACTTTGTGCATCTGGCTTTGCGTGGGTACTGGGGAATTGAACTCAGGCCATCAGGCTGTGCAAACAAGCACCTTTAACTGCCAAGCCATCTCAAGATAGCTTGGTTTGACATTTCTAATGCTCTTGATGTGTTTTGTATAAATTGTAGCTACTTATTAGTATTTTTCAAAGCTTTGCCTAGATGTTGACCTTGAAGCATGAAGAATACAAAAATATTTTGATTGAATTAGACAAATATTATTTAATACAGAATTAAATAATGCAGTTGGCAAAACATTCATAATAATATTCTGCCATATTCAACATTGTGAATTTTATTTTTAACTTTTTTTCTGATATCTAGTCCAAACTCTTAACATCAATGTTTTCTTTTTATATTGAATATTACCAAGTTTTTTGTTTTGTTGAATATTTCTATAGCATTGTACTCATGAGTGTCAGATTCCTATGTACTTTATCCTCTGAATGGATATTTATTTAAAATTCATGACATATGAAAGGGATGAATGTATATACAATATTTTCATTGAGCAGCTGATATTCTCTATATTACCTCCCTGAAATTCTCCTTTGTTATTTTTTTTTAAGCTAGCATTCAATGTAATGATGTAATGGGTTGCATGATATGATTTTCTTGTCATTCTTTCTTTGTTTTTTTTTTTGTTTGTTTTATGTGTGTGTGTGTGTGTGTGTAGTGGAAAGTTAAGACTTAGTTAAAACTTTTCTTGACTAAGGCTGTTCTGCAAAATTGTTTTGCAGTTATACCCTGAACCATGTATTCATCTCCTTGTAGATGGGGTACAGGCAAACGTGAAAGTCCAGAGTCTACTTACCAAACCAAATTATTTTACTCTGGAAATACAAGAAAACTATTATATTTCCTTTTTAAATATTTATTTATTTGAGAGACAGAGAAAAAAATGGGAGTGCTAGGGCCTCTAGCCACTTCAAGTGAACTCCAGACACATGCACCATCTTATGCATCTGACTTATATGGATACTGGGGAATCAAACCTGAGTCCTTAGGCTTCACAGGCAAGTACCTGAACCACTAAGCAACCTCTCCAGCCCTATTATGTTTTTTCTTTCTTTTGGTCAACATTTTCTTTTTTGTAAATCTCCTCTGAAGTGCCTCAACTTTGGCTTGTTTTCCTTTTCAAATTGAAATACCCTTACTAGTAACCCTGCCTTATAAGAGGCTTTTGAAAAATATTTTCAACTATTTATTTATTTATTTTTATTTGAGAGAGAGAAAGGGAAATGGAGAGAGAGAGAGAGACTGAGCATGCCAGGGCCTTCAGCTGCTGCAAACAAACTCCAGATGCATGTACCACTTTGTGCATCTGGCTTACATGAGTCCTGGGGAATTGAACCTGGATCGTTTGGCTTTTCAAACAAGTGCCTTAACTGCGAAGCAATCTCTCCAGCCCATAAGAGACTTTTTTTTTTTTTTAAACTGAGAACTTTAATATATGAGCATATTGCAAATTGATCATATTCCCATCAGATTGTACTCTTGTGATCTTTCTGCCATACCCCCATTCCACTGAAGGTCTGCCTTAGTGGAGTTATCAGTAATCACTGTGGGGTCATGAATGCACCAGTTATTCTCAGTTGAGGGGGCAATGCATCAGAGTACAAGACTTTCCCACTATGTGGCTCTTCCTTTAATGATTTCTGCAGCGTCTCCTGCAGTCCTCCCTGAGCCTTAAACAGCATGTTATAAGTCTCCATTAGTGTTGAGTTCCCAAAAGCCTCTGATTTTCTGCTTTGAGGAGTTTTTGAGTCTTATCAGTGTCTATCTCCATCTCCCTGGAGGAGGTTCTCAGTCTAGTCGTGAGTACAGCATCTTCCACTTCCTCTGTCATGTTTCCTGGCACCTGGAAAATATGACAGAGATGATTTGTCTCATGCTAGGCAGTTAGATTTCTTTCTCTTGTCATTCTGATTGGTCTTTGTTCTCCCTTGTATGTGTCGCCTTCTCTAAAAAGTAGGTTCTTTAACCAAGAGTGAGAGCATCATGGGTCAAAATGAATTAATATATACATTTAGAATATTTTTGGTGGTATAATAGTCTTTTAGCTAAGATACTATTTTAACCATTGGTAATCCTTGGCCTTCATTGTGAGGGCAAAATTCAATACAGCCAGGTGTTCTGTTAAAGAATTGGAGATTTGGAGGCAAGAAAACTCCAGTTCTCAATAAATTCTTTAAAAGAATTATCTTTGTAACTGATCCAAAGTTTAGTCTTGCTGTGATATTTTTTGACTGTTTAATTTTCTCCAGGCTTCCTTGGGGAAAATCTATTTATTTCTGGTGTTAGCTGTACTTTTACATTTCTAAATTTGTCTTCTAGCCAAACCTTCAGTTTTCTACCAGTAACTCTCTTACCTACAAACATGAAGTGTTCTCAATTGACTTTATTATATTTATTAACATATAAATAAAACATAATCATATTCTATGTACAATTATAAAAGTGTTTGGGGATACAATAATAACCACAATTGCTCATAGATTATCAAGGACAATAAGAAACTGGTATTATACTTTAAAGTTTGACACTTCTCTTTATCAAGAAATTCTTTACTTTAATCATCTTTTTCTAGATCAAAATTGGCCTATTTTTATTATAATACAACATTTTTAAATATCTTTGTAGTAAGGTAGATAAATTGCTAATAAACTCAGTCATTATCAATTTAATAGGAAATATAATATTTAAAATACAAAATTTTCTAGTCCAGAATCTGATCTGAGTATCTATTTACTCAGTCTGTAGGCCTCAAACTAAAGTGTAGAATTTTATGATGTTTAGACTCACTTCTTTATGATCATAGAAAAAGGATTACTTTCACTTTATTATTGTTAGGGAGTATTTTTCATTATATTTATGGGTTAATTTTGATAATACATAGAAGTATGTCAATAATTTTATGTTGTTGTTTTATTTATTTAAATTATTTTTGCATTATTGGGGCTTAAGTATAAATCCTCATGCATGCTAGACAAACCCTTTACCACTGAGCTATATTCCTATATCCACCCCCTTTTTTATTCATTTTAGTTTTGAGGCAACATGTCACTAAGTTGCACAGGCCCAACTTGAGCTTCCTCTCTATCCCAGGAATGCCTTAAACTCTTAATCCACTGCCTGAACCTCTCAAGTATCTTGGATTATAGGCCTATTTCAAGAAACCCTACATGATTTCTATATTTTGCTTTCAATAGTAAAATGAAATTTAAGTTGTAATTTCTTTCTTTTATTTTTTCTTTTCTTTTTTCTTTCTTTCTTTTCTTTTTTTTATTTTTATTTTTTATTTTATTTTTTTTTTACAGTCAGTTTGGTACCATTATTAGGCTCATCCATGACCTACCCCCTCCCCTTGGCCCCTCCTTGTTGAGGTATACGGGTCATGATTGTGGAGTTAGCCCACAGTTATGGGTAAGCTAAATGTCTCTGCATATCATGACCCAACATGTGGCTCTGACATTCTTTCCGCCCCCTCTTCCGCAAAATTTTCCTGAGCCATGTTGGGTCTGCTTCAGTGATGAGGTGTTGGGGGCCTCTGAGGCTCTGACTCTCTGATTTGGTAGGAGTTGTAATTTCTTTAGGTGTTTTCTTTTTTCTGTAAATAATATTGCTAAGTAATAATGATTTCATTTTATTACTTCACATTTTTATATCTGATTTTGCTTTACCACATTGTTCCATAGGATGGACTAAAAGAGCAGATTTTACAATCACATGTAAATTCAGTGTTTTGCAATATGGATATTTGGAAAGTTTGCATTACATTATATTTCAGTGCATTTAAGTAAATGCTAAGATTTCTTTTTATTAGATGCCTTTTGTGTAGCATGTTTAATTTTTTAGTTTAATTTTTTAATTAACATGATTGATTGTACATATTAATAGAGTTTAGTGTTATATGTTCATATACCATATAGTGATCAAATCCAGCCTCTTTTCATATATTATCACTCTGTTTCTGAAAATTTAGTAATCATTATTCTAAAATTAGATCAACTTAATAAAAATATCCTTCCACATGTAGAAAAAGGTATATACTGCTTGTCTTTCTGTGTTTGGCTTATTTCACTTTGTGTATTGACTTCCAGTTAACATTCATTTTACAGCAAATGATAGGATTTCATTCTTCCTTGTAAGTAATATGCCATTGTACATGTATATCACATTTTCCTTTCATCCTTAATTGGATTCCTAGGTTATTCCATGTCATAACTACTGTAAATATAAACAGATAGATACCAATTTCATATGCTGATTTCCTTCCTCCTGGGCATATAGTCAAAAGTGGAATAACGGAACATATGGTAGATTTGTTTTTAGTTCTTTCAATACATGTGAGTGTATGTGTGTGTGGATGAGTGTTTGTGTATATGGATGAATGTGTGAAATGTGGTGATTTAAGCACACTTACTCATAGTTTTGCTGAAAGCACTTTATCCATAGAATCATCTCTCAAGCATACAAACAGCAATGTTTAATACCAATCATTATATAATACAATTCACAGATATATTTATTTGATACTTACATGGCAAGGAATGGAGGTAGGAAAATGTTAAAGTTCTTTATTTTCCATAGTCAAAGTAATATGTTCATATAAGAGCAGAAAGTTTTTCATGTACAGAAAACAATGTAATTCATAACATACAATAGTCTCAAATCTGAGTGGAGATATTTCACACAGCCTCATTAGCATTGTGCAGCATGACAGTACATGGAGTGCAAAATGAGTACGTTGTGTATTCAGAAACAAGGCTTCAGTGAAGTCACATGATACAACACAAGAAAGTGCTGCTAGAAAAGACCTCAGATACATTATATTTAGTTTTTATTTTATTTTTTTTTAATGAGAGAGAGAGAGAGAGAATTGGTGTGCCAGGGTCTCAGCCACTGCAAATGAACTCCAGATGCATGTGCCACCTTGTGTGCATGCATCATTTTTTCTCATGCATCACGTTGTGCATCTGGCCTACCTGGGTTCTGGGGAGTTGAACCTGTGTTCTTAGACTTCGTGGGCAAGCACCTTAGCTGCTAAGCCATATCTCCAGCCCTATATGTTTAAATTTGAACTACTATTCAGTCATTGTGTGTACAGAAACTTTTACTGTTGCCTTTTTTCACCTACACATTCGTTTATGGAATTATCAGTCAAGCAAGTAAAGCACTTGCAAAATACAGACTTATAACAGTCTCAACAAATCTGATATAAATGATGAAGAACACTTTTCCAACAAAAATACAACACAAATTTATCCAGAGAGTTAGGGGGCATTTAAAATAACTGAATATATTCTAGGCCATAAAATAACTTTAAGATCATTTCAAATATTTGAAAAAATACATTTTTTAGAAATTGAAACTTATTTTCAAGTGCATAAAACTTAAAACATTCCATTATTGGTGGGAATTTAAACTGGTACAACCATTGTAGAAATTAGTATGGAGGTTCCTGAAACAGTTAAAAATATATTTACCATATGAACCAGCTTTCCAACTCCTTGGCATACACCCTAAGGAGTCTACCAATTACCAAAGTGATACTTGCTCATCCATGTTTGCTAAAATTATTTATTTATTTATTTTCAAACAGAGAGCCAAAGAAAATAGACAGTCTGAGAGAAAATAGGTGCACCAGAGCCTCTAGCCACTGCAAAAAGTCCCCAGATGCATGTGCCACTTTGTGCATCTGGCTTTATTTGGGTACTGGGGAATCGAACCTGGGCCATTAGGTTTTGCAGATAAGCTCAATAACCTCTGAGACATCTCTCCAACACCCTTTTCATCCATGTTTATTGCTGCACTATTCACAATAGCTAAGAAATGAAACAAGTCTAGATGCTATTCAACTGATGACTGGATAATGAGGACATGGCACACTTACACAATGGAGTTTTATTCAGCTGTAAAGAAAAATGAAAATTTTAGGGAAATGAATGGATCTTGAAAAGATTATGCTAAGTGAGGTAACCAAGGCTGAGAAAGTCAAATGTCACATGTTTTCTTTCATATGTGGATCCTAGTTTCAAATATTTAGATTTGTATATGAGTTGGAGTAAAAGTGAGTAGTAGATGCCAGGAAGCTAGGTAGGGGCTATTAGGGAGGGAGGGCTTATGCTATGATAGATACATAAGTAGAGGGGTAGAATACTGAGGGTGGGGTGGTCTAAGTGGCGTCAAGGAGAGTTAATCAAACATAAGTTTTAGGCTGGAGAGATGGCTCAGCAGTTAAAGCACTTGCCTGCAAAGCCAAAGGACCCAGGTTCAAGTCCCCAGGGTGTACATAAGTCATATGCAAAAGGTGGAGCATATGTCTAGAGCTCTTTTGCAGCAGATGGAGGCCCTTGTGTGCCCATTCTCTCTCTCTCTCTCTCTCTTGCTCTCTCTCTCCCTTTTTATCTATCCCTCTCAAATAAATAAATAAAATAAAATTATTAAGAAATACATAAGATTTATGAATAAAGCGATAGGGAACCTTACTTCTTTGCTAGTTATTATGTCAGAAAAAGAGCTAGAGGTTGGGCAGACATATCATGTGGAGGTGGATAATGTACCCAGAAGACAGAAATTGTCATAAGAAAAATTGCAGTGTCAGGGTGAGATACCGTCCAGTAAGTTTTGGCCAGAAAGGCCACTGATGCTCCCATAACATTACAGGTTATTGCCAAGGCTCTTGGTTGACAACCAGAACTGGATGGTAAAATCATATTATTGAAGACTGCACCTAGGCTGCAGGTTGCTGAGAAATCAGTCTGGAGATGCTGGAAAGATGCTGGAAAGACATATGCAGCCTGCTGAGGTAGAAAAGATCTCAAAGGTCTTAACCAGCAGTGGACCTGCAAGATTTATGACTGGTCAGGCAGGAAAAATGTACAATAGGTACAATGGTTGTATGTCTGTTATAGAGGAAACCAATTGCTCTCTGATTAGATTTGAGGCTCTACTGGAGGACATTTTTAGTACTAAAAGCCTAGTCAAAAGGCTATAGCTGGAGAGGTCATAACCTCTAAGAGGAAAACTACTATTTTGTTCTGGCTAAATGCATATGCTATGCCCACAAACTGCCCTCTAAACACTTGTATTTATTCCCATATATTCATGCAACTCTCAATTTTGATTAGAGAAGCTTCTCTTTTCAGATGGTGGTGACCACTGTGGTGAATCAAACTTCACCAAAGTGCTGAGAGCAAGGGACAGAGGAGCATGCAGAATGAAGTGAGACATCTCTAACATACTCTGCAAGGCTTAAGGACCAATGTGGAAGAGTTGTTGGTAAGAATGTAAGAGAATAAGGAAGGGGAGGGAGTGCATACAATGCTATCTTCCAGACACAAATTGGCCTTGATATTCATGACCTCACAGTGGCTGGAGCTACCTACATAAGATCTGAATAATAGGGGGAATTAAACAAATGAGATTTGGCTAGAGAGATGGCTCAGCAGTTAATAGTTCCAGGCTGCAAACCCTGATTTCTCAGGTTTAATTCCCCAGTACCCATGTAAAGCCAGATGCACAACATGGCACAGGCATCCAGAGTTCACTTGCAACAGCAAGAGGCTCTGCCATGCCCATTCTCTCTCTCTCAAATAAATAAGTAAAAATAATAATAAATGTGAGAAAAAGAAATGTATTGGCTAGATAAAATAGAAAAAAAGAAAGTGTTTTTTAGAGCTAGGGAGATGGCTTAGTGGTTAAGGTGCTTGCCTACAAAGCCTAACGACCAGAGTTTGATTCCCCAGTACCCATGTAAAATCAAATGCACAAAGTGGCACACATGTCGGGAGTTCATTTGCAGTGGCTGGAGGCCCTGATGTGCCTATTCTCTCTGTTTGTATCTATATCTCTCTCTGCTTGCAAATAAATAAAGTAAAAATATTTTTAAAAAATATTTTTTAAAAGAAAGAGTATGTTCCATTATTGGACTGGGGAGGTGTCTCAGTGGTTAAAAGTGCTGCTGGCAAAGCCTTTGTTCCTAGGTTTGATTTCCCAGTACCCACATAAAGCCGAATGCACAATATGGTGCATACATCTGGAGTTTGTATGCAGTGGCAAGAGGCCCTGGTACACACATTCCCCCCTATTGCTGGAAATAAATAGATAAAAATGTTAAAAATATGATGACATCAAAAATAGAAGAGTGACTAGTTGGAAAGAAGATGGGATTCAGTGCAGGGGTTTTTAATGGGGAAAAAAGAGCATGGTGGGAGAGGATTATGGTCATGGTATAATGTCTATATTTATGGAGGGTGACATTAAAAATTAAAAATTAAAATGTGGCACATTTCAAAAATAATATTCAAATTGCACTTAAAAATGTCCATAGAAAATATAGGTTAAAATTGATGAGGTAACAAGAAAACAGCATTTGTCTCAACCAGAAAGGAAAACAAAAACAAAATTAAAATTAATAAAACAAAACAAAAAGTTTTAAGAGCAAAAATCTGAATGTAGTACAAACGTTAATTATTTTCAAAGTGATCGTTAAAATTAAATTCAGTGATTACCACAGAAGAAAACTCTCCAGTATTTAAAATAGGAATTTACAAACCAACACGTGTGTGTGTGTGTGTGTGTGTGTGTCTGTGTGTGTGTGTGTGTACTGTTGGCCAACGATAATGTTAAAGGAGAAAAGGACTTCCTGTTGGATATAGGACACAAAGAAATCAAGCTGGCACTGAGCTGGAAGCTTCCTCCCTCCTGGTTAACATTCATAGTGCTGGAAGGTGTGACACAGTCTGTTAGGGGAGAAAAATCATCCAACATCTCCCCTTGATATGGACCCTTCATGCTTTAGTACTGAACTGTCAGGCAAGATATACCCACGGGTGCTATAGTGGCATGTTCCAACCACTTCCTCATCGGATGTGAGGAGTGCTCCATGGGAGGGAATACATATCTGGTACTGTAAACTTAGTCAAAACCCTATATCTAGGGAAGTCACAAGTCCTACAAGTGATACAAGGCGAGTCTACAAGTGATATTTTTGGTTAATGGACATGTATTTAAACTACCTTCTTAATATTAACATTTATACCTGTAGACTAGTGCAGTACTCAGCCTTGGTCAGAGAAGCCTCTTTTGGCAGTGGGTGACTGTCAAAGCAAACTCATAAATGGTCAAAATGCTGAAAAGAAATGACTGTTGGTGGTATAGTGCTAAACTGGGTATCTGTATTACCCCCTCCTCTGAGGCCCAGAGATCATTACAGAAAGGGAGATCATCTATAAGACCTGAAAGATGGGGTGGAGTGCTATGAAAATACTGTCTTTTGGATATGACATGGCTACAATAATCATGGCCACATAACAGTTGTGACCACTTGCACAAGGCCTGCAAACCCAAAAAGAAAGAACAACATCAATATAGGAGGGAAACTCGTTCTGAGAGGAAGGATGTCAGCAGAAATGGGACAGACTGTGTGGGGATGGTACATAAGACTAAAATTTTTAAAATGTTAACAAAGAATAAAAAGAAGAGGAACACAAAAATTACAAAGTTCTAGTAAGATAACATAATATTCACAGAAGAAGAGGCAAGCAGACTATGGAATTCTTAAATACAGTGATCCCTTCTTTGTTAAACTCTATTGATTCCCATGCATGCCTAAAATCACAGGCAGGAAGGAACTATGATTTTACTGTACATAAACATATTTAATGCCTTGCTCATTGTAACTAAGTACGATCACATCCTTTGCTTAAAACTTTGTGGTTTATGGTATACCAGCAAAACAAACATGAACCAATTTCTCCTTTTCCACATTTTCAGACCAAAGATCTGTTCTTACTGGAGAGCTTAGCAAGCTCACTTTCCAAAATATTTTTCTTTCCTTAAGTCAAATATATTCATGTTTACTGGGATGGAGAGATGGCTTGGCTGTTAATGTGCTTGCCTGCAAAGGCGAAGGACCACAATTTGATTCCCCTGGACCCATCTAAGCCAGATGCAGAAAGTGGAAAATATATCTGGAGTTAGTTTGTAGTGACTGGAGGCCCTGGCATGCCCATTCTCTCATTCTCTCTCAAATAAATAAATGAAAACAAAATATTTTTAAAATGTTCATATTTTCACTTTAAAGATGAATTTGGCCAAATCACTAGCATCACTATTCTTGGATTTGGGGGTCATCATTGACCTATTCTAAGGGTAATTTAACATAAGCATTTGTATACCAAAACAGTCAATCTGATTACTAAGCAGAACACATCTGGGCAACATGAGCCTTATCCTGCTATTCGGAATGATGTTTAATCAAAAATTTATCAGTAGTTTATTTCTGGATTTTTCCATGTAATAGTTTTGGATCACATTTGACTATGGGCAACTGAACTAGTGGAAAATGCAAAGCCATGGGTGTGAGGACTAATATAAACGTATGTAGACAGACAGAGAGACACCTGATTAATAGCAGCTACAATTGAGTAGGGTAAGAACTGTTGTCTACCTGCACAGGTGCACAGGATAGGGGCAGTCAACACTCCATAGATGGAGGAGGGCCTAATCAGGCCCTACCCCTCCTTGAGTAGCTAAAAGCTATTACTGGCTGCTGGTGTGGGGAAAATCCTTCTGTTCATGGTATAGCAACAGGTAAGAGGTGGGAAGGAGTTCAGCTCAATTGGAGGGATAAGAGAGGATGATGGGATACATATGATGAAACTACAATATATACATTCATGAAATTATCAACATAACTAAAAACAATGATCCTAGGGACTGGGAATGTAGCTCAGTTGGTATTCACCTAGCATGCATGAAGCTCTGGATTTGATTCCCAGCATGCATCTGTAATTCCAGCACGTTGAAGGTTGAAGCAGGAGGAACAAGAGTTCAAGATTGTTAGCCGGGCGTGGTGGTACACGCCTTTAATCCCAGACTTGGGAGGCAGAGGTAGGAGGATCACCATGAGTTCGAGGCCACCCTGAGAACACATAGTGAATTCTAGGTCATCCTGGCCTAGAGTGAGACCCTACCTGAAAAAAAAAGAAGAGTTCAAGATTGTTCTCAGCTACATAGAAGGAAGGGAGAGAAGGAGAGAGGAAGAAATGAAGGGGATGTGAAGGATAGAGGGAGGAATTATTGCCTTCCTCTAGTCCTTGATCAATTAGGAATTTATGAGGAAAAGTTGTTATTTGATGGGCATAAAAAAGGATTTGGGGCTGGAGAGATTGCTCAGTGGTTAAGGTACTTGCTTGCAAAGCCTAAAGGCCCAGGTTTGATTCCCCATTACCCATGTAAAGCTAGACACACAAGGTGGCACATGTATCTGGAGTTTGTTTGCAATGGCTAGAGGCCCTGGTGTGCCCATTTTCTCTCTCCCACATAAATAAATAAATACATAAACTATTGTTTTAAAAAAGATTGCCAAAAAAAAAATCTAACTACAAAATCTAACTACACATCTAACAATGTTATAGTTAGGATGGCATTGCTGGTAGAAATAACCCAACCAAGAACAGCTTGTGGGAAAAAAAGTGGTTTATTTTGGCTTACAGGCTCGAGGGGAAGCTCCACGATGGCAGGGGACAACGATGGCATGAGCAGAGGGTGGACATCACCCCCTGGCCAACATCAGGTGGACAATAGCAACAGGAGAGTGTGCCAAACACTGGCATGAGGAAACTGGTGATAACACCCATAAGCTTTCCCCCAACAATACATTACCTCCAGGAGATGTTAATTACCAAATCTCCATCATCTGGGAACCTAGCATTGAGAACACCTAAGTTTATGGGGGGCACCTGAATCAAACCACCACATTGTACCCCTGATCCCATAAACTTATATCCACAGATGATGTAAAATTCAGTTTCACTATGTAGTCTGGCCTCTAAGTCATAGCAATCCCACCTTTGCTTCCTGAGTGCTGGTATTAAAGGCATGTGTCACCATGTCAGGCAAATTCTTTCTTAGTACATGTAATTCAGTTTCTCCATTTTGCTTTAATTTTTTTATGTTTTGGGAGGTCTTGTCCAGAAACATTTTACCCTTTATAATATCCTGAAGCATTTTTCCAAAATTTTTCTTATAATATCATACATTAAGGTCTCACATTTAAATATTTAATGAATTTTGAGTTTCTTTTATTGTATGTGTACAATATGTGGTGTGGTGTATGCATATGTATGTGCTGATGTGGTATGCTGTGGACTGGCCTCAGGAGGCCAGAAGGGAACATGGAGTATCTTCCTCCATCACTCACATGCTAGTTTTCCTTATTTTGCAGAGCTTGTAGTTTTGTTTTTGGGCACCTCAGTGATTCTCGGGATTGGGGGTACAGATGTTCATGGGAGCTTGGGCTCCCAAGTCAGGCCCTCTGGAGACTTCATTCATGAATGAGAAGCACACTTAACCTATGAGCCATCTCTTTAGCTCCTCAGTTGCCCTTTATAACTAGTGAGATATATGAGTCTATCTACTTTTTTAAAACATTTCCCCAGTATAACTGATTGAAAAGGTTGCTCTTTATCCAATGCAATTTCTTAGAACCCCAGCAAAATTCAGTTGGTGATGTACACATGGGTTTCCTTATAGTATCTTTTCTGTCCCATTGATCTACATGTCTATTTTCAGGTGATGCTGTACTATTTTGGAAGGTACAGCTTTGAAAGGGATCCTAAAGCCTCCTACTTTGTTCTTTTTGACAGAAATGTCTTTGGATTCCTATTTCTTTTCACATGTAGATTTCTGTCTCTTTTTTACTTGTGTTATTAAAAGCTCTTGGAGCAGGCCTTGTTGAGCTAAATTTGATTGGTTATCTTTACCTTCCTATACATGCATGCTTGCATCTTACTTTAGGTTTGGCCAGTTTCCATTATTATGTCTTTGACTATGACTTTGGGCATGCAGATATTCCCAATTCCTTCTTGAACCTCCAAAACTAGAGCATTTGTCCTATTAAACAAGTTCCCAATTTCCTCATACGATTTCTGTATTCCCCTTCATTTTTCCCTTACAACTCTGGGTTTCTTTGCCCTCACTAGTTCTTTCTTCTGTTTGATCTCTCTTACTATTGATGCTTTCTACTGTATTTTAAATTTTCATGGTGTGTACTTTTCAGCTCAGAAATTTCTATTTAATTTTTAAAAATTGCTTCCATCTCTTTTAAGTTTCTCTTATCAAAGTATTGATACATTTCTCTTTGTTTTTTATAAGTTCATTAAATTTACTTAAAACAGCTATTTTTACATCCCTGTGAGTGCTCTAATACTCATTACTGCTTGGTCAGTATCTGGCATCTTATTTTAAGTAGTAGGTAAGATCACGGTATCCTGAAACTTTTTCATGCTTATTGGTAAGTGACGTTATCTGGGCCTTAAGGGATAGGGTATTAGTTCTAGTTGACTTTATCTGTCTCTGTTATTACTTGTCTTTCCAGAAATGTTAATGTTCTGTCTATCTTTGCAAGGCTGTTGCAGCTTCTAGTATTTCAGTCTTAGAGGGTACCCAGGTCCAGGTTCACCAGTAGTCTTCTGTTGGCATGTAGTGGCTGCTCTAACCCTAGAAGGCAATGCAACCCAGGTTCATTCTATATACCTACTAATGCATTGTTCAGAAAAAAAAAATCAGAAGAGAAACAGAGTATTCTATCCCCTAACCTTTCCCTGGGGCTTGTGTTGGCCCTGATGTCTTATTGACAGTTTCTGGCTTGTAGTCAGATGTTTCAGAAATCATCCTGACTCTGGGCAAATTTACCATGGATGGACATGCTTAAGTCTCCTATGTCAAATTTGTGACACTCAAGCAGCCAAGCTGAATCAAACATAGCCCAGGACTAGTACATCACTCACTTGGGAACAAGGACCATACTTCTTTGGGCTGCCTATTGCTAGGGTGTAGTCATGTACCCATATCAATTGCACAAGCCAAGCGTAATGCTATCTCAAGAAGAAGTTACTGGCTATACGTGTGTTCTGCTGGCATTTGAATTGCTCTATAGATTTGGTCCCTAGAAATACCTGGTGATGAGATTGTTTATAATCCGCTCAATATTAGGTTTCCCTATTCCTATACTAGATGCCAAAGCATAGTGCTGTCTATCCTGCCCTAATTCCATTGAGTTAGGGTCTTGTTTCTGAATATATTTTATGATGTTAGGTTAAAGTTTGACATAGCTAAGCTAGATCATGCCTAAGTCGTACAACTACAAGAACCCACATTGTGGCAGGCAGTCTTTTCCCTGGTGTGAGAAAACATAGGGCACAAAGAACATACCCAAGGATGATTAAACCAAAACTGGTTTGGTGAACCTATGAGTTTACTGGAGTTACTTACAGAGAAGGGTTTGGGGTTGATAATAAGAACAACAGATGACTCGAACACAACCACACCATAAGAATTCTCATCCCATCCTGGATGATGAACTCCCCATAGCTGCTTTGACTCAAAGGCAGCTGCATCACCAGAAAGCCCACCTCAGCATAGGTGATGACTCAGGGAAGCTGCTTCCCTAGAGCACACTGCACCACCTGCAGGCAGCCCAGAGAGGCTCTCCAGAGCACTACATCTCTGGCTGGCTGCTCAATCAGAAGACTCTCTCATCCACAAGCAGTTGTTTCCCCTTAATATAGCCTTGGGACAGGGCCTTGCAACCTTTATCAGACTTACTGACTTCCTGAGTTTCTGTAACTTCCTTCCTGCCCATCCCCAGTAAGGGATGGTTAAGTTTCTAGCTAACATAACCTTGGGAAGTGGTTTTGTGTCTTTTATGATTCAGGTCTCCCAGACTTGACTTCCTGAATCCCCAGAGCCTCCTTTCTCTTTTCAATTGGGAGGAATCTGCTACACAACACATACTGTCTCCTGTTCACTGATGCTGATACCCAGCCATCTGTAATGCAGGCCATGAAAGTTAGAGATACCCCTTTATGAATACTGACCTATTGATATTGAAAACCCAAGACTCTAGCATGGGTAGTGAGGCAGCCCTTTGGCCACCAAGGCTAGTGATAAAGCAGTTAAAGAGAACTTCACAGTCTTGGGAAGATGCTAGGTGTTTACCAGACCTACTCCAAGTCTAGAACTAATAATATAGCAAAACCTCAGGTCTATCCTGTGGTACCCAGATCTCTACCTAATGCTTGAGACAGTTTAGAAGCTCTACCTTTGAGGTCTCAGCTATAACAGGCCTTAGGTTACTACAGGGTTCTGTGTTTGACTGTGTTGGGCCTTACACTGGGCTCTAAGGCAATGCACTCTGCTGCCCTTTATGCCCTGTCCCCAACACTGGCATCCTAGATTTGAGGGACGATGGAAGCAATCTTCTTGTTATCATACTGAGCCTTTGGAACTAAAGAGGTTCCAAAGACTCAGTATGGGGTTGTGGGTCTTGATTGCATATTGTATTTCACTGGGGGCAGGTCTGGAAGTGGTTTTCAAGTCTAAGGCCTGGGGTTAATTCCCCACTGCCCTCTACTCATCTTTTCACTGTCAATCTTAGCTGTCATCTTATTTGTTCTCATCTGGTGTCTTTTTTTTTCTTTTGCATTTAAGTGTATTTTGAAATGCCTTGAAAACCTAACCTTGACACATGCCTATAATCACAGTACTTGGAAGGCTGAGACAGGAGAACATAGCAAGGTCTAGATCAGCCTTGGCAACATAGTAGCACTTTGTCTTAAAAAATGAAAATAAAGCTGGGCATGGTGGCATACACCTTTAATCCCAGTACTTGGGAGGCAGAGGTAGGAGGATCACCATGAGTTCAACGACACTCTGAGACTACATAGTGAATTCCAGGTCAGCCTGAGCTAGAGTGAGACCCTACTGCAAAAAAACAAAAAATAAATAAATAATAATAAGAAAAAAGATAAAATAAAATAAAAATAAAAACAAAACAAAAAGTAGACCAGCAATGTGTTGACATTTAGATAATTCTTTCTAATATTATATTTTTAAACTTTTACTTTATTTATTGACAATCTTATACATGTATATAATTTATTTTACACACACACACACACGTAATGTATTTTGATCATGTTCACATCCCATTACCTTCTTGTGCTCCTGCCCCCACTGAACCCTTTCTTCTTTTTAACTAGCCATACTTCTACTTTGATGTCCTTTTTTGTGATCCACTGAGTTTAATTAGGATTGCTTGCATGAGCATGGTTGGATAGTTATTTTCCAGGGCATGGGTAAATTAGGGAAATGACTTCCTCCCCCTGCAGCCATTAACTGCTAATAAATATTTAGGGAGGTTTGGAACCCTCATGAGCCCCTCCACCATCCATGATAAAATGTTGGTGGGCCTAATCTTGTGCTGGTGTTGTGCTGCTGTGAGTTTATGAGGCCATACCATGTCTGGAAGATAACATTAGACAGCATTCCTCCCCATCCTTTGGCTCTCCCAATCATTCCATCTACTCTTCCACAATGTTCCCTGTGCCTTGGGTAGAGTGATATAGGGTGTTTCTTTTAGTGTTAAGTATTCAACAGTCATATTGATGACTTTTGAGTCTGGCAATAGACTTTTTATGTTCCTTGAGCATAGACTGTATTCACTGCCACCTTAGACCCTTGTGTAATTTCATTTAAGAATATAATCGGTATGTGGATGCTCTTGGCACAAATAATCTTTTCTACACATGGTTGTCTTACCAAATAGAGATAACCTGGAAAAATGGGTGAGTAGAAAATATTTACATCTCTTTATGCACTTTGGATATGTTTACACAAGATAATAGATGCCTTTTATTACTATTTGATAGAATTGGCCCCCAACTGCCTGAAAATGAGATATTTTAGGATGGCTGGGGTTTTGTTTACATTTTAACTTTGTTATTGCTTAATTAGTTTTCAGTTTTTATTTTGATCAATTGAGTCATTTATATTTTACTTATGTTTTATAAATAATGGTTTCTTTATTTTGGATTTCAAGTTTAATGTCTTTATATGTTCTTTACATTATAGAAATGATCAACATACAATAGCAAAAAGAACAGACCTAGCACTGAGATTCAGTAATAACCAAGACATGGCCAATCTGATTTTGCCATTGTCTCTACCACTGTAATGAAGTGAAATAAATCTCACACATTGTACTATTTTGCATTTTTCAACATTTCACTATTCATTCCTAAAATATAGATTATAAACAAAAGTTAAATCCTTAATATAATGAAATGAGCATTTGTTAGTTTGTGCAGCTGTCTTCTGGTATTATTTGTTCTTGTTTATTTATTTATTTATTTATTTATTTATTTATTTATTTAAGGCAGAGTCTCACTCTACCATAGGATGGCCTAAACTTTCCATGAAGTCCAACCTGGACTAGAACATGTGGTGATCCACCTGATTCTGATTCTTAAATTCTGGGATTATAGTCATGTGCCACCATACCTGGCCAGACTCTGACTTCACATTAATCATTTCTTCATTTACCTTGATAATTTCCCATGTTCTGTTTCTTTGGGTTTAAAATGGGATTCATTTTCTAACTTCCTGCGTGTTTTCATGTTTTAAATGTTTCCATTTTTCTCTGTTCAGCGTATCGAAGGCTATTAATGCATACTGCTTAGACAGCTTTTTACAGATAATGTTAAAGAACTTAATGTGTAGCATTCCATATTTTACACATTAAGTATTATGAGCCATTTTATGTTTTCAGAATTTTGAACATGTATGAAAATGCTAGTAAATACAAAATTATTTTTGAGAAGGATGTGTAGAGGTGGAGGAAAATATTTATTTAAAAGTAATTTTATGCTCTCAGAAGTACTGGGAAAGTCATAATTGAACTCTATAACATGGTGGAAGTATAATCTATACTGATGGAAGACAGACTCTCTCTCTCTCTCTCTCTTTGTCTGCCTCATTATCTTTATCTCTGTCTTTGTCTTTCTCTCAAATAAATAAATAAATATTGAAAATAAATACACATCATAGTAACAAGGGGTTATGTCATAAAGAAGAGAGTAAAGTATAGCATGTTAAAAATTTGTGTAGAAGGCTGGAGAGATGGCTTAGTGGTTAAGGCATTTTCCTGCAAAGCAAAAGGACCCAGGTTCAATTCTCCAGAACCCACATAAGCCAGATACACAAGGGGCACATGCATCTGGAATTTGTTTGCAGTGGCTAGAGGCCCTGGTGTGCCCATTCTCTCTCTGTGTCTCTCTTCTCTCTCTCTCTCTGCATGCAAATAAATAAAGTACGAATAAAAAAATTAAATTGTGTAAAATCTAGACCTTACTAGAATTTATTTTATGACTGTTCAACTCATAAGTAAATATTACTTTGCTAATAATGGACTAGTCTATGATATTGTTACTATGTTAATCATCACATGTTACTTATGTATTTGGTGTATATATTTCATATAAAATGTATTTGGATATTCACCTTGATTTTATCATCGCAGACCAGGTATTAAGATCTGAGATTACTTTGTCAAATAATCCATGAACAACCATCCTACTCATACTTTGATATTTCTGACACCAATGCAAACTATTTCATCAATAACCTTGTAGGTACAATTTCACTAAAAAATGTTTACTGCATAATGTAATATGTACCATATGCTTACTCCCTGACATTTATACTTTAATCATTTATTGATCTTGTTTTCTCATATAGTTCAAATAGATTTGGGAATGAGTTAAGGGTTTTAGCACTACAGAATTAGTTTTAAATGGGAAATACTTATATCTGCTGTAATATATATATCAACTAACAACATATATATTTATATATTTTAAAGTTTTGCTTCCCTATATTTTTGCATGTTGTTGAAATGAGGAACATATGCTAATATTATCTTTTCTCATGAATTTATAGGCCTGAGAAGAGAAATAATAGAAGAGGAAGGACAGATTTCAAACATGTTAAAACTAATAGTACTGTGATGAATGTCCCCAAGTCAATTTTGTGCCCACTTAGGTCTATATTTTCAGGTTTGATATCAGGGACAGAGTGAAGCTAACACTGTATCTGAGAGAGATTTAATAATACTCATTGTATAGTGAGCTACAGAAAATTCAGGCTCTCCTTTTCTTCCTCCCTTTCTTCCTTCTCCCATGAATCCTCTTCTTTCTGTAAAGTCTTTCTCTGTAGCCCAGGCTAACCTTTAATTTATGCTTCTTCTTCCGCAACCTTCTGAGAGCTGGGTTGACAAATATAAGCCACTGTCACAATGCTTGGTTTAGAAGATTTACTCAAAGGATCACAAAAACACTCTCATGCTAAGTTCCAAGATCCCTATACAGATATTGAATTCAACCCCATAGGCAATTAACTAATGATTTTTAGGATAACCTTTGTTTCTTAGTGCTGGGAACAATTTTCTTATTTTGTCCAGAACCTTAAATATACTCAGTATGCTCATTTACATTTGAAACCAGAAAAAATTAATATTATAATTTTCCTGAGGATAACTAATGTTAAACTCACATAAATTTTGATATAATCCTGTGGAAAAGTTGAATGCAACTATTTTATAGAATTATATAAGACAATCAGTGAAAATTATGAGTGGAATGAAAATTTTTCCTGATAGTTCATGCTACTTAAATATACAAGAAAGAAGAACAGCCGGGCGTGGTGGCGCACGCCTTTAATCCCAGCACTCGGGAGGCAGAGGTAGGAGGATTGCCTTGAGTTCGAGGCCACCCTGAGACTCCATAGTGAATTCCAGGTCAGCCTGGGCTAGAGTGAGACCCCACCTCGAAAAACCAAAAAAAAAAAAAAAAAAAAAAAGAAAGAAGAACAAATGAATGCATTTAGGTAATGAGCAATAGAGCTTAGATGAGGGATATAATATAAATAATCATATATATCATTCTAGTATTATGTTTGTATAGCAAATAAAATAAATATAAATACTATTTATATATTATACATAACATTCTGACATGGCATGTATTGAAAGTAAAATGAATGTAAGCAAATAGAAATTGCATTTAACAATATATACCTTACCTTCATTTGCTAGTCAATTAAAATAAATTTGTACAAAAAGAAAAAATGATTATAATGGCACTTTAAAAATATTTTATTTATATATTTTTTATTTGAGAGAGAGTAAGAGGCAGATACAGAGAGCATGGGTGCACCAGGGCCTCCAGCCACTGCAAATGAACTCCAGACACATGTACACATGTGCCACCTTGCACATCTGGCTTACATGGGTTCTGGGGAATTGAGCCTAGGTTATTAGGCTTCACAGGCAAGCACCTTGACTGCTAAGCCATCTCTCCAGTCCTATGTTGGCACTTTAGTAACTATATTAAATATATATATACACTTTGTTTACTTACATTACTTATAGTACTATTTTACATCTTAATGTTATATTTTAATGTAAACTCCATTTAAAGAAATTTAAACAAATTTATCATGAAACAAAATTGAGAAATGAAAAAAAGCTATCTATTTTTTTAAATATTTTTATTTATTTGAAAGGAGAAAGAGTGGAGAGAGATAGAGAGAGCAAAAGACAATGGGTATGCCATTTTTCTTTGCACTGCAAATAATCTCCAAGCATGTTGTGCATCTGGCTTGATATGGTTACTGGGGAATCAAACCCTGGACATTAGGCTTTGCAAGCAAGTGCCTTTAACCATGAGTCATCTCTCCAAAGCACAATCTATTTTTCTACGTTTTAAAGTATATTCATGAATTTTTCTTTGTGAATAGGAAAATCAGATCCATGGTTGTTATCAAGAACTGTGAGGTGCTGGAATGATGGTTCATCAATTGATAGCACTTACTGCTTAAGCATGAGGACCTAGAAGGGCAGGAGAATACTTGAGCTCAATTCAACAGAACCAGGTAAAAAGCTGGGTGTTGCTATGCATATCTGTTACCCCATTCAGTAAGAGGCAGAGGTTGGAGAATCCCTGGGCTCACTAACTGAATGAATGTAGATCCTGCTTGAAGGAGAGAACCACACCTCAAGGAAGTATGTGGATGAACAATAAAGAAGGGCACCCAAAGTTCTCTTCTGGCTTCCCTAGACGTGCATATTGTCCACGCATCTGCATACACACACACACACACACACACACACACACACACACCACATAATAATACAAAACACCACACACACTACAGTGAGAAAGAAAAAAAACCTGTGGTTTCTAAGACATTACACTTTTTACAAGTTATCCTGTTACTTTTTCATGATCCTGTTCCTCCTATAAACTATGTTTGATTTTTAAGTTCATCCCAGCAAAATGAAGCCGACTGTTACAGAATTGTTACCAGGAAGTAGGTTTCACTGTTTGCAACTCCTGTGGAAGGAGAGGCAAGGGATTAAGGTGTCACTGGGTCTTTTAGGTGAGAACAATCTCTAATAGATTACCAGTGAGAGGGTGCGGAGGAGCAAAAAAGGGAATCGGCTGATTCCCATGCTCTGGGGTAACCCACCCAGTCCCCCAATCTGCCCAAGCAGCCATCCTAGCCACAGTCCCAGCCTCAGGCTACTTCTGCACTAATTGCAGACAAGGGGACACAAGCCAGTAGTTCCACCTGCACAGCTGGCACAGGCATTGCCCAGAACCCCCACATCCATGTGTCCTCAGACCCTCTCCACTCTGGCCCCCCACTTTGGTCTCTCACCCTGCCCCTGAACCACACAACCTCCATCCCTCTCTGCTCTACCTCTGACCCACAAGACTTTGGATCCTCTCCACTCTGCCCTCTTTCGGCTGTGACTTTGGACCTGCTCTGCTTGGCCCCCACCTCATTTCGGCCCACACAATTCGGCCACGCCCCCATTCGGAACCACTTTGCTCAGCCCCATACTCGTACTCCCTCTCCCCCCCCCCAACTTTGGACACTCTTGGCTCTGCACCCTACCCCCTGCCCCTGCGACTTGAGACCTGCTCTGCTCCAGCTCGCGCCTCTGCAACTTTGGTCCCTCTCCGCTCTACCCCTGCCCCATGTGACTTTGGATTCTTGGTTTCCTCTCCACTCTAGCCCCTCCTCCCACAACTTAGGACATTATCTGGTCAGCTCCACCCCCATGCGACTTTGGACATACTCCCCAATGCCCTGCCCCCCAATTCAGGCCCACCCAGCTCAGCCCCCCCCCAATGACCTTGGACTCCTCATCCCCACCCACCGTGAGGATGGACACACTTGGCCCCACCCCCACCATACCACCCTGCTCAATCCCCCTCCATTTCAGACCTGTACCACTTGGCTCCCTCCCCACACAACTTTGGACCCTCTCCACTCTGGCCACCCCCATATGACTTCTGACCCACTCAGTTCCACCCCGCCCCCCGCACAACTTCAGACCAGCTCTGCTCAGTCCCGCCCCCACCCCCACTGGACTTCCGCCCTTGCTGCTCAGATGTGCAGCATCCCCGCTTTACCCAGCCATGCCCAACTTTGTATCCACTGCACCCCACCTCCTTGCCAGTTTCTGCCTCCAAAGAGCTGCACCACTTCCTCCACCCATCAAGACCACAGTCCCATTCTCCCTGTCCCCACACTGATGGGCAGACCACAGTGCAAAAAGAATTACATAAAAAATCAAATCCAAGTAAATCCAATAAGATCTTCCAGTCCTACAATGGATGTCTCTAATCAAAACATAGAAGAGACATTAGGATCTGAACCCCAAAATGAAGTTATGAGCAATGCAATTCTGACCAAACTACTGGTAGAACTTGCAGAAAAGCAAAAAAGGGCTGATAATTGTGTGGATGCTGCCGTCACTAGACTAGACCTAATACATAAGAAAATGGAAGGGGTCCAAAGACAGTTAAGAGATATGAAGGAGAGTGAAAAAAGAGGACTTCAAAAATCAGCTGGCTATTCTAAATGAAGACATAAAGAAACGCAAGGATGTTTTGTCAATTGTCTTAATTGTGTCCTTGGTTTCCAATTCATTGATTTTTGCTCTGATTTTAATTATTTCTTTCCTTCTGGAGCTCTTTGGTTTGGATTTTTCTTGTTTTTCCAGTGCCTTTAGGTGGATGGTTAGGTTAATGATTTGGGACCTTTTGGTCATTTCTATGAAGGCATTGAGTGCTATGAGTTTTCCCCTGAGGACCGCCTTCATTGTGTCCCATAAGTTTTGGTACAATGTGTTCTCATTGTCATTCAATTCCAGAAATTTTGCAATTTCATTTTTTATTTCATCTACTATCCATTTATTGTTTAAAAGTGTGCTGTTCAGTTTCCAGGTGCCGTTGGGATTCTTGGTGGGTCTTTTGTTGTTGATTTCTAGCAATATAGAATTGTGGTCTGATATGATACAGGGAATTATGTCAATCTTCTTAAATATGTGGAGGCAGTCTTTGTGACCCAGTATATGGTCTATTTTTGAGAATGTTCCATGGGCTGCTGAGAAGAATGTGTAGTCTGTGGATTTGGGACGGAAAGTTCTGTAGATGTCCGTTAGGTCTAAGTGATCTATGGTTTTGTTGAGCTCTCTTACTTCCCTGTTGAGTTTCTGTTTGGATGATCTGTCTATTACTGATAATGGTGTATTGAAGTCCCCAGCTATGATGGTGTTGGTGGTTATTTCTGTTTTATTGTCAAATAGGTTTTGTTTTATGAACTGTGGTGCCCCTGTGTTTGGTGCATACAGATTTATGATTGTAATATCCTCTTGATGGATCGTTCCCTTGGTAAGTAGAAAGTGGCCTTCTTTGACTTTTTTGATTATTTTTGGTTTGAAGACTTCCTGAACAAAACCCCAGTAGCTCACAATCTTAAAAAGCCACTCAACCAATGGGATCACATGAAGCTGAAGAGTTTCTTTACAGAAAAGCATACAATAAGCAAAGCCAATAGATTACCCACAGAATGGGAGAAAATATTTGCGGGTTATCCAACTGATTGAGGCCTAATCTCTAGAATATACAGAGAACTCAAAAATCTAAACAGTAAGAAGTCAAACACACCACTCACAAAATGGGGCAAAGAGCTGAACAGGCAGTTCGCAGAGGAAGAAATACAAATGGCAAACACACACTTAAGAAAATGTTCATCATCCCTAGTCATCAGAGAAATGCATATTAAAACAACTATGAGTTTCCACCTTACCCCAATAAGGATAGCAAACATCAAAAAATCAATTGAAAATAAACTCTGACGAGAATGTGGAGAAGTAGGAACACTCATCTACTGTTGGTGGGAATGTAGGATGGTACAACCACTTTGGAAAGCAATATGGAGACTTCTGAAAAAGCTGACTATAGAGATACCAACAGACCCAGTTATTCCCTTACTGGGCATCTACCCTAAAACCCTCTAACCACAGGCTAGAGAGATTTGCTCAACCATGTTTATAGCGGCTCAATTTGTAATAGCTAAGAGCTGGAATCAACCCAGATGTCCATCACTAGAAGAATGGATAAATAAGATGTGGAATATCTACCCAATGGAATTCTATACAGCAGTAAGAAAAAAATGACACAATGAAATCTGAGGAAAAATGGTTGAACCTGGAACAGATTATTCTCAGTGAACTTACCCAATCACAGGAAACAAATCGCCACATAGTCTCACTCATCTACAGCACCTAACCTGAATCTACCCAAGATACCTTACATACCCAGCAAGCATCTCGTGGACTAGACACTAGGATGGATGGGGAGGGAGGGGAGGGCATCGAAGGGGTGGGAAACATAAGTCTAGATCCAAACGGCAATGGTACCATAAAATTCTACTTCCAAAAAGGCAGACCAAGTGGCTGAACCTTCACCAAGCCCTTACAGGGAACATCTGAACCACAAGACACTGGAGAGGATAGGATCAAGACTAACCTTAATCTTCTACATCTTCTCTCCCTCCCTCTCCCTCTCCCTCTCTCTCTCTCTCTCTCCTCTCTAACTCTTGTATATTAGTTATCTTTTCCCTCCTTTTCTTAGTGGGCACTGACCTGTAACTCCCAGTGCCAGCATGGAGCTATCATCCACAATGAGCTTTTGATCAGAGAGACCTACAAGCTTTCCTAAAAGACAGACAGATTTCTGTCAGAGTACTTGATGACCCACCAAAGGCTAGTGGTAAGACCCTATTGCTGAAGACACCTTATGTGGTTGACATACAAAATAGAATGGCATGGCTGGAAGTTGGAAGAGAGTCAGTCCCCAGACAGTCAGCGCATCTAGTGCCAGAAGGTGCTACATGGGCGACTGGGGGAAAATGACCAATATCTGTCCAGGCAACTTATGGTCTAACCTATTTAGCAGAAAACAACCTGATGTGATGCTCACAGAAATGCAATAGTGGTGCATAGCCATGGTGGGAAACCAACTCCTCTTGATTTGGCTAACTGATCTGCTCAGTGGAACAGAACCCATTGCTGGAGCTGGGGAACAAGTCAGAATCATATCCAAAAATGAGACCACTCTCCATTAAACTCTGTCAAAAAAACAATGGTTCTCACATTTATTTGGTACAATCTTTATTCTTCATTGGAGAATCTAGTTCTCTTTTTCAGAAAAATGCAGATCCTAAGGAGAGTACCACCCCATCATACCTCAGAAAGGCCTCAGCTGAAACTGAGAATAATTAGGGAAACATGGTTTTCTTGGCAAACCAGGAACCAGCACAATGGTGGAGGAGATAGACACAGAGAACAATCAACCCCTACCAAACCAGATATACAGAGACACAGAGGCTCCCAAGATCTTAACACTGAATCAGACCTAAACTGAACCCAACATGGCTCAGGGAAATTTGCAGATGAGGGGGTGGAAAGAATGTCATGACATGCAGAGACATTTCCTCCTATCCAAAACTAAGGCTAACCCCACAATGCACGACCCATATACCCCAACGAAGAGGGTCCCTGTAGAGGCGGGAGGACAGGGAGGAGGCTAACAATGGTACAAACTTGACTATATTCACTGAGTACAAAAATTAAAAAAAATGAAAATGAAAATAAAAAATGCTTAGTACTGAGATAATTGTATGTAGACATTTTGCTTATGAACATTTTAAGGCAAAGTGATGACTACAGAGAACTTTCTTGGAATTGGGCTACTGGCTTAAGGGCTTGCTGTATTCTGCTGCCCATGCCCAGAGTGTTTGATCAGGGTTAAATTTGTAAAGGCTTAATGTGCTTGGCTAAAGGTATGGAACTAAGAAATTTAAGATTTAAAGTTGGAAAAACTCAAGCAAGTTTAAAATTACTGGCATTGAAACTGGTTGCCGATGCTGCTATTTTCAAATGTATTAGTGTTTGTAAGGAAGATGGCCCAACTACTTTCTTTACATTGAAACAATTTTCCTTGAAAAGATATTCTAGAACAAAGGACAAACTATATCTTCCTTGCAAGGCATATAGAAATGCAAGGGGCTAATGGAGTATTATTCTCTCACCATTGCATGTTATATTTGGTATAGTTAATACTTGAGATTATTTTTGTTGTTGATTTTCTCCCACTTAGATCTGAAATCTTGGCAACGTAATATGAATAAATTTAATAGGAAAGAACACTTTCATAAAAAATGATTCTCTAACCTAATCTATTTTTTGGATATTCAAATGAATGTAAAATAAATGACAGAAAATAAATAGAGGGTCATGAATTAAAACCTATATGAACAACTTAGGTTGAAGTTTGGCATATTTATATGGTAAGTTACTGTCAACATATACCCATTATTATTAAACTTATTCCAAACTATTTCTTTAATAGGAAGTTAAAACTTAAACACAATAAAATAAAGTCCCATTATTTTCTATTTGTGAATATAATTGAATGTTCTGTGAAAATATATTTGTGTGTCCTTAAACTGAATTAATCAAAGCTATACAGGAAGATAGGAAAGTATAATAAAACCTATGCTTGAGAAAAATCTTCCCCTCACATTTTATACATAGTATGAAATAGGTATAATTGATGGATATGACTCCATTATCCTCATTTTTCTATTTTTAAATATTTTTTTCTAATGGACAGTATAATGTTCAATGTTTTTAAATGTCTATTTACAGCATTCCTTATTTTTCCTAATGAAAAAATAAGTGAATCAATGAAATTTACAGCCTTACCAGTGTTCTAATGCAGAGATCTTCTGGTTATAAGATTATTGAAGCACTGCTTATAAAATTAGATGCAAAGATTTAAAGGTTTACAAGTCAACATTTTAAGTGCTGATAATCTCCTCACAAAAGACCTGATGGGTAGTCATGATTACTTTAGAATTCAAAAGAAAATGCCCATTTTTATATTATTGAACCCAAGAGTGACTTTAAAGGATGAAATGTCCTCATGGAAGGTAGGGAGTGTGCTTTTATAGCAAATAGTCCTCAAATCACAGGTACACATAAAACTGCTAAAAAAATCTCCTGGTTATTATATCACTTATCAGAATGTGTTAAAGCTATGTTTCAAAACCACATAAAGTCATATTAAAACTGCCTATAAAACAGTCCAAAATATATCAGATCTCCCTCTAAAAAGTCATGGGAATGTAATGGTATTGTATATATGTAAGTAGAAGAATAGATTAATGGGGGTGAAAAGGCCCAAGTGACCTCAGGGGAAGAGATTGATTAAAGGAAAGGTGGAGGGAGGTCTAATCAAAATCTAAGAGGATACAAATAAATCATATGGAAACCTACTTTTATGGACAATGGAACACTCAGGAGCCATAGATTGTTACTAGAAAATTTTCAGTGTCAGGGATGGGATACCTTCCAGTGAGTTGTTGGCCAGGGAGGTCACTGATGCCCCCAAAATATTACAGGCCAATGCTGAGGCCCTTGGTTTCCTACCAGGAATAGATGGTAAGACACTATTGCGGAAGACTCCACATACCTGCGCTGCAAAGCCACTGAAAAATCCTGCTGGAACTGAGCTGATAACCTCCTCCATGTAGACGAGCTGACAGAAAGATGGAAGAAGCCATTCTGCATACAGTTCAATGGGAGAAAGAGAAATCACCAGTGAAGATACTCAACAGTGGATACTGCAAACCTTACATTTTGCCAGCCAGGCCAAATGAGTCAATGGATGCAATAGTGGCACATCTGTCATGGTGGAAACAAACTGCCCTCTAGTTGGACTGGAGGTCCGCTCCATGGGAGGGAATACATCTCTGATAATGAAAACTTAAAACAGGGGTAGTCATGAGCCCTAGGGATGTAACGTCTGCTGCTGTCTGGCTAAATGTATATACTATGCTCATCAAACTGCCAAGTAAGAACTTCTCTTAATGTTCATACCCCTCACTTTTGGTAGAGAACCTTCTCTTTTCAGATGGCAGTGACCTTGGGATGACTCAGAAGGCATCATGGTGCTGGGAAGAAGTGACAGGAGTGCCCAATATTCCAATATCTCTATCAAACCTTCCAAGATTCATGGTCCATTGCGGAAGAGGTGGCAGAAAGAATGTAGTAGCCAAAGGAAGGGTAGTACTCCTTACAACATGCTCCTCCAGACACAAAATGGTCTGGTTATCCATGACCTCACAGTGCCTAACACTACTACACAAGACCATCATAATAGGAGGAAAAGATGAGGACATCAAAATAAAAGAGAGACTGATTGAGAGGAGGAGGAGGGGATATGATGGAGAATGGAGTTTCAAAGGGTAAAGTGGGGGGAAGAAGGGCATTACCATGGGATATTGTTTACAATCATGGAAGTTGTTAATAAAAATAGTCATTAAATATAATAATAATAATATATATAATGCTGAGCCATTAAAAAAGTCACGGGCATTTAAAAATAAAAACACTGAAGATATTATGTTAATTTGAAGATTGTTTATTATTTTTTCTCATAAATTTATGAACATGACCATAATTATTTCAAAAATTAAAAATATGAACATACCATGATCACAAAAATACAAAAAAACTCACACTTTAAAGGTATGAATTTGAATTTCTCCTCAACATTGATATAAAAACAGGCAGTGACTTCAGTTACATCAATCCTTCCCAACTGCCTCAAAAAATATGTGCACTGTTACAATTAAAAACAGTTCACCAGCTGTTTATGTAAAAATTATTTGATGAAAAACAAGGATGGCCATATGGCACTTGTGCTCTGCTGTGGGAACATGAAGAATAATTTTGTAGGCTGTAGTACATAATGGTCATGCTAAGTAGGGTGTCAACTCTTGCAAGCACATTACATTAATAGTTAATCTGTCCTTTTATCCTCTAAGTACTTACATGTCTTAACAGCTTGTAGTTTGGAAACAAGCTAACAACTCACTGATTAAGAATTAAAATTTTGTAAAGTGACAAAATATTTGATGTAATATGGACACACACAAACACAATTTTCATTTGCTAATTAAAGATATTGTTTCAATAATGCATTAATTAGATGATGTGAATATGATAGGGCAGCTGTTTCTACTTTCTGACTGAATGTTTTAAAAGTGTGGATATGTTGAAGGTAATATGCCACTGATTTGGAAGAAAACATTAACTGGTGTGCCCTGCACGTAGAAACTATATAGTAAATGTTTGATTAATAGAGTCCTTTTAGAAAGAATGAGTTGGAAATGCCACTAGCACATCTTTGTGATACTTGTAATACAAGGAATATCTCTTATCCATTCCATAGGCTCCTTACTTGAATGCCTATAACTTAAAATTTCACTAATATTGGTTGCTGATATTTTCTTATCTTTAATTTTTTCTGTTTATATGTTTTATGTTCAGAAATTTGTTTTACATTTTTAGTCCTACAGGCTTAACCCAGTGTCTCTTGCATGCTCAGAAAACACTGTACCACTGGGCTATGTCCACAGTTCTGTTTTACTTTTATTTTCAGATAGGATCTCACAGAGTTTCCATGCTCTATGTAGCCCAAGAAGGCCTTGAACTTATGATCCTCCTTGTCACAGGCTCCTGAGTAGCTGGAATATAGGCTTATGCCACCAGTCTCTGTTACATTTAGAATTTTAAATTTTAAAATATTTTTAAATTTCTTTTATTTTTATTTGAGAGAGAAGGAAAGAGAGAGAGAGAAAGGAGAGAGAAAGAGAAAGAGAAAGAGAGCACCAGGGTCTTCAGCCACTGCAAATCAGCTTCAGGCACATGTGCCACCTTGTGCATCTGGCTTACGTGGGTACTGGGGTATCAAACCTGGATCCTTTGGCTTTGCAGCCAAATGCTTTAACAGCTAAGCCATCTCGCCAGCTTTAGAATTTTAATTTTATATTCAAGCATACAATTTATGTTTTATCTACTTCTGTTTTTGAATTTGTATAATAAAGGTTGTTTTCTAAATGTGTTAAACATATAAAAATAAGTCTTCAAAGTAAAAATCATAAGGAGGTTGTCTGAATATTTTTGCCACATAATAAACATTTTGTGTTTTTTAATCAGTTTACTTGTTTACATGTGTGCTTATGGACATTTGACTCAAGAATAAAAGTACATCAAAACAAAAATATAAAGCAATCATAAAAGCACAACTTGATGAATTTTCATAAACTGAGCAAACCCATGCAACCATTATCCATGCATACAAAAGCAGAAACCACACTTTTAAATAATGTTGTAGAAGAAAACCTGCTGTGATTTTTCTAAGGGGCTGGAATTTAACCTAGAGCTGTATAGTAGACAAGTGTTCTACCAATGTGTAATAACCCACCTCCATGCCATCTTTTTCACATTTCTCTGTCTAGTCAGGACTGCTTTACTAAGATAACTACTCTTCTGCATGGTTAAAGCTCTAGAAAAAGTTGCTAGATTGTTCTTTTTTTGGTTTTTATGAGGTATGATCTGCTTCTAGTCCAGACTGACCTGGAATTCTCTCCGTAGTGCCAAGCTGGTCTCAAACTCATAGCAATCCTCCTACCTCTGCCTCCCAAATGCTGGGATGAAGGGTGTGTGCCACCATGTCCAGATAAAATTGCAAGATTTTGAATTTTACATAAGTTGAAGTATGTGATGAAAGCTTATTCAAGTCTTTTATTCACATATTTCTTTCGTGTGTGTGCACATGTATGCATGGTCATGTGTGCCCACATATATGAGACCAGACAACAACTCTGGGTGTGTTCTTTTATTTCTTTCAAAAAAAAATGTTTGAGGGCTAGGAAGATGGCTCAGTGGCAAATCCTACTGCCTTGGGTTTGATTCCACAGTAACCAAGTAAAATCAGATGCAGAAAGTAGCACATACATCTGGAGTTCATTTGTAGGTGCAAAAGGCCCTGGCATGCCCATCCTCCCTCTCTCCTGGCAAATAAATATTTGAAAATATTTTGAACAATGTTTTATTATATGACTCAGATATAGAATAAGCCACAAAAGAGGATATTTGCAACATATAAGTGCCCAAAGAAGTCATGAATTTTAAAGAAAATGAAACAAAAAAACCACGCATAAGTGAGACTCCCTACTGCCCATGTGAGAAAGTTCACTTTGCCCTGTCATTAGTCTATAATTTCAGGACTCAGCAACCAGAGGCAGGAGGATCACTTCAAGTTCTAGACCATCCTGGGATACACACCCCATCTTCAAAACCTAAACGATCTGGAGGAGGGGCTCAAACTTGAAATTCCAGCATTAGAAAGGCTGAGGGACGAGAATCACCAACAGCTCCAGGCAAGCCATGATTGCAGAGTGAGACACTCTGTAGAGTGTGTAAACACACACACACACACACACACACACACTCAGAAACTATCACAGCAGAGCCATGAGTTAGGTTGGCATACCAAACAACGTACTACCCCCAACCTCTAGTGTGAGCAAGGACATCCACCCAGGAAACCCTAGGCAGGATACAGTTGTGTTTGCGGGCAACATTATTTGGAAGGAAAAGCACCCAGTGACCTACATCTCCAGTCCTAGTCCTAGAAATCCACGGGCCTTCCCATGCCTATAAAATGACCCAGGGGGCCACTGAGCAGAGTCTGCCAAAGAAAGCAGCAAGCACTCTATCCAGCAGAGAGGGAGTCTGTGACTTCAGGAGCATAAATCTCCATCAGGATCTGACCCAGGGGATCTACAGGACACATTAGTTCCCTACCCGCATAGATGCAGAAATACCCTGGGCCCATGAGTTCTGGTGTTCAATACTACCTCTTCCCTGTACCCCAACGCCCTGGCAAAGAACAAGGGTTCCTAGAATGTATTCAAGCCTGAAAAGAACCTCATGAAGTCAGGATGTAAGGCAGTGTCTAGGGAGACAACCAAAACATAGAGGCCAGGAGCCCACATCTGCTCTGGGTCTGTATATGCATCTAAACTTGGGCCTTAAGCTACACCTGGCATCTGGAGCTTCGTTTGTGTCTGGGGCTTCTGCATATCTGGTTGTCTTTGGGACTAGGCGCTTTTCCAGCTAGGGCTGGGAATGACAAGGGTGGAAGTGTGCCATCCTCTCTCTGATGCACTGGACACATGCCCATTCAGGATGCTCTTGCTCATCACTGCAACTGTGCATTCCAGGCCTAATCCAGGCTGTAAAATCTTGGGGAAGGTGCTTTAAAGATATCCAAAGGATTCTATTGAGGGAAATAGATGAATCCAGAGGAACCCAAGACCATCAGATCTACACTAGCAGTAGTAGGTGTGGCCTCTGGCTCCATGGCTGGAAAGGGCAGTGGGGGCTCCCTAGCCCTGCATCCAGGGTGATCATTCTTGATGCTCCTGGAAGTACATACTAGAGTATTTAGCCAGGTGATTGGAGAACCAGACCTGGATCTAGGGCTCTGACAAGTTAATCCTTCTTGCTAAAGCCACAGGGTCCTCATAGGACAGGTTCTGTTTCTTCTGTAATCTTTACAGTTCGCATTGCTGCTTGTTGCCATTGCATCTCGAGGATTTTAGTGGACTTGGCATGGATGGGGGACTCCAGAGTTCAAAGAGACATGGAGAACCTTAGGGGAATGGTGGCATTTGGAAACCTGTGTTCATTGATGGCTTATTAGTTTCTAGGGGGATTCTCAAACATGGGGACACTGTGGCCCTCAAAAGAACTTGTTGCCTTAGGAGACCTGGAGATACTTGGGGCCATAATGAGACTGGGTGCATTTGGATAACTGGGGTCATTGGGGTCCATGGGTCAATTGGAGACCTGGAGCACTGTGGGACCAGGGAACATTTAGAGATGTGGGGGTACAGTTTGACCTGTGTGCATTTGGAGACCTGTGTGCATTGGGAGACCTGTGTGCATTGGGTGGCCTGATGGCACTATGGGGAAAGGCAGGCCAGAGGGACTGGGGACATTGGGGACTGTGAGTTGATTAGAGGAATTTGTTGCATTAAAGATTCCAGGAAATCACTAGGCTCTTGCATCTTGGTCCAGCTCTGTTATAGTGTTTAATGTTCTGCTCACAGGGTTGGGGAGATGGCTCAGTGCTTAAAGGGGATTGCTTTTAAGGCCGCAGGACTGACTTTAATACACTTGCCACTCACATTAAGCCTGACAGGAATTTGAGTGGCCAAATTTGGATATTTTCCCTTGGTGCTGTCCACCTTTTCTTTTTTTGGGGGCGGGGTATATCTCATTGGCTTGGGACTTGCCTAATTAGGCTAGACTGACTGGCTATTAAGCCCCAGGTATCAACCTGTTTCAGTGTCCCAAGACCTGGGATTACAAGTGTGTGTCATCACACCTGGCTTTTAAAATTTGGATTCTAGAGATCAAACTCAGATTCTCATGCTTGCAAGGCGAGTGTTTTTTACACTGAATCATCTCCTCATCTGTTCATTGTTTGTTTATTGAGTTTCTTTTCCTTTTTATATTTTATAGTAGTTTGGAAATGGTTTGTTTAAAGTTTGTGTTGCAGCTTACCTTACTTCATAGTTTGTCTGTAGCCTAGGCTGACCTGGAACTTACTCTGTAGTCCAGGCTAGCCTCAAATTTATGGCAATCCTTCTACTTCAGCCTCCAGAGTGCTGAGAATAAAGGTTAAAGGCATGATCCACCACACCTGGCTTTATCTTTTCTTCCATAGTTTTTTTTTTTTATGTTTGAATACTGAAGCTGTGCAAATATTATATATCGTAATTTATTAGTTCCTTCTTCACTTTGCTATGTTTATGTGTAGTGTGGTGTGGTGTGGTGTGTGAGGTGTGGTGGTATTGTGTGTGGGAGGGGTCTACAGGTGCACACATGTTATGCATGTGGGGTCAGAGGCCAGGGGAGAATGTAGGCTCTGTTTCTCATGTCCATATGTCCTTAAGCAATGGTCTCTCACTGAACCTGGAGTTACTGTATTTTGTCAGACTGGCTGACCAGCAAGCTGGAGCAACTCTTTTGCTTCCAACATGTCTAGGTGTTCTGGTATGCATGGCTACACCCAGCTGTTATCGGAGTGCTAGAGAATCAAACTCAGAGTGAATTGGGCCCTCTCAGACACTCAAGCGTTTGTAGCAAGCGGTCTTACCTGATGAGCCATCTCTGTTGTTTTCTTTTTCTTTTAAATTTGAGTGCTGCTTTTTTGAAAATTATAGCTAAGAAATTGTTAGGTATTCCATAGTTCTGAGATTATTCTATCCCATTTTCTTCTTTCTTTTCTTGTTATTATTTTGCCTTCTGTAGTTTGTGGTGGTTTGATTCAGGTGTCCCCCATAAACTGACTACATAGTGAATTCCAGGTCAGCCTGGGCAACAGTGAGAACCTACCTTGAAAAATCAAGAGAAAGAAAAAAAAAAAAAAAGGGAACTTTACCACTATAATCTTAGCATTGCTGAAGCTGAGGCATGAAGATTGCTATGAGTTTGAATTCAGCCAATACTGCTGTGTGAGACCTTGTTTCTAAAAGAAAAAGACATAAAAGTAGAATGGGCCTTATTTTGATGGAAGAAAGAGACTAAATGGATTGGAAGGAAGAACAATAAAATGATAGTGGAAAGAACCTAACACACACACACACACACACACACACATACAATAGGCCTGGTGGAATAGGTGTGTAATCTCAGCTATTCTGGAGTCTGATTTGAAGTTCAAGACCAAGTTGAACAATTTAGTGGCACACTGTGTTAAAATAAAAATGTAAACAGTGCTGTGGATATAGATAAGTAATAAAGTTGTTTCTTAATATGTGGGAGAATCTAAATTCAATCCCTAGTAAAATGAAAAAGCAAACCAAACACACTCACACATACACACACACAGAACATGCATGCAGAAGTGAAACTATTTGTTACAAGGACCGGTACAACAGAAAAGGAGAGAATGGGAGTTGAATATGAGCAAAGCACAGGATTATACATGTATGAACATGTCATAATGACATTCATATTATATGGTAACAAAAAAAATCAAATAAAAATAATATGCAATGCACACATGTGCATCCCATGGTACATTATGTTTCTGTGTACCAGTCAAAATAAACAAGACAAAATAGTAGCCAGTGCCATTTTTGAAAGGGTAACACAAATGCATTTATAACATTAAAATAGAACTTCCCTCAGATCTACAACATTCAGACTTTAGTGTGAAATCTCAAATGTAAAAAGCATTCTAATTAGGTAAGGAAGATGACAGTGATATAGTACCAGAAAATATAGCTAGAAGCAAAAGGTAAAATGAAGGATAAGTATATTGAGGAAAATGTTTATTTGGTAAAATCATTATATTAAGAAACCTAAGGAGTAGGCCACTGATTATTCAAATACCTAACTGTGTTCTGAAATATCTCTATATTAAAATCAAGAGCTTTGCTGACAATGTAGTCCTACTGGAACTTACACATATTTGATATAAAAATAAGGATCAAATTTAGGGCGGTGCATGGAAGGTCCGGCGGGCACGAGGCAACGGTGGTGGCGGCCTGAGACAGGCCCAGCCTTGTCTGCCTGGGGCCCGCCAGGCCTGATCCCGATCTCCAGACCCCGGCCCCTGTCCGCTCCAAAGTGCGGCCGCTCTACATCCCTGTCCGGCTCCGCCTGGCACCTCTTGAGGAAGCGGCCAAGAGCACAGGCCCGGCCATGACCTACTTCAAATTGGGCATCGTGGGGCTCGGCCGGGTGGCGGGCAAGACCAAATACACACTGATAGATGAGCACGATATCCCATTGGTGGAGAGCTACTCCTTTGAGGCTCGAATGGAAGTAGGTACTGATGGAAATGGTGCTAAGATATTTGCATATGCCTTGGACAAAAACCCAGAAAGGGGCTCAGGCAGGCTTCTTCATGAGCTGCTGTGGGAGCGGCACGGGTTTCAGGTGGTACATCTCAATGCTGTGACTGTGGACAATCGCCTAGACAACCTACAGCTGGTGCCATGGGGCTGGCGTCCCAAAGCAGAAGAGACCTATAGCAAACAGAGGGAGCAAAGTTTATACTGGCTTGCAATCCAGCAGTTTCCCGCAGACCCCATAGAAGAGCAGTTTCCTGTCCTGAATGTGACCCGGTACTATAATGCCAATGGAGATGTGGTGGAAGAGGAAGAGAATTCCTGCACCTACTATGAGTGGCACTATCCTCCCTGATCGGTGATGGAGAAGCAGCTTCGGGAATTCAATATCTGTGGGAGTTTCCAGGTGGCCTGGTACTGGGGCTCCCAGTGTCAGCAGAAGGACTGGCCTGCCCACAAGAAGCACTGTCAGGCGAGGAAGGGTCCCTTCCAGCATGAGCTTGAGCCAGAGCGATGACGGGCAGAATTGCTGCCACTGCTGCAGGTTCAAGGATTCCAGCTCTTCCATGGGCACAGCGGAAGATAGACTGGCAGTTGAACCTGGAGGTGCCAAAGAAGCCAGTGGTGGATCCAGAACAGCTGCCATGAGACCCCATAGCACAAGCAGCTTGTGGGGACAGTGCCCCTCCAGTGTTCATCTCCAGCAGAGACAATGGGGAGGCTCTCCAGGACCTTTCTCATTATTTATATGTTAATATGTTTGTAAACTCATGTAAAGTTTTTTTTTTTTTGAGGGTGGAGGTATGGGAGGTAAGGGGTGGGTTAGAAACTTAAAATAGAATCATTTGTTGTTATTGCTCAAATGGCAAAGTGTTGACCACATGGCTAGAGACTCATGTAGCCAAGGCTGAGGCCCCATGGAGAGCCCTGCAGAGTCGTGTCTAAAAGGGCAGAGTAAAAGGGTGGAATCATCCTTGTTGTGGCCAGTCTGCTCCTCAATTACTGCTCTTTAGCCTTTTTTAAAAATAATATTTATTTTATTTATGAGAGAGAGAGAGAGAGAGAATATGGGTGCGCCAGGGCCTTCAACTGTAGCAAACAAACTCCAGACACCGGAGACATAGGCCACCTTGTGCATATGGCTTACATGGGTCCTGGGGAATTGAACCTGGGTCCTTTGGCTTTTCAGGCAAGTACCTTAACTGCTAAACCATCCCTCCAGCCCAGCCTTTTAGTTTTCTGAGGTAGGATCTCTCTGTAGCCCAGGCTGTGGAATTCCCTATGTAATATCAGGCTGGCCTCAAATTCACAACGATTCACCTACCTCTGCCTCCGGAGTTCTGGGATTAAAGGAATGCACCACCATGCCTGGCCTCAGCTTTAAACAAATTATATATAAAATTTATTTGCAAGCAGAGAGAGACAGAAGAGAGAATGGTCACATTAAGGCCTCTAGCTGCTGCAAATGAACTCCAGACACATATGCCACTTTGTGCATCTGGGCTTTCTGTGGGTACAGGGAAATTGAACTTCAGTGTTTAGGCTTTACAGGCAAGCACTTCTGAGCCATCTGCATCCACTTAGCCCTATTTTTAAAATATATTTCATTTATTTTTTTGAGAGAGAGGGAGGAAGAGGTAGATAAGAGAAAATTGGCATGCCAGGGCTTCTAGCCACTGCAAATGAACTCCAGGTGCATGTGCCATCTTGTACATCTGGCTAACATGTGTCCTGGAGAATTGAACCTGGGTCCTTAGGCTTCCCAGGCAAGCGCTTTAACTGCTAATCCATCTCTCCAGCCCCTCAGTCTTATTTTATTTTTACTTCATTTTTTTCATTTATTTGAGAGAGAGTATGGGTGCATCATGGCCTCCAGTCACTGCAAACAAACTCCAGACTCATGCGCCCCGTTGTGCATCTGGCTTACGCCAGTCCTGGGGAATTGAATTTATGTATATATATAAATTTTTGGCAAGATCGAAAAATAATTAAAGTGAATTTTACCACAGTGTACAATGCAATGTTAAATAAAACCAAGTCTCTAGGATCTCAGCAAATTGATAAAATCTTTGTCTTCTCTAGAGAAAGTAGATCTTTTATAATAGAAAGATTTCAAAAATCTAAATTTCGTGATGGAGAACCCATGGTGACTAAGTTCAAAATCTGTGATGGTCTACCTACCTTATACTGTGTACTCTCCAGTTTATTTCACACTGATGACATAAAGTCATCCAGAAGAGCTCAAACTGGGAAACTGCAAAGCTCACAGAAGATGCAATTTACCCCTCAGAGCCTTTAGTCAAACCACCAAGCCAAAATGTGTCTGCCCCTCCAAAGAGAGGATTTCTGTTGAATTCCCTCCACAACAGAAGGGGGCGCTACAGCCTCATATGCTGCATTGTGCAAACTTGTTGGCCATCTTGAAAAATCTATAGCCCATTGTCGCCGGATGTGTCCTCGTGCTGGCTTTGGCGCCCAAATTCCGAAGGTCGTGGACTTCTTTGTCAGATTGGTGCCATTTGGTTCACAGAATTCTGCTGGAGTTTCTGGTAGGACTTAAGGGTATTGAGTGTGATTTGAGAGACCCCTTACCCCACAAAGAGAGAAGGGTGCCATGACTGCCTGCCCCTGCCTTTGTCTTCAAAGTCCGACGCAGTTAGGGATTCCTTCACACATTGCTATTGAATGAATTCTGGTTCTGGAACTCTGGGTGGGTTAGTTATGAGAATTATTTTGATACTCCGCAAGAGACTTTTAGGAACTTGAAGTTTTATGCATAAAGCTGGAAGTAGAACCCTTGGCCTCACATGTTAGAAAAGCTCGCCACCCCTAAACCACATGCTCAGCTCCAAGAAACAAAGTTCTGAAGTTTGTTTTTGTTTTGTTCTTTTGAGAAGGTCTCGCTAAATTTGCCCCAGAAGTCATGATCTTCCTGACTCAGACTCCCAAGAGTCGGAATTAGAGGTGCGTACCACCAGCGGTCCTGTGGGACTACCCACCCCCTTCAAAAGCGCAGAACTGTTCCAGCAAAGGACGACACTATAAACCCTAGGATGGGCGGGGGTTAAGTGGCATGGAGGCGAGGGCGCAAAGGAAGATTCCACGTACAAGGCAGAGAGGCCACAGAATGTGAAACTCCAAGCTGAGGTAGCTGGAAGATTCCAAGGGGTAAGGGGGACTACTTCAAAGTGTTAGGCTAGAATTCTGCCCCTTTAACTGCTCCAGAAAATTGAGAGTATTAGCCTGGTTGTCTTGAATTATTAGCAGCAGTCAATCCCAGGCTTTAATACAGATACATGAAATGACTGAGGGCTGTGAAAAACTGCCTCCCCAAAAGAGTGGAGGCCTTCCAGACCTGTCACTGTCATAAAACCCTCAGGAAGCTACTGGCATTGCTTTAAGTTTTCAGTGCAGGGTCACACAATTAATATAGCAGAAAGAGTAGTCCTTCTGGTCCACTAGGCATTAAGTTCAGTCTTTTTGGTGATACTTGTGCTTGAATGTAGGGCCTAATGTATGCTAGACAAACATTTGAACAGTGAACTACATCTCTGTTTTCTCTACTTTTCATTTTTACTCAGTCTCAATAAGTTGCTCAGGCCAGAACCTTGTGGAGGAGGAGGCGGAAAGAGAAGGAGGGAGAGGTGAGTGTTGTGTAACATTTTCCTCATAATTAAAACATTTCCTCTTGGAGGTAGGCTCTTAAGGCTCAGGAAGCTTATTAAGACTCAAACATGCCTGACGACCCCCCCCCCCCAAATAAAACAGAAAGAATAAGAAATTCTTGAGAGAGACCCTCCAACCAGCATAGCTTTAATACAGGAGAGTTTCAGCTTCTGTGAGTTGTATCCTATGCTATACAGGGTGGACTTTTTTGTGGTGTCCCTTCCTTTGAGTAATCCATGCTTCTGTAAGTAACCTCTCACCCATTTTCTGTAAATAAACCCGATAAACTCACCGGTTCACCCATATTAGATTTTAGTATAATCATACTTTGGCCTGTGCCCCATCCAGCATGAATAGACTTGTGTTCTAGACTCCCAAGGGGAAAGATTTCAGACAACACCAAGCTTATCCTGAAACCTCTTCATCATCCCTCATAGCTGGTAGATTAACTCATTTGTAGGAGTTCAAGTTGAGAAACTGTCAAGAGCTCACAGGAAGGTCTGTTACCTTCTGGGAACTAAATGCATCAAGGTTAAGTGTGGTTCTGTTGCAGGAAAAATAAGGGAAGGCACCAGGAATGTTCTGGAAGCAGGGTTTATTTAGGCCTGTTTAGAGAATGCAAGTCCAAAATCTGAGCCAAGAATGAAGGAAGTTCTTATAATTTACATTTTAGACTGTGAGGTTTAATAAAGAAAATATGGTGATTGGCTCAAAATCCAGACAGTTTTACAAGAAAGGTTATTTTATTTATTTTTTTTTTTAGGACAGAGGGGGAAAAGGTACAAAGTTTTTGTCAGCAACAAAAAGAGGAAGCCCCTGTTAAGGGGGAGGGAACGACAAGATGGGTGGCTGTAGCTAGCCACAAGCCTGTTAGCAGGGTTGCTAGTAGAAGAACAGATAAGATAAATCCTTTTTTTTTTTTTTTTAAAAAAAATCTTTGTTCAAAAATCTTTGTTTTTCTTAATTAATTAATTGTTTTTATTTTGCCTTACAATAGCTCTACTTCTGAAGAAAAGATTTATGTTAAGTTCCAAAGAAAAGACAAGGGTGTCACAGACTTAAATGCTGTGCTGTGAAACCCTGTTGGCATTTGTACCAGACAGCTTCAGGTTCATTAAGGTGAACTTCTAAATCAGGTGCAGTTATCAAAGGAAGGGATTTATTGAAGCTTATAGATCCAGGTGAAGTTCCATAATGGCAGAAGAAGTTTGCCCTGCTTCAACAGGTCCAAAAAGAGAGAAAGAAAACCATAAGCCAAAACCAAACTGCACAGCACATTTCAGGAACTCCAGGCAGAACTAGGCACTTTGCATATCTTTATATTAGAATTTCAAACTCACCACCAAACCTTAAGATCCGCCCCAGTGACACCTCCTCCTGCCAGGCGGCTGCAAATCCAAACAACAAACTAATAAAACACTGAATATATTGGGGGCCATCTATTCAAACTAACATTCCACCCCTAGACCCCAATAGATTCAAAATCATCACACATTGCAAATTGTATTCGGTCCAATTTCAAAGGTCCCCACAGTCTGACCAACCTAAGACAGTTCCAAAGTCCCAAGTCTCCCGAGAGATTTAAGATTATCTTTTTGCTATGAGTCCTTTAAAATAAAACAAGTTATATACTTTCAACATATAAAGGTGGCACAGAGTAAACATTTTCAACTGTTATAAGGCATAGCAAGGAGAGACTAGAACAATGCAAACTCAATAAACCATCAAGCAAACATCAAACTTCTGCAGTTCAAGTGCAATATAATCAGAGTCTGACACTCTCCAGATTTTCCAATTCCACCCCTCCAGCTGGGCAGAGTAGCCAAGGAACACTTCCATCCCAGGCCAACAGTACACTCCATGGTAGCCCTTGCACATTTCTGGTATATCCAAAACATCTTCGTGTCTCCATACAAACCACAGTCCACCTTCCAGTGGCTTTGCCAGCCTATCAGGGTCATCACATCCTGCCTCATTTCACATCTCAGCAGCAGCTCCTGGAACCACGTGCAATTCATGACCACTCCATGCATTTTTCATGGTCTCGAAATCGAAACCAAGTGTGTAGGACACAGCCATATTCTTTTATAAAAATATTTTTATTAATTTATTTAAGAGAAAGAGGGAGAGAGAGAGAGAGAGAGAGAGAGAGAGCGCAAGTGCACCAGGGTCTCCAGCCACTGCAAACAAATTTCAGATGCATGCACCCCCTCGTGCATCTGGCTTACATGGGTCCTAGAGGATTGAACTGGGATCCTTTGACTTTGCAGGCAAACACCTTAACCGCTAAGACATCTCTCCAGCCCAACAGAACCATATTCTTAATTTTGGGGCAAAATTAATTGTAACTTTGAAAAGCAGGTTCCTTCTCCAGTCAGCTCTTTCTAAAAGAGTTTGCATTTCTGTCATAGTCTTTCCTCAGACATCTCCCCATCGTTTTAATGTAAAGCAGTTGGGCCACCTTCCTTAAGATTGCTAAAGTGTTGACAATAGTAGCTTCAGTAACCTAAAACCAGTCTCAGTGCCTGAAATTTTAACTTGCTTGAGGTTTTCCAACTTAAAATATTAAATCTCCCAGTCCAATATCTTTAGCCAAGCACAGCAGTCCATTACAAATTTAATCTTGATCAAACTCTCTGGGCATGGACTGCAGAATGCAGTCAGCCCTTAATGGCAGTAGCACAGTTCCAACAAAGTTCTCTGCTGTCTTTCCTTCCCCTTAGAAATCTTATAAGCTGAGCCTCCAAGTTCAATTATATCTGTACTTAGCATTCTCAAACTCTCATCATAACACTTGGCTCACTGCTCCAGAAGCCATCTTCAGTTTCAAGGACCATGTTCATGCCTATTCCTCCAAAACAAAATTTCCACATAGTCAGATTCATTTCATCCCACATTCTGGTACCAATTTCTGTAGTAGACAGCTTCAGGTTCATTGAGATGAACTTCCAGACCAGGCACAGTTGTGGAATTAAGGGATTTATTGGAGCTTACAGATCCTCGGGAAGTTCTATAATGGCAGAAGAAGCTGCCCTGCTTTCACAGGTACAAAAAGAGAGAGAAAACCAGAAGCCAAAAAACACACCACACAGCTCACTTCAGGAAACCCAGGTGGAATTAGGCACTTTGCATAATTTAGATTGGAATTTCAAACCCACCACCACACCTTAAGATCCGCCCAGTGACACCTTCTCCAGCCAGGTGGCTACAGATCCAAACAACAGACTAATAAAACACTGAATATATTGGGGGCCATCTATTCACACTACCACAGCGGTCTTGGAAAGTCTACAAGTGATTGTGCTATAACACAGATGGAGTGGAATACCTACAAGAAAGTAAAGATATTGTGTATGGTTTGAGAGACTCCTTACCCTATAATGACAGATCCCTTTCCTGTACCACCCATTCTGTCAGGAATCTTATCTATGCCTGTTTTATGAGAGAGGGGCGGGGGGAGAGAATTGGTGCACCATGGTCTCCAGCTACTGAAATTGAACCCCAGACATGTGTGCCACGTTGTGTGCATGTGAGACCTTTCACATGCATCACCTTGTGCTTCTGGCTTACATGGTATCTGTGGGGTCAAACAAGCGTCCTTAGGCTTCACAGGCAAGCAGCTTAATTGCTAAGCTATATCCCCAGCCCTTACCTGTGGCTTTTTAACTCCACTTCTATAGAAGACTCGAGATGGGTTTGATATTATGATGATTTTGAGAACCCAAGAGAGGTTACTAGTAACTGATTTTGTGTTGATTGATTGGATTTTCATAATGCATGATATCAAACGTGGGGCCTTACATATGCTAAGAAGCTCTCCATCACCAGAGTACATCCCTCAGCTCCATAAAACAAAGTTATGCTATTTATTTGGTGTTCTTTTAAGACACAGTCTTGCTAAATCTAGCTCAGAAATTGCCATATTCCTGCCTCAGGGTACATCATGCTGGAATTAAAAGTGTTCCAGGCATTGTCTCTCCCCACCACCCATCCCAGGGCCTGACTGGTGCAGTCATGTCCCCACAGTGAATACTGATAACCCCATTGAGGAAGACCCTCAGTGGAATGAGAGCCTGGAAGAAGAAACAAGAGTACTCCAATGAGAATTTGACCATTATACAACATGTTCATACAATAAAGTTCTTAATTTAAAAAAAAATCACAAGGTTGTTCTAGAAAAGCAATGACACCTGTTGTACAACCTTAGAGTCTAACTTGGATGGGAGTTACCTGGGATACTCGAAGGTCGTACAGTGGATATGGGAGAGTCCAAACTGCAGGGGGGGGGGCAAACACTGAGAATCTGGTAGCTGTGAGATTCCAAGGTTAAGGTTTACAGTATTATGCTAGACTTCCCCTCCATCTGCTGCAGAAATTGAGGGTATCAGCTCTGCTATCTACCTCAGGTGAGGGATGGGGCAGTGGCCTGTCTTCAGAGGGAACCAGCTTAGGTTGTTCTGACAGTAAAGCTGAGAAGGCAGGCTCTGCTCTATGGAAGGTATTCTGTAGCCCTGGGCAAATCTGTCATTCAGTAGACTGTCCCTCTCCCAAGCATACAGTTGTGCTGTATATTTTGTAATATCAAGTGAATATATGTCTTAGTGTGAGTTGTATAGGCCTGAAGTTAACAGGGAGACAATTTCAAGAATCCACAAGAAGCCATGATAAGAAATCTTAGTATTAAGAACACGTGGTTCATGATCTAGGCTTGTAAGTGCTGTCATTCTGAATCTGAGCCATCTCTATTTAAAAATTTTTAATTTAATTTTATTTATTGTTTTGAGACAGATAGAAAGAGGCATATATAGAGAGAATGGGTATGCTAGGGCCTTCAGCCACTGAAAATGAACTCCAGATGCATGTGCCACCTTGTGCATCTGGCTTATGTGGGTCCTGGGGAATTGAACCTGTGTTCTTTGGCTTTGCAGTCAAGTGCCTTAACCACTAAGCCATCTCTCCAGGGCCCCTCTCTAGTTTTAATTGAATTCTATCTTTTTTGTTTGTGTTATAATTTATTGTGTATGTGTTATCATTTGTTGTTTGACATTTTGATATATATGTATAATATATATCATATATATAATTAATAATAATTAAACAATAAAATTAAAAATAAATAATAAAATATATACTATATATATATATATATATATATATATATATATATATATATTACATTTGAACATACATTCCTCATATTAGCCACACTCCTCCTCCTCAGTGTTACTGAACTTCTTCTGTTTTACTAGTAGCTATGCCACAGAAGAGAATGACAGGGCTGGGAAGATGGCTTAGCATTTGAGGTGCTTGCCTGCAAAGCCTGAGGATCCATGTTGGACTCTCCAGATCCCACATAAGCCAGATGCATCAAGGTGAGGCAAGAGCAAGGTCTCACATGCCTACTAGGTGTCACAAGTGTCTGGAGTGCAATTGCAGTGGCTGAGGCTCTAGCATGCTAATTCCTTCTCTCTGTCTCTCTTGCTCTCTCTAAAATAATGAAAAAAAAAATAAGAGAATGACTGCCCTTCCTCAGCAAACCTTAATTGTCATTAGGTCATTTGGAAGGCGAACAGCCTACAAAGCTCTTCTACTATCTATAAGAGAATGTTGACTGGCACATCATCTGCAGGTCTTGTATTTGTAGTTATATCTGGTGTGAGTTCATGAGGCCAGTGGTCTTGTCACATCCTGAGAACACCAGAATTCCAGTGTCCTTCCCCATCCTACTACCCTTATATTTTTACGTCTCATCTTCTGTGATGTTCCCTGAGCCCTGGAAAGGATGAAGTCTATGTCTGCTTTAGAGCCAAGCACTCAATAGTCATTTATTTTCAGCATTTGACAAGTAATGATTTTCTGAATTGACCATATCCCCCTGTCAAATTTCAAAAAGTATAATAAAATAATTGACTATATAAAAATAAAGTTTTCTGATGAAGCATAACTGAAATGCTTATATAAAGACAAATATTTAGGGGGCAGTTTGACAACACATCAATTTAGCAATACAGCAACAATGCGTTCATCCCTAGGGCCTACATTCTCCCCAGCCATGGGCAACTGACTTGTTTTCCAGTACCAGTCATGTATTTCCTCCTATAGGGCAGGCTTCAAATCCAATCATAGAGATGTTACCCTTATAACCTTCATACAACTGTTGCATCAGAGGGTACATCTTGCCTGTTGAGTCAGTATTGTTGAATACAGGGTTCATCGCTGGGTAGTATTTTTGATGACTTTTCTCTGCTAGCAGTCATAATAGCAAGTTTAGGCACAGTCAAAACTAGCCAGCAAGAGGAAACTTTCCACTTCAGCTCCAGCTTACTTTCTGTATGTTCTGCAACTACTGGGCATGGTATGTGCAGCAAAAAGGTCAAATCTTTCAGTTCTAATGGGCAGCCAAGAGTCATGGCAGTAAGGTGTATTGTTTGGGAGAGCCTAGTGGGGAGCTCCCTGACAACTCATTAGGAAATATCCTTGGCTGGCACTGTTAAAACTATTTGATAGCCCATGGCTACTAAGACTAGCATCATGACTCTATAGGGTAGTTCTGTTAATTCTAATTTTTTTATTTATGTATTTTATTATGTTTACTAAACAAATTTTATTGTGATTTTTTTTTCATAGCTACAAAGCTTTGGTTAACCCTTCCCCTGTCCCATGTACTGGTCTATTTCTCCATTGTCAACTATTTGAGACATGGTGTAACTCTGTAGCCTAGGTATCATCATTGTCCCTCTGCAGTACACATAGGGCTCAAACACATACAAGTCCTCCTGCCTCAGTAGTGAGTGTGGAGTTATAGGCAAGCCCTGCCATACCTGAAGTCAAATGATTTTGTTTATATATTTTTGTGTGTGCATGAGTATGATATTAGTAGTTGAACTTAGCACTGTACCACTAACCTACATCCACAGCCCTCTAAATTCTTCAGTAGTCTCAAGAATAATTAGTTTTTCTGTGGTGTCAATTCTCAGGTTAGGAGAGAAGAGGAATTAGGCCCTATAAAAAGCAAAGATGAAGGTTCCAAGTATGGTTTAACAGTAAAGTGCTTGTCTAGAATGCGTGAGGCCAAAGGTCCAATCTCAAGGAAAAGAAGAGGGAGTGGCACATGGCTATAATTGAACTACTTGGTAGATAGAGGCAACATCAGGAGTTCAAGTTCATCCGTCACTACATAGTATGCAGTGAATCTGAGGCCCTCCAGGAGCTACATGAGAATTGAGAATGTGTGTGTGTACGAGAGAGAGAGAGAGAGAGAGAGAGAGAGAAAGGAAAGAGGACTTAATTAATGACTGGCTAGTTTAATGACTCCTAAGTGTGGAAGGCATCACAAAGCTTTCTCATTGCTTCCATTCCAGGCCATCACTAGGCAAATATAAATAAAAGATATTACCATGAGTCCCTCACCGAGGGAACCAAGGGTGGGGGGCAGGCATAATGTGTAAAGGTCAATAGAGCTAAGCTCACTAGTCATGTACTTAGGGCCCTCAAGGAAAAGAGTCATCCGAAAAGAGGAGCCTAATGAATTCTTGGAGCAGTGTCCTCATGGACACCTACAGAGGCACCCTTGGATGAGGACAAGGTAGCATCTCCTTGCTGAAAGGAATCAAATCCTCTCTTGATATTCCGGTTACTTAACCACCTGTCTTGTCTTCCATAGCCCTGTCTGCTGTCTCTGACTAGAGTAATCATGCCTAGGGGTCATAAGAGTAAGCTCCGTGCCCGTGAGAAGCGTCGCCAGGCTCAAAAAGAATTAAAGGATTCATGTGACACCGAAGCCACTGTGGTGGAAGGAGAAGAGCCATCTTCGACCTCTGAGATCAAAGCTGTCTCCCAAGAATCATCTGCTGCTGGAGCAATGTACACCCAAGAGGAGCTTGAGGAAATCCCATTTACTGTGGCTGCTTCTACACCTATTACATCTCCTAAATCTAATGAAGGTGCTAAAAACCAGGTTGAGGAAAAGCCAGATGATTTAGAAGTTAGCGCTAAGAAGTTGCAAACACATCCTATACATGCAAAGGTGGCTGTGTTGGTGAATTACTTGCTGTACAAGTATCAAGTGAAAGAGCCCATTACAAAGGCAGAGATATTGAAAAACGTAATGAAAACATGTAAGAACCACTTCCCGATAATCCTTAGGAAAGCTTGTGACCACGTGGAGCTGCTCTTTGGCCTTGACATGAAAGAAATGGATCCCAAGAAGAACACCTATGTTCTCATCAACAAGCTGGACCTCGATGATGATACAACAATGAGTGATGACAGAGGCATACCTATGACTGGACTGCTGATGACTGTCCTCGGCGTGATCTTCTCCAAGGGCAACTGTGCCACAGAGGAGCAAGTCTGGGTAGTGCTCAATATGATGGGGATCTATGAAGACAAGAATCACTTCATTTTTGGAGATGCTAAGAAGTTCATCACTAAGGATTTAGTGGAAAAAAATTACCTGGAGTATCAGCAAGTACCTGGCAGTGATCCTCCACGCCATCAGCTCCTGTGGGGCCCAAGATCCTATGCTGAAACCAACAAGATGAAAGTTCTGAAATTTTTGTGCAAGATTCATGAATGTGTGCCTAGCAATTTTGAAGCCTTGTATGAAGAGGCACTGAAAGATGAGGAAGAACGAGCAAAAGCAAAGGCCATAGCCAAAGCTCGGAATATTTCCAGGGCCAGTTCCAGTTGCAAGGCCATGTCCAGATTCTCTTGTTCCAAGTGAAGGAAGACAGATATCTGACTATGTTCTGAAGAGAAAGTTAATGTTCAGTTTAGTGGAGGATGGGTTGATGTTCAGCATAGCACAGTGTACAGCATGAGTTCCTGTCTATGTGCTCACTTGGATAGTTGCTTAACTGTCACTCCATTTAAAATTTTTTTTTGCTTAATTTTAGTCATTTATTTGGGAGCGACAGACAGAGAGAGAAAGAGGCAGATATATAGAGAGAATGGGCATGCCAGGGCCTCCAGCCACTGAAAACAAACTCCAGATGCGTGCGCCCCCTTGTGCATCTGGCTTACATGGGACCTGGGGAATCGAACCTTGAACCAGGGTCCTTAGGCTTCACAGGCAAGTGCTTAACTGCTAAGCCATCTCTCCAGCCCTGTTACTCCTTTTAATAGAAGATTTATGTAGCAGCAAAAGACAAGGTCTTGAGTTATATGAGTCATGCATGTTTATGAGGTTTAAGAATGATAGTTTTATAATCTTGTAGAATTTAATAGGGAAATTTCCCATATTTTCCAGTTGCAAAAGTAAATGTGTTGACCATTTCACTGTAACTGTGAATGGAACAGCAACAAAATAGTTAAGGTACAGAAATAGAGAAAAAAAGTCAAAGGTTATATATTTTTGAGTTCACATCACTTTTAGTTTGTTCTGTAAGACTGAGATACATACTCAGACAAAACTTACTTAAGGTTATAGAATAAATCAATAAATCTGAAATATTTGTGTACTGTTTGTTTTATTTCTCAAAGTATGCCTGGCCATTGGCTTTTTGGAACATTCTATGCTAGTATTGAGAATGTCAGGATAGAGTGGGCCTACCTGTGTCCCCTGAAGTTTAGGGTTTAGGAACAGGTGTCATTTAAGGAAGAAGCTAGAATGCTTCCTGTTGCAGTCAGGTTTGCATTGCTGGTAGAAATCACACAACGAAGAGCAGCTTGTGGGAAAAAGAGGTTTATTTTGGCTTATAGGCTCAAGGGGAAGCTCCACAATGGCAGGGCACAAAGATGGCATGAGCAGAGGGTGGACATTCCCCCCTGGTCCACATAAGTACATTCAGAAACCTAAGTTTATGGGGGACACCTGAATCAAACCACCACATTTTGTTCCTGGCACTCCTAAACTGATATCCATACATGATGTAAAAATGTGTTCAGTACGACTTTATGAGCCCCCATAGTTTTTTTTTATCAATACCAATGATGTTCATACACCCCCCATAGTCCAAGATCTTCTAACTGAGCCATAATACCAATCCCCCCAGGCCATAAAAGCACAGAATAAACATTCACATTGCAAAAGATGGCGCTGGGCATATCAAAGAAATATTCAACCAATACAAGATTTAAAACCACCAGGGCAAATATCAAACTGTAGCTCCAAGTCTAACAACTCTAGTCAATGACAAATCTCCAAGTCCAATAATTCTAACCAGCAACAAGTGTCTGGCATTCCAATTCTGTCCTTCCAGCTAGGCTACTAAGAGTCCTGGAAAACTTGATCCAGGCCAGCAGCTTTCCTTAGCAGCCATCTCGTGGTCCCGGCATCTCCACTGGTTCTCCACTGCAATCCAGGATTCATCCTCAGTTCCATTGGCTATCCATGCAGGCATCCAGCAAACCTGCCTCACTGCCCATGGCCATTTCCAAAACACAAGACAATGTTGCAAATTCAGTGACCCTCTCCTGCATTTCTTACACTCTACAATACCAGGTAGGGTGCCAATTTGTTAATCCAGGGGGGAATAAAACGGACTTTGAAGAACAAGACACTCCTTGAGCACTCAGGCTCCTTCAAAAGAGTCTACATTCTTCCTGTTGCCCCAGTGCAGGTAAGCTGGCCCAATCAAAAGGTTATAATCTCAATTGCAGGTAAATGGGCAGTAGTTCACCCCCAAATGTTTTCTGTGCCATATCCCTCTGCCCACACCAGTTCATTTCTACACAAAGCAACCCTGCACAACTTCTCAGGACCCAGGCATAACAGCAAGCTCCTCACACAAACTGTTATCCCAGTCCAAGCAAAGCTCTTTCTCACCTTCATAAGCCAATCCTCACAGTCCATAGTTCTTATTGCATTCAGGTCTTTCAACTCTGACCAGAATAGTCCAACACTGCAAGGCATCTCTTAGGCCAAGGTTTCAAATCCTTCCATATTCCACTTGAAAATCAGCTCCTAAAGGCCAAAGCCACATAGTCAAGTGTCTAGCAGCAATGCTACTCCTCAGTACCTCTTTACTGTTGAAGTCAGGTTCACATTGCTAGTACAAATCACCCAACCAAGAGCTGCTTGTGGGAAAAATATATTTATTTTAGCTTATAGGCTCAAGTGGGAAGCTCCCCAATGGCAGGGAAAAACAATAGCATGAGCAGAGGGTGGACCTCACCCCCTGGCCCACATAAGTGGACAATAGGAACAAGAGTATGTGCCAAACACTGGCATGGGGAAACTGGCTATAACACCCATATGCCTGCCCCCAACATTACACCACCTCCAACAGGCATTAATTCCCAAATCTCCATCAGCTGGGAACCTAGCATTCAGAACACCTAAGTTTATGGGGGACACCTGAGTCAAACCACCACACTTCCTACAACATTAAAATGTCAAAAACAATAAGAGGAGTCAGATTAAACAGTCTGAAAATGTCTGATAATTCCCTGAGGTACTTGGGTTTGGGGTCTTGGGCAAACTCTCTGTCTTTCACTGTGACTCAATTTAATATTAACTTGGGTCAAGTGGTCTGATGAGTTTGCAAGCATGGTGACCAGAGGATTTCTCTTCAAGATTATATATCCACAGTTAAAACAACATCAACAAGAAAACTAATACCTAAAATAGAAATTGCTTTTAGTAGTTATTTTGGGGTCATAGATAAAGCAGAAAATCATCTTCCTTTCTAATGAAATAACCTGTATAATTTCCCACTGTTCTGTTCCCAATACAGCTGAGCACAGTGCATTAAGTATGAGGTTTATGAACATGAGGTCCCAGGAGCTTTAGAGAGTTGTATCACCACATAGCAGGTGTGCTCAGAAGCTCTTTTTCTCATAATATTTGCTCTGACCTGGGAAAGGCAGAGCCCATAGCATTAAAGGGAAATCTCCTTAGGTGATTTTGGGTATACTCTGTCAAATCTTCAGTGAGAGGTAGGGTTTCAATTAGAGTGAAATAAATGATAAAAAAGTGTGGTTTGGGGGAGACAGAAACACAGAAATGATGGAAGGAGTTTATAGTTGATAGAAATTTTAGGGACATTGAGTTTCATTCAACTTAAAAAAAATATACTGCCACACTCAAACATAATAGGTTACAAGTTTAGAAGTTACATAGAAAATACTTGAATTTTTCTTACATCTCATTTTGACTGATCTCTCTTGCATCAGAGTGCTGCTTGTATTCAAACTTTTCATGCTTTTTTGAAGCAGATTTTGGTAGGAATTGAGGTCAAGATAATAATCGTAATAACTGTCAAATATTAAATATGCAATAAATTCCAGGCATCATTTCAGGGACTTTCATATATTGCATACATGCAGAAGGCTTTGTGAGGGCGGACTTATTGCACTCAATTCACAAAGAGTTTGAGCCTTGCTAGAACTTGGCTGCATTCCTGATTTCATTTCATATGGCCCCTCAGAGGAAAACTTAAAGCTGGGCCTGAATTTGTTTAGAATCCACATTGTTCCACTCCTTCCACATGGGACAAATATTCTTTCAATTCACTTCTCTTTCACTACTGTATGGTGTCTCTAGACAGTGAAAACAAGAAAACTGGTGCCCAGTCTCTTCTTCCATGTGTGATATAAAAAAGGATTAAACAGAATTAATCATCATTTGGCAACTGCCTGTAATCCTCATTTGCCTATGTCCACCTTTTTCTTAATGATTGACTAGTTCCTTTTGTTTTGTTTTGTATTTCTTTTTATAAAATGATTATACATATGTCTTTTTTTGGAAGCTCAAAAATCTCTGAGAATTGACTTAATCTATGTCATAGTACATGGGAACGGGTTCAGACCTCCCTAAATTATATGTCTCTTTGAGTCCATCCCAGAGAACCCTAGTTCTAAAATCTGCATCATAACCTAACTTTTCCCTCTCCCATTCAACAAAACTACTTCCTTCCATGTAGCCCACACATGCTCTTGTAGGAACAAAGATCAAGATACACTTCCTTTCCCTAGGTTATGGGCATTCCAACTTCCTGAAAATGTCCATGTCTGTCACATCACTCCCTTCTGTAGTAACCTTGTTGCTAGGATAAAGCACCCAATTAAAAGTAGCTGATGGGAGGAACACTTATTTTGGCTTACAGTCTTGAGGGGAAGTTTCCTTATGACAGAGGAAAGTATGACATGAGCAGAGGCTGGACATCACCTCTGGCACAGCAGGTGGAAAACAGAAGGCAGGAGAGTGAGCTGAGCTCTAGCAAGGAGGAGCTGGCTATAATACCCCTAATCCTGCCCTCAATAACACACTTCCTCCAACAAGGCTCCACTCCTCAGATTGTCATCAGCTTGATACCAAGCATTCAAAACACAAGAGTTTATTGGGGGTATCTGATTCCAACCACTAAATTCCCCAATAACCCTCTATTAAAAGCCTCTTGCACATAGTTCTTTACTTTGGCAGTGTTTAGATGTAGGCTTAATTGCTCTTGTCCTTCAACCAAACTCTTTGTTTATGTTTATGTTGCTTTGAACATTATTCTCTACTGCATACTAGTTTCACAGACCAGTTGAGAGAAAAATATGTAGTTATCTCTTTGCTGGCATACATAGTACTGAAGTTACCTTTGTGTCGCTGGACAAACATCCAAGCAGAGCAGCTTATGGGAGGAAAGGGTTTATTTCAGGCTTACAGAATTTAGGGGAAACACCATCAATGGTGGAAGAAACTGGCTCTATTCCATAGATACACAGGAGAGAGACACCGCCAAAGGCAAGGAAACACGGGCAGCCAGAGCTCAAACGTCTCTGGACACACCTTAGGGTTGGATTTAGTATCCACCCACCCTAGTGGCACCTCCTCCAACAGGCTGCTAAAGACTCAAGTTGCAAGCTTAATCTAAAGATCCTAAGACTACGGGGGACATACATTCACATTCAAACCATCACTCATAGCTTCCACATTATCAAGAAGCCTTCCAGAGTGGTATAGTTGTTACAACAAATGAAACTCTACTGCCGTATTAAATCCCACCAGATTAAGCTGAGGGGCAACTACAAAGGCTGCCTTTGAGTATTTGGACTTAAAAGTGCTAGTGTACTATTTCTACTTCATTTGCTCAACCCTTGAGGATCTTGAGGGATCTTCCTCCTGGAATATGCAGAAGCTTTGTTAGAGGTTCGTTTTTTTAAAATAATTTTTGTTCATTTTTATTTATTTATTTGAGAGTGACAGAGAGAGAAAGAGGCAGACAGAGAGAGAGAGAGAGAGAAAGAGAGAATGGGCACTCCAGGGCCTCCAACCACACAAACTCCAGACACGTGTGCCCCCTTGTACATCTGGCTAACATGGGTCCTGGGGAATCGAGCCTCAAACCGGGGTCCTTAGGCTTCACAGGCAAGCGCTTAACTGCTAATCCATCTCTCCAGCCCTGTTAGAGGTTCTTTTTTGCCCACAATGTAGTCACTTATAATTAGAGGTATTGAATGTAGGAATATGTATTAAAGTTATACATAGTCCTTATAAAGTTGAGAAGTTTACTAGGGCAAAGGGCAACAGTGCATTGTAAAATCAAGGCAGAGCTTAATGGGAGTCTGCCAGAACCTGCTGGCTTTGTTGTTTCTACCCCAGCCCTGTTATTTCTCTTATCTACTTAGCTTGGCTGTCTCATACACAGCTGCACACCTCATTTATTTTCCCCATGTTACTCACTCTACCATTTTAACCATTACATTTGTTTTAACCATAATGACCGTAGCCAGAACTTCTCCTACTGCTGTGACTCCCCACTATGATGGACTGCATTCTTAAAGCATGAGTCAAAATAACCTTTCTTCTTGAAGTTGTGTTTCTATCAGCTATTTTGCTAGAGTAATGAGAAAGGTAACTTGTACATGGGCATTCCAGTGTAAAAGGAAGTGAAAGTGAAGACCCAAAGACAGTATTGAGAGATTTACGCTCCTCATACCAGAAAGTGACCCAGAGTCAGACACTTGTTGTTAACATTTCTAAGTCCATATGGAGATCATAGACAGGCTGAAGCACATGTTCACCCTGTGGAGACTGAAGACGGTGAAGTGTAGGGTAAATTCATTATGGGTTCAGGTAACGAAGCTTTATTCTTAGACTAGGTGGCTAACATCAGGACAAGAAAGCCTCCCAGACCTTGAAGAGCTCGATGAAAGGCCCTTACCCTGAAAAGCTGCATATGGAGATGGCATGAATTAGCTTTTGATATTTTGCATCTTATTTCTCAGAAAAGTGAAGCCATTGATCTAAGCTAAGTCACTGTTAGATTAACAGAGAAAAGAGTTCCTGGCCCTATGTATTATTAAGATAAAGACTTTGAGTTAGGTTTAAAGACAACTCTACACCAGAAAAAAAGGAAGCTGAGACAGAGCTTCACCCTTTGAATATGTACCTGGAGGACTTGGACAGGGATGGTTTGAGGTAGTACCCTTGGTAATCCTACAATTTAAAGGTATAACATCATTAAACAAGACATGAAGTCAAACAAGCAGAGGACAGGGGCCAAGGGCCTCCAGGTATTAAAGATCTTGTGCAAGATATGAAGGAACAACCTACACTAGATAAAAAGGGCCCACACAAACCCAGATTCTACTATCAGGCTGGAGAGGCCCAAAATGGGAGGGCCAAATATGCCTTTAATTCCAGCTCTAGCTCCCAGAAAGTAAAAAAGACATTGTGTGAAGGATGTATTGTTAAGTCAGCAAGGGATAAGAATGTCATAGGCCCTCCCTTTGTGAGTCACCAGGATACAAGCTACCCTAGTGACAGGGGGCCTCACATAATACTGCTCTGTCATATGTAGTAGTAGAAGGCTGCTTGTAAACCAGGAGAAGGCACACCTGATTTAATACCTGCTAAATTCCCTCTTAGGAGATCAAGGAGGGGCTGCCATTGAACAGTGGAGACAGCCACTGGCCAACAGATGGATGGCCACCCGAAAAGAAGTAAAGGTGAGGATTATGAGGCTAAAGGGAACCATCTACCCCCTCCCAAAGACCAGGGAGGCCCCAGGTGGGAATGGGTATATATAACACTGGATTTGAACCATCAGAGTAACTTTTGCTATGCTTTACCAGGAGGTGATGTAAGGATTAAGTTTGAACTTCATCCCAAAAGTCAAAAAGTCCCATAAATTCCTGGAAGGCCATAGACAGATATCACCTTATGGAAGTACCCTCATTTCTCTTAGTGGAACCCAGAGAATGTTAGTTTTAGGCCAGTTATGAGCCTCAAGCCCTAATAGGAATACTGATGGAACATGCCCCTAAATTCTCAGGGAACTATATGCAAGCCATCAAAAGTGGTCCCATGATGTTAACCCCAAGGGATTTCAAGGTAAGTTTGTGAGATTTAAGTCTCACTTTATCCTCCTGTTGTACTCAAGTACATGAGGGTCTTTCTTTGGGGGGATGAATTTCAGGTTAATAGAAGTTGGAGCTCTCTGATAAGCTAAGGTAAGAACCCAGAGTGAATATTGAGAAAATTAATTATGCCAAGCTAGAAAGAGCCCCTAGGAGCTGTTCCATTGCTGCCATCTTGGGTGTCCCTAGAGAGATATGGTTCTCTTTGAATTAGGAGTTATCCCCAAAACAAAGTAGAGGTATGTTAGATCCTGTAAGAAATTAAGATGATACTGAATGTAAGCAAAATATATTTTTGGCCCAGGTCAAATAGGCCTCCACAAAACTTGGACCTTTCAGGCCTTACTGTGTAGTCCCAGGAAATCCATGAAAGATCTGGTAGGTAGCAACCTAAGACACACCCCATCTTGTCTAATCATTAACTCTGTTATCTATATCTTCATTATATTAATGGGAAGAGGCAGACTAGGTATTAGCAACTCTGTTGATTCCTTAAGTAGGACATATAATTAAACTTGCACAAGAATCATTCAAAAGTCAAAGTAGTATCTCAAGTGTGAATGGACCCATATATGACCTCACATTTTCCCCTTCAGGTCACGAGATCACTTACTTTGTCTGCTGACCCCAAACTGAGTCAGTATGCATCGAGTTCAGACGAGTAAGTGCCGTGCTCGTGAAGAAAGCTTCCAGGCCTGCAAAGAGTCTAAAGATCTAGTGGCTATCCATGCCACCGTATCCCAGGAAGCTGAGTGTTCCTTCTCCCCTTTTGATCAATTGAAGGATGTTTTCTATGGCTCACTTCCCAAAGTACATAGCAACTCTGATAGCTCTAGAGCTGAATCTGCTTCAGACACAAGATCTAACAAGCGCATAGACAAAAAAGTAAAGAACAAGAGAGAATCTGCTCAAGATCCAAAAGCTACTGAGAACTCCACAAAGCCTGGAGATGATTCTGTGATGTTATTAGTGCATTATTTGCTGTACAAGTACAAAAAAAGGGAGACAGTCATCACACAGTCAGAATTGCTGAGAAACATAGACCAAATTGAAAAGAAACACTTTACTAAGATATTGAAGAAAGTCTGTGACTATTTGGAATTTTCTTTTGGTCTTGACTTGAAGGTAGTTGGTCCCAGCAAACGCATATATGAACTCAAAAGCAAACTGATACCAAGATATGAATCAGAAGTAAATGATGAGACACAAATACCGTGTACCAACTTGATACTGACCATCTTGGGTTTCATTTTCATGAGTGATAATTGTGCTGCAGAAAAACAAGTATGGGAAATGCTAAATAAGATGGGCTTATATGATGGAGAAGAACATTACATTTTTGGAGATATTAGGAAGCTTATCACTGAAGATTTGGTAGAGAAAGGATATCTAGACTATCGTTGGGTGCTTAACAGTGATCCCCCACTTTATGAGTTCTTATGGGGCCCAAGAGCCCACGTTGAGACTAGTAAAATGAAAGTTTTAGAGTTTTTTGCTAAGCATAATAACACCACTCCTCTTGCCTACCCATCCTATTACAAGGAAGCATTAAAAGATGAAGAAGAAAGATCACGAGCCAGAATCAAAGCCAGGGCTAGTATTGCCATGGCCAAAGCACGCTCCAGGGGCAAGTATAAATCCTGTTCTCACTTTTGTAAAATCTGAGGCTGACTAGTTTAAGTTGCAAAATAATTCCCCAACTTACAAGGTGTAGATAAAGGTGGAGCTGGAGGCAATAAAATATAACATGCTGATGTCCATATCTTGTGTATTTTGTTAAAAAATAATTCATTTAAGATAATATTAATTTTGCTTTCAGGTGAAAATAGCTTCAGAGTTGTAGTTTTTGAATGGCATTGCTTGATAAATGTGGTTGTGTACACCTTTAATCTCAGTGATTAGGAGGCTGAGGTAGGAGGACTGCTATGAGTTTCAAGTTAACCTTGGGTACAGAGTGAGTTTCAGGTCAACCTGAGCTAGAGTGAGACTCTTCAAAACAAAAATTAAAATGAATGACATTGTTTTAGTTGTTTTATATGAGATTTAAAGAATAAGGAATTTATATTTTCACATAAAAGTGGAAAACTCTTCATCTTATTTTGGGTCTTGGAACTAAATACCATATTATGTTATACCATTGTAGCAAATTAGGTGTTTTCTTGAAAATGTGAAAGAACTCAGGAGTATAATAGATTTAAGTTCAGCTCCCAGACAGAGGAACAAACAAAATGAGACCTAACAAATCACTTCAGTGACCTTTGCAAGGACAATTATTTTACAAATGTCAAAACATTCACGTTGATACACAAAATCTTGGCTCAAAAATTAATGCTTTCTGTAAGACAATACATTTTTCCATTTTCATAAAAGCAATAGAGGGGAAAGCTGATACAGTGAAACACACTGATAAAGTCAGAATTTGGATGGTAGAGGCAGAAGTATCATAATTCTGAGGCCATCCTGGTGTATATATATATACACATCAGGATGGCCTCAGAATTATGATACTTTTGCCTCTCTCTCTCTCTCTCTCTCCATATATACATACATATATATATATATATATATATATATATATATATATATATATGAGAGAGAGAGAGAGAGAGAGAGAGAGAGAGAGAGAGAGAGAGAGTTCTAGACGACTCAGGGCTACATAGAAGGATCCTGTCCCCTCAAGAATGATAGAAAACTAAAAACCATTTATTGAATTGCTTACTCATTCCCTTTATTGCTTTCCCTATTTACTTATATTCTGATGTTCTGTAATTAAAAGGAGTAGATTAGTATATACTTAGATTATTTTAGATTAAAAATATATCATTAATGCATTAGACACTTTGTACAATGGATCATTCATTATATACAAATGAATGGAGCATGTGTTGGAGGTTCTGTACTTATATGAGGAATAGTGGATTGAACAAGATGTATCTCTTATTGAAACTTCATGGAACTGAGGATTGAAGTTAGGACCTTGTGCATGCCAGACAAGCACTCTACTACTGAAGGTATACCCCCAGACTTTGAGTGAAGTTAAGTATAGTGCATATGCTAAGCATTCTACACACATAATTTCCCAGAAGCTTCTGTTAAAATAATTTGATCTTAATACATAGTGTTCATAAGGCAATCTACTGCCATTTTTTGCTCTGGTCTGGGAAAGACACAGTATCTTAGTCTTGTATGCTTCTATAACTGAATGGCAAAAACTGAGTTGTTTATACTGAAAACATTGATTATCCACACAGTTCTGAAGGCTGTGATGGCCAAGATCAAGGAACCAGCATCTGGCTAGTGCCTTTATTTATTTATTTATTTGAGAGTGACAGAGAGAGAGAGAGAGAGAGAGAGAAAGAGACAGAGAGAGAGAGAGGAAATGGACGCACCAGGGCTTCTAGCCACTACAAACCAACTCCAGATGAGTGAGCACCCTTGTGCATCTGGCTAACGTGGGTCCTGGGGAACCGAGCCTTGAACTGGGGTCCTTAGGCTTCACAGGCAAGTGCTTAACCGCTAAGCCATCTTTCCAGCCCTGGCCAGAGCCTTTTTGCTGTATCACTATAAGAACAAAAGATGAGAGTTTGCTGCATCGGTTAATCTCTAGTTACCAAGTGGACAGGATTTAAGTGTATTTTTAACATGTTATTTATTTAGTTATTTATTAGAAAGACACAGAGAATATATATATATATATATAGATAGATAGATAGATAGATAGATAGATAGAGAGAGAGAGAGAGAGAGAGAGAATGGGCACACCAGAGACTCCTGCCACTGAAAATGAACTCCAGGCACGTGTGACACTTTGTACATCTGGCTTTATGTGGTTACTGGGGAACCAAATGGAGCTGTCAGGCTTTGCAGGCAAGTGCCTTTAACCATTTACCCATCTCACCAGCCCTTGACAGGATTTTGAAACATCATAAAATTAATCTGTGGGGATGTCTGAGGGATTTTATAGATTAGGTTAATTGAGGTAAAAGGATAGACTGTAACTGTGTGCAGCACCATTCCTACACTGAGACTGAATATAAAGGAGAAAGTGAACTGAGCAGCAACATTCACTGTTCTTTGCATCCTCACTATGAGCTGAAGGTGACCTACTGCCTCAAGCTCCTGTTGTCATGCTTTCTCCCCCCATGATGGACTGTAACAAACTGTTCAGACAAAATAAACCCTTCTTCCTTAAGTTGCTTCTTGTCCAGTATTTGAGCAGAGAAATAAGAAAGTAACTAATACAGTGACAGAGGGAGAAGAGGCCTGAACTTATGTTGTTTATTAAAAAAGCATTTTCAGGCTAGAGAGGTAATCCTTACATAAGGACATGTGAGGTTAATAACACTTCCTGAGAAAACATGAAGGAGGAAAAGGTTTTGAGACTGCTAAGTTTGTTTCCCATAATCCATATAGATAACTAGATATGGCCATACACATCTGTAAGCCCAGTCCTGTGGGGACAGAAACCAGATAAACACTGTGGCCTCTGAAACTGCCAAAGCTCTGGAATCAATGAAGAGACTTCAAGGAAACAGACTGTTGAGCAATGGAGGGGAACACCTGGAGATCTCCTCTGGCCTCCTTACATGCACATGGGGTGCTCCATACACACACAAACGCTCTTTTTTCTGACATGTGTGTGTGTGCGCAAATGTGCACACCCCCCATGTACACATGCAAAAAAGAAAGCACTCCTAGAAAAATGGCATCAATCCATTCATGAGTGCATAGCCTTGGTGTTCTAAATAATTTATAATCTCTACTTCCCCAAACTGTTACATTGTAGGTTGTTTCCAATAGGTACTTATTTGGAGTACACAGCGAAACCATAGTACAGTTCATTATATTAATAAGTTATTAAAACTGCTCTATCTTGAATGTATTGATAAGGTCAAAACCAAAGGATAAATAGTTGTTCACTTGTATGGGTGGGAGTGAATGAGAGAACGTGAGTGGATAATCATTTTGGCTGATTTGGTGTGCCACCTTCTAGAGATTTATATATTCTCTTGTGGTTTCCAGGATTGAAAACAAGCTAAATTTTTCTAAGAGAGGATGTCAGCATCATTTGTAATAAAATATATTAGCAATTGCTAATTGTCACAGACTCAGTACATACCGGCACTGTGATATGTGCCTTCCTTAAGTCACATTCCAACAGTCAGACCTAAAATGGACACAGGAGCAAGGAAACAACTACACTGACCTCATTTCATATGGGCAAAACCAAACAAACAAGAGGCCTGTAGAATTTTTTCAGTTAACTTCAGTTTATATGTTTAATAAAAATCAGGGATAGGTCAGAAAGAATGTAAGAGCCACTGGGTTAGAACATGTTTTCTGAGGTATGACACCACCCTCAGATATTGACTTATGCATTCATGAGCTCACAGTGAAGACCAATAACCTCACTGAGGAAGGCTCTCCTTGGAATGGGGTTGGTGGGGGCAGGGCACATAAGAGAAAAACCTGGTGGGAATATGGACAATATGTTATATGCTCATATAATAAAGTTCTCAATTTAAAAACAATAATTAAAAAATGGATGAGACAACACACTGGTCTGGATTCCTCTACAGCTGTGGTGGTTTGATTTAGATATTCCTCTTAAACTTAGGTGTTCTGAATGCTAGGTTCCCAGGTGATGGAGATTTGGGAATTAACTCCTCCTGGAGGGACTGTACTGTTGGGGGCAGGCTTATGGGTGTTATAGCCAGTTTCCCCTTGCCAGTGTTTGGCACAGTCTCCTGTTGCTGTTGTCCACCTGATGTTGGAGAGGAGGTGATGTCCACCCTCTGCTCATACTGTCATTTTCCTTTGCCATGATAGAGCTTCCTCTTAAGTCTGTAAACCAAAATAAACCTTTTTTTTCCCCACAAGCTACTCTTAGTTGGTGTTTTCTGCCAGCAATGCAAACCTGACTACAACAACAGACAATACTTTTCTTCTCTTCCTAGTCTGAGGATTTCATGAATTGATTTCTCTTTTCACTACTCCACAATGACTATTAGGCCAAAGAATGGACAGCAGGCCTTATGATGGCAACTGACAGTGAGAATGTCTCAGTGGGATTCATTTTCCTGGGGTTCTCCTACCGTTAGCCTCAGTGGTCATACAAATCTAACTCTATCCTGGTATCAACACCTGTTTCTGCTTGTGGCTCTTTCCCACATTATAGCACCTTTCCACTGGTTCTTCTCCACCATATCTTTCTTATGTAGCTGTTTCCTCCAGATTGGGCATGGCCACCACAATGTTGAAACATAGGAGCTTGATCATTTCAATAAGACTCTCAAGAGATTAGACCCATTAACATTTCTGGAGGGATAAGGGAGACTCATGAGCCCCTCCCCACTTCTTGAGGTTATATAAGAGATCAACAGGGCTGGAGAGATGGCTTAGCATTTAAGGTGCTTGTCTGTGTAGCCTAAGGACCCATGTTCAACTCTCCAGATCCCACATTAGCCAGACACACAAAGGTGAGGCAAGCACAAGTTCACATATGCCCTCTAGGTGGTGCAAGCATCTGGAGTTTGATTGTGGTGGTTGAGGCCCTTGTGTGCCAATTCTCTCTCGCTCTCTATCTCTCTCTGTCTCTCTAAAAGAAAAAATCAAAGGAGGAAAACAAACCAAAAAAAGAGGTCAACAATTTATAGCAGTTGGGTCTCTTCAGTGGTGCAGCTTCCTGTGAACCAGAAATGCAAAGGTAAGGTTTTCCAACATAGATGCCTTTGAGATATCCATGCTCCTATAAGAAATCCCATGGTTTCATTGGTTCATTAAGCTAGACTTAGATGAATTCCCTTCTTTGGTCTGTTGGCCTGTTGGTGTCCTCAATATCTGAGAGTGAACATTGTCTTTCACGTCCCCATGGAAATCATGTCATATGACAGACCTCCTGTGAAGATGAGGTAATTCAGGGCATACTTCTCTGAATTATACACTTGTTCCACTTTTTTCAGAGGAGCCATAAAGATGCTCCTGCCTTCTAATGTACAGGTCTCCAAGTCACAGCATGTCCTGTCCCTCACTGTGGACCCTTCTTTTATAGAAAGAGTTCTGTATAGGTTATCTACTTTCTGGCTGTGACAAACTACCAGACAAGAAGCAACTTAAGGGAAAAAGGGTTTTCTTCAGTTTGCAGTTCAAGGTTATAGTCCATTAAAGTGGAAAAATCATGGCAGCAGGAGTATGAAACAAAGCTGGTCACATTAAATCTATAACCAGTATGCAGAAGGTAATGAATGCTTTCTCTCTCCTTTTTATTCAGCCTGAGACTGTAGCCCATAGAATGGTGCTTCCTACAGTTAAGGTGGATCTTCCCACCTCAAATTGATCTGGGGAATACCTCACAGACATGCCTGGGGATTTGTGTCCTAGGCAATTCCCAATCCAATCAAGCTGACAAGATTAACCATCAAGAGCCACTTCCATGCAATTTTTCACTTAAGACAGTGAGATTTCAAGATGAAATCATCATCATGAGTGACACAACCATGCTTTCAGTGTCTTCATTTCCACAGGTAAGTCAGACCTGATTTGGTGAAGAATCCTCTAGTATTATATCTTAACATAGATATGGAATGCTGACATAGAGAATTATGAGCACCTATGTAAGTACATTCAGGCATACTCATCTGATGATAAGTAACAGACTCACAGTCAGGCCTTAATTAATTTATTGATATTTACAAGGAGAGAGGGAAAGTGTTTATGGGTGTGCCAGGGCCTCTTTTCAGTGCAAACAAACTCTGGAAGAATGTAGCATTCTGTGCATCTGGCTTATGTGGGCACTGGGGAGTTGAACCCAAGTCATCAGGCTTTACAAGCAACTGCTTTTAACTGCTGAGACCTCTCTCCAACCCACAGTCAGGCATCAGACAAAACATTTAAAGATAAAATCACATTCTTAATCTATTGATATTATTGCAAACATCAGTAGAAAGATGCTATTTAATGATGAGAGGCAACCTCTGCTCCCTCTATTTCCACATACTTGATATTTACATGGTCCTTGAGAAAATCCTGTACTTGTCAATACCTTTCTAGGCAATTTTGGCCTTTTCAGGAACTTATTTAATAATAGAGAGACTGTTGTCATAACACATTTTTGTAGATACAGGTGTAGGCTTCCATATCCACAAATTATTTGTTTTTTTATTGTTTTGTTACTACTACAGAGCGCTTCATAGGTTACAATGAGGATCTGCTCACTTTTTGTACAGCTGTTCTGGTGTGTCCTAGGCACATGAAGAGACTACCACAATTCCAGTCCATCTATAATTAGAAAGGGACTTAGAGCTGAGCCTGGCAATGCAGGCCAACAATTCCAGCTACTTTGGAGGCTGAGGCAGAAGGCTCAGAAATGAAAGGCAAATCCGGGCAATCTGACTGTCTCAAAACTGTCTCAGAACTTACATAAACAGTAAAAACAGGGATGGGGATATTGTTCAGTGGTATAACACTTGCCTAGCATACTTGAGGACCTAGGTTCAATGCTTAGTTCCATGAAAAAGGATCAGTGTCTTACAGAAATATGAACAAGCATGATGCTTATCAGTTCTAGGCCAAGGTGTTTAAGAATCACTATGTCACTTCCATGTTCTATGACAGTTTATTTAGTAGCATACATACTGAGATCTACAGCCAGGTCATGGAAATGTCCTGGATCCCTTGGTCACAAGGAGTTAGAAATCTCCACCTATCCAGGTATGAGAGTGACTCATGCCTTTAATCCTAACATATGATGGAGAGGAAGCTGAGACAGGAGGACTCCAGTTTGAAATCATCCTTGACTATAAAGTGATGTCATCATAAGTGTAATGGGGAGAAAAAGGAACTCCCTCCCAAGGGCAGTAATCAGAACATGCACCTGCATGGACAAACCTGGGGTGCAAACAGCAAGCTGCATTTCACCATCAGTGGATGCTACCAAAGTCTGAGAGCAAAGGGCCCTTCCTCGGTAATTGTCCTATGGCCACTCTATTATCAGGCATCATTTTGAAAGCTGGTGGGGCTACTTGGTCATAGCTATGGTGACAAGGAAAATGGAGTGTTTGGCAGGAACTTCTGAATTTTGGCACTGTGGTAGTTTGAATGTAAAGGTTCCCTATAGTATCAGGTGTTTATAATTAAGCTTCTTACTTAGACCCCAGCTAATGGAGTCTTAGGGAGGGTTGATGCTTAATATAAGTCATGGTGTATTGCTGGGGGTGGACTTTTGGGTTGAAGAGTCTAGTCTACTGGGTATTCAGAGCCAACTCACACTTTTCGTTTCCTCTCTGCTCTGGTTGTGCGAAGTGAGCCAACTTCCTCCTCCATGAAGAAGTTTCCCTATAAACTAAAAGCCTGAAATAAAGCCTTCCCTTCTATAAGCTGCTTCTGAACAGGTATTTTGTTCCAGCAATGAGAAAGTAACTGCTACAGGCTCGTTCAATGGTTCTTTTTATTGGTCCTCATGAGTTTATCTTATTTGCACGAACCGATCAGGGCTCTCCTGTGTCTACATAAGCCCCCTCCCGTTTTCTTAGCTTGCACATACATTATACTGGAAGAAAGAAGACATCTAGGAAGAACTAATACAGACCATTTAGCCCTTGTGTTGGCCCCTGAAGGCTGCTTGGGCTGCCAGACAGGAAGACCCAGAACCACTTGGGTTTGGACTATTGGACCTGAGGTCCCTAGAACTGCTTGAACTGGGGTTCCAGCATTTCATCCTGCCTTTGGAAGCTCTAGTAACAGGTTAACACCCAGGTGCAGGACTGGGAAGCCCTGGAGCCACAGGTTCTCTAGGCCTCTGTGGTGATCAGAGCTGCTCTTGGCCCAAACTTGCTTTTATTTTGCACCTGTGCCATTATTAGACTACTGCCAACGCTTTTAAAGGGTATATGAGCCATAATTAATTAATCATTTTCTCTTGTTAGAGACATAAATTGCTTCCCATTTACTACTATGATCAATACTAAAATATCACTGAAGATGAATTCTTGGACAAAGAAGTACCTTTTCATAGTAAAGATGTGAATAAAAGTGCACATTAGCTTAAAGTGGAAAAGGTTTGTATATTCTTTGAATGCTACTAAAAGTCCTTTGTAAAACAGCTGTATATTTGCATAATTTATTCGATAAAATTTAAACTCACAGCAATTTTTAAAGAAATTATTATTATTGTTATTTTGGTTTTTCGAGGTAGGGTCTCACTCTAGCCCAGGCTGATGTAGAATTCACTCTGTACTCTCAGAGTGGTCTCGAACACAAGATGATTCTCCTACCTCTGCCTCCTGAGTGCTGGGATTAAAGGTGTGTGCCACCACGCACAGCAGAGAAATTATTTTGCTATATTTTTCCTTCAATTTCTACTTCTCAGCTTCTTAAATTATTCCTCTTTGGTCAAGAATTTAGATTTTTTTATTTTTTAATTTATTTTTCTTTTTAAAAAGTTTTTATTGACAACTTCTATACTAACAGAAAATACACCATGATAATTCCATCCCCCCCCCCGTTTCCCCTTCACAACTCCACTCACCAACATATTCCCTTCCTCTTTCAGTTAGTCTCTCTTTTATTTTGATGTCATCACCTTTTTCTCCTATTACAAGGTTTTGTGAAGGTATCACTTCGAGAGAGAGAGAGAGAGAGAATTGGTGACCAGGGCTTCAGCCACTGAGATTGAGCTCCAGATGCTTGTGCCACCTAGTGGGCATGTGTGACCTTGCTCTTGTCTCACCTTAGTGCATTTGGCTCATGTGGGATCTGGAGAGATAGAACATGGGTCCTTAGGCTTTGCACCAAGTGCCTTAACTGCTAAGCCATCTCTCTAGCCCAGGTCAAGAATTTAGGAAACCACTGAGACAGTGGTTTGGGCCCCTATTTGGGGGCCTAATGTTTTATTAACACCAACAGGGAGGTGGCAGGGTTCAAAGCAAAGAGGAGAGGGAGCTCTGAACTGCTTAATAAGAAAAAGAATATATTTGTAGTCTTCTTGTGGATAAGTAGTCAGGGGAGAGTCTTATATTGGGTTGTATGGGGTGTCTGGCCCACATTATATCAGGGGCCTGCTTCACATGGGTAGGGATCTCTCTGGAGCCATATAATCCCTAATCTCCAGAAAGTAGGTTTTCATCTCTTATTTTGGGTCTGTAGTTGCTATCTCTGAGGGTGGTGCTTTTTCCTCCCACTCAGGTACAGAAGGGCCTAGGAGCTGCCATAATAGAAGGTGTTGATTCTAAGAGCCTAGACCTGTCCTGTATTACATGTCTGGAGGATGTTGTCTGTATGGGTCCCTGCGGATTGTTGGATGGTAGTCTAGATAATCTAGTTGAATCTATTTAACATAAGAATCAGAGGAGGACCTATTGATAGCAGAATAAAAATTATCATTATCTGGGTGATGACAGGAATGAGCCAGGAGATCCATGAGAAGTATTGCAACCACTTGTCTCATGATTCTAAGGCCTGTTTAATTTTTGAGGGATGTTAAGCTTTTTTTTTTTTTTTTTTTTTTTTTTTTTTTTTTTTTACTGTATCTCTAATCAGCCCAAATTGATCCACTTAAAAATAGCATTCTTTCCGGGCATGGTGGTGCACACCTTTAATCCTAGCACTCGGGAGGCAGAGGTAGGAGGCTTTCCATGAGTTTGAGGCCACCCTGAGTCTACAGAGTGATTTCCAGGTCAGCCTGAGCTAGTGTGAAACCCTAGCTAGAAAAAGAAAAGAAAAAAAAAAACATTCTTCCCCACCAAAAGTGGCAGAGCCCACCTTTTTCTGATGTTGAAAGGTCTAGGACCCCTGGTATACAGGTAGTGGTCCCAGAGGGGCAAGGACCCAGATAGAGAAAAGTCTCACACAGTAGTTTTTTTTTTAAGTTGGAGTTTGAGGACCCCCCCACCGGGATGTTGCAGCAATAGGGTGCAGAGCTGGCTGAGGCGTGACTCTCTGGAAGTTATTTCTTCTGGTATCTGGTCCAGAGTTGTGGTAGTATCTGGTGCTAGTTGATTTGAAAAATGAATCCAAGAGCTGAAGCCCAATCATTTTACAACAGTAGGGCCATTGTCAGACAAGATGGAAGTGGGAATCTCACATTGGAACATTCTCTTTGCTTAGGACATTTATTACTATATCAAACCCCTCAGATGCACAGGAAAATGCCTTCACCCACCCCGAGAAAGTATCTGTCATAACTAACAAGAATTTTATATTTTTATCAGATAAATTAATTTGCTTGTCTTGGCCAAGGATTTGTCCTCTGTCCTGATGGGTTGGAAAGATGGAGTCTTAATGTGTCCCTGAGGTATAGATTTTCGGCCATTTCTGGCAATCCTTAGTTACATTGTAGAGGTCATTCATCAGACAGGTGTCTTCTATTAAATGAGAAAGGACATTAGCAAGAGAATGGTGGCTCAAACAGAATTGGTTATGGGAGGCTGTTAGGATATTGAGTTTCTCTTTTTGAGATAAAATTATTTTCTCTCCCTTAGTAAACCAGCCCTCATTTACACTAGCCCCCTTTGGTGATAATTCTATTATTTCTTCAGGGGAAATAAAGGCAGAAGATTATAGTACAGGGCAAAGAGGAAGGAAGAGGGGTGAGTTGCTTGAAATTTAGCTTTATTTTAATCAGCCTTACAATTTGCCATGATGATAAGAGTCCTGTCTCTGGGACCCCTTACAATGGAGAATGGCTGAAGGTTGGGATGAAGAAGCAGCCTCTAACAGTTTTAATATCATAGCACCATATATAATAGGTTCCCCCTTCAAAGTTAAGGTACCTCACTCCAGATGGTATCATAATAGTAAATAATATGAAATGTACACTTTGAATCTGCATAAATATTAACTGTTGATCCTTTAGCCAAGATTAATGCTCTGATTTACTCTAGAAGTTCTGCTTGTTGGGAATTGGTTCTAGGTGGAAGGGGCCCCAACTGTAGGATTGAATCTGAGGTAATATAGCATATCCCACCATGGTTATTCCTATATTTTGATTGCCCTCCAAATTGTGAATCATTTGGGAGTTCTGGATGGCAGAGGGAAATCAGAGATGTTAGGAAATGGGTTAGGAAAAATATGTAGCCATTTGGAACAGTCGTGTGAAGGCATATCTTCTAGTTTACAGAAAGGGAGAGAGTGGCAGGGTTTTAGGAGTTATATCTGCACAGGAATATATTTGGAGTTTGTAGGAGGTTTGCATTTATGGCCTGAATGGGAGAGGGAGAGATTACAGTAATTGCTTGGTGGGTTAGAAGGAGTTTTAAGGAGAGGGATGTATAGAAATGTAGATGAGGATAGGGAGATAGTTTGAAAGGTCTCCTGGATTAGGAGAGTAATTGAGGCTAGATTTCATAAGCAAGAAGGCAAGCTCATAACAGATTTATTTAATTGGTTAGAGAAGAAAGCAACTATCTGTATAGTGGGTCCATACCATTGCCCAAAAAGCCCTGTCAGGTATCTATAAAGAGGTGAAAAGAGCTGGGCGTGGTGGCGCACGCCTTTAATCCCAGCACTCAGGAGGCAGAGGTAGGAGGATCACCATGAGTTCAAGGCCACCCTGAGATTACATAGTGAATTTCAGGTCAGCCTGTGCTAGAGTGAGACCCTACCTCGAAAAACCAAAAAAAAAAAAAAAAAAAAAAAAAAAAAAAAAAAAAAGAGGTGTAAAGATTTAGAGGGAATAGGCAAAGCTATGTGGGAGCTGATGTTAGAGATTCTTTGAGGATGCAAGAAAGATCGTTGTGAAGAACTAGGCAAAGGCTGGAGAGATGGTGCATTGGTTAAGGTGCTTGCTGCCAGAGCCTAAGGAACCAGGTTCGATGCCCCATTACCCATGTAAGCTAGATGCACATGGTAGCATAAGCATCTGGAATTCATTTGCAATTGCTGGAAGCCTTGGTGTGCCCATTCTCTATCATCTATCTATCTGTCTGTCTATCTATCTATCATCTATCTGCCTCTTTTTCTCTTTCAAAATATATTAATTAATTAATTAAAATAGAAATAGGTAAATCTAGAGTCTCCTGGGGATTCCCTAAATCCAGTTGATATAATGGCTTAGAGAGTGTCCCAAAGTTGGAAAAAGTGGGTAGACCCAAAAAGGACAGGAATTCAGATTTTGAGGGGGCAAAAAGTGAAAGTGTTTCTGTATTTGTTGCTTTCATTCTGAGGAAAGACCTCTGTGCATGGACATTATGCATAGCCTTAATTATGTAACTTTAGTTTTAAAGAATTGCCCTTTAATAGGTGAAACCCTGTATACCTTTCGTGTCAAAAAGTTAAGTAGATTGACAGTATGCATTACAGATAGGAAGAGGGAAGAGCTACAGAAGAGAAGGTGAGCTACATATTGGAGGAGGGTGCTGGGAGAATGTAAAAGTTGTAAGAGGTCTTGGGTCTAAGACTGGCCAAATATATGAGGGCTATCTATTAATCCTTGAGGGTGGGCTGTCCATATGAACTACGGGGCCATTTTAGTGGAAGTTTCTGTCCAAGTAAAAACAAAGATATCTCATGAAGCTGGGTCAAGGTGACACGGGAATTTTGGAGTTCAGGAAGGCCTTATAAACCCCAACTTTTAGGCTCTTGTCTATTTTTAAAAATATTTTATTTATTTATTTGAAAGGCGATAGAGAGAGAGAGAGAGAGAGAGAGGAGGGAATAGTCAGGGCCTCCTGCCACTGCAAATGAACTCCAGGTGCACGTGCCACTCTACACAACTGACTTTATGTGGGTACTGGTGGAATCGAACTCTGGTCCTTGGGCTTTGTAGGCAAGTGCCTTAACTGCTGAGCCATCTCAACAGCACTCTTGTTTATTTTTAACAAAGAATTGAAATAAACAGACTGAGAAGGATAAATTATAAATTACTGAGTTTACTTAAGGAGAAATTATGAATTATAAGGTTTATTTAGGGGAATTGGTATCTCAAAAATGGGTGGAACAGTTACAGACAAACACGGAAGGTAAAAACTAGAAGCCCATACCAAAAGATCTAGGAGAAACACACACACTCACATGGGAGCAAAGCATAGAGGTGCCAGCCCTGTATCTCCCCATAGAAGAAGGTTACGAGATTAGGTAGTGATGGACTCAGGGCCAGGGAGGATGCTAGACTGGGTATATACACTTGTGTGGAGGCAGGACCTGGGAGCCCATGAAGGAAGCTGAGCATGGGAGTGGAGGGGAAATGTATTAAAGGACCCATAACTTAGAAGAGAGTAACAAAATGAGAAGGAAAAATAAAATTCCTTCCCTCTATCCCAACAATCAGGTTGGTGGGATAGGGACAAGGCCTTACAAGAACAGGGGCATTAAGGTTCAGGCTAGGAGAAATGAACAGCCAAGAAGCCCTTTCCCACCCAGTAAGCCTCTCTTAAAGTTTATTGGGGTAGACTCTACCATCAAGCTCAGGTGAGTCTGAGAGAGTTGATTGTTTGGATTCGAGGGGCTGGCCCAGAAGAGGTCAGCATACCTGAGTACAGGGCACTGTTGCATCTTTGAGGTCTGTTACAGTAAAGTGGGAGGTTTTGTAGGAATAGAAGAGATAACAGATTAGAAAATAGGGTCAAAGGTAGTATAGGCCTGATGGCTTCATTAATTGCTCTTAGGTCTTGAACCAAACAGTATGAACCACTGGCTTTCTTCACAGTTAGAATGGATGTGATAGGAGAAGTTATGTGGTTTGAGAAGACCCGAGTTGAGAACTTTGTTAATAATTGATTAGAGGCTCTGTAACTCTTTGACAGGAATAGGTTATTGGAATCAATTAGGAAAAGAGCTCAGGGTCTTTTAGGGTGACCAAAACAGGAAGGTCATAATCCCTTCTAGCCATCTCCTCTTTCCTGCTTCCAAATCCCTCCTCCAGTGAATCACTTCTTTCCAACTAGTTTCTCTTCTATTTTGATGTCATCATTTTCCCTCCTGTTATGCAGGAATTGCGTCACACTCTGAGGTCATCAATACCAAAGCCACTTCATGTCTAGAAGATAACATTGTAAGCAGTCCTCTTCTTCCTTTGGCTCTTAAATTCTGAAGACATTGCAGGTGTCTGAGAAAGCAAAACTTTTGAGCTGATAGCTGGAGAGGTAACTGTAGGAGCTAGGGGAGAATGGGTAAGTAGAGGGTTATAGTCATGGGAAGGAATAGAATCTGAGCTGCTCTGGGGGAAGGAGCCTGTGTAAGCTGACTGTAACCAATTTGGGTAGCAGACAATAGGGGATGTTGGGAAGCAAATGTGCTTGGGAGAGAAATATCAGATTGTTAATTCCTGAATTCAGAAAACCACTGAGACAGTTTTTTGGGGGGCACCAAAGTTAATGTCAAAAAGGGGTTGAAAAAACTATGAGGTTTCCCTGTAGCCAGCAGTCTTTCACAAATTCTAGCAAATTGGGAATTTCAACCCTTGAAATTAGTTGTCAGTGAAAATGTTCAAAGAGGAGAGTTTTGAATAATTTCTCTGCCTTACAGTACAGAAGCATTGGTTGCAAAAGGAGGACCCATAAGTTATTCTCAGTAGTGATTCTAAATATGAGAATTTAGAAAACCACTGAGACAGTATATTTTTGGGCCCAAAGTTTTACTAAAGCTAACAAAGGGTGAGGCAGCAAGAGGGAACAGGACCACCAGCTCCTGGGGAAGCAGAACTGTCTCAGAAGGTTTAGAATTTCTTTATAATGCCTAATTGAAGTTCCTGAAGTAGTTAGCAACTTCTTCTCTTTCCATGTAACTGTCTGGGCATGTAATTTTAAGTGAGCATATTTACAGTCTGTGTAAATGCCCATTTTTCTTTGGTAATGTTCACAGCTATACACTCAGCTGTTGGACAGTGGTGTTAGTGGGAAAGAGGATGAGCTCAAGAGTCTCAAGTTCTGTTACTATTGGGTATCTTGCCTTTCTTGTTTTATCCTGGATTAAATAACTGTTTTAGTTTATAAGGTCTTTTGTTAGTGCCAAACCAAGAGGCAGGGACTATTTTTAAAGCCTTGGGATAAAACCGTGTAGGTGACTTGACTTGTCCTCCAGGTTGATTATCCTCATGGGCAAGCAAAGGCAGTCCTGGCTGGGTGTTGCAGTCAGGTTCACATTGGTGGTAGGAATCACCCAACCAAGAGCATCTTGTGGGAAAAAAAGAGGTTTATTTTGGCTTACAGGCTCAAGGGGGAAGCTCCATGATGGCAGGAAAACTGATGGCATGAGCAGAGGGTGGACATCACCCCCTGGCCCACATAAGGTGGACAATAGCAACAGGAGAGTGTGCAAAACACTGGGAGGGGGACACTGACTATCACACACATAAGCCCGCCCCCAACTCCCTCCAAGAGGTGTTAATTCCCAAATCTCCATCAGCTGGGAACCTAGCATTCAGAAAACCTAAGTTTAAGGGGGACACCTGAATCAAACCACCGCATTCCGCCCCTGGCCCCCATAAACTGATATCCGTACATGATGTAAAACATAACACATTCAGCCCAACTTTAAAAGTCCCCATAGTTTTTATCAATCCCAATGATGATCAAACATCCCCATAATCCAAGATCTTTTAACTAAGCCATAATACCAAAATATCCCCCCCAAAATCCATAATGGCACAGAATAAAAATTCACCATGCAAAAGATAGCATTGGGCATAGCAAAGGAACATTCAACCAATACAAGATTTAAACAGGGCAAACATCAACCTCTGTAACTCCCAGTCTAACAACTCTAGCCAGTGACAAATCTCCAAGTCTAGTGATTCTAACCAGCAACAAATTTCTGGAATTCCAATTCCACCCTTCCAGCTAGGCTACTCACAGTCCTGGAAAACTTCATCTGGGCCAGCAGCTTTCCTTGGCAGCCATCTCATGGTCCTGGCATCTCCAGTGCAACCCATACTTCATCCTCATGACCCCATGGGGTCTCCATGCAGGCATCCTGCAAACCTGCTTCATACTGCCCATGGCCATTTCCAAAACACAAGACTGTGTTGCAAACTCAATGACCCTCTCTCTCTTTCATGCATTTATTAGACTCCACAAGACCAAGTAGGGTGCTATTTTGTTAATCTTGAGCACTTAGGCCGCTTCAAAAGAGTCTACATTCTTCCTGTTGCCCCAGTGCAGGTCAGCTCACATAATCTCAAAGGTTGTAATCTCTCAGTTGCAGCTGAATGGGCAGTAGTTTACCCAAAGAATTTTCTTTCGGCGCCATATCCCTCTGCTCACACCAGTTTATTTCTACCAAACCTGCACAACTTCTCAGGACACAGACATAACAGCAAGCTTTTCATACAAACTGCCTCTAGCCCAGCCCAAGCAAAGCTCTTTCTCACCCTTATAAGCCAAACCTCATATTCCATAGTTCTTACTGCATTCAGGTCTTTCAACTCTTGACCAGAATAGTTCACCAAGCTGTACTTACAGTACTGTAAGGCATCTCTTAGACCAAGGTTTCTAATACTTCCACATCCCACTTGAAAATCAGCTCCAAAAGGCCTAAACCACACAGTCTAGCAGCAATCCCACTCCTGGGTACCACTTTACTGGTGTAGTCATGTCTGCATTGCTGGTAGAAATCACCCAACCAAGAGCAGCTTGTGGGAAAAAAAGAGGTAGTCACTCTAAGAGCAGGCAAGAAGCTGCATAAAGAACTTTCTTTGAAACTGATCTGATATGCCTCTGAAGTCTGCTATGAGATTAGACAAGGGTTCTGGAGAGAAGAGAGGATCTAGAGTAAGTTTTGCCACCTACATAGTCATCCCCCATGGGCTTCTCAAGTTGTACTGGGATTGTTGGAACCTATAGAGAAGGCTCAGGGACCCTTCAATATTCCACTAAGGGAGATGATCTCAGGCCTCTTGGAACCAGAGGGCATCCACTCTTCCAGTAGTTGTCTTGGCAGTTAGGACAGAATCCTTACAGGAGTCAGATCGAATTTCTCATGATTTCTGTTCTTTTGGGACATTCTTTAGCCATTCAAATTTAATCATACAGTTCATAGAAGTGGGGAATGTCTCCCTCAGAGTAAGCTCTGAACTGCCTAGTAAGAGAAATAAAAAAATTTTAAAGCCTTCTTTTGGAAAAGTAGGAAGGGGTGTGTCTTATACTACATTTCATAAGGTAGTGTCTGCTTCATATGGGTGGAAATCGGTCTGGAGTGATACTGTCCCAAATCTCAAAAAGTGGGCTTTGATGTTTTGTTTTGGGTTTTTTGTCTGTAGGTGCTAGATCTAAAGGAGGAGCTGTTTCCTCCCACCTAGGTACAGAAGGTTCTAGGAGTTACCATAATAGATGGTGTCTATTCTTGGATCCTAGATCCAGCCCAGAGTATGGGGTATGGGGATTAGGGGGAAACAAATGCTTAAAAATCCAATTTCCATAATACAAAATAGCTTTCTCTTTGAATTAGAACAAAGCCAGAGGGAAGAGTATGGGTGAAAGGAAGGGTTTCTGAAATCTTCACAATCCTGAGCTCAGATGGCCTCCTGCTACATTGTTCTAACTTTGTTGTATACTTAAGAGATGCCCTCTAGCTATGGCATATGATCTGTTGTAGTGAGTGTTGAGTGGAGCAGGATTCTGACCTGATATGCAACCTTTATTAGGTGAACGAAGAGCTATTTTAAACTGAGAGAGGCATAGCCTATCCATTAAATGTCTAGTTAAATTAGGTTTCTTTTGATGCAGGATTTGGGGAGTTAGGAAGGGTCCTCCAAATTTATGAAGCCCAATGTTGGTTCCTGGCCATAAAAGTTATACTCATAGATACCCTGAGTTTACAGAAACTGCACAGGTAGTAGGCCTAAGGTTAGAGAAAGCACACACATGGTGGATCTGGAGTGTAAGGGAAATACACACTTGGTACGTTCAGAGACAAGAGGAAAATCACACGTGTAATTAAAGTGAGAAATTACCACAAAGAATGACACAGTGGTAGGCACAAAAATCACTCAGACCAAGAAATAGCATTCTGCTGTCCTCCTACCTAGCCAGGCTAAATGTGGGAGAAAGCCAGGCTCATGGGTATCCCTGTGACCAGAGTTAGTAAGAAGAAGGAGAGAGAGAGAGAGACAGACAGAGAGACAGAGAGACAGAGAGACTGAGAAACAGCATTGATAGACCTTTATAGTTGATTGTGAATGGATTCTTTCATCAGATTCAGGTAAGCAAAGGGAAGTCTTGATTGGTTTGTAGATTTGAAGGGGTACACTTTAGGGCCAGCCCACCTGGGTAATGAAGGCCATAGCATGCAGGCTATGGGTAGTTTGGGGCACTGCAGCTATTTTGGATCAATTTTGAACAGATATGATTTCATACCTACCAAGAGTTCCATTCATGCCAGGGTGAGTTGGCATTGATTTTCTCTGGGCTTTAGTTCCTAACTGAAATTTCCTAAAAGAAGTTAGCTTTCTCCTATTTCTCCTTCATTTTGAATGCAATTTATCAGACTCTAAGTTAAATTTAGAGTTCCATAGGATTTTAATAATTGCTAATACATATAGTTTGAATAGAATGAAAAGACTGATATCAAGCTAGAGAGATGGCTTAGCAGTTAAGACATTGGGCTGTGAAGCCTAAGGACCCAATTCGATTCCCCAGGACTCATGTAAGCCAGATGCACAAAGTGGTGCATGCATCTGGAGTTCGTTTGCAGTGATTGGAGGCCCTGGTAGGCCCATTTTCTTTCTTTCTTTCTCTCTCTCTCTCTCTCTCTCTTTCTGCCTCTCTCTCAAATAAATAAAATATTTTAAAAGGCTGATACTGATTTTAATGTCTGGGAGCTTTGGATTGCATCAAATTTTGAATGTTAGACCTCCAAATTGATCATAAGTAACGTATCTTCAAAAAAGTTATGTAGAAGGTAATTTAGTTTAAGCAATCTTGGTTGATTTCAAGTGTCATACATGGCTTACAAATTCTGTTATGTTTGTTGGATAATACAAAATAACAAGGATGGAACCAGAAGGGAGAATGATATGTTGCAAAATTGCAATACTGAGACACACCAAAATGGAGTATGTGCCAGACATTATGCCAGGTTCCTTTCATAAATTAAATACATTACAGCATTCTCACTTCTATGGAAAACATAATACTGGAACTATATTGATCAAACTCACTTCAAAGATGAAGGATCAAAGGCTCACAGTAATCAGCAATTTTCCCATCTTTACCTAGCTTTCAAGGAGTAGTGTTAGGATGAGACTGACCTCTGGTCTGAATTTTAAGAATCTATGTTATTTGTACTCTTTTTCCTAGGCTTGAAGGAGAAATAGGAAAAAAAGCTAACTTCTTTTAGGCAGTTTCAGTTAGGAACAGAGGCCTAGAGAGAACCGATGCTACCCAGCCTTGGCAAGAATGAAACTCATGTATGATCGAGACTCATCTACAACAGCTACATGCTCCCCTGCTGCCCGCAGTCTAGCCAGCTACCTAGATGGCTGTCTTCCCTATCCAGGTGGGCTGGCCCTTTTGACTCTGCAAACCAATGCGTCTTTCCCTCTACATACCTGAATCTGACTAAGCATATTTTCAATCAACTATAAAGGCTGTTTTCACCTTGTTCCCTCCTCCACAATCCCTCCTCCCCTGTGTGTGTGTGTGTGTGTGTGTGTGTGTGTGTGTGTGTGTGTGGTCCTCCTCGCCCTACCTTGTACTTCTTGGATCCAGCCTAGCTGGGTGTGTGTGGGGTGAACAGAATATTGTTTCTTGGTCTGAGTTTTCCTTCTTGCCTCTGCTTTATACTTTGCAGTAAGTTTTCACTTTAGTTACATGTCTAATTTTCCTCTGGTCTCTGAATCTACCATGTTCATATTTCCCTTACACTCTAGATCTACTAGGTGGGTACTTTCCCTAACTCTGGGCCTCCTACCTATGTAATTTCTATAAACTCAAGGCTATAACTCTCTTTAATACCTATTTCTCACTGCCTGGCATGCTCCTATTCTCAAATCATCACCACTTTTAACTTTCTTCCATGGGGAAGCTCAAGATAGATGCTGTGCCTTCCACACATGATGTTTCTAAATCTCTCTGCATAGGTCTTATCTGCCACGTGTTTTTGGTTCTGCCCAAGCCATTTCTCTTAAATGAATCTCACCATGCATGGAATATGCTATGTTTTCCACATGAGTGCATGTTTCCTACTTTCCACGTGCTTGTGACTCTGTTCTAGTCTTCTTCACAGATGCCCATTTCCCTTAAATAAGCCCTATAATTTGTTATTCCTCCCTAAATAAACTTAATAATTCATAATTTATCATTATTAAGTCATTTTTAATCAATTTTTTAAAAAAATTGGACAGGACCCAAAATTGGGGTTCATAAACTTAGGGGCCCCTCATAAACCCCAACATCCTGCATCAGGCTGACCTTGAGCTCCCCCCAGTTTGCCTCCAATTCAGGAGCTTAAACCTAGGGTCCCATTCATACTACCCAAGTTATTTAACACTGAGCTATTTCCTTAGGCCTCTTTTTGCTATTTTTAAATTTTGAGACACAGTACTAATTTCTCCAGGCTGGCTTTAAAGTCAATCTGTCATCCAGGTAGGCCTTGAGCTTGTGAACCTCCTGCCTCAGTTTAATGAAATGCAGGGATTATAGGTATGCTCACTATAATGAAGAAGGAAGTGAGAAAATCATTTGGAGACTGCCTAAGAGCCTCTTTTGCCAATGTCTACCTGCCTCTAGCCTTTGAAGTCTTTGAGGGCTGATTTTACCCATTGCTGGTACATGAGACCAAACCCACCACTTCTCATCCCCCGAGTTTTCTCAAGCATGCCCTAATATCCAAATCATATAATGACCTTCTATGCAGTCTCTCCCTGTTTTTTCCCCCCACTGAGTCTGTCCCTATACTTTGCAGGAAAGAAAGCTCAGGGAATCCTTCCTTTTTATGGCTTAGGGCATCCAAGTTCCTAAAAATCCTTTGTGTCTATCACATCACTAACAACAGCAGTCCCTTCCTTGGAGTTCTTTACTTTGGCAGTGATATTAATATGTCTGCCCCTCTGTTATGGGTGTATTGTCATACTCTTAGGGTTTTTCATTTTTTGCTTCTTTGTTTTTGTGTTTGACCCCTCCCCCTCCCAATAGGCTTACAAATACAGTCAAACTCATTCTTGGGATAGAACTGTGAAGTTAGATGTTTTCAAAGGTAAGTGAGATAAGTAGGAAAATGCAATTTGGTGACATTAGAATGGCCCTTAAGTCCATATACTGATGAGGGTACTTAACTAAGTGGTCAACAAACCCTGCCTTGTAAGTGATATATGAGTCAGGGTTCATGAAGTGATAGTGTAGCAACCATCTACAGAGGGTGGATTCTCATAAATCCACTTCTCCTTTCAAGGGGTTATAATGTACTTCTGCCACAGCTCGGGTTTTATAAAGTCCATACCAAGCTATTAGAACCTGGAATTTCGTGTACAGGTCAGGTCATTAGTAGATTTTAGTCACATGATGAAAGTGTTATAGATCTCTGGATTGTGTGAGAGTGGATTTTATGTGTTCAAGAAATAAACGTTTGTTGTGTTAGGGTTCTGAGATTTCAAGATTTTTCTATTACATCCACTAGCATTAACTTCATCTAAATAATTTAGAGCTCCTATTTCTGTTATGTGATATTTAAACTTTTAAAATTATAATAGTCCATGTAATATACTGCATATAGTTTGTCTCCTGAAAGTTATGACTATAGAAAAAATCACAATTCCCTTTGTTTTTTATTTTATTTTTTTAATTTTAGGGGGAGAGAAAAAATTGGAAAACCAGGGCCTCAGCCACTGTGATAAAACTCCATACACATGTGCCACCTAGTGGGCATGTGCGGCCTTGCCTCCCCATTGTACATCTGGCTAACATGGGATCTGAGTGTCAAATATGGGTCCTTAGGCTTCGCAGACAAGTACCTTAACTGCCAAGCCATCTCTCTAGCCCACAGTTCACTCTTCTTAATATCTTATGCTAAACTTCTGTATCCATAAATGAAAATACTGTACATATCTATTTTGAAACTTTCACTGTGCTGTTCTTTACATAGAAGTAATAAAAAAATTCTGTACTGTAACATAGTTGGGTAGTTATGTACATACTGATCTGGCCCTTGCCCTTGTCAACTAATGAAAAGAACACAGTGCCATGTTGTGATGTATAGAACCATGCTACTCTTTTAACCACTCCATAGAATTTTATACTGTGTTTATGGTCTGTAATTGATTTAATCAGTCTCTTATTTTTTTCACTTTATTTATTTGCATCCAGAGTGACAGGAGAGAAAGAGAGACAGAAAGAAGGAGAGAAAGAAATAGCATGGGTGCACCAGGGCCTCTAGTCACTGCAAATTAATTCCAAGTGCATGAACCACTCTGTAATTTGGCTTAACGTGAATATCAGGGATTGAACCAGAGTTACTAGGCTTTGCAGTCAAGCTCTTTAACCGCTGAGCAATCTCTCCATCCATCTTTTAATTTTTAGTTAGCATACAAAGTATTAGGTTTCATTACAACATTTTCAAACGCAATATCTTTTTGTTGATTCTCCTTCCTCCTTCTTTTCATGCCTTTGCCCCCTTGTACTCCTTCATAACTAGTAGCTTCCTTTCTCCTTTCATGTTACATATCTTCTACTGTCACCAATCTGCAATGTGATTTTACCCTCTCATGGTCCCCTAATTATTTTCACCACACACACACACACACACACACACACACACCACTGCATATCAGTTGTTTTCCACTTATTGTTATGACTAATAAACTTTATATGATCCCTACTGAACATGACTTCTTGGGAAAATATATAGAACAGAAAATTGAAAATTGAATTAAAACGGAATAAGTCATTCTGATTCTGTTCCAATAATGATGCATTATTTATACATTAAATATTATTAAAAATGATAAATTCATTTTTTCCATACTAGGGATTGCGTTATGGCTTCATGCTTCATTTGCTACACTACTGACTATATTTATCACTTGCCTCCTTTTTTCTTTTCTATTCTTTTTTTCTTTATTTACTTTTAGCTTTAGTTAGGTTGCCAGTAAGTTTTCAGGATTTGAACTCACCCTGTAGCCTAGGCAGACACTAAACATGCAACCTTCCTTCCTCAACCTCCCAAGTAGTTGAGATTACAGGCCTCCACCACCAGACCCAGCCTAATACTGCATGAATTTATGTTCTCACACATCAATATATATGTGAATATCCACAACTGACAGGAAATTTATTTGATTGATTTTAAATTTATTTATAATCATTTGAGTGGAAATACATTCTCACTATTTTTAATCATCTAGTTCAATGTTTTCTAATTATTACAATAAAAAATTAATGTCTATATTTATACTCTTTTTTTTTCTTTTAGAGAAGAGAGAGGGAGGAAGAGAGAGAGAATTGCCATACCAGGGCCTCAGCCACTGCAACTGAACTCCTGACGCTTGCACCACTTAGTGGACATGTGAGACGTTGCACTTGCCTCACTTTGTGTGTCTGGCTTATGTGGAATGTGGAGAGTCTAATATGGGTCCTTAGGGTTTGCAGGCAAGTCTGTTAACCACTTAGCAATCTCTCTAGCCCCCATGTTTATACTTTTTAAAAAATATTTTATTCATTTATTTCCAAGGAGAGAGAGAGGGAATAAGAATTGGCACACCAGGGCCTCTTGTTGCTGCAAATGAACTCCAGACGCATGCACCACTTTGTTCATCTGGCTTTATGTGGACACTGGGGAATCAAACCCAGGTTATCGGGCCTTAACTGCTGGGCCATTTCTCCAGTCCCTCCATAATCGTTTTTAAAAATTTTATTTATTTATTTATTTATTTATTTATTTATTTGAGAGAGAGAAAGAGGGAGAAAGAGAGGGGGGGGGGGAGAGAATCAGTGTACCATGGCCTCCTGCCATTGCAAACAAATTCCAGACACATGGGCCACCTTGTGCATCTGGCTTATATGCGTCCTAGGGAATTGAACCTGGGCCCTTTGGCTTTTCAGGAAAACACCAAACTGCTAAGCCATCTCTCCAGCCCCATATTTATACTTTTTAATTACAAAATTATAGCACATATCTTTTGATTTCATCCATTCAAAGTAACATCTGTGTGCTGATGTCTGAAGTAAAAGGATACTTCTGGGGCTTGCTTTAAAATTTCAATACATTGATACTTTTCCTTTTACTTTGAGAAACAGGGATTTGTCATACTATCTCAGCCTCAGTAAATATTCCATAGAAGAAAGCTTCAGTTTGAGAGGAACATCAGGAGATGAGGAGAAATTTTATGAATTCATGAGAGAAATCAAAGGCTAAAGCAAGTCCAAAACAAGTTCAGAGAGTCTATGGTATATATGTCCAAGGTTAGTAATGGTTTTAAATTCATAGTTTAACATAGAATCATAAAAGGACTAGAAGAAGGAAGATATGAAATCTTGGAGGGTCCCAGCTAACTGAAGACAAGAAATGTAAATCATGTGTGGAGCTCATTTCTATAATACTAACACTTGAGAAGGCATTGCAGATAATGTGCAGGGGGAATAAACCATCTTGGAATACAATGGTGAGAATCTGACACTAAAATCATCTAATCAAACAACAGACACGATAACCCTCCAAATCCAACAATCAACCAATCAAATAAATAAATAACAGCAAAAATAAGTTACTTAAGAAAACTTTGAATCATAATTATGAGTGTAAAGTTCTACTGTGATCTGAGCAAGGCAGATCTATGCATGAAAAGACCCCATAGATTCTGATATTCTTTACCTTAGAATCTCTCCTACTTAGTGTTGGGAAGAGTATGGCTAGCTCTCCTGTGTCACTGTGTCATGTTTATTTATTTATATTTCTCTTTCTCTCTCTCAAAAATAAAACAAAATGTTGGGGAAAATAAAGTACAAGAGCTAACTTTTTCGCAGCATTCACTTTCCCCTATTGTCAATATCCTAGAGTAATGCATTTGTCACAGTACATTATAATGAACTAAAGTACTAACTTTATTCAAATTTCCTCCTCCCCATGTCCCCAATGCCTTTTTTTTTCTGGTTTTTCGAGATAGGGTCAGGCTGACCTGGAGTTAGTCTCAGGCTGGCCTTGAATTTACAGTAGTCTTCCTACCTCAGCTTCCTTAATACTGGGACTAAAAGATATGTACCATTATGCCCGGCTACTCCAATGTCCCTTCTTCTAATTCTTCTCCCTCGTCTTCTTCTTCCTCCTCCTCTTCTTCTTTCATTTTTTTTTTTTTTTGCCTTCATTCCCTTGGGGAACTGATATGGGGGCTTTTTATAGATCAGGCTGATCAGGAACTTGAATTTCAGCTGCCTCAGTCTCCAAAGTGCTGAGATTACAGGCCAGTCTCACCATGTCAGGCTTCTAGCTTCTAACATTCTTTTTCTGTCCAAGGATCCCATTTTCCTAGGCTAGCTTAGAATGTGACAGTTACTTAGACATAACTTGTTTGTGGTTATACTTACAGTAAATACACATTTACTAACTCTACAAAATGGCTGAACTGTTTCAAAAATGGCTGTCCCCATTTACATCTCCACGCTTGATGTTTAACAGATCCAATTGTGGCATCACCAGGAACAATTATTTTAGTCTTTTACGTGTGGGCTGATAAATAATTGTGATTTGTATTTCCCTAACGACAAATTATGTTGTACATCCTCTCATATGCCAAGTTGCCATAGTTATCTCCTTTTGTGAATTTTTCTTATTTTTAAAGCAGCCTTGCATATTAGTTTCCTATGGAAAATATAACAAACTTGGTGGCATACAACAAAATAAATTTATTCTCTCCATTACAGTGTCCAGAAGTCTTAAACCAGGGTTTCCCAAGGTTTGTTTCATTACAGAGGCTTGAGAAGAAGAGCGTGAAACTTTTTCCCATGGGAGATGTGAACACTTGGTGCCTAAACAGGAGTTTGGGAGGAGCAATTGTGTTATCCTGGTTATGGCCAGCAAGGCATGCAACTGAGGCTGTGGGTGGAGCATCCACTGGGGGAATCCAGACATGGCTGTTGGGCCCCAGGGGGTGTGTGGTGGTTTATCTTGAAGTGGTGGCAGCTGTCAGGAACTTGTTATGCACAGAAAGGCAGGCAACTAAGAATGCATCATCAGCACATAGAGTGTCTGTGAGGAGGAATCCCGTGGTGACTCTTCCTCTATGTAGTATGGAGTGGCATGCCTGTTTGATGAGTAGAGCCTACCATGGGAGTGAGTATGAGGATGTCCTGGAAAGATTTGAAGGAGGAGAAGAGATTGTGTCACATTCCCTGAAAGCAGTTCAGATGGGATGGGATTGCCAGCAAGCTATCATGAAGGAAAATTATGTGGCTGCTGACATGATAAATAAGATATGCAGCTAAGGGATGGCTGCCAAAAGGGAACTTGTTTGTATAAAAGAGTAGTTACAGTGAGAAAGGGCATGTATCTAGCATCCTCTGCAATAGTCTCTGATTTGGCAGGCAAATTGGATAAAGGAGAAGATGAGATAAAGGTGCTGGCTTATGGTGTCTTCTGGCTAGCAGGCCCAAGTGAAGCAAAGCATTTTTCTGTGTTGATGACCTGTGTTGACAATTCCAAAACTTGGAATGCATGGGAGGAGTCATATAGTGAAGAAGAGAGTGTGGCCAAGGTGATAGAAAATGCCTCTTAGGGGCTGGAGGGATGGCTTAGCAGTTAAGACGTTTGCCTGCAAAGCCAAAGGACTCAGGTTCAATTCCCCATGTCCCAAGTTAGCCAGATGCACAAGAGGGTGCAAGAATCTGGAGTTCCTTTGCAGTGGCTAGAGGCACTGGCGCACCCATTCTCTCTCTTTCTCTCTTTCTCTTTATCTCCCGATCTCTCTCCCTCTTTCCTTGTCAAATAATTAAGTAAAAATAATAAAAAAAGAAAATTCCCCTTAGATCCAACATTTAAAATAGAGAAAAGGAAAATCAATGGCTGAACATATAGACGGGTCTTAAGAATGGCCTAGTTCAAGAAGCCATGGTAGTCGGGGAGTATTCTGCTTCGGAACTGCTTGAATTCCTTCTTTGTACAGTTTGGAAATCAGTCATTTATTAGACATGTGTACATGATTTGCAAACAATTTCTCTATAGCTATGGCTTATGTTTCATTCTTTTTTGTGTGGAATGTTTTGAAGATTAGACTCAGGGACTCATACACTATAGGTCAGTCCCCCTTTTACTTTGCATTTTGAGAAAATGTCTCAAAGTTGTTCATTCTGGCCTTGAACTCTTTCTACAGCTCAGGCAGGCTTTGAACTTTTGATCCCCCTGCCTTGACCTTCTGAATAGCTTGGGTGATAGCTCTATGCCAGCAGACCTGGCTTTGTATTAATTCTCTTAATGATGCTTTCAAAGATCAAAGCTTTACTGTCAATAAAGCTCAATTTATCAGTATTTACTAATTACACTTTTATTTCTGTGTTTAAAACACATTGATAATCCAAAAATAACAAAAAATTCTTTATGCTTTCATTCAGATGTGCTATACTATTGCTTTTGCAGTTTAGCCCTTTGGTGTAGTTTTTGAATAATGGATGAGTGTGATATTTGTATCTGAGATCATTTTTTCTGTTATAGATGTCTGTATGTAACATATCTGTATGTTACATGTTATGTAACAGTGTTTACTGAAACGATCATATTTCCATTTTATTTACCTTCATGCTTTTGTTAGAGAAAAAAAAAGTTGACTTTAGGGCTGGAGAGATGACACTTGCCTGCAGAAATTAACAACCTGGGTTGGTTCAATTTCTCATTACCCATGTAAAGCCAGATGCACAGAGAGGCATGTTCCTCTAGATTTCATTTGCAGTGTCTGAAGGTCCTGGCTCATCCATTCTCTTTATCTGTCTCCATCTCTTTCTGTTTGCAAAAAAAAAAAAAAAAAAAAAAAAAAAAAAAAAAAAAAAAAAACATTAAAAGCAAATAGTCGACTTAATTTGCATGGGCCTAATTTGATGACTTTAGTCTCAATTCTGTTTGTTTATTCTTTCACCAATGCAGTGTCTTCAATAATATAACTTTATATTAATCCTTTAAGTTGGATGTATGATGCTTCATATTTCGTTCTCTTTCAGAACTCTTTTGGCTCTTGTACGAACTTTGCTACCCTACAGCAAAGTTAGCTTATTAACATACACCCTCAAAAAACTATGTCAGTATTTTAATTGAAATGATCTTGAACCTATAAATCAAATTATAATAAAGAACTGGCATCTTAACAACAATAAATATTCTATCTATAAACAAGAAATGTTTTCCAATTTATTTAATTTGCCTTTATTAGCAAGTCTGTTTTCTGCATATGGATCCTGCAAATGTTTTGTTACAGTTATATGTTCTTCATTTCATTTCCTGTTCTATTGTAGATATTTTTCATTTATAATTCCAGTTGTATATTGTAAGAACATGGTAAACTAATCATAATTACATAGTAGTTTCAGCTGTTTTTCTTTGGGGAATTCTATATACATAATTATACAATTATTTCCATTGCTTACTATATGTGTATAATTTTTGTTTGTTGGCATTAGGTAGGACTTTTGTTATTATGTTGATTAGGAATGATGAGAGGACAACCAAGTCTTTGGGAGAAAATATTTATTTATTTTTATCATTAGATATGATTTTTAGCTGTAGGTTTCCTTATATACTCTTTAACAGACTAAGGAATTTCCCTTTTGCTATAGTTTGGATATTAAATATGTCTAAATGGCCCATGAGTTAAAGGCTTTTTTCCCATGGTGGCACTATTGGGAGGAGGTAGAACATTGAAGAACTGAAGTCTAGCAGGCAGTAGTTTGGTAATTAGGGCAATGATGCTCACTTCTACCATGATGGGTTACCTCAGGGCCAAATGATTATGGACCAAAACCTCTGAATCTCAGCCAAGATAAATCCTTTCCCATTTGTAAGTTAATTATGTCAGGTATTTGTTATGATTACACACTTTCTATTCCTAAATTTAAAAATGATTTTATCATTAAATTTCTATTAAAACATTCATATTTTCTGCATTTATTGATATAATGTCATTTATTTTGTACTCAATCTGTTAATATGATTAATTGCATTGATTTACAAATATTGGATCAATTTGACATTCTGAAAATAAGACAGTCTTAGTAAGGATGTATTTTTTTCTTTACATATTGTTCAATTCTATTTAACAGTATTTTGACAAGGAAATCTTTGCCTATATTCATGGGAGATATTGATATGTATTTATTTTGTCTAGTAAGGTGTGGTGGTTTGAATGTAAAGTGTGCTCTGTGGCCTCGTGTGTTTTTGATTAAACCTAATACATGATCCACAGCTGGTGGAGTCGTTGAGACATAGAGCCTTACTGTAGGAGTTGTATTGCTGGGGACAGGCTTTGGACTTTTATAGTCCAGCAATGCTTGCCCGTGCTAGAAACCTCACTCTCTCTACTTCTTCTCTGCTATTGTGGAGATGTGGCACCCAACTGCCAGCTCCTGCCATGCTTTCCCCACCATGATGAAACTTCCCCTCAAAACAAAACTAGAAATAAACCCTTTCCTTCCATAAGATGTTGTGGTTAGGTATATTGTTGAAATATTGAGAAAGTAGTTGTTACATAAGGCATTTTAAGGGTGATGGCTTTCTCATATAAAATAATGGATATGGTTTTATGGGCATATAATATTAGTGCTTAGGAATTAGAAACAGATGGATCAGGAGTTCAGGGCCAGCTTCAGCTACATACTGAGTTAAAGACTAACCTAGGCTGCATGAGACTTTCTCTCTCTCTCTCTCTCTCTCTGTCTCTCTCTCTCAAAATAAGAATAAACAGGGCTGGAGAGATGGCTCAGAGGTTAAGGCACTTGCCTGCAAAGCCTAACAATTGGGATTCTATTCCCCAGTATCCACATAAAGTCAGATTTACAGCAGCTAGAGGCCCTGGCATATCCATTCTCTCTCACTCTCCTTGCAAACAAATAAATAAAAGAATAATAATTAACATAATATATAACTGTTCCCTCATTTCTTTCCTCAAAGATGTTTTTGAATATTGGTATCTTTTCTTTCATCTATATTTGGTAAAACTTACCAAGAAAGTTAGCTGATTTTAATGATCTTTAGATGACTGAAACTGCTTCTTTGTTTGTGTCAGGGTATTACTATGCAGCTCAGGCTGGTCTTAAATTCACAAGAATTCTCCTGCCTCAGTATCCCAATGCTAGAATTAGAGGAATGTACCAGTTATGGTAGCAATTTCAACTTGAGTTAATTTCAGCTTTTTCTTTCAAAAAATTGATCTACTGCATCAAATTTGGGAGCATAGAGTTTGTTATCTTTCCAATGTGTATGAAATCAGTAGATGTCTCTATTTTATTTTATTTTTCATATTGGTAGTTTATGTACTTCCCTTTTTCTTGCTGATCTGGAGTAGAGGATTATCAATTTTATTAATATTTTTGATATTATAAATACTTGCATTATTTTGCTGTTTTATGTCACCTCTATATTTAACTTACTCATTTATTGATTTATTTAGTGTATGTATGGGTACTCATGTGCAACTACATGTGATGAATATTAGAGGACAATATTCAGATCTTGTTTTGAGGCAGCTTCCAGGAAATTCTCCTGTCTCTGCCTTCCTTCTCACCATAAGTACCTCACTGGGATTATAGAAGCCAGCCACAGCTTCCATCTTTTTTATTTAATATATATATATATATATATATATATATATATATATATATATATTATATAGGTTATAATCTTGAATCCCTTTACACCCAGTCCCCATTCCCCTGAGGGCCCTCATTAGTAGGGCCCTTGGTGTTCACTGTGGGGTAATTAGGACCTCTGACAGTCTCTGGAGGTGGGGGAGGGGGGTGGGCTCTGCCTCAGGACATTTCTACCCACCCTGTGGCTTTTACAATCTAGGTGCTCCCTCTTCTACAACAGTCCTTGAGACATGGCAGGTGTTGCCAGTTTGTTTGTAGTGTTGAGTTCCCTGTAATCTCTGTATTTCTGTTATGATGTGTTTCAGTTCACCTACTTAGTTGTTGCTATTTCCCTGGAGGCAGTTGTTGGGCTAGAGTTGGGGGCAATACTGTGAGTTCAAGGCCAGCCTGGAACTACAGAGTGTGCTCCTGGTTGAGCTGTGTGAAAGCGATACTCTATATCAGAAAAAAAACAAAGTTCACCTTCCACCTTTTATGTGTGGGCTGGGGATCCAAACTCAGGTACTCAGAGTTTCAGGTACCCAAAGTAGTAGTGCAAGTGCTTTATCCATGGCGTTGTTACACCGGCACAGCTGCTCCACTTCTTAATCACTTATCTGATATTTTCTATTTCCTTTCTTCTCTCATTTTAGGTTTTATTTGTTCTTTCCTCAGTTTCCTATGGTGGAAGGTAGGATATTTACTTCAAATCTTACTTCTCTCTCTCTCTCTCTCTCTCTCTTGTTTTTTTTTTCGAGGTAGGGTCTCACTCTAGCTCAGGCTGACCTGGAATTCACTATGGAGTCTCAGGGTGGCCTCGAACTTATGGCAATCCTCCTACCTCTGCCTCCCAAGTGCTGAGATTAAAAGCATGTGCCACCATGCCTGGCCTTACTTCTCTTTTAATGTATACAATTGATTATATTTCTAAATTTGCAAATTTTTATTATTTTTGCTTTTATCTTTACTTAGTTGAACACATTTCTTTCACCTATAGGATTTTTTTTAAAAATGTAGTTTGATTTAGAATTTTTTTTAATTTCCAGCTATTTTTCTTTTATCAGTTTCTGATATGATTCCATTAAGATCAGTGAATTTACTTTATATGACAACAGTTTTTTTTTTTCAAATTTGCCTAGGCTTGATTTATAGACCAAAATGTGTTTTCTTTGGTGAGTGACATATGTACACTTGAGAATGACATGCATTCTGCTATTTTGGATGGAGTTCTTTATCATGCAGATGAATCTAGTTGACTACTAGTTTTGTTCTTGCCATCTATATCCTTACTAATTTTCTGCCTGCCATGTCTATAAATTGCTGACAGTATAATAAAAATGTTATATAATACTGTATTCTTATGTGCATGCACACTTAAACTTGATATGTACTCTTCAATAACTGACTCACTTACTGTTCCATAATTTTCCATTTTGTTACTGATGATTTTTTTCATTCTTCACTTGACTTTGTATAACATTTTTGGAGCTAGTTTACTTTCTATTTCAGTAGGGTTATAGTACATATCCTAGTTTGACCTCAAATGCACAGAGATCCTTCCATCTCAGCCTCCTGAGTGCTGGGATTACAGGTATAAGCAACGAAACCTGGCTCAAAGTCACATTCCTATATCAGAAATAAGAAACTGAAAGTCATACAAACATGCAGTATAAGACAAACCAGTGCTGAGGCCAGCGGAGACAAAATGGCATGCAACAGCCAACAGAAAGGTTTTTCAACATAGTAAGTACAATAGAGTTGGTATTCACATATCACAATCAGACCAGAAGTGAGCTCTGGTGAAGCTCCAACAAGTCAATGTTTATTCTTATTTATTTATTTATTTACTTATTTTTAATTTTTTTCAAAAGTAGGGTCCCAGTCTCAACCCAGGCTGGTCTTGAACATCTAGAGATCCTCTTACCTTTGCCTTAGAAATGTTAGGATTGGAAGCTTGAATCACTACCCTTGACTTTTCATTGTTACTTATTTTTTCCATTTTTTAAAATTTTATTTATTGAAAACTTCCATAATTGTATGTAGTATCCCATGGTAATTCCCTTCCTCCCCCCACTTTCCCCTTTGAAACTCCACTCTCCATCATATTCCCCCCCCCTCAATGAGTCTCTCTTTTATTTTGATGTCGAGATCTTTTCCCCCTATTATGATGGTCTTGTGTAGTAGCGGCAGGTACTGTGAGGACATGGATATCCAGGCCATTTTGAGTCTAGAGGAGCACATTTGGCTCTTACATTCTTTCTGCCACCTCTTTCACAATGGACCTTGAGCCTTGGAAGGTGTGATAGAGATATTGCAGTGCTGAACACTCCTCTGTCACTTTTTCTCAGCATCATGGTGCCTCTGTGTCATCCCAAGGTCACTGACATTTGAAAAGACAAGCTCTCTAACCAAAAGTGAGAGTATCAATAAAATATGGGTGTGAACATTAATAGAAGTGCAAGCCGGGCGTGGTGGTGCACACCTTTAATCCCAGCATTCAGGAGGCAGACGTAGGAGGATCGCAGTGAGTTTGAGGCCACCCTGAGGCTACATAGTTAATTCCAGGCCAGCTTGGGCCAGAGTGAGACCCTACCTCGATAAAAAAAAAGAGGGGGGGGGGAAGTGCTTACTGGGCAGTTTGGTGAGCATAGTATATACGTTTAGCCAGACACCAGCAGACGTTACACTCCTAGGGCTCATGATTACCCCTGTTGTAGGTTTTCATTATCAGGGATGTATTCCTTCCCATGGAGCGGGCCTCCAGTCCAATTAGATAGTGGTTGGTTTCCAGCAGTATGTGGAGTCTCCAGCATAGGGTCTTACCATCTATTCCTGGAGGGAAACCAAGGGCCTCGGCAATGGCCTGTAATATTTTGGGGGTATTGGGGGCCTCCCTGGCCACCAACTCACTGGATGGTATCACATTCCTGGCACTGAAAATTTTCTAGTAACAATCTATGGCTTCTGAGCATTCCATTGTCCAGAAAAGTAGTTTCCCATATGACTTATTTATATCCTCTTAGATTTTGATTAGCCTCCCTCCACCTTTCCTTTACTCAATATCTTCCCCTGGCCTCACTTAGGCCTTTGCACCCCCATTTGTCTGTTCTTCTACTTACATATATCCAATATCATCCTATTAAGTCCACCCTCTGTCCCTTGTCATTGTTACTTTTTTGTTTTTTTGACATTTAAGTAGACAAATATCTGCTTTGCCAAAACATTACTATTTATCCAACTAGAAATAATGAAAGTTGAAGACTTATTTCTAGCTACCTAACAGATTTAACTGGAATGTGAATTTTAGCATAAAATAAAGTATCTGTATAGTTATACCATGTATTCATAATAAGGTAAGCTTAATGTGTTTTGTTCTGATTGTGTAGCTTTCTAGTTTATCTAGTCCTCCTTTCCTGCTCATTGATCCTCAATATTTTGAAACTGTCAGTTGAAAAGAAAGGAAATTCACCTGCTACTGGAGGAGTGTGTTGTTAGTATAATTAATCATATCTCAATATTCTTTTGTTGTGTGTACCTTATCCTAGCTTGAAGTACGGAGGTGTGGAGGTCTTTAGACTCTTTCTTAAAGGAGACAGCATTATGGGATATTAAATACATATTACCAGCTATTATGTCCAGTCCAAACAGCTCATGTTACTTTGAGGGATCTAAGGCAAACTTATATATACATATATATATGTATATATATATATATATATACATATATTCATAATTATATTTTGAAGAACCTCTATACTATTTTGTATAATGGCAGCAATAATTCACATTCCTGTCAACTTTCTTTGCATCCTCTCCAAAATTTAGTATTTTTGTGAATTTTCCTATAGCTACTTTAACTGGGGATGGCTCATTCCTCATGTTGTATGTTTTTGGGTTTTGAAGCATACATGACATCACATATCCACAATTACAATACCATGAAGACTAGATTCACTGGTCTAAAAATGCCCAGTGTCTTTGCTTTTACCCTGTATGATTCCTCATATACAAAGTGATATTTTTCTATTTCTGGAGATGTTTCTTGTTAACCCAGTTCCAAGGTTTTTTTAAAAAAATATTTATTTATATTTATTTATTTGACAGAGAAAGAGGGGAAAGAGAGAGAGAGAGAGAGAGAGAATGGGCACATCAAGGCCTCCAGACACTGCAAATGAACTCCAAATGCATGTGCTCCCTGGCACATATGGCTAACGTGGATCCTGGGGAATCAAACCTGGGTCCTTAGCCTTTGCAGGCAAACACCTTAACCACTAAGCAATCTCTACAGCCCCAGTTTCAAGTTTACCGATAATTTCTTCAACCAAGCCATACCTACTAGTGAACATTCCAAAAGTATTTGTACATTTCTTACTGTTTTTTCTTGTATTTAAATTTGATTTTTATAATTTCCATCCATCAATGCCACCCATTTAGTCTTGTATGTTCTCAAGTATTTTTTCCAATTAGAGCCACTAAAATATTAATATAGCTAAGCAAGGTGGTACATACCAGCAGTCCAGAGGCTGAAGCAGGAGGTTGCAAATCTAAGACCAACACTAATCTCCATAGTTAGATCCTGTCAAAAAAAATAAAATACTAGACACATGTATTTTAATTTCCTTAGTGATAAAAATAACGGCATCATGTGAGTCAGAAACTGCTACCAAAGCTTCTGTTATGTCTTTACATTGTAGTTACTGGACCTATTTGTATTTATTTGTTGAAGTCCAAACGTGTTGGGTACCAGGGAAAATATGCTTCTAGCATAAGGATTGACATTGACGTGGCTCGGAATCAACCTGTGTTTAATGTTTGTGGTAGCTATGAGTACTCAAAGCTTTAAATTCTTCTGGTGTCTTTGATTTTCTCTCTTCTTGTTGTTTTAGGATCTCGATATATTTGTTTTGAGAGCATCTGTGCTCTGCAGATCTTTTCATTATAAATCCACTATTATATTGATGGCTTATGGCAATGGTAGTAGGATGTGAAAAAAAGGAAAATGTTTTATTTATTTATTTTTACAGTATATCTCAGTACTTTTGTGCTTTTGCTTCTAAAGACTACAACTATCACCAGCATTATCACTTTACTACCCATCACAGCTCTTTTGGGCCCTTTGCTGTCTTACCTGGCTATATCATTTACAATCAATCGCTTTGGAGCCCTATGAAAACTATGCAATTTATTTTTCCTTAGGTGAGACAAGAAGGCAGAAAAGGCCTAGAATCCAGTGAGATATAATTTCCCTAGGCTGAAAAGGTTTTTCTGTTACTTTTGTCTGTTTCTGTTACAGAAAAGAATCTGGAAAGATCACATCATGCTTACTCTTTCTTCTCTCCTTTGCAGAGCCACTAGGATATTTTTCTCAGATCCTCATTTTGAGAATGTGATGGCCTTCCTAGATGGAAAGACTGTGAAAGTCTGAGGTCTCCACTGATTGCTATGCCCAGGGGTTTTGCAATTTCAGACTAGTCTGCATTCAGCCTATAGTAATTTATCAGTATTACTAGTGAAGTAATTGGCTCTGCCTCTATGCCTTACAGTAGTTTCTGCTCCAAGGAAGCAAATCATTGTATCTTTGTGAATGTGACTATATCATCCTGACGTCAAGGTGGCAGTTTGCCCTGTGACTTTGGTAACTTTATGCCTCTTAGGTCTTAGAAAAATAATTGATTTTCAATTTTCTAGCTATTTCTTAAGATGAAAATGATGAGTTCTAAGGTCTTGATATGTTGGAGCTAAATCAGAAGTCTTGAATTTTTTTATTTTGAAATTATTTTAGGCTCATAGAAATTGGAAACCACACAAACTTCCTTAGCATGTTTGCTTAAGTTTCCTCTAAAGCTTAAATATTAACAGTGTAATTAGAACTCAGAATATAACACTGCATACTATTAAGTAAACTGACTGTAAACTACAGTATTTGTAGTATTTGTATTTAATATGCAATCATTTTAAACAAATTTTTATATTTATTCTGAGAGAGAGAGAGAAAGAGAGAGGCAGAGAGAGAGAGAGAGAGAATTGGCACCCCAGGGCCTCCAGCCACTGAAATCCAACGCCAGATGCTTGCACCCCCTTGTGCACATGTGCAACATTGCATGCTTGCATCACTGTGCATCTGGCTTACATGGGACCTGGAGGTTCAAACAAGTGTTCTTAGGAGTTTCAAGCAAGCACTCTAACCACTAAACTTCTCTCCTGTAATCATTCCTCTTATTGTTATTGTTTTGTCTGATTATTTTTGGTATGAAAATTTATTCAATTTTGCAAAATGTACACCTTTAGGGGCTGGAGAGGTGGCCCCGCATGTAAGAGCACTTGTAAGCATGGGGCGTGAAAGGGCCTTACTTGCTCTGAGTTCCACAGCGCTGACATAAACAGCAGTCATGGTCATATGTGGCTGTAACCCCAGTCCTGTGGGGGGACTTGGATATTGGATAATCTTTAGGATAGAAGCTTGGGGATCAGAGAGAGACTCTTCCCAAGGAAATAATGGAAGATAGGACACTCAATGTTTTCTTCTGGCTTCTGCACACATGTGCATGGGTGGGGGCATCAGCACACAAAACTTGGGAAAACAATGTACAGATTTTTATAACCAGCATTGAAATCAAAACACAGATTGTTCTAACACTTCACATAACCCTGGAAGCCACTGATCACTCTTCAATTATTATAGTATTACTTAAAAACTTTATTTAAATGAAATTACAAAGTAATTACAGATGGGTATTTTTCACTGAGCAAAATGTGCTTAGATCCAAGGTATTGTTTGTATCCATTGATTCTTTTTTATGTCAGTAGTATATAGTTTTATGGATTTACTATATTTTTTTCTAGTCCCTTATCAAAGGATATTTGAGTTGTTTCAAGTGTGTGCTCATTACAAATAGAACAACTAAGAGCAGTTTTAATTTTTCCAGGTTAAATTCTCAGAAGGTTCCTACTACAATTGATTTGATAAGTAAATTCTAGTTTGTTTTGCAAAGATCATGGAACATTTTATTTTTAAACGAATGCATATTTCCCTAAAGGAAGATATTGAGCAGTTTTTTTTTTAAATTTTATACGTATAGATCCTCTTTGGTGAAGTATGTGTGTTCAAATTAGATACAGTTGTGTTTTAAAAATGGTCTTTTTTTGCTTGGTACTGAGCTTAAGGAGTCAGAAGCTTCAAGTCCTTTGCTGGATATGTGATTTGCACATGTGATTCTGAGAGAAAATATATGCCAAGTCTTGATTTTCCTACCAGTGCATTTCACAGTCAGATATTTTTAACAAAGTCAAATTTATCCATAATTTAATTTATAGAATAGAAGCTATAAAAATTGTTCACTGAACTCCAGGTTACTCCCAAGATCTCCCATTTTTAATTGATTTTTAAAAATTTATTCATTTGCACACAGAAAGAGAGAGATCCAGAGTGAGCATGGGTGCTCCAGGGACTCTCATGCCTGCAAACAAACTTCAGGCACATGTGCCACCCTATGCATCTGGCTTTACTGGATACCAGGCTTTGTAAGTGAGTGCTTTTAACTGCTAAGCCATTTCCTCAGCCCTCTTTTTTTTACCTTTTGTTGCTAGGGATTGAATCTAGGGCATCTCACATGCTATGCAAGTGCTCTACCACTGAGTATCTATCTAGCTTTTTCTGTTTTATTTTTTTTCCTATAAGTATACTTTTATGTATTTTGACCTATGAAATCATTTAAAATAACTTTATAATATATGTTGGCTAGGGCAAATTTTAATTTATTTCCTTTAGAAGTCAAAGTGTTTTAAACTCATTTGTTGGATATACTATCCTTGCTCTTTTGAATTGCTTTTAATTTAACTATCTTGTCAAAATTAGTGTGGCATGTTAGTATGAATCTATTTCTACATCATTTTGTGGAATTGTTTGTTCCTCTGTGACTAACATGTTGACTTGATTAATGTAAGTGTACAATTGGATAATAAAATTATATTTTTCTAAACTTGTTTTAGCTATTTTAGTACATTTGCTTTTCTGTATAATTAGTGAATCTAGCTTGTATATATCTGCAGCTGATATGTTCATAGCAAAGATGTTAAATAAATGGACAGATAAATTTGAACAAAACTGACATTATTACTTATTGGTACTTTTAGTTCATTGCATTGTGTTTTCCTCTACTTAAATTTTTGATTTCTTCCATTAGCATTATGTCATTTCTAGCTTACAGATTCAGTACATACTTTTTCGGCTTTGATATAAGAATTTAATTTTTAGATGCTGTATGTGGTAATTTTTAATTTTGATTTCCCATTGTTATTAAAGTTGTCAAATAACTTTTGAGTAGGAAAACTTGGAGGGGCTGTTCTCATCCTTCCCTGCAACAGATTTATTTTTCTTTACTTTTTTAAGACAGCCCTTGCTAAGTTAGCTATCTCAAGCCTCTAACTCAGAGGAAACTCTTGCCTAAATTTTGGGATTTCTTTTAAATAATCATATTACTTGTGAATAGGAAAATTTTGTGTTTCTAATACATCTCTTTCTTTTACCTGTAATATTGGGCTAGCTAGTACATCCACTTGCTATGTCAATATACAGTGGTGAGAGATGCCTTACTGTTCTTCCTAATCTTTTTTTTAAATTTTTTTTTAAAAAAGGCTGGGCGTGGTAGAACATGCCTTTTTTTTTTTTAAGTAGGTCCTCATATTTATTCTTTCTGTTTGTTTTTAGCTCCTTGTTTTTTTTTTTTTTTTAGTTAGTTTTGTATTCAGCAAATACAATCAGTTTGTTCTTCCTAATCTTAATGGAAAAGCATCCATCCTCTTTTCACAGTGTATACTATTAGGTAAAACTTTTTTTGTATATGCTTATCAATTTGATAGTGGTTCTCTCAATTACTAATATACTCTAAAAATTAAAATGAATAAATTTCCAAATTTGTCAATATATTTTTCAGTATCATTCAATGTAATCACATGCCTGTCCTATCTTCTGTTAATATGATACAATTTTTTATAGATTGCTGCATTTAAAAAAATTAACCAGCCTGACATTTCCTAGAATAATCACTTTTTCATCGCTTTTCATCTTTTCACATATTCCTGGATTTGGTTTGCTAATATTTTGTTGAAGAAGACTATTATTTCATCATTTCCATTTATTGTATATTTACCTTTTTAAGTATATTGGCCTCATTACTGAATTCAGAAATGTTGATGCCTCTTCTATTTTTGGGAAGGTTTTATTGTATTCTGTCATTTCTTCTTTCAGTGCTCAATAGAATTTGCCAGAGAAACCATGTGAGTCGGAGGAATTTGTTCTTGGATTTTTAGCTATAAACTCATTTCTAAAGAGTCAAATCATTCTGCAGGCTGTTATAACTAGTGTGAATTTCTATAGTTTGTGGTTTCTAAAGAACTGGTAATTATTTTTGAATTCTCAAATTTATGTGTATACAGACACTCATAACATTGGCGCTAAGTGTTCAGATCTCAAGTAGACCTGATAGTATTTTCCTATGTCTTTGATGATTTCCTTTCTACTGATGCTTTTGTTTCCTGTGATAGAGCTATTAAAGTACAAATGAGGCTTTGTCTATTTCTCCATTCCACTGTTGTTTTTATTTTAGATCTTTTTAAGAGAGAGAGAATTGATGTGTCAGGGCCTCAGCCACTGTGATCGAACTCCAGACACTTGCACAATCTATGTGCAACCTTGTGTTTTCATCACCTTTGTGTGTCTGACTTACTTGGGATCTAGAGAGAGATTGAACATGGTTCCTTAGGCTTCACAGATAAGTGCCTTAACCACTAAGCCACCTCTCCAGCCATATTTTAGATATTTGGAAATCATGCTTATACATGTATTTACATGAGTTTATTTTGTCTATGTTAAATTCACTCTTATCATTATTAAATGTTCTTTTTCCATGATAAGTTCTTTATTCTGAAATTTACTTTGTCATACTAAGAGAGCCAATTCAATCCAGGTTTGTTTTGGTGGTGTTCATTCTTTTGTTCATTTTGTCTTCTTTGTTTTGTTGTTGTACTGAGGATCAAACATAAGGGCTCCTGAATCAAGTTTTGTTTGATTATGGTTTGAATGATATTTATTTTTTGAAAACATCTTTCTACTTTTACCTATATATCATAAAATTTGACAAGAGATTTTATAGACAACATGTTTTGCGATTTGTATTTTCATTCATTCTACCAAGTTCTTTTGAGTGGCTTATTGTTTATGTTTAATGTAATTATAGATAGGTATGTGGTTTTATTGTTTTTTTTGTGTGTTATTGCTGTTCCTCTTCTGCTTCTTCTTGCCTTTATGCAAGTTATTTGACCTTTGCTGTTAAAATACATTTAATATAGATATTAGAATTAAGTTAATTAAAAAGAACAGAAGCTTGAGTTTATTTCTTATGAGATTCTAATTGGTATGTGAGGATTTGTAGCATTTCTATGTAATTTATTTCATTCTACTTGTGTAAATCTTTGATTACTTCATTTTGGACATAGAAATGTATCTAATTAAGCCTTTGTGGTCTACTTTATAAGATGGTCATCTTAACCATAACCACTGTACACTGAGAACCACATAAGACAGTTGTATAATTTAGTACCATTAATCCTTCTATTTAACTGAGATTAAATCCACATAATACACAAGTAACAATATTCAAATGTAAGTTTTGTTGAATTTAGTGTATTCACAATGTTATTTAACCACTTCTTTTTCAGAAAAAAAAATCTTATACCAGAAAACCACTTTGTATTTAAGCAATCATTCCCTGATCTTCTCTCCCTGTCCTCAGGGCAACTACTAGTGGCTTTTTCTCTTCGTGGGTTTGCCTGTTCTAGAAATGCTATATAAAATTGTATATAATGTATGATACTTTTTCTTAACATAATCTTTGCAAATCTCATCCATAATATAACATGTATCAAAGTTCTTCACTTTTATCGCTGAATATTGTCCCCTTATGTAGAATAAATTGTATTTATATATTGATCTGTCAGTAGATATTGTGGTTATTTTTCCCTTTTGCCCATTATGAATAATGTTGGCATACATATGGGCATAAGTGACTATGTTTAATGTTTTAAGTTACCATAAAGATGTTTTCCATAATGGCTATACATTTTGAAACCCCGCCATCAATGTATAATGGTTCTTATTTTTCCAAATCTTCTTAAACACCTGTGATTTACCTTTAGAATTTAAAATTATTCTTATGAAAGTGATGTGTTACTCATCTTGGTTTTGATTTACATTTCTTTATGACCAGCTATATTGAACATCTCTTCATGTGTTAAGGATTTGTGTATTCTTTGAAGAATTATGTAGTCGTCTGTTGCTTATGCATTTATTCATTTTATTTTATTGCTGTATTATGTGGCCTTCGGAATCCAAAGTAAAATGTCAAATGTCTTTCTCTATTGATCTTCCTCTTATTTTCTTTGTCCAGAATCTCTTAGTCAACCTGGAGATGTTACCTTTTATCAGTCAGACTGGCTGAGCATCACGATATAGCAATTCTCCAGTCTTCACTCCCTACAGAACTGATGTCACAGACATGCATAGCTATGTTCAGTCTCTTACATGGGTACTAAGGACTAAATTCATGCAGTCAGGCCCAGAAGGGCCCTCTTGTTTGTACTGCAAATATTCTTACTCACTGAGCTATCTCTCAGCCCTTTTGTTTATTTAAATTACATTGTTGTATTTGTTATATTGTTGAAAGAGATATTTTTTAGAAATATATAATCTGGGTGTTAAATTCTTATTGCATTTTATTATCCATTCTATAAACTGCCTTTTCATATTATTGATGATGTCATTTGATGCACTGAAGTACTTATTTTCAAAGTTTTATAAAGTCTTCTTGATGAAGTTTTTTCTATTAGCACTTGTACTTCCCTGTCAAATCTAAGACTCTTACCCTCCCCCCAAAGACATGCATACACACACACACACATGCACGCGCATTTCAGAACTAGCCAGGTTCCAGGTTCATTAGCCACTTTTACCAACTGGTCAAGGGAAACAACTAGTCACCTTCTATAAGTCATATGGAAAAATAGGAGGTTACTGAACTCATTTTAGTAGCTATACTTATCTTGACAGAAAGACCAAATGTTTCTTAAGAAAAGATGAGTCGAGCCAAGCTACTTAATGTAGAGGCAGGCATCATAAATTCATATCATATTTAGTGTAAAAGAGTAAGTAGACTGTGTTAAAGAACTACATAGATGGAAATGCATTAGAAAGATGCTAGCTGAATTTACCTATATTGATATTTTAGAGGAGAAAAGGCATTCATTTGATCATTTGTAGGCATGCAGAAAAAGACTTTGGAAAATGTTTAACACTCATCCAGGATTTAAAAAACAACTTAACAAAATAACAGAAGAGAATTTTCTCACCCTGAAATCTACAATAAACTGGAATAACTGTGAAGGGTTAGAAGCATCCCCATTAATGTCAGCACTGAAACATAGATGTATGATAACATCTACTGTTTAAACATAAATGAGAATACATAAGCATAGCAATAAAATGGCAAAATATATAAGAGCTTGGGATATTGAAAAGACAGAGATAATACATGTTATGATCCACTAGAAAATCCAAAAAAATTACAAAATACTTCAGAAAGCTGCTTTCCATCTCATTAGATGCAAAAGCTCCACCATGTAAAAACAACAAATAGGACAGGTCATAGAGAAATAACCCACAAGAGCAGCAAGTATCTAAACTTTACCCCCAAAGAACCCACAATACTATATCTGGACACAAGTATAAAGATAAACAGAGGGAGATCAGTATACTGTTTTCTCAGAAATAAGATAAATATTATAAAGATGTAAATTCTTACATTATTTGTGTATTTACTTTCTGCTGAGGACTGAATTTTAACCTCCCAAGCGTATAGTTAAGCCTGAACCTTCATTATGATTTTATTTGAAAATAAGACCATTAAAATTAGTTTAAGCCATAAGACCGGAATCCTAAATCTAAAAGAAATTTTAACCTAATGAAAGGGAGGAACACTAAAGATTTCACTCTACAGGCAGAGAAAAGTGGAAATGGGAGGACATTCGTTGTCTGAAAGTCCACCCTCACTTTAACACCTGGGAGGCCTCAGGCAGAGCTGAGGAGGGCAACCTCGTGTTCAGAGGATAGCAAGGTGATGACGTTATTTAGAACTCTACTCGGGTGCCCCTTGATACATGTAAACAGAACCCTCTCACTCACCCGACTCGACCGTTGAGAGGTTCGAGATATGGTGGTTAGGTCCGACTTTCCCTCCACTCGGCCTTTGATTATCAAGGATTGAAGACTTGGATGTGAGGCTGGTCAACTCAGGTCAGTAGAGAGAAAGAACCTTAAGCTTTATACAAAATGAAGGAGAAGTTTTTGAGTGAGAACTAAGGTTCATGATCAGCATTGCAATGGAGGGTGGGCACCGATAAATGCCCCCTATAGTCTACCATGGGAGGCTGGCCCCAGGGCAGTACTGTTAGGGAAAGGGGAGGGCATTTCTTAGTCTAAGTGGCATGGGTAGTGAGTAAGGACTAACATCGGTAATGAAGTTTGTCTCTGTGGACAGCTTTGTGAAGCCCCAGGAGGGTGGCTGGCTGGCTGGCGCACTTCTCATCTTCTCTGGAATGACTGATAGAGATTCCGAAATAGAGGGGAGGAGGCTGGGGTTACAGATAATGCTAATGTGAATTCACAGCACCCCTTTATATTTCAAAGAGCATAGACCAGTCAGTACCTACTCTTGTCTCTAACATGCCCTTCTGCAAGGCAACCCGGCAGAAGCTTAAGGTAAATTCATTTTCGCTCTAATTTCCTTCACGGAGGTCAGGGTGACTGGAACAGAGGACTTGTGTGCTTTTAAAACATTGCTGTCACAGAAATGTGGATATCGTTAGAAACTGAACTTATCTATCCCTACTGCAAATTCACACCACATCTACTTCTCCATCCTGCAGATACTTGCATTCTTACCCACCCAAGACCGGAGCCATTATGCCTCGTGGTCTGAAAAGTAAGCTCCGTGCTCGTGAAAAACGCCGCCAGGCCCGAATTGACGCTCAGCCTAACCAATGTGCTCGGGCCACTGAAGCAGAGGAGGAAGAGGAGCCCTCTTCCTCCTCTCTTCTCTGTGGTGTTAATCCCAAGAACTCCCCTGATGTTGGGTCACATGGCAAGTGCCAGCAATCTCAAAGAGCCCTATCGACCATCACCACTCCTGCAAGTGTTCCATGCACAAAATTTGATGAAGGTTCCAACAGCGGAGATGGGGAAAGACCAAGCACTTCCCAGGCATCAAGCACCCCTGGTCAGTCAGATAGAGAGAAGATAGAAGACCTAGCAATTTTGATGGTGCAGTTTATGCTTAAAAAGTATTCCACCGGAGAGTCTATAACAAAGAAAGAAATGGTGAAGCACATCATTCCAGATAACAAGGAACAGTTTGCCGAGATTCTTGATAAAGCCTCTGAGCTCATGGTGCTGGCCTTCGGTATTGATGTGAAACAAGTCGACCCAAGCACTCATTGCTATGTCCTTGTTAGCAAATTGAATCTTTCTTCTGCTACGATGCTGAATGGTGAGGCTATCATGCCCAAGAGTGGCCTTCTGCTGACTATCTTATGTGTTATATTCATCAGAGGCAACTGTGCTAGTGAAGAAAATGTCTGGGAAGTGCTTAATGTGATGGGGATATATGCTGGAACTAACCACTTCATCTATGGTGATGTGAAGAAGCTCCTCACACAGGATTTGGTGCGTGAAAGGTACCTGGAATACCGGCAGGTGCCTAATAGTGATCCTCCACGTTACCAATTTTTATGGGGTCCCCGAGCCCACATCGAAACCAGCAAAATGAAGGTCCTTGAGTTTTTGGCCAAGATCCACAACACTGTGCCCAGTGCCTTCCCATCCTGGTATGAGGAAGCTTTAAGAGATGAAGAGGAGAGAGCCCGGGCCACAATGGTGGCTTTGCTTGTTACTCGTGCGATAGGCAGCGCACGGTCCAGGGGCCACGCCAGCAGCTCCTCCCACCCCTACTGAAGCCTCAAGTGCTTCCCTCCCCTCATGTTCGAAGAGAATATTCAACCCAGTAGTAGGGGCTTGAGGGAAAATAACATATTTCACATCTGTGTTCTTGTTCTACGGGAGTGACTTTAGATTTATCTTCTGTTCTTGAAAGTTTTCAATTTTTCTTCAAAATTTTAATTAGCATCAGAATCTAAATGTATGTGTGATACCAGTTATAAATTTAACATTCTATGCAATGCTGAAGAATTAAACTTTTAAATGTTTATAAAAACAACTTGAGAAAGTATGCATCTTTTTCAGTTATCTGCAACAAGAGATTATGGCATGGAAATAAGCAAATAAAAAAGTAAAGAACATTAGTTAAAACTAAGGAACAGAGAAAAAAGTAGTAGCGTTTGATACATTCTTTACTCTCCTTATTCCTTCTGTTGTCCTGTACAATAAAACATATTGCTGGTTGGGTTTCATTTACTCAAGAACAGGAATATAGTAAAAATAAATTATAATAAATTTTAACTATTTATTATCTGTGGTTTTTTTTTCATTCCCCTAACATCAGTTGAACATATATTTGCTCTAAAATCATGTGGTAGAAATGGGGAAGGAGGAGGGCTCAGAGGGAAATAGTGACTGGGGGAGGGGGCATACTACACCTTATGTTTAAAAATTAATAAAAAAAAACAAGAGAAAAGAAAGAAAAAGAAGGCTGAGGTACTATCTGTAGGATTTTAGAATTGAGTAGACACTATTATATATGATGCTAAATTACCCTTTAAACATAAAAGGCAAGCGAAAAACAGGTAATGGGGTAGGAGTGAGAAGAGGGAGCTCAGGTAGGAGAATTCACATGTAAAAAATGAAATGAGGCAATTTGGGGCCTTGAAAATCCTGAAGGTGCTCAGTGGGAGGTAATTTTAAAGTCAGCTGGGGGTTGGATTTGGGAGAGTGTGGAAGTGATGAGAAGAGCCTGGAACTTCATGTGGTGTGCCTAACCATTGAGAAATTAAGCCTCTAATGCAAAAAGCTACTCTTAGCAGTTATTTTGCAGTCACATGTCAACCATAGACAATCTCCACCTGAAGTGGAGATGGAATGCATATTACACTCTTATTCCACTGTAGGTAAACACAGTGAACAGACTAGGTATGCTTTAGATAAAGTCTTTGGGGAATTTTGAGAAATAAGAGTGATACTCTTGACAATTATGCTAGCACTCTTTGCTCTGGCTTGGGGGTGTCAGAACATTTCAATTAGGTTATCATATTACAATTTGGAAAATTCTAAGGGATTGTTTGTTACATATGGGTTAAATGAATGAAAAATTGGGATGGTTTGGAGAAAATGGTAGCAGGGAGAGACTGAAAGAGGAAGGGAGGGAGGGAAGGAGTTGGATTTATTTTAGAAAGGTAGAGAGAGAGAGAGAGAGAGAGAGAATAGGCATATCAGGGACTCCTCCAGATGCATGCACCACTTTGTGCATCTGGATTTACATGGGTACTGGAGCATCAAACCCATGCCATCAGGCTTTGTAAGCAAGTGCTTTTAACCATTGAATCATCACTCAAGCCCCACGTTCTAGGAGTTTTGAGTTGTACACAGAATGAGTGGATTCCCCAACATTCAACTTAAATAATAATTTCTATAATAAAGGATTATTGAAATTCTGGTGAAATATGTCTGAAATTTCAGGCAGTTTCTTCCTAGGGTCTTTTATTATTTTTATTTTTGTTAATTTGGTATCTCCTGGCCCACATCAACGTAAAAGGAAATTTCTTTGATTAAAATGTTAAAAAATGAAAAAGAGCATAAAGAATAGTAGGAACTGGATTCTTAGAAATCATAGCAATAACTGTTATTCTTTAAAGTTTCAGTGCACACCAGTCAGTGCCATATAAAAAATGTATCTGTCCATTTCAACTGTCATGGGATACAGTCAGATTCAATTCCAAGGAGAATTCAAGGCTCATTTAGGTTGATAATGTTTATAGTTCACAGGTGGTCTGTAAGAGGGCTGAGACTCCTGGCCTGAATTCCTCTAACAGCCCATACTTCCCTTTTCTCCCAGCCTGAGGAAGATCTTGTTTCTGCGAAGGCATAGCTCTTCTCAGTGCATACAATCTATTAGATCAAAGTATGAACAGCAAACCTTGTGAGGGCACGTGAAAGGGAAGAACTGTTTTGGGGGTTCATTTGGCTAGGTCCTCGTTCCCTCAGCCCTGGTGTGGTGGTTTGGTTTAGGTGAAATAAGCCCTTTTTTTCCACAAGCTGCTCTTGGTCAGGTGATTTCTACCAGCAATGTGAACCTGATTGCAATACCTGGTGACCGTTGAGAAATGATTCTACCCTGGAACCAGCACTCATTTCCAGTGTTAGCCATTTTCCACATCACAACACCCTTCCTCTATATATGTTTCCCATTATGACCTCCTGTGCACACTGGAATTGCCCTTTAGGCCTGCTCTTCATAGCCTCCTCCTCCGGAGTTTGCACCTGGTCCACTCTTCCCAGAGGAGAGCTCAGATTTTCCTGCCTTCTTCCTGATGTAGAAGCCTTCAAGTCCCTGGAGGTCCCATCCCTCATCATGTAACCCCTCTGACACTCAAAATAGCCCCATTAACATTAAATCCTTCACTTTAGTCAGTGAGGTTTTGGTCTGCTTAAATCCTCTAGTTCCTTCCACTGTGCTCTCTGTTTTCAGGCCTGTTGGTAAGTAAAGCCTTGTTTGGCACAAAATAACCTATTGGTTCTTGGTTTATAACCTTAAAGTTAGAGTAGGTTTTGGAAACCACCATGACCTTTGAAGTCACATTCTTTAAAAAAATATTTTATTTATTTATTTGCAAGGAAAGAGTAAGAGAGAGGAAGAGAGAGAGAGAATGGCATGTACTAGGACCTCTTGCTACTGCAACTGAACTCCAGATTCATGAGCCACTTTGTGAATCTGGCTTCATGTTGGTACTGGGGAATTGAACCCAGGCTATCAGGCTTTGTATGTAAGTACCTTAACTGCTGAGCAATCTCTCCAGCCCTGAAGTCACATTCTAAGGGGATTGATTAACTGAGCACATAACGCCAATGAGTAAAAATTACATGGATGGTCAAAAAATAAATTTTACCCAGTAAGTAGTCAATAGGAGGACCATATTACCACTATGGAAGGACACATCTACTTAGGCTGAATCATTCAAAGTACAGGAGTCCTTTTAGGAGAGAAAAACAGTTCTATGTAAGATATACTATATATGATAAGAAAATAAATAATTCAGTTGTCTTCAACTGCCTTTTCATTTTCTGTTCACCCAGAAGACAGTTTTGTTTTATGTAATATTACAGATGCTCATATTGCTCTAAAATTCTTAACAGTGGATGAACACAATTTCTTTACTACATCCTCCTCCCAAATCCATGCCTTTAGGGAGAAGTAACCACTATTAATGATAAATTCTTTAAAAAAAATCTAGAATTTTCATTCTATAGATGATTGATAAAATGTCCATTGTGACATTTGTTTTTCCAGAGAGTATCTCATTCAAAATAGCCCAGGCTGGCCTGGAGCTCACCAAATCCCAAGTGGCCTTGAACTTGCATCAATTTTCCTCTGCCTCACCCTACTTTGAGGTTTGCATATACATAGGTATCAGTGAACATGAATTCTTGTTCAAATATGAAGTTTTATAGGAAGAAGTTAAAGTGTGAATTCTATTATAAGGGAAGAATATGACAACTTTATTTATTCATATTTCTGTCATTTTAAATAAAGCTGTGTTTATTCATATTCTAACAGGCTAATAACTGTGAATAATATATACACTCAGGCATTTTATCAACTATTTAAATTTTGGCCAAATTATGTATCCAAATCTATTGTCTCACTGTTACTTTAATTTTCTTATTTTGTAAGTAGGATGAGCAGAAAATGAACTTATTTCCCCATTTTAGAAAGCAGTGCTTTTAGTACCAGAATATCTGTGGGTATTATTTAAAATTAAAAAAAGACAATAAGATATTTCCTTTTATTTAAGAAGGAAAGATTAAGCCAGAGTGATCAGATGCCAGGGAATTGGTTGTTACAGGATACCCTTGGCTATTTTGGAATCATGACATGTTATCTCCAAGTCCAGAGAGCATAGATGCCTAGAGGCCTGCATCAATGACACAACTCGGTGGTTGTTAATACTTCAGACAGTTTTTCTAACTCAGGCCTTCCCTAGAAATCCAGTCTCTGAGTTGAAGATGGACAAGTGAGGGTCAGGAGTGAACTGCTAGCTAATTGTCATTTCTAAACAGTTCCCCTCCATTCCTCTCAGGCTGCTGGACCCTGAAACTCACACATCTCTGTCATTTCCTAGAGCACTAGTGGGAAAGCTCAGTGATAGGAAACTTTTGTTCAGATATAGACTCCATTGTGTCCAGTACAGTGTATTCTAATTTTGCCACTTGTTTTTCTAGAATTCTGGAAATGTGCTGCTGACTCTTGTATTTCTAGAATATTTTACCATCTCATCTTTTTTTTTTTAATGTCTTTAATCCCAGCACTTGAGAAGCAGAGGTAGGAGGATTGCTGTGAGTTCGAGGCCACCTTGAGACTACAGAGTGAATCCCAGGTCAGCCTGGGCTAGAATGAGACCTACCTAAAAAAAAAAAAAAAAAAAAAAAACCAAAACATATTATTATTTACTTGCAATGAGAGAGGGGGCAGGGAGAGAGAAATAGGTGTGGCAGGGCTTCCTGCTACTGCAAATGAACTCCAGGTGCATGCACCATTTTGTGCTTCTGGCTTTATGTGGGTACTGAGGAAATGAACGTGGGCAATCAGGCTTGGCAAGCAAGAGCCTTAAACCACTGAACCATCTCTCCAGGCCCATCTTGTTTTTTAAGCCTTTCTTTGTTCACCGTACTTCCACCTAGATACACACATTGTTTGCCTACCCACTCATTGATACTTCTTTTTTTTTTTTTTACCATAGATCTGGAGACCTTCTCATCAACCCATCATCCAAATTACTAATTTATACACGGTTTTCCTTCCTGCTGATCCTAACCCCTGATTCAGTGCCTTTTACACTCTTTAAACAGTCCCATGGTGTAGACACTACTGCCACTCATTTTTACCTTGTAGTCCATGAATATTTAGGAAAATAACATGTATGTCTATGTTTCTATCATTTGACAATATCAGTTCACATTCATGAGTGCAATCCATCCACAAGTATGGAAATTTCATCTGTTGCCTCTGCTTCAAGGAGTGAGGAAGGCTTGTGTCTAGGGTTTATTACACCACAGCTACTTATGCTGCATTCAACTGGGAATGTGTACTGTTTTCCTAAATGTTTGTTATGTGTGGGATCATCTGGGCCTTGAATACTAGGGTCTTGGCTCCTTTTTTCCTAGTGCTCGGTATTGAATCTAGGGTCTTGTTTTTGCTAGGCGAATGCTGTGCCACTGAGCAACATCAGCAGACCTGTGAGTCTTGGATACCCAAGGGAAAATGAGGGCTATCGCCTTTGGAACTTAGCATAAACAGAACCCTACAACAAACAAGAATAACCTTCCAGTTACTATTGCAATATGGTTTGCTTGCATGTAGTTTCAACCATTCAGTGATAATATTTTTGAATTAAACAGTCAAACATGTTTTATATTTGGATATTAGGGAAAAATCTTTTATGTTTTCCTGTGTCCTTACTATTTTTAGTATTCTTTATTTCTTTGTGTAGAGAGAGATTTCCAACTTGCAAAACCTTCCTTCTACTGAAGGGAAATTTTTTATCTTCTACTGCACATCTATTGGTGAATTATCTCAGATTTTGTATTTTAGGAAATAAAACCTTAGTTTTCTTTTGCTGAGAAAAGCCTTTTTACTCAATATAAAGTTGTTGTAAGTTGACTTCTTCTCTTCAGGAATATCAAAATGTTATTTTATTCTAATTGTGTTTCTCCAAGAAATTTTCTTTCATCCTTTTTGATCCTTTGAGGTAGTCTGCTTTTCTCTAGCTATGCATATGGTTAACTTTATGAGAAACTTCCAGAACAATTTCCAGAGTTTTTACACTATTATTTATGCAGAGTAACAATGTTTTGGTTTCTTCACATCTTCAGCAACATTTAAGTTATCAGTCTTTTAAATTTGCATTATTCTCATGGCTGGTCTTTTTCTTATTGTGGTTTTAATCAGAAATTCCTAGTATGAGTAAATAATTTCTGAAGCATTCCTAAACCAATTATTTATCTTTACTTGAGAAGTGTCTTCCGTTTATAGCCATTTTAATTTCTGTTTTTAATTTATTAAAAATTTTGGTTATAGAATAGCAGTATCAAAAATCATTACTATACTGAGCAGTATCTCTATATATGTATATATAACATAATGCTAAACATTAATATATAATATACAATGGTAAACATTACTTGTTACAGAACACAGTGCAGAAAGAATTTAAAAATGTATATGATGTATACATTAGCCAGGCATGGTGATGCTCACCTTATACTCAGTAAGCTGAGGCAGAAAGATCAATGGAGCCCAGGAAGAATTTTAAACAAGCTTGAAAGGTCTAGTGAGGAGCAATGTCACATATATAGATATAAATAAATAGATGTATTTAGATTTATATAGACATATGGTTACTAAACCTTGAAATCGTTTCAAAATCGGTCTCAAATGCAGCTGGATTTTCCAGTACTCAAAGGATGAACTTCACTGTTAATTGCAACTTAATGTTGTTGCCCAGGAAAGAAACAGTTTGAATAATGTTTTAATGCTGTTTTTGTTTACTGATTTAGTCATACAGGTAGATATACTAATGGATCATCTATTAAGCTAAACCAATATTAACAGCTGTCAATGTTAAAGGTTGTACCAAATTTTAAACACAAACTTATATTTTCATAATTTGCATAATTGTATAGGTGCCGTAAGAGATTTAGGTTTCCTAGCTAAATTCATATTACAATCCATAGTGCAGTTACACTTATTTGTATTTCTGATGTGAACTGGTATTATTACATTGGCCTATTTATGAATAACAGGAAGAGAGTTCAAGACATCATGTTACTGAAACCAAAGAAACATCCACAGAAACATCCCATCAAGTGCTTGGGCTATTCTCCAAAGTATTCAATAACTTTAAAACAAAACACCTTGGTGTCTGTCATGTGGTGAGAGTCTGGAGGGATACACATAACTTTTATTCTACCGTAGTCATCAAGGTTACATCTTAATTTCACATCCATTCATTCTTGTTTCAACCAAGTATTTGTTGTAATTAACTGATTCTTCTCACCGTCATTCACTAATTGAGATAAATTCAAACTTGATATTAAATTTTATCCTTCAGATACTTCATAAGGGCTGGAGAGATGGCTTAGCGGTTAAGCACTTGCCTGTGAAGCCTAAGGACTCCGGTTCGAGGCTCCATTCCCCAGGACCCACGTTAGCCAGATGCACAAGGGGGGCGCGTGCGTCTGGAGTTAATTTGCAGTGGCTGGAAGCCCTGGCGCGCCCATTCTCTCTCTCTATCTGCCTCTTTCTCTGTCTGTCGCTCTCAAATAAATAAATAAAAATAAACAGATACTTCATAAGAAGTACAGCTTTATTTTTTTCTTTTTTCTTTTACTTTATTTTGTTGTTCTAACACAGGTTATATCCCCTCTCCCCTGTCCCTTTTTCACTGAAGGCTCTCCCCAGTGGGGTTGTTTGTGTTCACTATTTGGCAACTAAGATCTCAGGCTCTGTAGCTCTTACAGTATTTCTGCCTTCTCTTCCACAATGGTCCCAGAGCCTTGGTGGGTCTTTTAGAAGTCTAGTTTAGGGTCAAGTTTTCTGTAGCTTCTTGGTTTCTGATTTTATGTGTTTGATTGACCATAGTGCCTGCCATTGTTCCTCAGTGGGAACAATATTTGTGTTATTGCTTCCCTTGCAATTTTGTAAAGAGTTTGTATGTTTATTATAGTTTTTTGGGGGGGAGGTTTCAAAGTAGTGTCTCATTCTAGCCCAGGCTGACCTGGAATTCACTAGTCTCAGGGTGGACTTGAACTCATGGACAATCCTCCTACCTCTGCCTCCCAAGTGCTGGGATTGAAGGCGTGTGTCAACACGCCAAGCCCTATGCAATTTTTAATGGGCCCTGGCAAATGTGGGTCCATCTTATTGTATGCAGTTGGGTATCTTTTCTTGTGTTGATGGATCTTGGATCTCCTCAGCTTTCTCTGCCATCTGTAAAATGAGACAGATTCTCCAATCAAGGGTGAGAGTAGCTTGGATTAAAGGTATATGCTTAGTTATTAGAGATTGTTTTGGGTATGTAAGCACAGCACACTCTTCTAATTCAGAGAGCAGTGGGGGCTTCTCTCTGCAGTCTATGACTTTCTTATCCATGGACTTCTGACGTGATTTCCAGTGTCAAATAAAGTTGTCTCCTGCTGATCCAGCCTCAGGTCCAATCAGAGAATAGTTGGTTACCTGCAAAGGCTGTGTGCCACTACTGTGCAAGTGCGTATTTCTTTTATGGATATTTGATTTCATAGCTTGCAGGATCTCCTGCTTATTCACACTGTTAATGATCATTCTCCCCAGACATCTCCCATAGCATTTTACAACACTATGTCGGCTACTCAGAAGAGAACTGTCTTCCCTCTCAGTTCCAGCACGGTTTTTCAATGTTCTGTGACTGAAGCTTGTAGTGTCTTACCTTTCACCTCTGGCATGTAGGTATTCAAGTGTTATTGCAAAGACCTGCGTTATTTTGGGAAGCTGATGTGTCTCCTTGGCCAACAATTTCCATGAGGGCTAATTCAATTCTGGGCCTAGGATTAACCAGCCAGAACCCATGGTTTTAAATACCCAGCTTTCTTAATCTTCAAACGAATATTTAAACTGTCTTCATGTTTTCTGGCAAAAAATAGTTCAAGTGATCCTACCCATGGCCAGAAGCAGACATGCATGCTGGATGGACCCCAGTGCCCTGAGAGCAGCTGAACCAGAAAGAGGAGCCTGCACCTGTCAGGTGATCCATGTGCCAATCAACCTTTGCACTGGCATTGACTAGCCCATGACAAAAGACCACTAACAAGCAGCTCTTACATTGCAGCTCATGAAAATTCTCAGGTAAGTTGACCAGTCTCAGGTGGCACATGGGGAACTGTCACCTCTGTGGTGGCAGCATGTGAGGGTGGGTCAGGGCAAAGGCAGGGTAGTACTGGCAGACATGCTTAGATTCTCAGCTGAAGGCTTTTTTGCCCATTTTTATTATTCTTCTTTATTGTTATATTGTTGAGATGATTTGTATATTCCAACTATAAATCATTTGATCTACATTTGTAATCTATATTTTATTTAAATCTCTGTCTCCATTATTTGTAGTGGTGTTGCAGGTGAGGCCTTCTGACATATAAGCAAGTGTTTTACCACTGACTGAGTTATATCCCATGACCTCTCCTTGCTTTGTATTTTTACTTTTTGTTTAATTTTGAGATAGGATATCATTAAGTTGCATAGGCTAGGCTAGACTTGAATTCACTTTGTAGCTCAGACAGTTCTTGAATTTGCTATTCTTATATCTCAACTTCCTGAGATGGTGGGATTAGAAGCCCACACACTAAGTCAGGTTTAAATTTTAAATTACATATCTGATAAGCACTTTTTAAAAAATGTTTATTTTTATTTATTTGAAAGTGACAGACAGAGAGAGAAAGAGGCAGATAGAAAGAGATAGATAGATAGATAGAGATAATGGGCATGCCAGGGCCTCCAGCCACTGTAAATGAACTCCAGATGCATGTGCCACCTTGTGCATCTGGCTAACGTGGGTCCTGGGAAATCGAGCCTAGAGCTTTAGGCTTCACAGGCAAGTGCTTAACCGCTAAGCCATCTCTCCAGTCCCTTATAAGAACTTTTTAAAATTATAGCTCTTTATTGGTTTTGGTTTATGTTTAGTAACTTATGAACTTAGTTTAAAAAAATTAAAGCTTTGACTACAGTCACTTCATCAAGATAGTTTCCTATGTTGTACTGAATGAGTTTTAATTTTACCTATTTAGTTTTAGGTCTTTGATCTAATACAAATTAAGTTTTCATACTGAGTTATGTGTAGTCAAAGGTATATTTTCATCAAGTTGTAAGAACACCATGTGTTGGCAAGATTTTATCTTCCCTATCATGTTTATTTGCTATAGATAAAAATTTTATGAATTGATTCTATTTCTGAGGCTTTTACTATTTTTACTAATATACTTGCCTATTTAGAGAATGATCACTCACTTGATTATCATGTCTTTATTCTAACTATCAATCAAAGGGTATGCTAAGTTTATTTTCCTTTTCAAGTCTCTTTGGCTAATATATTTTCTTTTCCATAAAATTATTAACTTCTAATCAAAGTTCCAGATACAATTTTGATAATTGTTTTGAATCTATGGAATTTTTCTCTTCATTTGTAGTTTAAATTTTGTGGCATTTTCCTTAAAGGCATTCATAATGTTTGAATGTTGGTTAATTTTTACATTTTCCTTAAAAAGTTCAGGTAACCCTTTAAGTTGTTTGTACATATTATGCTTCTTTTTAGCCTGCTTTAGTCTTTGTTATGTATGCTTCTTGGTAACCATTACTCCAGGCCTATGTTACCTCTTTCCTGTGACTTAGATATTTCTGAGCTTGACTCACTTATCTTTTGGCATTCGAAGTGTCTCTCTCCTCTATCAATAATATCCGAGCCATGTTTTTCTTTCTACTACTCAGCTCACTGATCTCCTTGGAATTGCTCTTTGTCCAGCCTCATGGAATTAATAAGTTTTATATGAATAGACGAATGCTTTGTAAATAACCAAAGGACATATTTGTGTGCAGATTTCTGAAGCATTAAAAGTGCATATAACTTTTCTCTCCAGAAATGTGCCTTGTAAATTCCAGGACTCTTAATTTTTCCAAATTCTGATCATTGTGTTCTCAGTTCACTAAGTGCACTGGGCCATGTTCTGGCTTTTCCTTTACTATTGCTGATAGGGGAGAAGTCCCAGATGATCTGGAAACTTTCTAATTTGGTTTCTTTTAGACATTATAACATATATATATATATATATATATATATATATATATATATACATACATACATACATATATATATATATGTATTTGTGTTATAATCTTTTAGAGATCATCATTCTGTGCTATTTTCCAATGTCTTAAAAAAAAGTTACTTCATGTAGTTTGCTCAATTTTACTGTTGTTTCCAGCAATCAGAAGTAGATGCCCGAATTTTTTTCTATAATGACACATATTAAAAGATTTAATACTGCTTTTAGACTTACAAGAAAGTTTAAAGAGAAAACATAGTTTCCATCTATTCCTCACCCAGCTTTCTCCAGTGTTAAATTTTAGAAATCTTAGTGCAATTATCATAATTGGAAAGTCATTATTATCAATGTGCATTAACCAAATTACCTGTCTTATTCTGACTTCAACATTTCCTTACTGATGTCTCTTTTTAAGGATCCCTGTAAGAATCACCCAGTGTATTCACCCAGATGGTTGTTTCTATTCTGGACTCCTACAATCTTCCTCAGATCTATAGGTTTCTCATGACTCAGACAGCCCTGAATATTTTTATTATTGATCAGTTATTTGTTGCATGTCTATTAATTTGTGCCTGTTTCATACATATTTATTATTAGACTCAGCTCATACTACCTTGAAAATAGAACTGGAATCAAGGTGCCGTGTCCTTCCCAGCACTTCATATCACAGGGTGCAAAATGTAAATATCATGTATTACTAGTGACATTGACCTTGATCAGGGTGGTCTCTGCTGGCCATTTTAATTATGGTGATTTATCTTATAGTGAATACCTATTTCAAGAAGATATTTTAGCATTGTATATATATCATCTGTCCTCCAATTACTGCCACATATTTTAGGACTCATTAATGGATTACGTACATAGTAATCACTACTATTATTTTGTAATGATGAGTTCTGTTTTACTCCTTATTAAAACACTTATTAATTTTAACTCAACTATAAACAGGAACTGCTGAAACTCTTACATATATTTAATCATTTTATTTATATTATGATTAGGTCATGAACATTATTTTATATTCATCATTATCTAATATTGTAATTATTCATTACTAAAAGCTTTGACACTGGGCGGTCTTTCAGGTTGATTTCTGTTATTTTTCCTGGTTCCACAAAGTCGTCTTAGTTTTCCTTACAACTGCCTTGCTATGAATAATCTTTCAAAATATCCCTGGTTCCTTATATAGAGGAAAGGGGTAGAGAAACCAAGATCTGGACATTATGCTTGCTAATTACTGCTGAGGAGTCATCATTTCTAGGGATACTCAGCAACTAGGCATAGGAAATATCAGCCTATGCATACATACATCAATTTTATATGTGTGTCTGTGTAGACATAAAATGATTACTTATACCTCAGATTCCAAATCAACACCAGATGGATCAGTTTAGACCTATCTTTTGGGCTTCTTCTTTTTTTATCTGTAACTCCTTTCTTCAACAGTAAGATACCTGCTTATTTATTATTTATTATTCTTTTTAAAAATCTTTTTATTTTTTATTTGAGACAGAGAAAGACAGAGAAAAAGAGGCAGACAGAGAGAGTGAGGGAGAGTATGGGTATGCCAGGTCCTTTTGCCACTGCAAATGTACTCTAGATGCAAATGCTACTGTGTGCATCTGTCTTTACATGTTTGTGTACTGAGGAATCAAACCCAGGCTATCAGACTTTGCAAGCAAGCTATTTTACCACTGAGCCATCACTCCAGCCTTATTATTTTCATTAAAATAAGAAAACAGAATTCTAATCAGCAGTAAGAAAAAATTGACACAATGAAATTTGTAGAAAAATGGTCAAACATGGAACAGATCATTCTAAGTGAACTCACACAGTCACAGAAAGACAACCAGCACAAGGTCTCACTCATTTGCAGTTCCTCATTTGGATCAGCCTGAGTTGCTGACATACCTGAATAGCCTCTCCATCTCAAGGCTTGGACAATAGGGAGGGTAGGGCTTGGGGGAAGGGACAGGGTGGGGGGACACAAAACTGATCCCAAATTAAACTGGTACCATGTAATCATATACTCTGGAAGTTAGAATAAAAGGTGGAACCCTTAAGAGGACCTTGGGGGAGCACCTGAATCAAAGCGCCCTGGATAGGATAAGATGAAACCTAACCTCAAATTTCTCCTGTTTTCTTTCTTCTCTGTCTGTTCTTTCTTTCTTATCCCTTGGTGCTGGTCTGTAATTCCCTGTACCAGGATGTGGCCTACATCCACAATGATCTGTTGATCAGAGAGAGCTACTTGATCTCCCAAAACAAACAAGACAGACTTCTGTCAGAGCACTTGATTACCAACCAGAGGTTAATGGTAAGACCATACTGCTGAAGATTTCACACGCTGTGGGTACGGACCATGGAGAAACCTGGTTGGAATCTAGAAAAGAGCCATTCCCCAGACAATTAGCTGATCTAGTGTTGAAAGGTGCTCAAGAAGCTACCGGGGGGAAGTGGCCAACATCTGTCCAAGCAAGTCAAAGTCTAAGTGACTCAGAAGCAAACAACCTGATGTGATGCTCACACAAGTGCAATAGTGGTACAACAGCCATGGTGGGTAACCAAGTGCTCTTGGATTGGCTAACAGATCTGCTCACTGGGAAGTAAACCATATCTTGAACTGGAAAACAAGTCAGAATCATATCCAGATAATGATTCTGCATTCCATTGTCAAGCTCCCACTAATCTTGGGTTATAAGAGGGTCTACACCCTTTAAATTCTCTCTAAATTAATAATGGTATCCCACTTAACCGGTGCTGACTTCACTCTCCATTACGGAATCTGCTTCTCTTTCTCAGATGGGAGATGCACCTGAGGAGATAAATGACCCAGTGCACTCCATCCTAGCCCCAGCTGAAACCACAGAGGAATTGGGGAAGTGAGCAAGAGTGCTGCTTTCTTAGTGAATCTGATATCAGCACAATGGTGATGGTGATAGAAACTGAGGACACTCAACACCTACCAAAACAGAGATCCAGAGGTTCCTAACTGCCCATCACTGAAGTAGACTTAAAATGCTCCCAGCATGGTTCAGGGAATTTTGTGGAAGAGGAGGCAGAAAGATTATAAGAGCCCCAAGTTGGGACACTTTGCCCAGAGACATTGCCTTTCCCCGGTAACTGACTGCTGCCCTCCTGCCACAATCCCCATGGGGTTGACCTGCTTCCACAAGGAGGAAGGCCTCTTCAGCAAGGGAAAGGACCGTGCCAACATGTGTTGTTTACTTACAAAATATGTCCATATCTAATAAAAAAAAAGTGAATGGTATTTGGAGGGAACTCTTGGCAGAATGGGAACAAGTTAGCAAACCTTTTCTCCTGCTTGCAGCATTGGAAAAGCTGATGAATGTTAGTGAAGGTGACATGCAGTGTACACATTTCTGGCCTAAATGAAGCTTAGGCTCAGCCATTGGGAACCACATTAATTCATCTGATGCTGTTGGCAGAGAACTTAAAAATGTCTGAAGTAACATTTCCCTAAGGCCTACACATTTCCCAAAATCCTATCCACTTTTCCAAGAAAGAAAGGGCAACCCAGCCCTGTTCACGAAGACAGATGAGTGGTTCATGTGTCACTGTCTTTGAGAGGATATTATTAAAAGATTTCTAGAGAGCTGGAGAGATGGCTCAGTGGTTAAAAGTGGTTGCTTGCAATGTTTGATGACCTGAGTTAAATTGTCCTGTACATATGTAAAGCCAGATACACAAAATCCTGTGTGTATCTGGAGTTGGTTTGTAGTGGCAAGAAACCTGGCTTACCTGTTGTTTTTTTTCTCTTCTCTTCTCTTCTCTTCTCTTCTCTTCTCTTCTCTTCTCTTCTCTTCTCTTCTCTTCTCTTCTCTTCTCTTCTCTCTTCTCCTCTCCTCTCTTCTCTTCTCTCTTCTCCTCTCCTCTCCTCTCCTCTCCTCTCCTCTCCTCTCCTCTCTTCTCCTCTCCTCTCATCTCCTCTCTCTGTCTGGCTCTCTCTCTCTCTCTCTGCTTGCAAATAAATATTTTAAAACATTCAAAAAATCCTTATTAAAATTACATAATCTCTTCTCACTCTCCTCCTTTATCCTCCTTTACCCAACCCCCACTACTTAACCCCTCTTCTTTGTTACTATTCCCTCTTTTATTTTAATATATTTTCTTTGTCCTCCTCTATTATCCATGATAACTTGTTTATTGGCTACATATTTTGCTGGTTTTATACACTTAACCACAGCTGCTCTGAGTTCATGGAGAAAATGACAATTTTATATCTGGAAGACAGCATTCTAAAGCACTCCTCTCCATTATTTGGCTCTTACATTATTTTTGCCACATCTTCAACCTTAGTCACTTCTTCTTAATGCTTTGATGAGTCTTTATGCTACCCAGCAATTACTGTCCCTGAAAATAGAAACTTCCCTAAACAAAAGTGAGAGCAGGCGGGGCTTGGTGGCACACATCAATAATCACAGCACTTGAGGGGCTGAGATAGGAGGAACGCTGTGAGTTTGAGGCCACCCTGAGACTACATAGTGAATTAAAGGTCAGCCTGGGCTAAAATGAGACCCTCCTGTTAAAAACAAAAACCAAAACAAAAATTAGAGCAGCACTAACAGATGGGCATAAACATAAGCTTTTATAAGACGGTTGGATGGGTATAATATATCCATGTAGTCAAGCAACAGTAGCAGCTTTGCCACTAGGGCTTATAGCTTTCACAGTTGTAGCCTTTGACTAAGTTGTAGGTCTCAGGTATGAATTCTGTCTTATGGAGTGGACCAAAAATCCAATCAGAGCAGTTTTTTACCCCCATACCTGGCATGCAACTATTGCACTACTAGGCAATCTTGCCTATTTAGCCAGTTGGGTAGCTTGCAGGGTCTGTTGCTAGTTAAGACTACTAACACCTTTTGTCCTCCAGCAGGCTGCATAGCACTTTCTAGCTTGATAAGCAGTAGTCAACAGGGAGGAGGCTTACATATTAGCTCTAGCTTGGTTTCTCAGTGTCCTGCAACCGTAGCATGTGATGTCTTCACCATCAGGATTTTGCCATCTGGTGCTGATGGGCAACCAAGAGTCTTGGCAAAAACTTGCATTGTTTATGTTATTTATATTTCAAATATAGCATACAGTTAGTTACATGGTATCTTACCAATATTGCTAAACATTTGAGAAACACATTTACTGGTTAGATAACAACTATCTTTAACTTTAGAGTGTCCAGTTATTTCAGTGTTTTCCAAAGTTATTTAGGTTTATTATTTCCTGCATGTCATTAATATGGTTATATTTTCAATATTATTATAGGTAGTTTTATTTGTTACTGGTTGCATATAATATTAGATTTCCTCCAATCCTGATCAATGAGAACTGCTCATTTATGGATGACTATATTTCCGAATCAAGTAATTTTTCTATTTATTAATTTTGTAACATAATATATACAATAGATGACCTGGTAATATTAGCTATCAATGATCATTTAGATGTACCCAGTATTCAAGTTAGAAAGCTTTTGTCTTTGATTGACACATTCCTGATCCCATAGTGGTGACTGATATACCTCCCATAAGACCAACACAGTCCTAAGCCCATCAACATTTTGACATGCAGGATGGAAGAGAACAAAAGGAACAAGACAAGAAAACAGAGCAAAAGCTACCTTGAGAAAAGAGGTTGCTCATGGGTTGGGACCAGGGGAGAAGGGACAAAAATGGACAAAGGGTTGAGAATAGGATCAAATTACTGTATGTACATATATTAAAGTTCTGAATTAAAAACTAAAATAAACAAAATCCAGAAGCAAAGAAATAATCATAGGCCATAGAAGAAGAAAGGAAAGAAAACCTATGTCTTTTGCATTCCAATGTTGCTTTTTATTATTCAGATGAGTGCCTCATATGTATTCATTTTTTCTGTATATTAATTCACATACAGCAGTTACAATGCTTCAAGTTGCCACACATACCAGGACTAATTCTGATCATAGAAACTTGGTTTCATTCTTGAAAAAAGGAATTTAATGGCTCCATATGGTCATTGAAACTAGCTGAGAAACTACTATTTGTCATGATGTTAATGATGGACCCTTTACTGCTTATATCATTTTATCATTGTTGCCAAATAACTGAAAAACTCATGCAGTATTGCTGAGGATAAGATCTTTCCCTGTTAAGGAGAAAATGATGGCAACCTGCTGTGTGAGCAATAGGGAAACAACCCTTATCACTCTAAGCACAAATCATCGCTAGGGGTGCAACCATATAAAAAATAAATCTTTGTAAATTTCCTGTAAAATATTCTATTCCTGTTTACTGACATAAAACTTTTAGAGATTTTAAGCGAAAATAGTAATATAACATACAGGAAAATTAAAAATAAAATTCACAAAATATATACTACCCATCTGTCTTTGCCAGTTTGTATGTAAAGGTTCTACATTGGGAGAGAAAGAAGAGTGATGTCCATCATACAACATCTGACCCTACTTAATTTCCTTTGAAGAAACTTCTGCCCACTGTGTTGCAGAAAAGGATGGTTTCAAGTCAGAATGAAGGACAAAATGTGAGAAGAGGATTGCACACTCTTCTTTTAGTTCTCTATCCTCTAAAGATATAATTTGAAATATTTGTTCCATGAATGTCAAAGAACTATCCTGTGGCAAAATAGTATCATTAGTTCAAGTCTATGGAAACATATTACTTAAATATGTAATTCAGGGATGGAAAGATGGTGCAGCATTTAAACCTGCTTACTTGAAAAGCCAGATCACAGCGTGTGAAAGGAAAGGGTTTATTTCAGTTAACAGTTTTAATGGGAACTTTCATTATGGTGGGGAAAGCACACCAAGAGCAGGAAGTTGGCCTTCACATTACCACAACAGCAGGGAAGAAGTCGTGAGAGTGAACTGAGCTAATACCAGTAAGTACAGCTATAACAGTCCTTAAGGACAACCCCTATTGACACACCTCCTCCAGCAAGGATCTGCTTCTTAAAGGCTCTACCAGCTCGGGATTAAATACAAGGTTTAAGCACAAAAACAAACATAAGGCTATGGAGGAAATTTTATATTCAAATCACCACAAGGCCCTAGGTCCAAGTGCCAGTAGCACATGCACACACACACACACACACACACACAAACACACAGAAAGAGAGAGAGAGGAGAGAAAGAGAGAAATACTGCATATCACAGTATATTCACTTATAACCAAACATTTATTGAAATCCAAAAGAAAAAAGTCAACTTTTCTAATATTTTAACAGACATTGGGCTTTAAGTTTTTGATATGCTAATAATACACATGTGGTTTTAATTTTGTTAATTTATCATTAAGTATTTGAGCAGATGTGTGATGCAGTACTTCCCAATGTAGCCCAAACTATTTTTATAAGTAGAATGAATGCAAATTATTTCCCCTCCCTCAGGGTATTTAAATGTATACTCTTACATAAATCAAATATACATATATACAAGATGAGTACATTTGAAAAGTTAACACCTCAATGTTTTAAAAAAATAAATCATTAAGGCCAATAACAAAACATATTCTAGCTACAGACATACGTGAATTAATGAGCTAAATGTAAGCTAACATTTCATTTCTCTAAGCCAATGTCTCAAACTAAGAACTTCAAGATTTGTTTACCTCAATGAAAGAATATCTAGTAAGTTTATTTAAAGCTCAGTAAGTAATATGTGTTAATATAGTAGGCTTCATTTTACACTGTATTTTGTTACTAAATAAATGATAATCTAGGGATTCATATAACTCAGTCTGAGAATCTGGTAAAGTTTTTGCAATATTTTAGTTTGTATGCATGTGTTATATATTTTCCTAATGCCTTTCATCATTGAATTAAAGATTATTTAGCCAACTATTACACAGTATGGTGATTATAGTTAATAATATTATAAATTTCAAACTAATTTAAAAAGATTTCAAATGTTCTCACTATAAAAAATAAGTAGGTGAGATTCTAGACATATTTATTAGTCTATTTTCATCATTCCACAATCCACATATATCAAGAAATCCCAGAGTGCTACATGAACAACCAATTAGTTCATGTGTTAATAAAAATAAATTTAAGAAGTAATGATAACCATGAACAATAAAAAATAAAATGGTTAAATTACTAAAAATAAGTAGTAATCCCAAAAGCATTGACAACTTTGGCATTAGTATCTATGATACTAATGAAGTCTTAAGTTAAATTCTAAGATTTATTAATTATGTTTTGCTCTAAGCAGAATTTGACTCATTTGTATAAAAACAGAACATATACAAAGAACATATGAATAAATAGGATGTAAGATTGCAATCCTTTTACTGAACTTACAATTCATTTCTGAAAAATATACATCAGATATTATCATTACTTCAGATTATGAATAGATACAGCATGTAAATTATGTAAAGATATTTTTTGTTTGGTTTTTTCGAGTTAGGGTCTCACTCCAGCTCCAGAGTGACCTGGGACTCCCTTTGTAGGCCCAGGCAGGTCTCAAACTCACAGATCTTCCTACCTCTGTCTCCCTAGTGCTAGGATTAAAGGTGTGAACCACCCTTCCTGGCTTGTACAGATACTTTTAATGCCTGATAGCATTTGAAATGTTTTAACTTATATGTAAATAGTTAAGAATGAATTGTAGATGGCATAAGGCTAGAAACCAGTACACACACATCTAGTGCATTGATTTAAAAAGTTTTTGGCCATTAAAAAGATAAGTCAGACTGAACTAAATAATAATTTTATTTTTCAATATAGCTAACACTGAGTTTTAGCTAGGCCTCAGTTTTGATGTATGCCAATACCTTTGTTCATTTATTTGAAATCATCTTGACTTAATCCACGTCCCTTCTTCCTATGTAATCTGGCAATAATGTCTTGACTTTCTCCATGTCATTTTTCTTATGTAATCTGGTAGTTATATGGCTGCAATATCTCTGTCCCTTAAGAAAATATAAGAGTTTGCATAGGATACACTAAATGAAATCCAATGCTATATACAATGATATACACTGATAAAAACTGCCCACCAAAAGAGAGTTGTTTTACAGTCCAATACTTCAATAAACCTTTATTCACATTCCTCCCATCATCTGTTTATGCCTTTTGCCTAATTTTTATTTCCAGCATCCAGGATATAGTATGTACAAATTAGCTAAATGTAACCATCATATGCACACTATTGAGATTTGCAGGGTTAGGCCATGCGAGGTATTTGAGATAATTTGAACATTTTCCCTAAATCAAGATTGTTGTAATTTGGTGGAGGTGGGGGAGGTTGATGTGAAACCATCAACAACATTCATTGCAATTGTACTTCTGTATGTTTTGGGAGATAGATAACATTTAGCATTTTGATGGATCAGTATCTATAGTAATGCAAGTGATAAAATTTTATTTTACATGCTGTTTGTCTTATGGCTATGGTGAATGTGTGTATGCATCTCATTTTATTGCTATTCCTTATGTTTAAAACATGAAAAAAAATCACTGAATCAGAAAGAAAGGACATGCTTAATTAGAAACAAAATGAGTTCTAAATCTTTCATGAATATATTCTGTGCAGGGAATTCTTGATGATTTCCTATATTATAAGAGATAATATCAAGCCTAGTTATTTCAAGTCAGGCTAAGTCTTTCTATACTGAAAGGACAGGGGAAGATAAAAGCTCTTCAATTTATAGATATTTGACCTAGAGGATATTATTCAGCTTTGAAATATTTTAAGTAAAATTTATTTGAAATTATGCATTAAAGTTCTACAGAGTACCTCACATGAGACTTCTAATTTACTTTTTTTTATAATGTTAAAAGGCTATTTTTTTAAAAAATGTGAGTTATTTGCTCCTTTCTTTTCACGTATATTTCTTTCATTTTCTATTTTAGATCATACCAGAACTTGACTCCAGAAGAAGAACATTTCCTAGATTCCTATGTCCGTTGGCTTCAACTATCATTGGCTAGTAGGAGTCACCATTAGAATCAAGGGTATTTTTAATATTTTCTCCCTACTTTTCTCTTGTGGCTCCAGATCCTGCAAAATCTGACTCCAGCTTCTTCTAAGTTACTCTGGTTTCTCCCTTTATCTTGATCTCCTCCCTTTATCCCTTCAGCAAAGAAATAGCATACCTTTCTTGATGCTCAGTATACTTATTTTTAATATCCAAACTTAATTCTAAATGTTTTTTCTGTTTCTCTTCTTTTGGATATTTTCAATATCCAAATTTAATCCTAAATAGTTTTTTTTTTTTATTAAGTAAGAACTTTGTATGGATACATCATGTGTTGGTACCATCATTTCCCTCCTCCCTGACCCCATTCCACTGAGGGCCCAACTCAGTGGGATTGCTGATATTCACCATGGGGTTTTGGGTTATGAGTTGTGAGAGCAGCAGTTAGTCATTGTGAGGGGGGGGGGCAATGCCTCTGAATATTCCCTCCCACCCTGTGGCACTCACATTCTTTTAATCCCCTCTTCTGCAAAATCCCCTGAGCAGAGGTAAAAAGCAACTTCACAACTTTTGAGAAGATGGCTAATCTCAAGTTTGCCTCATCACTTCATGATTGGTGTTTCAGTGACTCCATCCCTTATGTAATCAAATCCAAGTATTAGATTTTCTCTGTAAAAAGCACTCCAAAGGCTTTCTGTTTTTAGACTGGAAATTAATATACAATTATATATAATTTTATTGAAGTTACCTGCACTTAACCCTCTATTATCTGTTTTTTTTTTTGTTCCATACTCCCACACTTGAATTCCCTCTGGCAACATAACTAATGGAGTATATATTGGCAAATACAATGAGCACATTTCAGGTCACTGGGTACTTCTATATCCTTGAACATTCTTTTTCTGAAACTTTTTAAATATAATTTTGCTGCACTGAGCTGATCTTTATTGTTTGTACCCTCTGATCATCTTGCTAAAGCTTTGTCCTGCCAATTTTAAAGAAAAGCAATATTGTTTTCTCTTATTTCTTTTCATTTTAATGTTCTAATCAGATGAATCTAGCCAATCTTAAGATTTTAAGTACCATTTAAATGCTAATGGTTCCCAAATCTATTTTGACACCACTAGATGTATCTCTGTGATTCATAAAACATACATCCAGAAATTTGTCAAATGATTTAGAAAATTTTAACTAAATGCTTTCTAGTGTCAAGAAATACTAAGAAATACCAAACACACATACTAACTGTTGTGGGCTTACTCTTCTATTGATCATCATGTAGATCTCACCATAATCCACCTAAAGCCCTGAGACCAAATATGAAATCTATTATTGTCAACTATGTCTGGAATAAGTCTTCCCTCATGCCATTCAGACCTGTGTATTGCCCTCCCCACCCCAGCTGTAATCAGTCAGATGACACTGCACAAAGGACTGCTAGACTCAAGGCAAGATCATGAAGAGGACTGTCATTTTCTCTTCTCTCCTTGAATCAATAGTTGTAAGAAAATAATCACCTTCATTTTCAAAGGACATTTCAGCAACCCTGTTAAGATGTTGGACAGGACAAATTTATTTCTCCTCTCATGCCAGCAAGTAATTGTGATTTCCTGACATCAGTTATCAACCTTTGTCATGACAGTTGGTGTACAACAGCAATTGATATCACTCTGTAAATACATCAGAAGTCCAAGCCAGCACACCCAGGTAAACTGACCCAGAACCCAAATCCACAGAAAATCCAAGTGAACAAATGTTCATTTTGTCTTGTATCTGCCACATTTTGAGGGTAATTTAATATTATAACCAATATGATACTCTGTCTTTCTTTTTCCTAATTTCTAAGTTCTATCAGTATTATTGCAAAATGTCTCTATAGTGTATCCTTTCATCTTCAACTACCATTGCTGTATTCAAGTCATCATCAGAGCTGGTTTTGGATAACTTCAGTGTTCCTTAAAATGATTACTTGTAGTGTGGTGTTTTCCAAATCCATCCTTAACACCTTTTTCTCAGAGTAATTCATGTACAATTCAAATAACTTGTGTATTTACAAATCTCAAAAAACTTCTTAGTAAAATAACAATAAAGTACTGAATTTTCCTAAATAAAAAAGGCTTAGGTAATCTGAAATGTGTTTTAAATTATATTATTTTATTTTATGATTAATTCTTCCTGCCACTCAGCACTCCCTATGTGAGACTAAAATATTGGACTCTATTTATCCTTGATATCCAGCAACTTGTATGTCTGCATCATTTCTTGCATCCTTTTTTTTAGAACCCCTTGTCTTCCTTTATCTAACTACTAAATTATTCATTATTGATGATTGTGATACATAAATTAAGAGCTTTTTTTTCTGGATAGACTTCCATAACTCCTGGAGATTTGATTATCCATACTCCTTTGTAAACCTATAAAACCATCTGCTTCCCTGAACCATAGTCCTTGCCATATCATAAAAAATTCCGTAAGCAGTTGTTTCCCCACTACTATATATGAAACAGAGAAGTTTCATTGGTCTTAAATAGAAGCTCATTGGTTCCATGGCTTGTGTACTTGCAATTTCCATATAACATAACTATAATCCTCTCCCACAACATGGTCTTTTCCCCCTCCCAATTCCCCTGTCCACTGAACCCCTTCTCCTTTTCAACTAGTCTCTCTTCTATGTTGATGTCATCATTTTTTTTCCTTTCTATTATGCAGGTCTTATGCAGGTAGTATCAACCACTGTGGCTGTGAGGGCATGAATGCCACATCCACTTTCTAACCAAAATTGAGAATAGTGTTAATATATGCTATAAACATAAGTATTTAGAGGGCAGTTGGATGGACATAACATTATCTATTTAGACAGACAACAGTAGTAGTTTTCCCACTAGGCCCTATGACCTCCCAAGTCATAGGCTTTTAAGTTTTCAGTACCAGTCAGGAATTCCCTCCTCTGGAGTAGGCCTTAAGTCCAATCAGAGAGCAGTTGGTTTGCTTCATAACAGGCAACCCACCATTGCAGCAGTTGGTACATTTGGCCTGGCTGGCCAGCCATAGAACTTACAGGGTTCACTGCTAGTTGACACAATCAATGATTTTTCTTCCCCAATAGACTGCATAGTTGTTTTCAGTATCCTGACAGCTAGTGAATAGGTAGGAGGCTTCCAGCTTGGTTAATCAGTGGTCTGAAGCACAGGCATCTAAAATGTTTAGCAATAAGTTCTTGCCATCTAGTTCTGGTCAAGACCCCTGGAAGCATTCTGTAAAGTTTGGGGGGCACTAGTGGTATTTTTTGGCCAACAACTTGATGGAAGGTTTCCCACCCTGGAACTGAAATTTTTCTAATAACAAGCTATAGCTTCTGGGCACAACATTGTCCACTTCCACAGGGTATATCGGCCCAAACTGTTTCTTTTTTAACATATGTATTATTAGCTAGCAAAGAATTAAGTTTCCATATGGCTTATTTATAATAAAAGTTTTCTTAATATGAGAGAGGTAGAGAGAAAAAGAATAAAAATGGATAGATTTAGAGACGGAAATATAAGTTGATTAAATTTATACAAGGTCAGTGTGATATAGTGTTCCCTAGGTGTATCACAATCCAAAAAGAAACAGTAATGTAAGTAAATGAGTTGTATTTCATATAATAGACATGATTTTCAAGATTGAATTGATCACCTATCATACTTAAAATCTTGTTTATTTTCACTATCTATTAAACATAGGGAGTCTTGTAAGTAAGACAATACAATATACATGATTTAATGTTAAATAGATGTGTTTTATAAAGCCTTTGTGAAAATAAAACTTTTTTTGTGTACAACATATTTTCATACACATAAAGATATGAAGTTGTTGCTTCATTTATGCAAATAAATATATCCGTCACTTCATAGCTACCAATTTTTGGAGGCATGAGTCCCTAAAATCTACTGTTTGAGCCAAAATGCTAAAAGGAATGCAGGGTTGTTAATTATAATATTCATCCTCATATTTCCCATCTGTATACATTCCACTTATACTTTATCCCCTCTAACTTATACCTCTTCCTTTTCTTAGTTCACCACCACCTACGTTAAACATTATTTTATTCTCTATGTCTGTGTATTCAACATATTTTGTAGTTCAAAAAATTGAACTAGAGCCTCTCACTTCATCACTGAATTATACCCCTTTTCACTTTGGGACAAGTTCTCCGTTGCCTAGACAGGCCTTGCACTTATAATCTTCCTCTCTTAGCCTACTAAGTAGCTGGAATTACAGTCCTGTGCCAGGAGGATTGGGTAATTTATTTTTTCTTTTTGCAGCAACACTAATGTAATCAGATATCAAATTTTACTTCCTAATTGTATCAGTTACTGTCTTATTGCTGTGAACAAATATCTAACCAGAAGCAACTTAGAAGAAGAAATAATTTATTTTGGCTTACAGTTTCAGAGAATAGGTTACATCATAGTGGGAAAAGCATGACAGGCTAGCACTGAAACAGAGTAGGTTACATCTCACATTGGCAAGCAGGAAGAGAAAGAATATAACAGGTGGGTGGTAAAACTTCAAGGCCTGTCCCCAATGAGACACTTCTTCCAGCAAGGAAACTGTTTCTAAAAGTTCCATAACCTTCCCAACAGTGTCACTTTTCTGAGGATTAAGTATTCAAACACATGAATTTGTAGGGGATATTTACACTCAAACCACCACATTTATTTATTTATAGTGATACGAATAATACAATTCTAACATCTTATGTCTAACAAGAAACATAACTATATTTACCCATTTTTTGATTATAAGCTTAGAATAATGTTTATAGTAATTTATGACCAAAATAGTAAATGTCTGACTTTCAAGAATTATCTAAATTAATTCTGTAATTTCAGTTTGAAGAAAAAAATCTGTTCTATATTAGACACTTCAAAATATTCTTTGAGAATGAATTATATAAAAACAACAATATATTAAGAAGTAATTAACACTCTGTATAAGAGGTACTAACAGCTGATTGCCCTTCATTTGAAGTTTGTCTGTTATGGCCCAATTATTGAAAAACACACATTGAAGAACTAAAATAATACATTTAATAAATAATATTCTACATCTTAGTAAGGTCTGCAACAAATATAATGATATTAATCATGGTTGAACACATAACAGTTAAATTAATAGATGAAAAATAGTATAACTGTTTTAGTCTGTGCTTGCTGTTACAATAAAACAAAATACTTGAAGCATTGTCATTTGCACAGTACAGAAATTTATTTCTCATAGTTGTGGAGGCTAGAAGTTCACCAAGAAGGCATTGGGCAATTCACTGTCTTGAAGGCACCACATTGATGTGCCCTCTAGTAGGAACACTACTCACATAGTGGTTGAAAAGAAAAGCCAAGCAGTATTAGCTACATCCTCATGGCTTAATAGCCTTCTACTGGCTCCATTTTATAATATTAATACATTGGTGATTGACTTGACATATGATTTTTAGGAGACACACTGAAACCATAGCAATAACTAAATATAAAACACTTTCAGGGTAAAAAAGATAACATGCATGTATACATAGATAATTTATTTAAAATGCTGTCTAAAATATGAAATAAGTTGTTGATCTGTTTACTTTTTAATACTTTTATTTATTTATTTGCAAGGAGCGAGAGAGAGAGAATGGGTGTTCCAGGGCCTCATACTGCAGCAAATGAATGCCAGATGCTTGCAGCTCTCTGTGCATCTGGGTTTATGTGGGTACTGGGGAATCAAACCCAGGCTATTGGGCCATGCAATCACTGAGCAATCACTCTAGCCCATGATCTGTTTATATTTTATAAAACTTTATTATAAGATCATATCATATCATATCATTTCTCAAGGGAGTGTTATAGGTGTGAATAAGAGATAAAATGAGATCTGACTCAGGCTGAAGCTAGACACAAAGTGGTACATGCATCTGACATTCATTTGCAGTGGCAAAAGACCCTGGAACGTGCGTACACACACACACACACACACACACACACACACACATTCACACACAAACTTACACTCACATGCACACATAAACATAAAATAAATAAAAATTTAAAAAGAAGACAGGTGGTGTGGTGTGTATGCCTTTAATTTCAGAACTCCAGAGGCTGAGGTAGAGGTGAGTTCAAGACTACTCTGAGGCTACAGAATGAGTCCCAGGTCAGCCTGGGATAGAGTGAGGGTTTACCTCAAAAAAAATATAGAAAAAACTTCTTCTATATAAATAATAATATCAAAATAATATTAATAATATGATCAGCAGTATCTATCAGATATTAAATACAGAAATATTTATTAGCAGTGTGGAATATTATTGATAGATATTTATCACTTAAATATCTTTAAATATCTTCATCAATCATTACCAAAAGTAAAATTAGGGTTACTGTTTTGTGTGAAAAATAATTTAAAATCAGGAGTATGTATTAATATAGTTTATCTCTGGAAATTTTTTTTCAAGGTAGGGTCTTACTCTTGCCCTGTCTGACTTGGAACTCACTCTGTAGTATTAGCATGGCCTCTAACTCACTGTGATCCTCCTTCCTCTGCTTCCCAAGTGCTTGGATTAAAGGTTTATTTTGGAAAAATTTTACACATATAATTATAAGTTCCTCAAATACTATATTATTTCTAATTTAAAAAATATACTAAAACAGATATAGAATGTAGAAAACAATTTAAAATTGATACATATTATAAGATAAATAGTATGTTTTCTGAAACTAAAGTTTAAATTTTAAAAATGATCATGTAATAAATAACAATGGAGGCTGAAGAGATGGCTCAGCAATTAAAGCCTGTTGTTTACAAAGCATGATGGCTGGATTTGATTCCCCAGTATCCACATATAGACAGATGCACAAAGTGGCACATGCATCTGAAGTTTGCTTGCAGTGGCAGAAGGCCCTAGTGTACTAATTCTCTCCTCTCTCTCCCTCTTTTACATATTTATTTTTTTACATTTTATTTTAGAGAAAGCGAGAGAGAAAGAGTAAGAGAGAGAGACAGAGAGACAATTGCTGTGCTGGGGCCTCAGCTATTGGAATCAAACTCCAAATGCTTCCACCACCTAACAGGCATATGTGACCTTGGGCTTGCCTCACCTTTGTGTGTTTGGCTTATGTGGAATCTGGAGAGTCGATACCGAGCCCTTAGCCTTCACAGACAAGCAACTTAACCCCTGTGCTATCACTCCAACATTCTGTCTCTCTCTTTTAAACAAATAAAGAATAAAGATTTTAAAAAGAAATAACAGTGGATACCTAAGACCTAATTTGTAATAGAATATTTGTGATGGCTAATCTGCATCCTCAATTGGATTATATTTGGGATCACCAAGGAAACACTCTTTTGGATGTGTCTTCAAAGGAGTTTTCAGAGAGGTTTAGCAGAGGTTAGTACCCATGTAGGTAGCACCATTACATGGGCTGTGTCCATGACCAAGTGAAAACAGAAAAGGAGAATTTCAAATGAGAACTGATATTCCTCTCTGCTTCCTTTTCCAGAGATGTAAGGAGTCCCAGTGACACACTCCCAATTACCATGAATTTTGCTATGTCTTCTCTGCCATGGACTATACACTCAAACCATGTGCAAAAATAACCCTTTCTTTCTTAAATTGCTTTCTGTCAAGTATTTGGTCATAGCAATAAGAAAAGTAACTCTTATAACTTACTTATTATCTCCCCATCTCTCTCTTTGAGGCAGGGTCTCACTTTATCCAGAGGCTGGACATTCACTCACTGTAATCTTTCTATTTCAGTCTTCCACATACTGGGATTAGAGGCATGAGCCTCCATTTCTGGTTTTATTATTTCTATTATTTTATAAATATAAAATATGTCCCCAAAGTTACATCTTTTGTACCTCCTAAAGTACTGCTAATTTTGTCAGTGATGTAAACTCATCTCAAAAAGGGATATTTTAAAAAGTTTACAAGCATGAATTACATATAACCATGATAATCATAGTAAATTAGCTACTATTTGTTGATAATAAATGCACGAAAAGCACTATTCTGTGCACTTACAAGCATTATTTTGTTGTGTAAGAATTTTTTATAAAGTTAATTTTGTCATTCATCTATATATATATTTTTTTGGTTTTTTGAGGTAGGGTCTCACTCTAGCTCAGGCAGATCTGGAATTCACTATGTAGCCTCAGGGTGGCCTCGAACTCGTGATGATCCTCCTACCTCTACCTCCCGAGTGCTGGGATTAAAGGGATTAAAGGCGTGTGCCACCACGCCCGGCAAATTTTGTCATTCATATTTTAAAGATAAAGAAACTAATAAAAAGAAATGATAAATAATTTTGTCCAAGATAACAACATTAGAAATTTGTGGACACAGGATTTGAAAACAGGTAGTGTGTTTCTTTAGATCCTGATTTCTTAGGATTTAATTATATCAATTTCTTTTTTTTTTTGAGTGAATACTATTGCTAACTTCTTTTTATGAAGAAAGTATAATGATAGTTTAATTTCACAGTACCAAGAAGAGAAAAATTACAGATCAATATCTCATGAATATTGATGTGATCATCTTAAATAAATTAGTAGGCAGACATTAATATGAGAATAAAAATAATGATGCATATGAAGAAGTAAGATTTGTACCAAGAGTACAATTATTAGGAACTTTTTAGTATGTTACCATGTTAATAACCCAAGTAGAATAAATCATATGATTATCCTCATAGAGTCTGTAAAATCCTTAATATTCATTGTAAAGTCACTGAGTAGGCATGGCAATGCATCCCTATAATCCTAGCACTCAAGAAGTTGAGTCAGAGGAGATTGCTGTACTTCAAGAAAGTCCCGGGAAGGACTTGCAGTGCTATTGATGTCCACTTTGTGCAGGATCAGATGTAAACTATCTGTACACTGATTTCTTAATTGACATTTTTATTTTAAATAATTGTAGTTTTACATGCATATGAAAGAAAAAATACAGTGATATCCTAAGTGTCCTTGGCTCAATTTCCCCATTGGTGACATTTTGTAATATATTACTTCTGTATATCTGCCAGTGAGGATATTGATACTAAAATTATCAGATACCAAGATATCGAACAATTTTGTCACCATCAGTATTCTTTCTGTCGCTTTTTGTTTACAGATGATATGCTCCTGTCCCTATCCTTTGGTAAACACTAGCCATATTTATAATTTTTTAATATTATTGTAGTGGTTTGTATCAGATGTCTCCCATAAACTCATGTGTTGTGAATGCTTAATGCCCAGCTGGTAGCAGTTTGAGAGGGGGAGGCTTACTGGAAGAGATGTGTTGTAGGGGGCATACTTATCCAGCTCTCCCTTGCCAGAACTTGGCTCACTCCGTCACTGCTGTTTTCCACTTGCTATTGCAGAAATGATGTCCAGCCTCTGCTCATACCACGTTTTCCGCTACCATCATGATGTTTTCCGTCAAGACCATACGCCAAAATAAATTCTTTCCTCCTATGAGCTTTTTTGATTATTTCATCCCAGCAACAAAAAGGTAAGTACAACAGTCATGAATGTTACTTGTATCATCATTCCATGATAGGAACACACCACAATATCTCTCGCTATCCATCCATTGTTATTTCCAAATTTGTCTGACAAGTAAATCTGCTGCAAACAATTTTTGACTATGTAAATTTAAAAGTGAACATACATTTACATTTACCTGGGATAAATTTTCAATTGTGAAATTGCTGGGTTGTGTCAAATGCATGCTTTGTTATTGTAAGTAATGGTCAAACTTTTCCTGTGTAGCTGTGCTTTTCATTTCTTTTTTTTTTTTTGACTCCTCCCCCTCTTCTTCTTCCACCTCCTCTTTCTTCTTTCTCCTCCTCCTATTCCTTCTTCTTTGTGACCTAGTCTTCCTCTGAGGCCCAAATTGCCCTTTAAGTCAAAGTAATTCCCCTGAGTATTGAATGTACAAGTGTATGAGTGATCTGGGTTTACCACATCCTCTCCAAAATTTGGTATGATCAATATTTTTTCTTTATCCATTGTAATAGGAGTATAATGATACTTCTTTGTAGTTTTAATTTACATTTCCCCACTTCCTTAATAGCTAATGAAGCTGAATGTCTTTTCATGTGATTATTGTTTTCCATATATCTTCTTCAGTGAAATGTCTTATGTCATTTTTTGGTAATTTTCTGATTTGGCCACCTGTTTTTTACTGTTGGTTCATATGAGTTCTTTATATATTCTACATAGTAGTTCCTTGTGGATAGCTTGTACTTGCTTGCTGTTAACAGGAACTTTGGTAGAGCTCAAGTTTTAAGTTTTGAGGTATTGTTATCATTATTTCTATTTTGCATCATACTTTTTTCTAAGAATATAGGTCTAAAGTGGGCTGGAGAGATAGGTTCGCAGTTAAGGCATTTGCCTGAAAGTCTAAAGGACCCAGGTTCTAGTCCCTAGGGTCCACATAAGCCAGAAATATAAGTTGGTACAAGTGTCTGGAGTTTAGGTGTCTAGAGTTCGTTTGCAGCAGCTAGAGGCCTTGATGTAGACATTCCCTCTCTCTCTCTCTCTCTCTCTCTCTCTCTCTCTCTCTCTCCCTCTCTTTATCTTTCTCAAATAAATAAAATAAAAAAGAATAATTATTAAAAAGAATATAAGTTTAAGAATTCTTTGACTATCCCCAGATCCCAAAGACTTTCTGCTACTTTTTGAATTATTTCAAGATCTTTCATTAATATTTTATTTATTTATTTACAAACAGAGAATGAGCAGAAAAGAGAGAGAAAGAGAAAGAGAAAAAGGAGAGAGAAAATGGGAATGCCAGGGCATCTTGCCACTACAAATGAACTCCAGATACCTGTGCCAATTTATTCATCTGACTTGATGAGGGCCTGGGGAAATTAAACCTGGGATACCAGGCTTTAGTAGAAAGTACATATAAATGCTGAGCTATTTTTCCAGCCTTATTTTAAAATCTTCTATTTAGCATTTACATTTGTGACTTATTTTTAAAATATTTTATTTATTTCTTTGCAAGCAGAGAGAGAGAGAGAGTATGGGCATGATAGGGTCTCCTAATGCTGCAAAGGAACTCCACACACATGTACCATTTCATGAATCTGGCTTTATATGGACTTTGAGGAATTGAACTTGGGTTTTCAGGCTTTAGAAGAAAGTGCCTTTAGCTGCTAAACTATCTCTCCCACACAACATTTGTGATTTCTTTTTTTCTTTTTCTTTTTGGTTTTATTGAGGCTAGGTCTCACTTTAGCCTCAGGCTGGCCTCAAACTCACAGCAATGCTCCTACTTCAGCCTCCCCAAGTACTGGGAGTAAAGGCATGCACTATCTGGGCAGATTCCAATTCCTAGCTGTTGTGAACAGAGTGGTGACAAACATGTTTGAGCAACTGTCTCTGAAGTAAAGAAAGGGGTCATTAGGGTAGAGATACACAACAGAATTCTACTCAGAAGTAAGGAAAAATGAAATAATGAAATTTGTAGGAAAATAGATGGACTAAAAAATTCATTCTAAGTGAGGTCACACATACTAAGAAAGACAAATACCACATGTTTTCCCTCATAATTGGTTCCAAGCCTGGATTAGTTGGAGACAGCAGAGAATACTAGGGAGATCCAAGATCCATCCATACAACAAGAAAAGATAGGACTACCACAAGATGTGCCACCTCTCCAACATTTACTTGAGAACCAGGAGACATTGCAGAGGAAGCAGTGGCCGAGCTCCCAATGTTAGCCTGACAATTAGCTCCAAGGAAACAGTGACAGACACTGCAGTGAATCAAAACACACTGAAGCAGAAATACAGAGGCTACAGAGAATTTAAATCAACTGCTAACCCACCAAGGATCAGGGCTTCTTATGGAAGATGGGTGGCAAGATTATAAGAACTACAGGGTGGGTAGAAATATCCTGAGGTACAGCCCCCACCATAGAGATTGATTGAGGCCCTAATTACTCCACAGTGAATACCAATAACCCTACTGAGAAGGGCTCTCAGGGAAATTGGGACTGGGGGAGAGAGCATATAAGTCTATAATTTATGTTAAAAGAAATAAAGAAATGGGCTTGAGAGATGGATGAGTGGTTAAGGGGCTTGCCTGTGAAGTCTAAGAACACAGGTTCAATTCCCCAATAACAATGTAAGCCAGATGCGTATGGTGGTGCATGACTCTGGCATTCATTTGCAGTAAACAGAGGCCCTGGGGTGCCCATTCATTCTCTTTCTCTTTCCCAAATTAATAAAAAATTAAATTAAATTAAAAATCAAATTTAAAAAAGGAAGAATGTGCTACCATGCCCAGCATGAATTTTTAAGTGAAGATTGTCTCATTGTTCTTTTCCTTACTCTCAGGAATGCCCAATCTCTATAACCCTGTTTATTGAAAAGGTAATGCTTCTTGCATTGAATTAATTTCATCCCATCAACAGTCATTTTAGCATATTGCCTAGGCCTGCCTCTGGTTTCTCTATTCTGTTCTTCCAACCATACTACACTGTGAAATTGTTTTAGCTATTCTGAGGCCTGTACCTTTCCGTATAAACATTACAATAAGCTTTATCATATCTACAAAGAAGCTGCTGGGATTTTTATAGCAATTGCAGTTAAATGTAGGGAGGGAATTTAAGCCAGAAAGTCTAAGGGCCTTGAAGATCCCTGCTCCAAAGCCACCTGTGCCCCTGCCCTGAGGCCACATCCTGTTTTTCAGCATTCTTCCTTTTTCTCTATCCTGTTTTGCAGCCAACAGGCATTCCTGAGCATAATGGCTTTCTTCTATGATTTTGCTTAATGAAGATAAAAACCCTCTGTATGACTGAGGTTATGTAGGCTGAGGTTTCAAACCCACCGATCTTGTAAAGAATATGGATGATGTTGTTTCAAAGGCCTATATAAGCCCTAAGCAACTGGAGCTGTGGAGGCCTGGTTTTGGAAATGATTGCCCTGGACCTCACACAGGCTTGTAACAAATCTTTCTTGATTCTTCGCTCTGCCCCTTGGTGCCTGATTTGTGAGTTTTTCCTCTTTCTGTAACACAACCGATAGATGTATATAGATCAATTTACGAAAAATTGACATCTTTACAATTTGTGTTTTCAAATAGCTTGTTTCATCAGTGTTTTGTAGGAGATTGTGTATTTGGAGAGTTTAATCATTATTCCCTTCTGCTTCATCTGGACCAACTCATAGTCCACAATACTTATTGCTCTGCTCTCTGCCTATTAAAAAAAGTAAAACAGCTCTAAGTCTATTTAGGTAGTTATTGCTAAACTTCAAAGTGGGAACCTATTCCATGAATTTTCTCTCATAAATATTTATTTGACAGTATTGGAGATTTGAACACATGGTCTCAGGCATTATGTAAGAAAGCATTCTACCACTGATCTATATCCCCAGCCCTGCACGTGAAACATCCTTAAAAGGAATGCAAGCATTTATTTTAACATGCACATATACCTGAATACATATGACAGATTTGAATATTCAAATGAGAGATATCAAAGAAATCATACATGATGAACCACACAAATTCTCTTATTCAGGTAGGACCACTAAATGAATAGCTTGTAGCATTCCATGTGTGAATTCACCATTTATACATTTCTTCTTTTATTGACACTTAATTTCAAAATTTTTATTCTTAAGGTAGTTAACAATAAACAATTACACTGATAATCTTTACATTCACAAAAGAAATTTTCTGTAAGTCAAATTGCTCTACTAACTTTTTGGCATTTTCAGTAATGGGTTATTGCAAAGAAAAAAATTTCATTGATCAAAGCAGTTGGATCAATATACACATTCATTCCCACTTTATGATTCTACCTAGGCAATTAGTAACCCTTGTGCATTATCTACTTTATAACTTTTCTTACCAAAACATTGGAAAGATTATGGGGTATTGAGTTGTTATAATTTGTATTTTCTAAATTTGTAATGTACTGTATTTTTACTCTTTGTGCTTTCTGCTCACATTACTTTTGTATTGGGTTATTAGTTATATGAACTTTTATGTTTGCAGACACAATCGTTTATATATAATAAAATACTTTATGGAATCTGCTGTAATAAGTCCTTTTGTAACATTTCAGTTTTTCAGTGGTACTAAGGATGGAACCCAGGGTATACATATGTTGGGCAAGTCACCTACTGGTGAATTGAATTCTCTTTTTATGACATTATTTTATCCTATTATTTCATATATATATATGTGTGTGTGTAATATATATATATATATATATATATATATATATATATATATATAGGATCTCACTCTAGCCCTAGCTGACCTGGAATTCACTATGCAGTCTCAGGCTGGCCTTGAACTCACAGTGATCCTACTATCTGTGCCTCCCAAGTACTGGTATTAAAGGCATGGGCCACCATATCCAGAAATTTCCTCTATTTTTTTTTTACTTGAGAGAGAGAGAGAGAGAGAGAGAGAGAGAATTGTCATGTCAGGGCCCCAGCCACTGCAATTGAACTCCAGACACTTCTGCCACCTACTTGGCATGTGTGAACTTGCACTTGCCTCGTCTTTGTGCGTCTGGCTTATGTGGGATCTGGACAGTTGAACATGGGTCCTTAGGCTTCTCGGGCAACCACCTTAACTGCTAAGCCATCTCTTCAGTCCAATCCCCCCTCTTTTTTGTTGGTTTTTCTAGGTAGAATTGAAGGACTCAGGAACCAGATGGACGCCATGACAGGCTTCAGAGTCCTCAGTAGGCCTAAGTTTCTGTTTCCCGGCAAGACCTAAGTTTTTTATCTTCTGGTAAGGGTGGGTTTAACAGTTACTGGAAACATTATGCCATACATTCCTGTAGTCATAGATAAGCTCAATTCCCCTAGCCCCAGCCCGCCAACTTTGCCCGCCAAAATCCTAAACCAACCAGAAGAGTACACTGTTTAAATCAACCAATCATGTACCCATCCCTTTCTTCTATGTTCAAATCACTATAAAAACCCTACCCTCTCACTACTCGGGGCTCTTGTACGGATCCACTGTGTTGGTGAAGTTAAGAGACCAACCTTAAGCCCGAAATAAAGCTCCTTGCCCTTGCATACGTGTTTGGTTCTCCTTGGTGGTCACTGGGGATGCCGAGAACTGGGCATAACAGAATCTCGTACTAGCCCAGGCTGACCTGGAATTTACTCTTTAGTCTCAGGGTGGCCTTAAACTCATGGGAATACTCCTACCTCTGCCTCCCAAGTACTGGGATGAAAGGCATGCACCATCATGCCAAGCAATTTCCCCTATTTTTAATTAATTAAGTTAGAATATAAAGTGATAGGTTTCATTATAACATTTGCATAGGTATGTGTCATTACACTTTGTTCTAATTTGTCCTCTTCCCTTTGCTCTCACCTGTTCCATCATGGCAGGGTTCCTTCTTTTCCCCAGATAGACCCATGATCTACTTTCATATCACATGAGAAATGTACCACCATTTTTTCTTTAGACAGAATCTCAATAAGTTGCTCACACTGGTCTTGAGCTTGTCTGTAGCACAAGAAGGACTTGACCTTGTAATCTTATTGTTTCAAATTCCAGAGAAGCTGGAAATATGGGCTTGTGCCATTAGACTGAGCTAAACAATATATTTCTGGTTCGTTTATCTTGACACATGTTTTGAATTTTACATTTTACATTTCAAAAGTATTTTGTGGCGCTGAGGATCAAACCCATGGCTTTGTACATGCTATGTTTTTCTTGTTAAAGTATATATTGCTGGCCTGATATATATATGTATGCATATATATAATATATATATATATATTTATATATGTATGCATATATACATATATATATGTATCAGTTCATACATTATAAAACACTATATATATAATATATAATATATATATATTCAACATATATATTGTCTCTCTCCCTCTCTCAAATAAATAAATAAATTGTATTTAACAAAAAGTATTTGCAAACACACTCAGTATTTGAGGGAATAAAAAAATACTTAGGAGCTCTGATCACTTGGAAACTTCCAGCTGTGGGTGAGTTTTATCCTCTGCTGGGTCTGGGCTGGCTCTGCCCAAGCCAACCAGGAGGGCCTCTGCCTAGGCCCTAGCCCAGGCCCAGCTGGGAGGGCCCCCTAGTCCTTACTCTCTACATGGGTTCTTTATACCCTCCATCTCCCCACATGGCAGGAGCTCTTTGAACTTTCATTTTCTTTCCACACTGAGCTACATGTGGCCCACATGGGCTTTTGGGCTCCACATGGTGTAGTTCTCCTCACTTTATTTCCCCTTATTTCTCAGCCTTCCCCTTCAAGCACTGCTTTGTAAAATCTAAATAAAATGTGGTATTAAAAAACTTAGGGAATGCAAACTTAAATATTGGTAGCTGCTGGGAAGAGAGAGATAGAAATTAAAAATTAAGAAAGTTATGACTTTTGAGTTAGGGTATTGAAAGCTGGCAGGTTTGATAAAAATAGCTGCATGGGCTGGGGCTGGGGGTAGGGTGGCTATTCAAAGAAATAGTGAGAAAACATAGTGTCTGGGAAAGCATGCTTAAGATTGGGGTAGGATTTGTATATCTGGCTTACATGGGTCCTGGGGAATTGAACCTGGGTCCTTTGGCTTTGAGGCAAGTGGCTTAACCACTAAGCAATCTCTCCAGCTCTGGGGTAGGATTTGAAGAAGAGGTCAAAATAGGAGAAAGGGAAACTTATACTTTTTAAAGTTTTGTTTAAGATTTATTTATTTGGGATAGAAATAGAGAGAAAGAAGCAGAGAGTGATAAGAGAGAGGGAGACAGAGACTGGGTGCGATAGGGCCTCTAGCCACTGCAAGTGGACTCCAGATACATGCACCACCTTGTGCATCTAGCTCACATGCATCCTGGGGAATCGAACCTGGGGCATTTGGCTTTGCAGAAAAGTCCCTTAACCATTAAACAATCTCTTCAGCCTGAAAGTTATACTTTCACATTAGAACTCAAGAGTGAGCAGGCTTAGCAATGAGGATCTGAAAGCAGCAGCATAGATGGAGGGCTTTCTTCAGATTTAAGTAAAATTTTCACTAAGAGGATAAATATTCCTCCCACATCCTTAGCATGCTTTTAGATATGGAATGGTCTTTTGTCCAAGTGATCCAAAGGCTCAGCTGGATTACCTCTTAAGGGATAGCATCATAATCTTATTGCTAGTTAATGCTACTGGTTCTGGGAAAGATTGGATCTCCATAATGATGCAGGAAAGAGACTGGTCTCTGGTTGAGTTTATAATCCTGGAACCATTTACTCTCAATTCTCATATCCTTGTCAACATTTAGGAAATAATTGAAAAACATGGGCATTGAGAAGAATAAGTTACAGAGGATGTATTAAGGGAAAGTGGAAACAGAAGAGAAGAAAAAGCAAGAAAGCTTCTAAGCCAACAAGAATTCATGTCCTCTCAGCTACACTGAAAATGGAGAGAAAAAGATCTGGAAAATTCTCTCTCTTGTGGATACTTGGCTCAGGTCTATTGACATGAATTAGGGATCCAATTAGAATGTGCCTCATTGCCAAGTCAAAAAGTATATGATGGATCTGGATTAGTTGTTGGGCCTAGTAAGGAATGCTGATATATATATGAAGGGCCTCCAAAAAGTTCAGGAAGAACCAGGAAAAAGTTGGTGCTGTTTTATAGCCATTTTGCATGAGACTGAAGCTGACTGCCATTGCGCCTGTGTGTCTGACTACCTAAAAATAAAGCTACCTTGTTCTTACTCTGTATCATTATACTTTGAAGTTTAGAATATCATGTCTCCATTTAGGACAAGAGGTAAAACTCAAATTCTATTCTATAGTACAGCAGCAGGTACCTTTCCTTCAACAAAGCTCTGATATCTCAACTCTCCTACTGTGGTGGTTTGATTCAGATGTCCCCCATAAACTTAGGTATTCTGGATGCTAGGTTCCCCAGCTGATGGCAATTGGAAATTAAAGCCTCCTGGAGGTGGTGTATTGTTGGGGGCAGGCTTATGGGTGTTATAGCCAGTTTCATATGCCAGTGTTTGGCACACTCTCCTGCTCCTATTGTTGACCTTATGTTGGCCAGGGGGTGATGTCCACCCTCTACTCATGCCATCATGGAGCTTCCCCTTAATCCTGGAAGCCAAAATAAACCTCTTTTTCCCACAAGGTCCTCTTGGTTGGGTGATTTCTACCAGCAATGCAGACCTTACTGCAACACCTACCTTCACTAGACAGAGTAGGTGGGGTCCAAAGCTGATCATGAGAAAAGGGTCCATCCTCAATGGCCTCCAAATCTGCTAAACCCTAACTACTGCAATTATAAATTTCCTCACTCTATACCATATGTATAGCTTGAAGAATATCACAGATAGGATTGCTCAACTTGCATGAGCATAATTTTAAAGTATACTTTATGCTTTGTTTTTAATTTATTTTATTAGTATACAAATAATTAGGTTTCATTATGCTGTTTTCAAACATTTGGTTTTTTGTGTTTCTATTTCCCCTTTCTCCCTTCCTCCTCCTCTCCCACTTGAGCCTTCTCCCCAACTTAGCCTCCTTTCTGCTTTTGTACTACAAATTTCTTTTTGTTCTTCTCTCATTGTATTCATATTTGTTTCCTTCCCTTGGACTCCTATTTCACAATCCATACACAGTCTCACACTTCCTTATTTACATACATACAAACATTAAAAGTTAGCATACACATGAGAGAAAATATGTGATCTTATTTTTCTCAGCTTGGCTTACCTCAAGTAGTATAATTTGTTTTTAAGATAAAAATATAAATCCTGCTATAAAGCAATTCATCTTTGAGTTCCCTCCTTCTTTCTTTCTTTATTCCTCTCTTTTTCTATGATTTAATATTCTATTTCTTAGTATTCTAAAAAATTTGAAAACATTAAAAGGAAGTGTTTGTAATCTTAGGAGATAAATCTAAGAAGGTACCTTTTAATATATTGCTTTAACAGAGCCTGTTTACTGAAAATGGAATGAGTCAATGTGCCTAAGAACTAATGAGCAATATGGGAGAAAAAAATGAAACTCATGTGACATACAATTAGATGTCAAAACATTATAAACTCAGTCCTATTTTGTGATTGTTTCATAAAAATTTTTCTAGTATGAAAGGCCAAAAATCATCAGGTCATATGTACCATGGAATTAAAAATAAATAAATAAGCAAAAATCAAATAAAAGAAAGCAATCTAGAGGCTGGAGAGATGGCTTAACAGCTAAAGTGCATGCCTGTGAAACCTAAGGTCCCTGGTTTGATTCTCCAGGTCCCATGTAAGCCAGATGCATATGGTGGCACATGAGTCTGGAGTTCATTTGCAGTGGCTAAAGGCCCTGATGTGCCCATTCTCACTCTCTCTCTCTTTCTCTCTCTCCATTACTCTGTCTCAAATAAATAAATAGAAATAAATAAAATAAAGAAAGCAATCTAGACTCTTAATATAAAGAGAAGCACTCAAGAAGCAACAGTAAGTTTTTGATGCTGTTACATTTGAAAACATAACTTTTTTTAAAATTTTTTTGTTTATTTATTTATTTGAGAGCAACAGAGAGAAGGAGAGAGAGAGAGAGAGAGAGAGAGAATGGGCGCGCCAGAGCTTCCAGCCTCTGTAAACGAACTCCAGATGCGTGCGCCCCCTTGTGCATCTGGCTAACGTGGGTCCTGGGGAATTGAGCCTTGAACCGGGGTCCTTAGGCTTCACAGGCAAGCGCTTAACCGCTAAGCCATCTCTCCAGCCCTGAAAACATAACTTATGGTTTGATTCAAAGTTGAAAAAGAGTTCTGCATAAACTTTAAATGAAACAACATATTTAGTTATCACTATGGTCTCTGAAAAGAAGTGAATATTCAGTAAAAGTTCTTCATCCTGGAAATATTCATCTACCCATAACAAGAATAAAAATCAGTTATTCTGTTACAATGTACAAATTTGTTTTAGACTTCTAATCACTACAAAATACAATCTCCATATTTGTTGACTCCTTTTCATCTTTCCAAGGCCTCTGTTCTTTCAGCATTTGATGTACATTCCTAAGGCTGATGTTACCATGGAGTGACCCAACCATTTGCTGACTTGTAATATCATTAAAATAAAAAAAATCTTAATTCTTAAATAATTGGGCCAACATCCCTTGAAAAAACAAAAAACAACAAAAAAAAAAAAACAAAAAAACAAAGACAAAAGTATTCATGGAAGGGCTGGAGAGATGGCTTAGCGGTTAAGGTACTTGACTACAAAGCCAAAGGCCCCAGGTTCAATTCCCCAGTACTCACACAAGACAGATGCAGAAGGTGGAGCATGTGTCTGGAGCTCATTTGCTGTGGTTATAGGCCTTGGCATACCCATTCTCTCCCTCTCTCTCTATCTCTCTCTATATATGTCTTCCTCTCTCTCTCATAAATAAATAAATATATGTATATATACATATATATATATATATATATATTTTTAAAGTATTCATGGAGAATCTCACTATCTGAATACAGTTGTAAGGATTCAATAAAACAGTATCGACAGAGTAATTTATAAATAATATTAGTTAATCTCTCTTTATAAACATTTATATTTATAAATAATTTTATAAATAATATTTATATTAATAAGTAATACAATTTAATCTCTAGATGCTATAAAGTCCAAGGTCAAGTTTCTGGCAGATTTTTATTGTCTTGTGAGAGATTTCTATCTGTTTTCAAGAAGAATCTTATTGCAGCATTCTCTCAAAGAAATGAACTCTGTCCTTATGTGCTTGAAGGCAAAGAAAGTCAAAAAGGACTACAGTTCCTTCCTCAATCCCTTTTATAGGCATACTAATTCAAACAAAAAGGGAAGAGCTGTAGTCCCATTCACCTTTTAATACTATTGCATTTTTGGATTATATTTCAACATGAATTTTGGAAGAGTGTTTTGACGGTTTATCTATTGTCAACTTGACAGGATTTAGAATCACCATGGAAACAAATTTCTCATCATGTCTGTGAGGGATTTTCTAGATTATGTGAGTTGAGGTGTGAAGATCTACCCTAACTGTGTGTGGCACCATTCCATTGAATGCAGTCCCAGACTAAATTAGAAAAAAACAAAAAAAAACACAAAAAAACAGCTAGCTGAGCATTTGAGGATTCAGCATTGTTGCAGTTAGCTAGCTCCTCATCACTGGTAAAAATGTCTAACCAGACACAGTTTATGTGAGGAAGGAGGGTTACTTCAGACTTACAGAGTCCGGGAGAATACTGTCAATACTATCAATGGTGAAAGATGCTGGTTCTGTCAATAGATCCAAGCACAGAGACACCACCAACAGCTAGCACCACCAGCAAGCACATACTGCCAGAATTAGAAAACTGCTTTCAACACACCTATTAGGACTAGACTCAGATCTACCAGGAAACACACCTTAATGCTGGACTCTAGGATTCTACCACACTGACATGCCCCCTCTGGCAAGGATCTGCTTGCTAGGGGCTGAAGTTGCAAAGTCAATTTTAATAAAACACCTGAGTCTATGGGGCCACACATTTAAACTGTTACATTCAAATTACCATAAGCATTCATCTATGTAGTCTTCCTCCATGCTGCTATGATTTTGTGACACCAACTTCCTTTTCCTGCCTTGCTTTCCCCACAATGATGGACTGTATCTTTTTGTACTGTAAGCTAAATAAACCCTACATTCCTTAAACTGATATTTGTCAAGACATTTTGTCTCAGCAATGGGAAGATAATAAACATAATACAAACATTATATATAAACCATGTAAACTGCTTTATGTATGTTATTATTTTAAACATTTTATATTTTTGAGGTGGCAATATATAAGCATATTTCTCCACATTTTGTTAAAAATAGCTGTATTTTAAACATTGAAGACATACGTTTTATTTGAAATATGCTTTTATGACTTTGTCTGATAAATTGATCTATCATGCACAATTCCTACATCATTTCCTCAAAATTTGAACGCTTGATTTTGGTTTATCTCCCATATTTTTCACATTTCCTAGGCCCTCTACAAAGACCATACTCTTGGTTTTAATTTAGACATCATTACAATTTTTGTTAGTTCTTGTTGTTGTTGTTGTTCAAACTGAGTCTCACTTTGTAACCCAGGCTGGCCTGGAATTCAATAGGTAGTTTTTGCTGGCCTCAAGCTTATGGCAATCCTCCTGCCTTAGACTTCCAAGTGCTACATTAAAAGAGTGATCTAACATACCATCTTAAAAACCTTTAAATGTTGGGCTGGAGGGATGCCTTAGCAGTTAAGGCATTTGCCTGCAAAGCCAAAGGACCCAGGTTTGATTCCCCAGGACCCAAGTTATCCAGTTGCACAAGGTGGCACATGTGTCTGGAGTTTGTTTGCTGTGGCTGGAGATCATGGCACACCCATTCTCTCTCTCACACCCATTCTCTCTCTCTCCATCTTTATCTGTCAAATAAATGAATAAATAAAAATAAAATATTTTTTAAATAAACTATCAAAGTTTTTCGAATTGTTATTTCCTAACATGCCAGGGTTAAAGACTCCTCTTTGTTTATACAAATGGCAAGTAAATATAAAATATACCTAGGGCTGGAGAGATGGGTCAGCAGTTAAAGGAACTTGCTTCTAAAGTCTGTTGGCCTGAGGTCAATTTCCTATTATCCACATAAAGCCAAATTGACCTAGTGGCATATGTGTCTGGAATTTGTTTGCAGTGGCAAGAGGCCCTGGTACACCCATTCTCTTCCCCACCACTCTCTCTCCCTCTGCTTGCAAATAAATAAATAAAATATTTTTTCATTAAACATATTTTATAAAGTGGGCAGGCATGGTGGTCTGGAGTGAGTAGGCAGTACTCATTTCTGGACTCCTCCCACCATCTTGGTCTGAGTTACTTGTGCAGTCAATGTGTGGACAAGCACTGCAGTATTGAATGAGTAGGCTGGATCCATTTCTGGACTCCTCACACCTCCTGGGTCTGAGTTCATTGCATGAACAGTATGTGGTCAGGCATGGTATGAGTAGGCCAGACCCCTTTATCTGTGCTCCTCCCACCTTCCCAGTCTGGGTTGCCTGAATTGGTCTGTGTCCTGGAGGCCACAGCATGAAGTAGGCTAGATCCCTGTTCCCTTACTCCTCCTAGTCCGCTGGTCCTAGTAGGTCCCATTGAGCCTTGCTCAGGGAGGCCTGGCCCCTCTGTGAGCTGTAGAACCAGGCCTTTTGCTCTGGTATCTTGACTGGCCACCAGGTACCAATATCCATGTTCACCTGAGTCAGAGGTGAATGGGCCAAAGGACAAACACTTGCTCCCCCCTCAATAAAATAATAAGTTGTACTAAAATGGGCAGACGAGTATGCAAAAAAAGCCAAAGAAAGTCAGAAAACAGAGAGACCTTCACAAAGGATGCCGATTCCTACTACAGAAGCCTCCAATGAAATCATAGAGAAATCAACATAAATTCATTTCCAAAATGAAAACGCAACAACCAATGAGATCCTGATTAAAAAAAAAAAAAAATCGCTGAACTTGAAGCATACTATCAAAGAACCAACAATTGTATCAATGAATTTCAACAGAATTGACTCCTAGCATGTTCAGCCTTTGGCAGTAGGTTCAACTTGATTGAAGAAAATGTTAGAACCCTCCAAAAAGATATGAATAAATTGAAGGTAAGTCAAGAAACTGAAGTCTTCAACAACCAGTTGATTAAGCTTAATAAAGACTTGATCAAATGCAAGAATGAACTACAGGAAGCATCAAGACAATCAGAATTCAAATTGAAATCATCTCAAAAAAGAGATGGACATTATACAAAATAACACAACTGAAAACAAAAATCAAATAGAATTTATAAAAACCTCTCTAGAACCACTCACTAACAGAGTTACTCATGTGGAAAATAGAACCTCTAACCTGGAAGATAAGACAGAAGAATTTGATCAGGAGGCCAAAAACATTGCTAAGTTAGAAAAAATCAAGTGAACAGAATATGAGGAAACAGTGTGGGATGCTCTAAAATGACCAGACATCTGGATCATGGGTATGCTAGAAGGAGAGGAAAAGCAGACCACAGGCATAGAAAACATACTCAACAAAGTTATTGAAGAAAAATTTCCAAATCTTGCAAAAAGAGGCCTATCCAGACACAAGAAGCCCACAGAACACCAAAGAGGCAGGACCAAAGAAGAAACTCTCCAAAACACGTCATAGTTAAAGCTCTTAACAATGAAAACAAAACAAAGAGAGAGTGTTAAAAGCAGCAAGAAAGAAGCAATTCACAACATACAAATGCAATTCCATTAGAATAACATCAGATTTCTCAGTGAAAACCATGAAAGCCAGAATGGCCTAGAATGGAACACTTCAAAGTCTGAAAAACTGTGGCTTCCAACCCAAGCTACGTTACCCAGCAAAAGTATCCCTCATAACATGGTGAAAGAAAAACTTTTCATGAAAAAAGTCAACTCCACGATTATATGAACATAAAGCCAAACTTACAGAGAATACTTGAGGGAATACTCCACACAGAACAGTCAAACAACCAATTTCAAGAACCAACAAGATCACAATAACCAAAATAAACCAGGCTCAAAACAATACATAACTTAAGTAAGCAGCCAACCTTATAAAACACCTCATCATGGCAGGGATTTATTCAAACCTCACAGTAATAACCTTAAATATTTATGGTCTTAACTCACCTATCAAAAGACACAGGTTATCAGGATGGATCAAAAAACTGGACCCTGGGCTTAAGAGATAGCTTAGCGTTTAAAGCCCTTGCCTGTGAAGCCAAAGGACCCAGGTTCGATTCCCCAGGAATTGGAAGATGGGGCAGAAAGATTGTTAGAGCCACAGGTTGGGACATTTGCACAGAGACATTGCCTCTCCCCCATAACTGACTGCTGCCCCCATAATGCATGAACCACAATCCCCATGGGATTGACCTGCATCCCCAATGAGGAAGGCCTCTTCAGAAAAGGGGCAGGGATGAGGGAAAGGATGGTACCAACATGTGTTGTTTACAAACAAAATATGTCCATATATAATAATAAAAATTAATTATTTAATTAAAATATTTTATAATAAAATATTAAACATATATATATAAAGTAAAATATACCTTGACATATTTTGTCAGGTATTTAAATCCTTTTGAGTATAATTTTAGCATATTTTCTACTACTTGCTTAAAATAACTTACAAATGAAAAGGAACTTGATAACAATTATATTATAGTTTCCTTATTATATATAGCTCTATATCTAAGATGATCCCCAACAAACCATTGCATTTTATTTTATTCTCAATGCTAACTCAAAGATAATACAACTGGATGAATTTTCCTAGATACAAATAAATAAAATTCAAGTTCAAGGAATATTATTCCCAAAGATCAAACAACCTAGAATGCAGCCCACAGACTCTGAGTCCTGAAACTCAGTGTATAACTGCTGCTTCTAATGTTTTGTACCCTAGAACCACACCTATAAGACATGCCTTCCTCATCTTTTTACTAACTGTTATGTTACATGTCACTTCTTCACTTGTACTGAGTTAATTTGATTTCATTTGGTCTTGTAAATGTAACTCTGACCCTAGACAAGTTTGTAACAGAATTCTGTGTCTATTCTTGCCCCTAAGATTGAGATTTATGAATGTTATTTAAGTACTTGATAAAGTAATTATACAAAAATAATATGAATTTAGAAGCACTTTAAATAATACCTGATAATTTCAGGTAATCAAACATGTTAGTGTTAGGCTCAGAATTTAGAAGACAGCTGAGGCAGATATATTCTTTGGGGGCCTGAGTATTATTAAAGGCAGAGGGGGCATGCCAATGTTCAGAGCAAGAAAGAGGGGAGGGAGCTCTGAACCACACAGTATGAAAAATAAAAGGTTTTAAAATCGTCTTGTTGAGAAGTAGGAAGAGGTGTCTTACATTATGTTATATGGGGTGCCTGGTTCATACTGTATGAGGTGTCAGGTTAGTATGAGATGGGATATTCACTGGAGCTACATCATCCTGATCTTGGGAAGCTGTGCTGTTATCTCTGTTTTGAGTCAGCAAGTGCTGACTGGGAGGGAGGACTTTTTGTTTCCTTTTGGTTTTCCTCCCAGCTCAGATAAGGGAAAGTGTTATATTTACCTTCTCATTGCTGGTATAAACACCAGACCAGAAGCAGTTCATGGAAAGGGTTTATTTCAGGCTTGAAGATTTTAGGGGAAGTGTAGAGAGCCGAGAGGTGACCGCCATTACAAGATGGCGCTGACATCCGGCCTCGGCCCTGGTGAACAAGTAGAATAGCGCATGTGCAAGTGGCAAAAGCGCGCCAAGTCACTGCCCAGCCCGGGCATATGAGCGTCATATGAGCGTCATATGAGCGCGCAGCCAATCAGCAGAGTACACGCCACCTAGGGGCTATATAAGCGGCGCCATTTCGGGGCTCTGGGTCTTTCCTCTCTTCATCTGTTAACTGGAATAAACGCTTGCTGCAGAAGGATCCTGGTGTCCACGTGCGTTCTTGCTGGCGAGACGACTACGCGGGCTACAGGGAAGCTTCATCACTGCAGAGGAAACTGGCTTACTTCATCATAGATCCATCTCAGTGGAACAATAGCCAATACCAACAAGTAGTTGCTGACTCTGAACATACACCTTAGGGCTGGAATTAAGTTCTTCCCTCATGACATACCTCTTCCAGCAAGCCTCTGTCTGATGAAGACTTAAGTAGGAAGCTTGATCTTAATCAAAAATACTTGACACTGATAGACATGGTGTCACATGCCTTTAAACCTAGCACTAGAGTCAAAGGTAGGAGGATCACTGTGAGTTCAAGTATAGCCTGCAAAACAAACAAATATACCTGAGGCTATGGGGACATGTACACTCAAACCACCACAGAAGGGCCTAGGAATTACCATAGTAGAAGATGTTGATTCTAAAATCCCAGGTCTAGTCTGACCTTACAGGAATGATAGAAAATAACTCTTAAAAACCTCAATTTCTGTAACAGGAGGTAACTTCCTCTGTCTAGTTAGAGCAGAACCAGGAGAAGTAAGGAAAAGTAGGAGTAGAAGGGGCTTCTGAAATATTTACAGATAGCAAATATAGGCCAGGCCATATTGAAAAATCAAAAGTAAAAGAATTCAAAATATATGATATAAAATTTAATATTTTGGGTGTCTATAATGGAATTAGTTCTTTTGCCTTTTCATTTTTTCCATATTTTTTTCTACCTCTGACTATAATATAGTTGCACATTTGTCAGGTTCAAGGGTTTGATATCAGGGGACTGAGGCACACAAATTTCCTGAGTTGAAAATTCTGTTGTATAGAGACAGAGAAGACTCACGGATGAGCCTAATAATGGTACCAAACTGACTGTATTTGCTGAATACAGAACTGACTAATAAAAAAAAAAAAAGAGACAGAGAAGACACACAAACAGGGAGAAAGAGAGAGAGTGTGTTAGCAAGGTTAACCCACCAAGGAAAGAGGGCAAGTCCATGGGGAGAGAGGAATAGAAAAAGAAAGACAGGAAAGAGAGTGTGTCTGAGACCAGCATTTGGGTTAATTAAGAGTACCAACATATGTTGTATCCATACAAAGTTTGTACTAAATTAAAAAATAAATAAAAGAAGAATATTTAATATTAGGTCAAAACACCATGGCTTAATAGGGAGCAGGAAAGAAAACAACCTGGCAGTGCACATGCTGAAATATTTGCAGCTGGTATAAAGATTAGAGTTAGGGGCAGGAGAAGGGAGAAGGGTCAAGATGGGAAAGGCATCACAAGAAAAGCTTGTGGCTGCTGGTACCTACTGATGGTTACCAGGAAAGAAAAGCAGAATGATTGGGCCCATGGCTACAGGTGGCTGCTAGTGTACAAACATCCACAGGAAGGCAGACTAGGTAAGAGTAGAAGGAGAAAGAGAGAGAGAGAGAGAATGAGGGAGAGAAAGGCACAAAGAAAACTGCATACAGGGATTAGGTGGCTGAAACAGAAAACTGTATGATGAAAATATATGTACCTACTCAGCAGCAGAAGAAAAGAGGACAGATAGTAAGTGTGGTGGTTTGATTCAGGTGTCCCCTATAAACTTGTGAATTCTGAATGCTAGTCTCCCTAGCTGATTGTAGCCAGTTTCCCCATGCCAGTGTTTGGCACATACTCTTGTTGCTGTGGTCCATCCTTTGTTGGCCAGAAGGTTGATGCCCACCCTCTGCTCATGCTATCATTTTCCCTTGCCATTGTGGAGCTTCCTCTCAAGTCTTCAAGCCAAAGTAAACCTTTTTGTCCCAAAAGCTGCTCTTGGTAGGGTGATTTCTGCCAGCAATGCAGACCTGATTGCAACAGTAATGTTGGTACCAAGGAGTGGTGTCATTTTCTGTTAGACACCTGTCTGTATGGCTTTTGCTGTTTGGAGCTTATTTTCAAGAGGAATGTGGAAGGATTTGAAATCTTGGCCTTGCAGTACTTTAAGTACAGCTTGATGGATTATTCTGGTCAGAGACGAAAGACCTGAATGCAGCAAGAACTATAGACTGTGAGGTTTGGCTTGTGAGGTTGCGAAAGAGCTTTGCTTGGACTGGGCAAGAAACAGTTTGTGTAGAGGTTTGCTGTTATGGCCCTGATCTGAGAAGCTATGCACTGTTGCATTGTGTAGAAATGGACTGATGTAAGCAGAGGGATATGGCACAGAAATGAAATCTGTGGGCCGGAACTGCTGCCTATTCAGCTACAATTGAGAGATTACAACTTTTGAGATTGGGCCAGCTGACCTGCACTGGGGGAAAAGGAAGAATGTAGACTCTTTTGAAGAGGTCTGAGTGCTCAAGGAGTGTCCTGTTCTTCAAAGTCTGCTTTATCCCCCCCTGGATTAACAAACTGGCACCCTACCTGGTATTATGGAGTATAAAAATTCAGAAAAGAGAAGGTCATTGAATTTGCAACATGGTCTTGTGCTTTGGAAATGGCCATGGGCAGTATGAAGCAGGTTTGTTGGATGCTTTGCATGGAGACTTGATGGAGCACTGAGGATGGACCATGGGTTGCAGTGTAGACCCGGTGGAGATGCTGGGACCATGAGATAGCTGCTAAGGAAAGCTGCCAGCCCCGGATGAAGTTTCCAGGACTGTGAGTAGCCTAGCTGGTGGGGCAGAATTGGAAATCGAGAGATTTGTTGCTGGTTAGAATTATTGGACTAGGAGACTTGTCACTGGCTAGAGTTGGTAGACTTGAAGCTACAGAGCTTGATGTTTACCCTGGTTGTTTTAAAACTTCTATTGGTTGAATATTTCTTTGCTATGCCCAATGCCATCTTTTGCAGTGTGAATGTTTATTTTGTGCCTTTATGGGTTTTGGGGGGGGGTGATGTTTTTGGTACTATGTCTAAGTTAAAAGTCTTTGGATTATGGGGATGTTTGAACCTCATTAGGATTGATAAAAAGTATGGGGACTCTTAAAGTCATACTGAATGCATTCTATTTTTTTTTATCATGTATGGATATCAGTTTATGGGGGCCAGGGACATAATGTGGTGGTTTGATTCAGGTGTCCCCCATAAACTTATGTATTCTGAATGCTAGTCTCCCCAGCTGATGGCAATTGGAAATTAAAGCCTCCTAGAGGTGATGTATTGTTTGAGGCAGGTTTATGGGTGTTATAGCCAGTTTCCCCATGCTAGTGTTTGGAACGCTCTCCTATTGCTGTGGTCCATCTCTTGTTGGTCAGGAGGTTGATGTCCACCCTCTGCTCATGCAATCACTTCAGACTACCATGACAGAGCTTTCCCTTGAGTCTGTAAGCCAAAATACCCCCCCTTTCCCCCAAAAGCTGCTCTTGGGTGATTTTTGCCAGCAATGCAAACCTGACTGCAACAGTGAGGAAAATGGCTTCAAGGCTTTTATGTCAGTTCCCATGGAATATGAAGGACTTGCCTTAGGAGGGGGTTTGTGGGTGGTACAGGGGCCAGTTTTCAGTAGAGACAGATTGTCTGGATCCCCTATGGAGTGGACCCTTTGAAAGAAGACTTCAGTTTCCACCAGTTGGGAGAGGAATGAAACTCTGAGATTGACATCTGAGAGGTGGGAAATGATACTGTGAGGGAGGAGCCTTTTGTGATAGGCTGAGGAAGGGGAGGGTGGCATTCCTTCCTCTCAGCCCAGAGTTACCTCCAGCTACCATAAGGGAGGTACTGCCAAAATCTCAGGCATTGTTAGAGCGTGGCTAGGTGGAGAGGACAGGGGAGGAATATATAGAAAACCCTGGGAATCTTTTAAAAAAAAATATATATATATATATACTTATTTGAGAAAAAGAGGAAGAGAGAGAGAGAGAGAGAGAGTGAGAAATAGAGAGGGAGATAGAGAAAGAGAATGGGCATGACAGGGCCTCCAGCTGCTGCAAATGAACTCTAGACACATGTGCCACTTTGTACATCTGGCTAACCTGGGTCCTGGAGAATTTAACCTGGGTCCTTTGGCTTTACGGGCAAGTGCCTTAACTGTTATGCTCTCTGTCTAGCCCAACTCTGGGATTCTTACAAACTATAGCCTTAGATGACATGCAAGGGAGCCTCAAACATATAGACATTATTTCTTGAAGAAGTGCCAAGATTTCTACTAGGAATAATCAGACATGAAGAAGTAAGTTGAGTGTATATTTCTTAAAGTCTGAGGGACTTTCTGTCATCTAATGAATGAAGGCTTGGGGATAATAGACAAGATACATCTCCTCTCAACACACCCAAAAAAATTCTAGCCCAAAATATCAGGAATGCTGATAAGGGGAACTGTTCCTTGGATAAACTAGCCAGATAGAAAGTACTTGATATGTCCATATACCTAGATTTTACTCTACTGGAATTTTTGCTATTGCAGTAAGTTCTCTTTTTGTGGTTTTAAAATATCTTATTTATTTGCCAGGAGAGAGAGAGAGAAAGAGAGAGAGAGAGAATGGGCACCTCAGGGCCTCTTGCTGCAAAGGAACTCTAAACACATGTCTCACTTGGTGCATCTGGCTTTACATGGGTGCTGGGGAATCAAAGCAGGGCCAGCAGGCTTTGCAAAAAGTACTTATAATAGCTGAGCCACCTCCTCAGCCCCACTGCAGTAAGTTCTATTGCATAACATTAATCATGGTATTCTACATGTGATCAAAATGAACGTGAAACAAATGATAAATAATCTAATATTTCAGGTATCAAGAACTTAATGTAGATAAGTTTGCATATTCTGTTGCTTGTATTTTGCCTGTAAAAGGTCATTCCTATAGCTACAACAATATATAGAGGAGATAAGAAGTTGAATAAGATAACAAAATAGTTAAATTACTATTAAAATTTTCCTGAGGATGACTAAGGCTACCATTTAAACTGAGTAAAATTTATTATGTAAAACAATAGTGGGGCTGGAGAGATGGCTTAGTGGTTAAGGCACTTGCCTGTGAAGTCTAAGAATGCATGTTCAAATCTCCAGGTCCCACATAGCCAGAAGCAAAGTGATATAAGTGTGCAATGTCACACATGTGCACAAGGGGGGCACACGTGTCTGGGGTTCATTGACAGTAGCTGAAAGGACCTGGTGTGCCCATTCTGTCTCTCTTTCTCTCTCCCTCTTTCTCTCTGTCTCTCAAAAGTAAAATAATAAAAGAAATTTAAAAAAGTAGTGCATATCATGTGATATGTCATGGGGTTTAGAACATCAGTTTCTATTTCTTTGTTAAAATATAAATTATGATGAGAATTTAGCAGTTTTCCTATTCTGAGTGTTAAAAGCCTCTTTTGGCCCACCCCATGCAATCTGCATTGTGATATATACATTGTTGTATAGGTCTGGTTGTGTGAACTTTGTTGGATTTTCTAAGAATCGATTTCAATCATAAAGTCTGTTTAATTTCTCTCTATGAAAAGCATGGCATATTTTTCATATTGTTAGTTTAACCTTGGTTATATTATGGTGCTTTAAATAGCTCCAATAACTGACCTATTTTGCACAGTATTAGGAAGGAATAGCTTTTCTTTTTACACTGTTAATGAAAAAATACATAGGGCTAGTTACACAGGCAAGGAAGAATTTAGTCATGATTATTGCAATTGCAAGGAGAGATTGAATTCTATTTATTATTCCCTTGAAACAAAAGACTGCAAAGAGGTAAAGAAAAAAGCACTACAGGACAAGGGAATTTGTGTAAATGTGATTTAGGCCCTTTGTGTTTGCTAATTGTGGCTTATCTAAATTAGGCTCCTATTCTCCCAGAGACCTAGGAACTAAGGACCTATATTTGTTTTAGTTTTTTGAGGTAGGGTCTCGCTGTGGCTCAAACTGACCTGAAATTCACTATGTAGTCCAGGGTAGCCTTGAACTCTCAGCAATCCTCCTACAACTGCCTGGAGTGCTGGAATCAAAGGTGTGGGCCACCATATTGACATTATAAAGGTTCACACAAAAATTTGCAATGGAAAGTTTTCTGGAGAAAATTCTCTAAGAAAAGGCTAGAGTCCCATAATGAGAATGAAACCTAAGGCAAAGTCAACCTGAAGAAACATGAAGATCAGCTTGGTTAATGCACAGTGAACTTTGACATTTTAATCCCTGATCGCTGAGAAGAATAATTTCTGACTTGAATTTCAGTCAGCAAATGGAATTTCCCTTTGAACAATATTATGCCTTCAATATGTAACAAAATTACATATGAGACATTTGATTACTCCAAGGCTTGGGATTAAACTATTTTTTCCCAATTTTGCCATTTACAGAAAACCAATAATGATTAAAGGAAAGAAGAAAAAGTGGAAAATAACAATGGACAGTTACATGTAATTATCAGCTTAAGAGAATTAGTATATCAAGATTCATACATCCATTTTCAGATATTTTTTCTTCTCACATTTTTTGACAACTTTCATATATACAGACAGACAACATATCATGATCATCTACCACCCTCCCTTTTCTCTCTCCCGAATCCCCCTCCATTAATTCCCTTCTTTCCAAGTGGTCTCTCTTCGATTTTGATGTGATCATTTCTTTCCTTGTATTTTGCAAGCCTTGTGTAGGTAGCATCAGCCACTGTAAGGTCATGAATATAAAGGCCACTTTGTGTCTGCAAGACAGTATTATAAGCTCTTCTCCCCTTCCTTTGGTTATTACATTCTTTAAACAATGTCTTCCACGATGGTCCCAGAGCCTTGGAGGATGTGATAGAGATGTCTCAGTTAGTGTTGAATTCTCCACTGTCACATCTCAGCACTTTGGTGAGTTTTGAGTTACTGCAGTGTTCACTGCTGTCTGAAAAGCGAAGATTCTTTAATCAAATGTGAGAGTAGAATTTATCTATAGGCATAAACCTAAGTATTTGGAAGGCAATTTGGTGAGCATAATATATCCCTTTAGCCAGACAACAATTGTAGTTTCCCCATTATGGTTTATGACCTCCCAGCCATAGCTTTTGATTAGGATTTCATTATCAGGCATGAATGTCTTACCCTGGAGCAGCACTCAAAATTCGGAGTGCAGTTGGTTTCCTCCATAACAGACATACCACCATTGCATCATTGCTACATTTGGCCTGACTGGCCAGCTATAGAACTTGCAAGGCCAAATACTGGTTAAGATCTTTGATGACTTTTTTTCTCTTCCAACAGGCTGTCTAGCTCTTTCTAGCACCATGATTACTCACCTTCATGAACTACTCAACAGGGAAGAAACTTCCAGCACAGATCCAGCTTGATTTTTCAGTGACCTGCAGCCAAAACATGTAGTGTTCAGTAATAGGATATATTTTTAAATTATTTATTTATTTATAAGCAGAGAGAGATAGAAGAGAGACAGAGAGAGGGCATGGGTATACCAGGGTCTCCAGCCAGTACAAATGAATTCCAAATGCATGCACCACTTTGGGCATCTGCTTTTGTGTGGATACTAGGGAATTGGGCTTTGCAGGCAAGTGCCTTAACCACTGAGAAATCTCTCCAGCCCCAGAAATAGGATCTTGACATCTAGTTCTGGTGGGCAATTAAGAACCTTGGAAATAGGCTGGAGTATTTTGGGGGCACCAAGGGTCTCTCTGACCAATAATTCACTGGAAGGTATCCCACCACTGACATTGAAATTTTCTTGTGCCAATCTATGTTTCATACATTCTAGGCGTACCTTATTGGGTGTCTAGAGAATCAAATCTGAAGAGGAAATCTCCATTTCACAAGCTCACAGAGTAGGAGACAGATTTTCAACAAGTTAGTCATAGTGAAGAGGATTAGTATGGAGCACACATGTAGGGTCCCTTGGTCTCTGAATATTTATTTTGGCCTAATATGGTATTCTTCTTTTATACCAACAGTTTCCATTTTAATTATTCCTTCCTCTCCAGAGTAAGGCAAGTCTCCTTTTTAATTTACTTATGGAACTCTACATTTTAGGACTTTAAGAAATATTACTGTTAATTTTCAGCCATTCTCTTTTCTCTCTCTCTCCCTCTCTCTCTTTCTTCCTCCATTTTAGTAGTGCAACAAATTGTATCCAGGGCCTAACATATACTACCTGTGTGTTCTAACACTGAACTACATCTCTACCCTAGCAGTCTGCATTTTCATTAGTCTCTGACATTTCCTCCAGCAAGGTTTTATCTCCTAAAGGTTCCACAACTTTGCAGAACCGTGCCATCAGCTGAGGATTAAGTGTTCCAGCACACAAATCTATGGGGTAAATTTTGCATGCAAAACACTATTTCCACACAGCTACACAATTTGTCCAACTTGTAGAAGCTAAGTGTTTTCTTATTTTCTTAACATTTCCTGTTATCACTGACATCTCTATGATTATAATACTTGCTGACAATATGCCATTTAGCTCCTATGTTATAGTCCAGGATGCAAAGTTTTATTGGGATATAGTTGTTGCAATATATTTGTTCATTGTTTATAATAGGCATTATATTACAACTGTGTTGAATAACTGATAAAGATTATGTAGCTTGAAAAGGGTAAGCAGTTTATGGTTCTTCCATTTGCTTCTAATGTTTGTTTTCTCCTTTTGCCTAAGTGGCTGCAGCTGTTGAATATATTGTCCTTTTTCCTTTACTAGATGGGAAGTTGTCTAGAGAGATGGTAAATGAGAAAAATGCAACCTTATGTAATAAAAGACCACTTCATTTCAATTAGGATGTTGAGATTCAAATTGATTTGTGAAGTGTGAGTGGGTTTTATTAGAGGTAAAGAGAAAGGAAAATGTATTATTTCGTAGAAATAATAAATTTGGGGGTAAGGTTATAAGGTGAAAAGAATTGAAAGATTTTGTTATTGACTTTTGTAAAGACCAATTGGCTGCAAATCACAAGGTTATAGTAATTTCTGGTTGCTATGATTTTTTCAAAACAAATAATGGACAACTGGATACTCAGTAAGACCATTAAGAGATTTTCATACTCCATAATTTTCCTTATCATTCTATCACTCTGGGCAACTTATAGTAAATAGAAAGCAACAAATATTAATTTCTTTCTATACATTGCTACCATATTTTGAAAGAACAAGACCTTACATTCAATGCCTATGAAAATTTTAGTTAACAGATTGATCTTATAGTTTTAGGAGAGAGAGCTGGCATGTTTAAAATGTTTAAAGAAAATTATAGATCAGAAATTCTGAGAGAATTGTTTAATTCATTAGTAAAGCATAATCTCTTGGAATGCTGCAATAAATAGATTCTAGCCTGTGGAATTTACAGAGTCATGACCGAAGACTGCACACTTTCATGACTGCTAAGAACATATTGTCAATGGAAAATACAACTCTCATCTCAAAAAGAATAAGAAATAGCTTATTCTGGAGCCAAATATGAATGAGTGTGGCATGGAGAACATAGATTTAGGTTGCCCCAAATTTTATGTTCCAACATACTAACGATTTCACAAAGGTTTATATAGCTAAAGGATGAAAGAAAGCAATAAACCAAGGCACTTTTTATCAAATACATTGGTGAAAACATCAGGTAGATGGTTTACAACATAGCAGGGAAATCTCCACCATAGGCTTTAGCTGTTATCTGATGACCTTGTTAGCCCTTGGGCTGGTGAAAGCTAGTGAAGCTAGTGGTCTGATGGTAGATTCCCCCAAAATTACACCTGATCACTTGATAGTCACAAGGATATTAGTTCAGACACAGAGATAGGCCCTAAGTGTCTATTAAGGGGACTTGGGATTGCTCAAGATAATTTAGCTCTGGATTTGCAACATGCTAGTCTCTGTACATTGAAATTCCATCTAGTTACATAGACTCGCAGGACAGGCTTAGAGTGGTTTTTGTTTGTTTGTTTGTTTTCAGGAACTGAAGTTTACAGTATTTCCTTTTGTCTTCTGTGAGGCCATCTTGAGAATAGGCAAATAGACTATATAATGAGACTGTTAGAACTTTCATGCTCAATTTTATTGTTTTAGAGACTAAAAGCAGATTTAAAAAATTATATTAGATCTAGCAAAAAAAAGCAGAGTATATAATTAGGTTCTTCAAAGAAAATGAATGCCATTTATGCCTCACTTCTATGCTCAGAATTTCTTATTTTATTTTTTCTATTAAAATTATTTCTGACATGCTGCTTTATATATTTTATCTTCTGTATTATTTATATTTGTCTCTGTCAATGAAGATAGACAATGTATAATAAAGGCAGTGGTTGCAATAAATGAACTATGTGACTACATATTTTGTATAGGTGGTGGCTTGGAACATGAAAAAGAAATTCTGAATACTAAACTGTATTCCTCTCTGGGCTTAGGAGGGCAACTGCATCAACTCCTGAATAAAAGAAGACCTGATAACAGAGTTCTGAGGACTAGAATAATTTTACTTTGCAAGCACAGTGAGCAATTTGCAAGGTAAAGTGGAGTATAGTTAGACAATCAATTTAATAAACTATACTAGGTGCTATAAAAGTATCATTGCTGGGCTGGAGAGATGGCTTAGCGGTTAAGCGCTTGCCTGTGAAGCCTAAGGACCGCAGTTCAAGGCTCAATTCCCTAGGATCCATGTTAGCCAGATGCACAAGGGGGCGCACATGTCTGGAGTTCATTTGCAGTGGCTGGAGGCCCTGGCACGCCCATTCTCTCTCTCTCTCTCTCTCTCTCTCTCTCTCTCTCCTTCTTTCTCTCTCTGTCTGTTGCTCTCAAATAAATAAATAAAGAAATGAACAAAACATTAAAAAAGTAAAAAATAAAAAAGTATCATTGCCTTTCACTCAAAGAACCAGAGAAAAGTATTCTTTGGGAAAGTCTTGAGTGTAGAAATTAGCACTTTGAATAAAATAAATTTAACATTGTATACATATATCTTGCTTCTACCATAACTTCTGCCTTGATTGATAAAGATCTCTGCCATATCTATATATGACAAACTTGATACCTATACTTTGTTAGTTTCTTCTATCCTCCCTAAATAATAGAATCTAAGAAAAAGTTGCTTTACATACATGAGAGGGAAAAGACTAAAACGTCAAAATTATCCTACAAGAGAATCACTTTTTTCCTGTCTCTTCCTCCCTCCCTCCTTCCTATCCATCTCTTTCTTTTTGTCTTTCTCTATTTCCATTTTTGTGTCTATTTATTTATTTATTTATTTATTTATTTGGAGGTAGGGTCTCACTCTAGCCCAGGCTGACCTGGAATTCACTATATAGTCTCAGGGTGGCCTTGAACTCATGGCGATCCACCTACCTGTGCCTCCCAAGTGCTGGGATTAAAGGCATGTGCCACCATGCATGACTATGATTTTATTTATTTATTTGTCAGAGAAAGAGAGAGAGAGAGAGAGGAAGAAAGTGGGTGCGCCAGGGCCTCCAGCCACTGCAAACAAACTCCAGACACGTGTGCCCCCTTGTGCATCTGGTTAACGTAGGTCCTGTGGACTAGAACCTGGGTCCTTTGGCTTTGCAGGCAAACAACTTAACTGCTAAGCCATCCCTGCAGCCCATGTCTTTCTTTTTCTTTACTTGTCTCTGTGAGATTTGTATAATCAACAAACATTGGGAGGCAATAATCATTTATTAAGGTAGATGAAGGGGAATTAGTCAGTAGCCAATTAGACGGAAACCAAAAGAGGGAACACTGCCTCCATGCTCCAGTAGAACCAGAATTCAGTGTCTGATCCAGTCTCATCCAATCAGCTCTCTCTCTCTCTCACCTCCTAGTCAGGTGTGTTGATCTCTTCTGGAGCCAGACCCCTGACTCCAGACCAATCAGCTCTCAGGTTCACCTTGGTCTGAGCATAAAGCCTACCAAAGTAAGATTATAAAAAATTTCTGAGGCTTGTGTGTTGGTGCAACCTTTAATTGCAGCACTTGGGAGGCAGAGGTAGGAGGATCACCATGAGTTCGAGGCCACCCTGAGATTAGCTAGTGAATTCCAGGTCAGCATGAGCTAGAGTGAGACGCTACCTCGGAACCCCCCCCCCCCCCGCCCCCGCACCGAAATATCCCTTTCCCAGTCAGCAAAGCCACTCTTTTGGCTGTTTATCTTTTCTGAACTTCCATGTCCCTGCTCTGGTAAGCCCCACTTCTGGGTGGAGATTCCGGGGAAATTCCCAAGTCGGTTCTCTGCCCCCTCCTTCTTTTCACATGCACTTTCTTCCTCTTAATCTAATAAAGTGTCTTTATGTCTTACTCTCTGGTCTATGGATTTTAATTCTTTGAATTAATAAGACAAGAATCTGGGGTACCCTAAATTTATTGGTGTGTTGGCATATTGGTTTATTGGCAAGGAGCCCCTAAACTCTCATCACAGTAGATCCTAAGCGTAAGAAAAATAATAAGCCAATACAGTAAATATAGTAATAAAATGTGCACATATCGTTATTATTTAAAATGAGGGATACAGGAAGAAAAGAGCAAGTATACTGAATTATGATTGGAGTGGGACATTGGCTGTGAGAAAGAGAATGGGAAAGAGCTGCTGTACAGATGAGGAAATTGCTCAGGACTTCCCTGGATTCACATCCTGGCACAGCCTCAGCATCTGAGCACACTGCATTCAGAATAGAAACTAGGGAGAGTTCACTGTATTAGGTGTGTGATATCAGTTCAACTATTTGTGTATGTTGAGGTGGAAAATGGAAGTGAAGTTTGAATTAATAATTTTTTTCTTTTAAAAATATTTTTGTTGATTATTTATTTGTAAAGAGATGAAAGAGAGATGGAGAGAATGAATGGGTGAGATAAGGTCTCCTACCACTGCAAATTAATGCTAGACACATGCACCACTTTATGCATCTGGCTTTATGTGGGCACTGGGGAATTGAACCTGGACCATCAGGTTTTTCAAGGAAGCGCCTTTAACTGCTGAGCCATCTCTTCAGCCCAGAATTAATGACTTTTGATTGCTATTTATTTTACACAATGGGAGTGTCACTATATGGCTTACCCTAGTCTTGAACTCCTGAGCTTAATTGACCTTCCAGCCTCAGCTTCCTGAGTGTGTGTACAGGCATGTGCCACACAATTCATTTTTTAAAAACTGTTTTGATCCATAATTTTAGTACATAAAGTAATTTGATTGTATTCCCACCCTATTATTACCTTTCTTTGTCCCTCCCATCCTCACCTATTCTATTGAGTACCATCCCCTTCCAAGTAGTCCTTCTGATTTAATGCTTCATTCTTTTTGTTCTCTTCTATGTCAAAATGTTGATGGATTCAGAAGTATGCAGGTCTTTGGGGGATAACAACAATCACTATGAGGTCATGAATGCATTAGTTAGATCATGTTCAAATGACAGTACCTCAAAGTAGTCTTTCTCATTCTATAGCTCTTTCTTTATACTCCTTCTTCTGTAATATTCTCTGAGCCAAGAAACATGTTATTTTCAGATTTGATGAGACTTGAGTCTCCTCACTGTTACCACCATCTCCATAGAGAAGCTCCTCGACTAACAGTGACAGCAGCTCTCATATTCTTTCCACCACTATTCATTCCTTTGCAATAAGAGCATTGACCCTTTCGTTGCAAGCATTGGGCTTTCTCTTTTGTTTCTCAACTTGATGAGTCTTGGGTCTCCTCAGAATTCATAGATATCTGTACAAAGAAACTTCACTAACCAAAATGAGACTAGCATTAATAAATGGGCATAAACACAGACATTAGCAATTTTCTGGGTTCAACATGTCCATTTAGACCAACGGCAGTAGTATCTTCCCTCTGTGGCCTATGGCTTCCCAAGCCATATATTTTTGACTTGGTTTTATTTACCATGCATTTCACCACCTTTCTACCAAGCAGCCCTCAAATCCAATCAGAGGATGTTGGTTACCCCAAACTTATATGTCACTATTACACCAATTGGCACATTTTCCTGGCTGGCTGATGGTGTAACTTGCAGTATCTGCTGCATGAAATCATTGAGGACTTTTCTCCCCAGCAGCTTGCATAACACATTCTATGAGTATGGCAGGTAGATGGCAGGGGTTGGCTTCCAGCTCAGTTCCAGCTTGATTTCTCAGTGTTCTGGGTGGAACACAGCTTGTAGCATCTTCATATATAGGGACTTAGCAACTATTCTGATGGAAAACCAAGCGCACTGGAAATACCCTGCATTGTTTTGAGATGCACTTTGTGTCTATGGGCTGCTGAGTATAATGTGTATTCTTTAGTGTTTGGATGGAATGATCTGTGAATGTCTGTTAGGTCCATTTCACCTGTAGTTGCCTTTAATTCTTTCCTTTTTCTGTTTATTTTCTGTCTGGATGGCCTATTGGCGATAGTTGATATTAAAGTTACCCATTACTTATTGTGTTGGGATTTATCTCTGACTTTATATCTAGTACATTTTATTTTATAAAATTAGGTGCACTTGTGTTTGGTGTGTGTATATATTTGGAATTGTAATGCCTTTTGGTGAATTGTCCCTTGATAAGGATGAAGTGATTTTTATTATTTCTGATTTTTAATTTTTTATTTGCAAGGAGAGAGAGAGAGAGAGAGAAGAGAAAAAAGGTATACCAGGCCTTCTGCCACTGCAAGTGAACTGCAGATTCTTGCACCACTTTATGCATCTGTGTTTACTTAGGTACTGGGGAATTGAATCTGGAACCCTCAGGCCTTGCATACAAGTGTCTTTAACTGCTGTGTCATCTCTCCAGCCCTGCTTCTGATCAATTTTAACTTGAAGCTTATTTAGTTGATATTAGAGTAGTCACACCTGCTTTCTGACTTGAGTGAATACTTGGAATGGTACTTGTTTCTTTGTGCTCACTGTTCTTTGCTCAGCTTTGTGGTGCTTGAGGTTCTGTTTTGGAGGTATTTTATTGCTTAATAGGCAAAAGGTGATATGATCTTTGTTTGGTTTCTACTGAGATCAAATGTACACTTGGGTCTCTACTCAAATGAATGTCTTTAGTGGTCTACAATTTGTGTGTGATCCTGTTGTTAAAGGGAATCTGGATGCTAAAATTCAGAGCAGGTTCTCACCCCCATAGCCCTTGGTGTCTATTTGGTGAAATTAAGGATTATTGAAGGGATTCTGAAAGTCACAACTGAATACTGGACCCAGTCACAATGTTGAGAAAAGGATTCACACATATTCCAATCATGTCTGGAACACAATTGTGGGTGGTATAGGTGTGGAGAATTCTCACTTGTACTGGACCTGTGTATCCTACCCTGTAAAAATGGTGGGTGGCATGGGAGGGCACAGCATAGGGTGGAGGGGTGAAAGGGTGGAGGTAAAAAATTTACACCTTTCAGAATAATGTCAGACTTCAGTAAAGGAATGGCACAGGTGAAGGTGTTCATGGATGCAGGAGTTGGCCAATAGGATTCATAGCCCTCACAAACCTATCTATAGTTCAGTAAAGCAGTGGCTCATGGGGAGGTTGTGCACACTTGAGTGTTGCAGAGTGGATTTATACCGCTCACAAACCTGTCTGACCTTAGTATAGTAATATCAGAGGGAAGGGTTTGTTTGAGAGCATGAGTCTATACATATTCTTATTGTGAATAGATAGATATTTAGGGGCCTAGAATTGAGATCAAGGAGATAGCCTCAGGAATGACTATGCCCTGTATGAAGTGTATATTATCATAGAAAAAATAGTACATTTAATTGCTTTGTCTTTAAAAATAACAGTATTTAATGAGAGATTTGAATTACATGTCAACCCTATCAATCTAGTATAGTTTACTATAATTCCATATTATTTTTTGATTGTTTGTTTGTTTTGAAGTAGGGTCTTACTCTAGCCCCTGCTGATCTGGAAGCCACTCTGTAGTCCTAAGGTGGCATCAAATTTACAGTGATCCTTCTACCTCTGCCTCCAGAGTGCTGGAACTAAAGGTGTGTGCCATCATGCCCAAATAATTCCGTATTATTAACAAAAAGCCAGTTTTTAAAACATAAGCCTAGATTTACTTCTAGAAAAGCTGCTCACTCTTCTGTCAGAACAGGTGGGTTGAGCTTGAGCTGCCCACAAAGATGTAGATTATTTCTGCTGGGTTTGTGGATGGTTTACTTGGTGAGATTTTGCTTCCTTCAGTCCTAACCTGCAGAGTATCATAAGGTAGCTCTTAGGAAGATTTCAGAAAACCATTATGGAAGTGGTTTATGAACATAAGAGTATCTTAACCAGAGCTTCTATTAAATTACCTGCAGTTAAAAGGCCAGCAGAGTCAGACTTTTGGTGGGAGAATTCCTTGATCTTTGTGGCATTGCCTATAAATATCCTATTAGACATCTTGGGTCTCTAGAGAGGGCTGCTACCTTCCTGGTACCATCTTCAAAGGCCTTTAAGTGCTTCAGACAGGACACTAAAGTAAATTATGGTTTGGCTATTGAGTATAGTATGAGAAGGGAATGCTTGGAAGATTCAATAGGCTATATACTTGGTTCATAATGATTCATTTTAGTGAACTAATTGTCTTTTTGGTGGTCATGATCCTTGTGATATAGCCAAAGAGAATGCTAAGTATCCCTTGTTTGGATTCCAACCTCCAGCAAGATAGTGGCATGCAGATGTGGTTTCCAAGTCATGCTACCATAATTTAATTTATGGACTTTATATGTTTGTTTTTAAACACTGTGAAGCTCCCTGAAAAGATTTTGAAAATATGGTGCTATTTTGTTGGAGCAATCATTTGAGCATTGTATGATATTTAGCAATGCCTTTGGCATTTGACTACTAGGAGCTGGTAGAAAACAGATCTGTACCCCAACTCCAGGTCTAATGAGCAAAATTTTATCTTAAGATTAAACTTAATCCTAGTAGCATTAGCTACTGTGAGGTCATGAATATAATAGCTAATTTGTGTCTTAATAGCATGCTAAAGTACTCCTCCCCATATCTTAGGCCTGACATTCTTTCCATTGCTTCTAGCTATGGTTAAGTCCCACATATTATAGCATTGAATAAATTTTATAACATTGACATTTTAAATATGTTAGTTATTATTTATTTATTTATTTGGCAGATAAAGAAGGAGGGAGGGAGGGACGGAAGGAGGGAGAGAGAGAAGAGACAGAGAGAGAATAGGCATGCCAGGGCCTCCAGACACTGCAAACAAACTCCAGATGCATGTACCACCTTGTGCATCTGGATTACATGGGTCCTGGAGAATTGAACCTGGGTCCTTATTTTTGCAGGCAAATACCTTAAATGCTCCAGCCCAGCACTAATAGTTTAAAATATTTGTATATATTATCTTAATTAACATAAATGCACTGCATTCATTTAGGGGTGTTATGACATTTCAGTATAGGTCACAGCATATGCTAGTTAATCCTCAGTTTGAGCTTGGAGGTGGAGCCTTGCTGGAGGAAATGTGTTAAGAGGGGCAGACCATGGGGTGAAGTCTAGCCCTGTCTGTTCAGAGTCAGCTGGTACTTGGTGGTTTTTTCTTTCTCTCTGTTGTGGATGTATGATAAAGTCAGCCACCTACCTCCACTATGATGAAGCTGTCCCTCCAAACTACAACCCTGAAATAAATTCTTTCCTCTCATAAACTGCCATTGGCTGGATATTTTGTCCCAGCAATGAGAAGGTAAAAACAACAAATGGTTTGTTTTGTGAAAACATAATTGTGTACTCAATGATTGAAGAACAGCATAGATTCAATTATTCCTAACCATTCATTTTTTATTTCTATAAGAATTCTGAACACATTTCTGACATAAAAGGTATATCCACACAGTAGCATGTGATTGATAACTGGTATGTAGTCTGAAGCTCACATTTGGGCAGCCTTATTACTGATTGTATATTGTAACGGATGTTTTGCTAAATGTATGCCTTTAATCTTGAGGGATCAGAATTTGTTGTTTGTAGAATTATAACTTGAAAATCTGTGCATGAATCAATTATTGACAAACAATTTATAAGATACTCCTTTGCTTATATAATTCCTATCAGAATGAATGACTTTTTTGAAGAATAAATGGAGCAAAGCAACTAGAAACATCGCAAAAAAAAAAAAAATGTATGGCTGGAGAGATAGCAGTTAAGGTCCTTGCCTAGAAAGCCAAAGGACCCAGGTTTGATTTCCCAGGACCCACATAAGTCAGCTTCACAAGGTTGCACATGCATCTGGAGTTTGTTTGCAGTGGCTGAAAGCCCTGGCATGCCCATTCTCTCTCTACCTGCCTATTTTCTCTCTCAAATAAATAAAATAAATTAAAAATATGAAAAGTAACAGAAACCAAAAACCACAATTCTATCAATGTTTTGAAAGAAAATAATGTATTTGAACAGTGACAAAATGAAATTTGATAGTGTTTATTAAAAAAATTAGGAGGCCCCTGCTGAAAGTAAGAAAAATTGGAGAAACAAGCAAGGGGGCTGTTTTCCTGATGAACCGGATACCAGCACAAGGGGGAAGGAGATCAACACAGAGAAAAATCAACTCCTACCAAATCAGAGTGCCAGAGCCTCAGAGGCCCCCAACACCTCATCACTGAAGCAGACCAAAAATGAACCCAACATGGCTCAGGGAAATTTTGCGGAAGAGGGGGCGGAAAGAATGTCAGAGCCACATGTTGGGTCATGATATGCATAGACATTTATCTTACCCATAACTGTGGGCTAACTCCACAATGCATGACCCATATACCTCAACAAGGAGGGGCCAAGGGGAGGGGGTAGGTCATGGATGTGCCTAATAATGGTACCAAACTGACTGTAAAAAAAAAATAATAAAAAAAAATAAAAAAATAAAAAAAAATTAGGAGTACTTTTTCTCCCTGGACCACTGACTCAGAGCTTTATAATGTGACTAGTCTGGGACATTGGCTGCTTAGTAGGTATGATGTGATTGAATTCTTTAACTTTGTTGGTGTAGTTTGTCTTGACTTCTTTTCTGTCTGTGTACTTATCATCAAAGTAACTTTCCCTTTCAGAATGCAAGACATATATAAGGGAACTTGACCCAACTCAGAGTTGAAACAAAGCTACTATGGTTGATCTACAAACCTGTCAGGGAGACAAAAAGGAATATGTATTATGGTAAGCCTTTGAGATTTAAGTTATTTTGTAGCCTCATTGAAGCAGAGACCTAAAGGATATGATGGGAAATGAGAGAGCTAAGGTACAGAGCACTAACAGGAACTTTCTCAAGGTTATGTAGCATGTCACTTGACATTCAAAGATAAAACCTAAGTAGTATCATTTAATAGAAGTATCATATTCCCTTGAGCAATAAATTATATTTCTAATGAAGTGAATCATTATTTTTGTATGTGCATATAGCATAGGACACACCCAAACTATGATCAACTTAAAAGTTGGGGACTAAAGAGGAGTTAAAATTGAGGATCAAATAGAGGCTGTTTTATATATGCCAGGACTCAGAAAATCTAGGTGATTTTTTATTTACTTGCTTATCATTATGCTTCTTATTTTCTCTGGTCTCCAGTTAATTAATTTAATTGCCCAAATTATTTAACATAATTTTTGCAGCCAACTAGTGAGATACTTTATGTAGTGGACTAGTAAGACACTTTTATAGAATGCTTAAAAAGTGTTTATGTTAAATATAAATTTAATTTCGTCATTCTAAGATATCATGTGAATTATACATATTTTATTTTCCCTATATAATTATCATGTGGTGTGTGGAAATATACCATAGTTAATTAAATCTTCTTCTCTTGAATTTCTATCAACTTGTAATTTTGGAAGTGGGTTTAATAAAACATTAAGTTTACAAATAGCTATCTGCTGTTAACAGAGAATGATACAAAAAGTCAATTAAGAAGAATTTAATTCTTCTATTTTATTACTGAAAATAATCCATTGATATAAAACAATTGTGTAAAATAAGGAATAAACAAGGTAAGTAGTATAAGTAGCATATGGTGAACAGAAGTACAAAGAATTTAACTTTGTATATCATATTGAAAGTTTTTAGTATTCCTAGAATTAATAGCAGTAGTGGTAGTATTGCAAATATTCTTTAACAACTTTTGAAGGTAAAATTATGTTTGGCTAGTTTCATTTGAATTTTTTTGTAATTTTTTTTCTTTATTAGTTAGTTTTGTATTCAGCAAATACCGTCATTTGAATTTTAACAGAAAATATCATAAAGAGCTTGTTTATGGTCAATTACTTTGATAAACAAGTGGTGAAATTAACTCATAAGGAATATTTTTAGGGAGTCATAAGATTTAAGGAAAATTTCTGGCAATTTGTGAATCTGTAATTGATACAAGCTTTATGTCTCCATAGATACCTAATATTATGCAGAATATTGGAAGTTGATCAATTACTATTTTTTAAATATTTTTTAAAAAGTTTTTAGGACTTCTGGGTAAGATGGTGGCATAGGAGCCATGCCAAACCCCCTAGTGAGGGATTTAAGCAATACCACAGCAAAATACACTCTTCCTAAAAGTGAAGGTGTACAGGTTTTTATCAGCCACAGCAGAGAAGCAGGAGAGACCAAGATCCACCAGAAAGGAGAAAAATGGCCAGAATCTCACTGAGGCACTTGCGGCACTGATCCATGTGATCTGCGCTATCCATGCACCTGCCTGATGCCACCGCCCAGTGCCGAGCTGTAGGAGCAGAAAGCAAACAAGGAGATTTTCTAACCTCATCAGCCTCCTTGTAAAGTCAAGAAAGAAACCTGAAGGGAAGACAGCAGAGATCAGCTAAGGAACTGTTGAAAGAGATACAAGTGGGATCAACTGAGCAGTTCCAGTACAACTCCAGGCTTCCTGCACTCTCCCATCCCCCATCCATCAGAACCATGACCCTCCAGAGAACACATTCAGCCCCCAGCAGCAGTACATCCAGCACAGCTGATCAGAACACCAGCTCCACAACGCAATATGGAGGGATTGAGGTGGACACTCAGCAATGGTGAGATTGGAAGCCACCCCCAAAAGTAACAAGGCCAACTGACAAAGAAGCAGATACATAGGCCTGCCCTGGGAGTGCTAATCTCCTTTTCCATGTCAGGGCAAGTTATGGGTTACATATTCTTGGTTGGCTTTACCGTTCTCAATTAAGCTGTATTTGGGGGTTGACAATTGTTGTGTTTGATGCTTTCAGATTTATAGAGCCTTTGTCTTTTGCCTCTGTCATTATTGGGGGCAGGGTATGACTCAGATCCAGGCTGACCTGGAACCCAATTCAGAACAGAAATATCAACATCCCAGATGACAGGATAAAGGGAGTAGATCAACACACTCCCTTAGGGATTTTGGCTTTATGAAACTGTTTGTTTTAATCCCCATACTTGCATTCTCTGTGCTGGTTTTTATTGAATGTCTATATTGCTGAGTTGAAGTTAAGAATTTGTCAGTAAATTGTTCTACCCAGCCCATTACAATACTTGAATAACAGGCAAATTCAACACCTAGGATTACTTCTGTGGTTAGATTGGGTTATACTTGGCATCTTAAACTCATATCCTAAAGTATGTAAAGTTGGATCTCCACATCTAAGAACACTTCAGATAAGTAGAAAACCCAAGCATCAAATTAACACAGGATTCAAAATTTGCTACAATATAATACAAGAAACACAGAGAATCAAGACAATACAATCCCAACAAAAAATATAAATCCATCAGAAATGACCCCCCAATGAGGTTGTTTTAGATGCAATGCCTGACCAAGATTTTAAAAAAATGATTTTATCTATACTCGAAGAAATCAAAGGAACTGAAGAAGAAAACAAAGATCTGAAAGAAGAGAACAAACTCCTGAAAGAGAACACAGAAAACCAGCTTAATGTAATAAGGAGGTCATTATAACAAATGAGTAACAAAAAGAAATACTGAAGAAAAACCAGGCAGAAATTCTCACAGTGAAAAACACAGTCAAGAAACAAAAAAGAAACAAACAAACAAACAAAAAAAAAAACCCTCTGTGGAAAGTCTCACCAGGAGACTGGATGAAGGAGAGAACTGAATATCTAAACTATAAGACCAGGTGACAGACCAAATACAGTCGAACAAAGAGAAAGAGAAGCTAATAGGAAGGTATGAATGGGAATTTCAAGATATTTGGAACACTATGAAAAGATCAAACATAGAATTCAGGATATAGTAGAAGGCAAAGAATTTCATTCCAAAGCCATAGTAGGTGTTTTCAAGCAAATTTTAGGAAAAAAAAAAAATCCCCAAATTGGGAAAGAAATGCCAATGCAGATACAAGAAGCTTTTAGCAAACCAAATACACAAAACCTGGAAAGAAACTCTTCTCACCATGTTATAATTAAACTACTAAATGTGCAAACCAAAGAGAATATATTAAAAACAGTTGGAGAGAAAAAGCAAGTTATCTACAAAGGCAAGCCCATCAGAATATTAGCAGATTACTCAACACAAACTTCTAAAGTCAGAAGGGCTTGGAATGATGTATTCCAAGTTCTGAAAAATGACAACTGTCAACCAAGGAAGCAATACAAAACAAGCAGCATGGAGACAATAAATAAATACCTTTCAATAAAAACTCTTAATATTAAAGGCCTCAATGTCCCAAACAAAACATGCACACTTGCAGACTGGATTAAAAGTCAGGATCCTGTCATTTGTTGCCTCCAGGACACTCATCTCTCAAGAAAAGATAGTCAGTGTCTTAGGGTGAAAGGATGGAAAGTGGTATTTCAAGCAAATGGGCCTAGGAAACAAGCAGGGGTTGCTACTCTAATATCTGATAGGATAGACTTCAAACCAACATTAGTGAGGAAAGATAAAGAAGGTCACTTTGTACTGATTAAAGGAACACTCCAAGAGGAGGCCATTACAATCCTAAACATATATGCACCTATCATGGGGGCTCCCAATTTCATCAAACAAATGCTATTAGACTCAAGGTCACAGATAACACCATACCCAATTTTAAGCTCTATTATAAAGCCATTGTAACAAAAACAGCATGGTACTAGCACAAAGACTCCACCAGAAAGGAAGTTGACACGTTCCAAAATTAACACACAAATATTGGTGGTCTTTCTATACACCAATGACAATCAAACTGAAAGAAATCAGGAAAGCACTCTTAATCACAATAGTCACATGAACTTTTATGTCTTAGAATATTCCTAAGCAAGAAGTGAAGGACCTCTACAATAAAACTTTGAAACACTAAAGGAAGAAATTGAGGAAGACACAAGAAAATGGTAAGATCTCCCATGCTCATGAATTAGAAGTACCAATATTTTGAAAATGGCCATCCCGCCAAAAGCAATGTGCAAATTCAGTGAAATTTCAATCAAAACTCCAGATACATTCTTCGTTGAAATTGAAAACAAATTTTTAAAATTCACATGGAAGCACCTCAGAGGAGCCAAAAATGTCCTCTACAAAAGAATATTGCTGGAGGTATCATCATATCTCATCATATCTGATTTCAAGCTATACTACAGAGGTAGAGTAATAAGAACAGTATGGTGCTGGCATGGAACAGGCCATTTATATCCATGGACTAGAAATTCCAGATATAAGTTCATATAAGTATAGCCACCTGATTTTTGATACCCTTATCTCTCACTTTGCATAAAAATCAACTCCAAATGGATCAATAACCTTAATGTAAGACCTGAAAGCTTGTAGTGACTAGAGAAAAAAGTAGTAGGGCATTTCAAGGTATAGGCATAGGGGAGGACTTTCTGAATATGAGTCCAGTAGCCAAGGAAAAGTGACAATCAACAAATGGGATGTCACGAAAGTAAAAAGCTTCTTTATAGCTAAGGAAACCATCAACCAAGTCAACAGAAAACTTTCACCAGCTGCATATCTTGGAGAAGAATAATATGCAGAAAATAAAAAGAACTCAAAACAGTAAAAAAAAAAAAACAAAAAAGAGTGTCATGGATCTAAACAGAATGTTCTCAAAGAAGAAATATAAAGGGTAAACAAAACAAAAGAAAACCCATGTCTAAATGCTCATCATCTTTAGCCATCAGGAAAATGCAAATTAAAACAATTTCAGGATTACATCTTACCCTAGTCAGAATTACTATCAGCAGAAAATCAAATGACAACACATATTGGAGAGGATGTGGAGAAAGAGGAATCCTTAATCCCTTCTGCTCGGTATGCCACTATGGCAATTGGTATGGATATTTCTCAAAACCTGTATTTTCATTGCAAAAAAAGAGAAAAAACTTAAAATCATGCCAACTGATTTACAGTACCACATATTGAGGAAATGATTGGAAATATGAATCATGCTCTGTATTCTTTCCTTTCTAGTAGGATTCTCTAGCCATGGTTTCTTATAATCATAGAGAAATGGAAGAAAAAGGGGCATTTTCCACTACTACTTTTCCTCCCACAAGTGTAAACTACATTAGGTGATACATTAGAAATAGACCAAGTGATCTGGGAATAACCTAGCAGTTTAACTAGATATTTCCCTTCCAAATAGTTATCCTGGTTCTCTAAAGCTGCCAGTTTTTTGGGAGCTGCGGCTGCTACTTACAGACTTGAAGTATAACTTAGAACACAGTAGTCCCCAGATCATTGCTTCCTAATTGAACTTTCTATAGTGATGTAAATGGTCACTGTTTGTAACATTCAGTGTATAATTTGTATTTTTAACATGGTGGGGATAACTGTGGAAATAACTTCATAATTCAATTTGACTTAATTTAATTAACTTACCTCCAAATAACCACAGGTGGATAGCATTTGGTCTACTGGACAGTATACCTCTTGACTTAGAAAACAAAATTTCATAAATGTACAAAAAATTATTTTTCATGAAAATGGTATCTCTCATCTAGAAAACTAGCATATTTTCAAGGTCTTTTGAATGAAGAGTATCTATGCAATGATGGGGCTCCCCAGTGTGTAAGTAAGAGAAAAACAATGGCAGTGATGCTGGTTCAAGTGTAAAAAATTTAGACAAGTAAAATTTTTAGGGAAAAAATGATAGTCGGAACCATATAAACCTGGATTTAAACGACCATCTCATACTAATCAAATTTTTCCAAAAACTAATAAGTGACTTTGAATCTCCAACATTACACAATAAAACTGCATCTCTCAGGAGCCATGGCATCAGAAGAAAATCCTAAGTCATGTTATGCTGTGTCACGACAATCTAGAAAAATATTTTTAAAGGGAGAAAGGGGACTGTTGCAGTCAGGTTTGCATTGCTGGTAGAAATCACCCAACCAAGAGCAGCTTGTGGGAAAAAAAGAGGTTTCTTTTGGCTCACAGGCTTAATAGGAAGCTCCATGATGGTAGGGAAAACTATGACATGAGTAGAGGGTGGACATCACCCACTGTCCCACATAAAGTGGACAACAGGAATAGGAGAGTGTACCAAACACTGGTGTGGGGGAACTGGCTATAATACCAATAAGCCTGCCCCAAACAATACACTGCATCCAGGAGGCTTTAATTCCCCAATCTTCATCAGCTGGGAACCTAGCATTCAGAACACCTAAGTTTATGGGGGACACCTGAAGCAAACCACCACATTCCACCCCTGGTCCCCATAAACTGATAACTATACATGATGCAAAATGCAAGGCATTCAGTCCAATTTTAAAAGTCCCCATAGTTTTTATCAATCCTAATGATGTTCAAACATTACCATAATCCAAGATCTTTTAACTGAGCCATAATACCAAAAAATCACCCCAAAACCCATAATGGCAAAGAATAAACATTCACACTGCAAAAGACAGCATTGAGCATAGCAAGGAAATAATCAGCCAACATAAGATTTAAAACAACCAGGGCAAACATCAAACTCTGTAGCTTAAAGTCTGACAACTCTAGTCAGTGTCAATCTCCAAGTCTAATAATTCTAACCAGCAACAAGTCTGGAGTTCCAATTCCACCCCTCTAGCTAGGCTACTCATAGTCCTGTAAAACTTCATCTGGGGCTGGCAGCTTTCCTTAGCAGCTGTCTCATGGTCCCGGCATCTCCACTGGGTCTCCACTGTAATCCACGGTTCATCCTCATGGCCCCATGGGGTCTCCATGCAGGCATACAGCAAACCTGCTTCACACTGCCCATGGCCATTTCCAAAACACAAGACCACGTTGCAAACTCAATGACCCTCTCTTTCTTCCATTTCTTTTTTTTTTTTTTTTTGGTTTTTCGAGGTAGGGTCTCACTCTAGCCTAGGCTGACCTGGAATTCACTATGGAGTCTCAGGGTGGCCTCGAACTCATGGCGATCCTCCTACCTCTGCCTCCCCAGTGCTGGGATTAAAGGCGTGCGCCACCACGCCCAGCTTCTTCCATTTCTTATATTCCACAATACCAGGTAGGGTGCCAGGTAGGGGGGAATAAAGCAGACTTTGAAGAACAGGACACTCCTTGAGCACTCAGACCCCTTCAAAAGAGTCTACATTCTTCCCATTCCCCCAGTGCAGGTCAGCTGGCCCAGTCTCAAAGGTTGTAATCTCTCATTTGCAGCTGAACAATGGGCAGCAGTTCACCCTTTTTTTTTTTTTAATTTTCTGTGCTATATCCAGTTCATTTCTATGCAAAGCAACCCTGTACAACTTCTCAAGACATGAACATAACAGCAAGCTTCTCACACAAACTGCTAGCCCAGTCCAAGCAAAGTTCTTTCTCACCCTCATATGCCAAACCTCACAGTCCATAGTTCTTACAGCATTCAGGTCTTTCAACTCTGACTAGAATAGTCCATCAAGCTGTACTTACAGCACTGCAAGGCATCTCTTATGCCAAGGTTTCAAATCCTTCCACATTTCTCTTGTAAAATCAGCTCCAAAAGGCCAAAGCCACACAGTCAGGTGTCTAGCAACAATCCCACTCCTTGGTACCACTTGACTGTTGCAGTCAGCTTCGCATTGATGGTAGAAATCACCCAACCAAGAGCAGCTTGTGGGAAAAGAGATTTCTTTTGGCTTACAGGCTCGAGGGGAAGCTCCATGATGGCAGGGGAAAGCGATGGCATGACCAGAGGGTGGACGTCACCCCCCCGGCCAACATAATGTGGACAACAGCAACAGGAGAGTGTGCCACACACTGGCATGGGGAAATTTGATATAATACCCATAAGCCCACCCCGATCAATACACTGCCTCTAGGAGGTGTTAATTCTCAAATGTCCATCAGCTGGGAAACTAGTACTCAGAACACCTAAGTTTATGGGGAACACCTGAATCAAATCACCACAGGAACAGGACCTTATTATTCCTGGAAATAAATTGAACTGAAGCCCAGTGATGGAGACAATGAGCAAGAAGGTTTTTCTTGTGGAGAAACCATAACCAGGTCTCTAAGAAAAGGGTAAAAGAAGCCAGGCATGGTGGCCCACGCCTTTAATCCCAGTGTTTAGGAGGCAGAGGTAGGAGGATTACCAAGAGTTTAAGGCCACCCTGAGACTACATAGTAAACTCCAGGTCAGCCTGGGTTACAGCAAGACCCTACTTCAAAACACAGAAAGAAAGAAAAAAAGAAAGAAAAGAAAAGGGTAAAAGTGGAAATAATTAACTATTTACAGAGTCTGAATAGAAGAGACTTCAGACCTTCCTGGTTAGACATGACCATGTATTTTACTGTTTCTTTTTTTAAAGATTAAGGGGAAATCCTACTATCAGTTAAGTGATAAATACAGATGGGGTAATTATAAAGGCTTATCTAGATTTTAAAAATATGGGGGCTGGGGAGATAGTTTAGTACAGTGGTGAAAGGTGCTTGACTATGAAGCCTGCCAGTCTGGTGTTCAGATTCCCACTTCCCCATGTAAACCTAAATGTGCATTTCTATGGCACAACAAGAGGACTTGCCAAGCCCCTACACACACACACACACACGTGCAAATAAGTGAATAAGGAAATGTGTCAATTTCTTTTTAATCAAGTTATCACAAAGAAGAAATATAATTTTAAGAATTTTAGGATTTTTAAGCAATACAGAAGCCATATTCTACCCATCCATAGCTGTCCATCAGTTTTGAGAAAACCATGGAGGTATTGAATTTTACATACTAGGTGAACAGTTGCACTATCATACTCTAAGTCTTACTTTTTCAAGCCCATAGCTGTTCCAAAGAAATACTGGGCCACCACATTTGCCAACATAATGAAAAACAATGTTGATGACTTAGGTGACTTACACTTTGTTAATATATTGATAAATTTCCTGAAGTTAAACTGCCCACATGCGTTTCTAATGACCAATAATTGAAAACACTACAGTGATAGAGTTCACAATGGTGTAGACAAATTATTTTCACAGATTCATGTGTCATTTTCCTTTTTGCTCATTCACCCTGCACACACTTCTATATATCATTTGGGGCACTTGTAGTTATTTGCAGTTTCTTCTGTTTAATATCCCAGCCCAGTTCTGAAGATGAAGATTTCTGCAGAATTGCTAACAGATGTTGTTTAGATAGTAAACCTACAATGCAGAGAAAGATTTCCTATTTCTTTCGGTGGGTTAGTAGAAAATAAATTGTTTTGTGCTTGTGAAAACTCTAAATTACAGATGCTAAGATACACAGGGAAAACTTATCATTCTGTTTTTATAAACATATAATTGATATTTTGCAATTTGATGAAATCAAGTTCAAGTTGTTGACTTGAGTTTACTTTCATTCATATTAATATATTATGCTACTGAATGTTTGCATTGCCAAATACATACATGATTAAAACGGACCAAAATTCCATCTTTGTGCAAAAAAATATTTTATAGTGGCTAAAGTAAATAGCATATATTTATTTCAGTTTCTTTTTTTTAATTTTTGGTTTATTTATTTATTTATTTGAGAATGACAGAGAGAAGGAGGCACAGAGAGAGAGAGAGAGAGAGAGAGAGAGAGAGAGAGAGAATGGGTGCGCCAGAGCTTCCAGCCTCTGTAAACGAACTCCAGATGTGTGCGCCCCCTTGTGCATCTGGCTAACGTGGGTCCTGGGGAATTGAGCCTTGAACCGGGGTCCTTAGGCTTCACAGACAAGCACCTAACCGCTAAGCCATCTCTCCAGCCCTTATTTCAGTTTCTTTGCATGTGTTCGATCCAATGCTGTAAGTCTCATGAAAAAGAAAATAAGCAAATAATACACATATTTAAAAATTAACTCATTATTTTATTAATGTGTAAAAATAGAAAATTGTTACAAAATCATACAATAAATATAGTATGGTAACATAGAATCATTAACACAGCTGACAGTGCAGTATAAATTGAGTTCAAAGTTGAAAATAGCATAATTGTAAAGAAATTGATAAAGGGTAGATATAGGATGGAGAGGGAGTCAGATAGCTTTATTCTGTACTTTAGGGTGATTGGGCCCTCAAAGTAAAGGCAAGAATGTCTGCCCTTGATATCTCCACTTTGCTAGACAACAGAGGATGATATGACTTCTTATCTCTTTCCTAAAGGAGTTTACAAAATTTTTCTTTTCATAAAAGGCCCCTTTCCCAGGACTTAAATCTAATCCTGACATTGTGGCTGGTCAAGTTGATCCCCAGAACTTGGTGTCATGGCTGGCCTCTTTGTGAGCCAGCCCCTATAGTTGAGACCAATCAGCCTTCACTCTGGCTCACCTGAGCCTGAAGGTAAAACCCACCACAATAGCATTATAAATAGATGCATATCAAGGGAAAAGCCTCTTTCTTGGTTGGCTCCTGAACTATGAGGTTCTAGTAAGCTTCCCTCATCTTAGCTGCCTGGGCTGAGAAGAGGGGAGAACCCCTTTAATCCTACAAGGGCTCTCTACCCCACCCTGCCCTCTACATGGCAGGGACTCTGCATTTTCGTTTTTTTTCTCTCTCTATATTTTTTTTTTTATTTTTCTTCCAGGCCCATGACATGGGTTCTCACACCATGTGGTTGTATCCATTTTACTTCCCTTGGTGTTGTACTTCCCTAAATAAATATAATTATTTAATAATTATCCTTCTCAATTTGGTTTATCCAATTCTTTGGTTAAATACAAACACGAACTCATGATTTCGGGTTCAAGGACTTTGCTGGACTCTCCACAGATCCTGTATCTACAAATGTAAATATTATTGTTGATTGATTGAGCCATTGTTGTATCTTATATAGATTGGTAGATCTTCAAACTTAGTATTTAGTAATGTTGTTGTCAAACACTGAGAATGTTTGATTGCCCTGGAATTTTGATTCAGTGATATGTTTTCTAAAGTTTGACAAAAGCAGGAAGTATAGGTAATGAGGAATGTTCAATCATTGGAGAGAAAGTTTCAAAGTGAAAAGATATTGGCATTTTGTACAAAATTTAAGAACTGAAAGATAAACATTTTACTGTACCTAAAATACTTATATTTTAACAGAAAGGAAGTAAAAATATCTGCACAAATGTTTTCATTTTTCCAATATAAACTTTCTACTTTCTTTTTTAATAGTTTATTTATTTATTTGCAAGCAGAGATAAAGAGAAAGAGTATGAGATACAATGAGCATTCCAGGGCCTATCACCACTGCAAATGACCTCCAGATACATGTACCACTTTGTGCATCTGGCTTTACATGGGCATGGGGGAATTAAACCCAGATCACTAGGCTTTTCAAGAAAATGCCTTAATCACTGAACCATCTCTATAGCCTCTTTTATACTATCTTAAAGATTCAAGATCTTTGATGAATGTGGATAGCATAGATTTAATAGTATATTTATTTTATTATAATATTATGCCATTCCCCAACTTTTAGACTTTTGTGGCTAGTGGTCAGTAAATGGCATCCATTGTTATTATGAACCCCATTCACTCAGTGACCATATTTTTGTCCCCATTAAACTAGGAAGTAATTCAGCTCATACTAGATCTCCTATAGGTTATCAACAAGACAGAATGTCATAGAGAGTGGTCATTTATGAGGTTGTGGGGAGGGTGTTCCTTTTTATAGGATATGTTCTATTGTTTAAAGCATTTACTTTCTAACATCTACTCATTTATCTAAAACATAATAAGAATTAAAGAAAATGCTAAAATGCCTCTGCACTTCAATTTATAATTATCATTCAAACATCCCATCACTCCCATCTTTCAACTTAGTGATACAATATTGATTCATGATGACTAATTAGGAATATTAAAGGCTAAATTGAATCTTGTTCTTCATGGATAACATATCAGTGCAGTTTGAAAAATTGGAAGAACTGCAACCTTTACTGATTCCTATTAATAGAGAAAGTGGTACTGATGCTATGAGTTAGTTACATGATGGAAATCAATGTTTGTTACTAGTATAATAGACCAACTGAGATTAAAATTTGAAAGTGTTCTCTCTCTCTCTGCTTGCAAATCAATAAATAAAAATATTTTAAAATGGGAGCTGGAGAGATAGCACAATGGTAAAGGCACTAGTCTGCAAAGCCTAACAACACAGATTCAATGCCCCAGTTTCCACATAAACGAGATACCCAAAGGGCCACATGCATCTGGAATTTGATTGCACTGGCTACAGGCCCTGAGTGGCCATCATTATTCTCTCCCTCTGTTGATCTCTACTTTCAAATAAATAATGAAAAATAGTTAAAACTCCAAGGGCTCTGGACTCACACCAGAATCAAGAATTTATCATTTTCATTCCACTTTTCTTTTTCCCAGAGATTTACATTTAGTAGTAAATGAATATAATCCATCACAGGCCTGTAATCCCAGCTATTTAGGAAACTGAAGCAGGAGGATTTCAAGTTGAAGGCCTTTTTGAGCTAAGAAGTAAGTTCAAGTGTAGCATGAGCAATGGGGTGACACCTTATCTCAAAATAAACATTGGAATAGAACTATGGATATAGCTAAGTTGCAAAGTGCTTGTGTGGCATATATGATGCCACAAATACAATCCTCAATATAAATAACAACAATAATTATTACATTTCAGACACATAATGAATCTTGAAAGTCTATGTAAATTACTTTTTGTTTTCACAAGCTCTGGCCTTTTGGTGTTTAATAACATGTAGATAAATAGATATTAATTTCTCTATTTAAGGGATTGTTTATTCTTCTTTTAAAAACATTTTTTATTTATTTATTACAGTGAGAGAGGGAGGGAGAGAGCAAGAAAGAGAATGGATGCACCAGGGCTTCTAGCTACTTCAAATGAACTCCAGATGCATGTGCCACCATGTGCATCTGGCTTATGTGGGTTTGGGGGAGTTGAACCTAGGTCCCCAGGCTTCACAGGCTAGTGCCTTAAATTCTAAAACTTCTCCCCAGCCCTATTCTTTATTCATAACTGTGGCTAATAGTTTCTTCCCCAGACTTCAATAGCTTTCATCTTTTACATTTAAAAATAAATTCAAAAGATTTCAAAAGGTGTGGTAGAGCACACCTTTAATTCCAGCACTCAGGAGGCTAAGGTAGGAGGATCTCCATGAATTCAAGGACAGCCAGGAATACACAGTGAGTTCCATCATGGGCTAGAGTGAAACCTTGCTTCAAAAACAGAAACAATAAATAAACCTTTATTATTCATTTTGCAAAATTTTCTATATTACATATGCAAATAATTCATCACCATTAAAAGATACAATGCAGAAATATGGGGAAATATATTTCATCTCCTTTTACTCATTTTTGACTATTACTTAATTTTCATTTGGCATAGTCTAAACAGATTATAAATAGAAGCTGGTTCTTCATTCCTAATTGGAAACTTTGTAATGTGACTTGGAATTTATTTGACCCTTGTCTTATCTTGACACATGGACTATGGTAGGAATGGCATTGTTGTATTTCCAAGCCAAGGTCTCTGTTTTTCCAAGGTAGGGTCTTACTCTAACCCAGGCTGACCTCAAACTCCCAGTGATCCTTCTGCCTTTGCCTCCCCAAATGCTGGGATTAGAAGCATGCACTATCACACTGAGCCAAAGCCTAGGTCTTAAAGAAGCATGTTATACCTCTGTTCTTTCTCCTGAAATTCTGCCATAGTCACAAAAGTGAGCCTGAGCTAACCTCTTGGAAGATAGGGATTGGCTAGATGCTAAATCTGTTGTATCTGATGCAAGTCAAGCAGCCTCAAGGTTAGCCTGTTAGTGGAGAACAAACTTGTGAGGAAGCCTGGCTGAAACTAGATGAACCTAGCTGAGCCTAGCCTAAACTGAGAGCTGGCAGATTTATGAGCTCAATGAATGGTTCTTGTTGCAAACAAATAAATTTTAGGATGGTTTATTAAGCAGGAAATCCTAAAAATATACTACTCAGAAGGATGTTTACACATTTTTTAAAAATTAGTCATATTTTAATTGTTTATCACAGAGAGAGAAAGGGAGGGTGGGAGAGAGAGAGAGACAGAATGGGTGTGCCAGGGCTTCTAGCCACTGGAAACAAACTCCAGGAACATGAGCCACCATGTGCATCTGGCTTATGTGGGTACTGAGGAATTGAACCTGGGTTCTTAGACTTTGCAGGCAAGTACCTTATCCATCTCTCCGCCCATCACACATTTTTTATTTAAATTTTTTGTTTATTTTTATTTATTTATTTGACAGTGACAGACAGAGAGAGAAAGAGGTAGAGAGAGAGAGAGAAAGAGAGAGAGAGAGAGAGAGAGAGAATGGGTGCATCAGGGCCTCCAGCCACTGCAGACGAACTCCAGATGCATGTGCCACCTTGTGCATCTGGCTTCCGTGGGTCCTGGGGAATCGAGCCTCAAACTGTTGTCCTTAGGCTTCACAGGCAAGTGCTTAACTGCTAAGCCATCTCTCCAGCCCCCATCACACAGTTTTGTTAATGGATTAAACAAATAAACAAATTTGAAGTCAATATATAAAATTCATGCTAGCATTACTTATAGTATCATACTTGACAAAGAAAATACTAAAAAATAGTTTTTAAAACGTTGAAAATGAAGGTGAAAAGGAAACTTTGCGATTTTATAAATATCACAACAACAGATACTGTATTTGTTGTTTTTTTGTATTTTCATGTAAACAATAAATAAATTGACTTATAATAGTCTTTCACATGCAGTTTATTCTTGTTCAACTATAATATTCTGTGTTCCCAATAACCTCATGTCTTTTGAATGCTTAGTTCCAAGTTAACTGCAATTTAGGAGATGGAACCTTGCTGGAGGAGGTGTGTTGTTTGGGATAGGCTTAGGGTCGTTATAGCCAGCTCCCCCTTGCTAGAGTGCAGCTTACTCTCCTACTGTTGTTTTCCACTTGCTGTTGCACTGGTGATGTCCAATCTCTGCTCATGTCATGTCTTCCCCTGCCATCATGAAGCTTCCCCTTGAGACTGTAATCCAAAATAAATCCTTTTCTCCCATGAGCTGCTTTTTGTCAGGTGTTTGTCTCAGCAACAAGAAAGTAAATACAACATCTTCCTTAAAGTTTACCACAGAAAACTATAACATAATTGTGTCTTTTTCTTTTGATACATCTCATTACAAGGAAACTCATAGTCTTTGAAATTGTGACTATAAGAATAAGTGAAAATAGTTTAATTTGAAGAACAAGGAAATATCAGTAAAAGAATAAAGAAAAGAAGCCAGATGTGGTGGAACATGCTTCTAGTTGCAGCAATCAAGAGGCAGAGGCAGAGGCAGGAGGATTGTTGTGAGTTTGTGGCTAGCATTAGACTGCAGAGTGAGTGCTAGGTCAGCCTAGGCTAGCATGGGACCCTACCTGGAAAAAGAAAAGAATATGGAACTGAAATAGAAAAGGCAAGTCACATACTGAAGGGTGGTTATGAAGCAAACTACCACTGTGTATGAATGGAATTTATTTTCAATAATGAGTTACCTAGCAGTATACCAATTAAGAGATGAGGAAGTTGGGATAGTTATATCATTATTCCCTTCAATCATTGAGTGAAGAATATTTATGGGGATATTAATTGGTCATCATTTCTGGCTTTCTGGTTAGCTGCATGCATAGCAAGCCCTATGGGCCAATAAAATATAAATTCTGGAGCCAACAGGTGTAAACAAAGATGGAAAGGGTAAGCAGATTTGGGTAGTTTATCACCTATGTATGCTTCAACTACCGTTTTACAGCATCAGTTTTAGTACTTGATTCAACATATTCTGGTCCAAACAAAAAGCAAACATTCATTGCATTAGGCTCCTGAAATCTTTTCTTAAACTTTCAGAAAATAATGTAGTATCAGCATGTTTAATGCAAGAAAATCTATATCCAGCATTGATCTTAGATTTCCTATAGAGTTGTCATTATAAAGAAAATGCCACTAAATCATGACCTTTACTTACGAAATAACACATTCAATTTGGTTTCCTTATTATGTTTTGTTCTAATAGTTTTGCTTTAAATTACTGTCACTTTGTACATTTAATCTAAAATACAGGTCTAAGCATCACTGTTTAGGCCCCAGTTCACTAGTTTATTTCACACAAAATATTACATTTTCCTCCTCATTTTAATCTAACTTACACATGAGTTTTATGTTCAGTATTCATTGCCATTAACCAAACTTTTTTCCCTTGAGTTAACCAACTTTACTGTTCTCCTGGTACCAATGGATTCATTGCTGTTTGCACAGGAATTATTTTACAATCCAATTACTTCCTTAGGTCACACATTATGAGTATGAGGACAGGAAGGAGCCTATATGTCTAGTAAGAAGAGTAGAATTGTTTGTGAAAATTTTAAATGAGAATGGGCATGTAGATGGGTTGTGATACTGGGAAGTTTCAGAACAGTCCATGTAAATGAGGCTGTCTCAGAGCACTTTATTTTTTAAAGTTGTAACATAACATTAATTTTCACTACAATGCTTGTCAAATCCATGACCCTTACTTTTTAATTCAACACATTTCACCACAGTCAGTGTAGACTTGCTTGTTTTATTTCTGCCATCCAAGTTCACATTTGTCTTCTTAAGAAAATGTTTGCTGCATATGTAATATGAAGCATCCCAGATATCTTTGCCTAATTCTATATCCACATCTACTGAAGCCACTTTAAGTATAACCTAAAATTAAAAAGTTGGTCCTGAAGCAGGCACTGCGGTCTGGAGTGAGTAGGCCAAACCCTTGTTTCTGGGTTCCTCCCTCCTCCCCCTTCTGGGTTGCATACTCAGACAGACAATGTGAAGGTGCACAGTGGTCTGGAATGAGTAGACCAGACCCCTCTTTCCAGGCTCCTCCCACCTCCCCAGTCTGAGTTCCTTGTGTAGGTTGTGTGCAGCATGCTCAGTGGTCTAGAATGAGTAGGCCAGACACCTGTTTCCTGGCTCTTCTCACCTCTCCCTTGTCTGGGTTCCCTCTGCCTGTCTGTGTGATGATGGGGCAGCAGTCTGGAGGGAGTATGCCAGACCCATTTTTCTGAGCTCCTCCCACCTCCCTGATCTGGGTTCTCTGTGCTGGTCTGTGTGTTGGAGGGCATGGCATGAACTAGGCCAGATTCTCTTCCCTTGCTCCTCCCAGTCCCCTGGTACTGGTAGGTTTGATTTTGCCTTGCTGGGGGTGGCTTGGTCCCTGTGTGAGCTGTGGAATCAGGACTTTTGCTCTGGTAACCTGACTGGCTATTGGGTATTAACATCCTTGTTCACCTGAGTCAGAGGGTGCATGGACCAAAGGAAAAAAAAAATCGTTTCCTCCTCCAAAAAATAAAGAGATGTCCCAAAACAGGTAGACAACAATGCAAAAAAGTCAACGAAAATCAGAAAACTGAGAGATCTCCACGAAGGATGCCTAGTCCTACAATGGATGCCTCCAATGAAATCATAGAGAAACCAACATAAATTTATTCCCAAAATGAAAACACAAGAACTAATGAGACCCTGATCAAAAAAATGCTGAACTAGAAGCAAACTATCAAAGAACCAAGAATCATATAAATGAAATTGAACAATATACTCTCCTAGAGAATTCAGCTTTTGACAGTAGGCTTAACTGTATTGAAGAAAATTTTAGAACCCTCCAAGGAGATATGAATAAATTGAAGGTAAGTCAAGAAATGGAAGATCACAACAACTGGTTGATTAAGCTTAATGAAGACTTGATGAAATGCAAGAATGAACTCCAGGAAGCATCAAGAAAGTCAAAACTTGAATTGAAATTATACCTCAAAATAGAGATGGACATGATGCAAAATAATACAACAGAAAACATAAATAAAATAGAAATTACAAAAATCTCTCTATCACCCCTCTCCAACAGAGTTACTCATATGGAAATCATAACTTCTGACCTGGAAGATAAGACAGAATAAATTGATCAGGCGGCCAAAACCTTTGCTAAGTTCAAAAAATCAAGTGAACAGAATATGAGAGAACTGTGAGACACCCTAAAATGACCAAACATCTGAATCATGGGTGTATGAGAGGAGAAGAAATTCAGGCCAGAGGCATAGAGACCATATTCAACAAAATTATTGAAGAAAAATTTCCAAATCTCTCAAAAGAGATGCCCATCAACATACAAGAAGCCAACAGAACACCAAACAGACAGGACCAAAGAAGAAACTCTCCAAGACACATCATAGTTAAAGCTCTTAACAATGTAAACAAAGAGAGAGAGTTAAAATCAGCAAGAGAGAAACAATTCACAACATACAAAGATAATCCCATCAGAATTGCATCAGATTTCTCAATAGAAACCCTGAAAGCCAGAAGGGTCTGGAATGGAACACTTCAAAGTCTGAAAAACTATGACTTCCACCCCAAGCTACTCTACCTAGTAAAAGTATCCCTCATAATAGATGGTAAAAGAAAAACTCCATGAAAAAAGTCAACTCTATGATTGTATGAACTCAAATCCTTCCCCCAGAGAACACTTGAGGCAATATTCCACACATAACAGTCAACAAATCTCAAGAACCAACAAGGAGAAGGTCAAAATAACCAAAATAGACCAGGGTCAAAATAGTACAAAACACAAGAAAGTACCAAACTCCATAAAACACCTCATCATGGCATATATTAATTCAAACCTCACAGTAATAACCTTAAATATTAATGGTCTTAACTGACTCATCAAAATACACAGGTTATCAGGGTGGATAAAGGACTGGACCCTTGGGCTGGAGGGATTGCTTAGTGGTTAAGGTATTTGCCTGCAAAGCCAAAGAACTCAGGCCCCACATTAGCCTGATGCACAAGGGGCACACACATTTGGAGTTCGTTTGCAGTGGTTGGAAGCCCTTGCATGTCCATTCTCTCTCTTACTCTCTCTCCCTCTTTCTGTATGAAATAAATAAATAAAAATAATATTTAAAAAATCTTGACCATTCTATCTGCTGTCTTCAAGAGACCCACCTCACCACTGAAGATAGACACCTCTTCAGGGTGAAAGGTTGGAAAATGATATCTCAAGTAAATAGAAAAAAAATCAAGCAGGTGTTGCTATATTAATATCTGATAAAATAGGCTCAAAACCAAAAGTAATCAAAATGGAGAAAGAAGGCCACTTCATACTCATCAAGGGAATGACCCAACATGAGAACATCGCAATCATAAATATATATGTGCCAAACACAGATGCACCATGGTTGATAAAACACAATCTACTTGACAATAAAAGAGAAATAAACACCAACACCATCATAGTTGGAGACTTCAATACTCCACTATCATTAATAGACAGATCATCCAAGCAGAAAATCAACAGGGAAATAATAGAGCTCAACAACATCATAGATCAACTAGTCCTAACAGATATCTACAGAACTTTTCACCCCAGCTCTACAAAATACATATTCTTCTCAGCAGCCCATGAAGCCTTCTCCTAAATTGACCATATATTAGGCCATAAGGTATGCCTTCATGAAGTTAGGAAAATTGAAGGTACTTCCTGCATCACGTCAGATAACAATGCTTTAAAGCTGGAAATTAACAATAAGAGATACATCAAGAACTCCACCAGCTCCTGCAGACTAAACATCCCACTTTTAAACAATGAATGGTTCATGAAAGAAGTCAACAAAGAAATTTTAAAATTTATAGAATTGAATGATAATGAAAACAATGGGACACAATGAAGGCAGTCATAAGGGGAAAATTCATATCCCTAAATGTCTTCATTATAAAGATCCCAAAACAATAACCTGACTATCCACCTAAAGGCACTGGAAAAACAAGAAGTATCCAACCCAAAGAGCTCTAGTCAGAAAGAAATAACCAAAAGTAGAGCAGAATTTAATGAATTGGAAAACTAAGAAAACAATTTTAAAAAAATCGATGAAATGAAGAGCTGGTTCTTTGGAAAAATAAACAAGATTGACAAACCCCTGACCAAAGTGATCAAGAAAAAAAAAAAAGAAGTCTCTAACAAAATCAGAAATGAAAAAGGAGAGATCACAAAATGCATCAATGAAGTTGAAATTGGAAGGATCATCAGGGCATGCTTCCAAAACCTCTACTCCACAAAATTAAATAATCTGGAAGAAGTGGATGATTTCCTAGACACATACCACCTAACAAAACTAAACTCAGAGCAGATTAATCTCCTAAACAAACTTATCCATGGAGATTGAAAACAATTAAAAACTTCCCCCAAAAGAAATGCTCCGCATCTCAGTTCACAGATATTGGCTCAACAATGTTTATAGCTGCTCAGTTCATAATAGTTAAGAACTGGAGTCAACCCAGATGTCCATCATTGGATGAATGGATAACCAAGATGTGGTATACATACATGATGGAATTCTACTCAACATTAAGAAAAAATGACACATTGAAATTTGTAGAAAAATGGTCAAACTTGGAACAGATCATTGTAAGTGAACTCACAATCACAGAAAGACATCTGTCACATGATCTCATACATCTGCACTTCCTAACCTGGATCAACCTGAGTTGCTGACATACCTGAATAGCATCTCAAGGCCTGGACAATAGGGTGGGTAGGGCTTATGGGAAGGGAAAAGGTGGGGAGGGGCAAAACAATGAATCCAAATTGAACTGGTACCATAGAATTCTATATCCTAGAAGTCATATTACAAGGTGAAATCCTGAAGAGGACCTTAGGGGGAGCACCTGATTCGAAGGACACTGGGGAGCATGAGATAAATCCGAACCTCAAATTTCTTCTGTTCTTCTTTCTTCTCTTTTTCTTTTATTTCTTTTCTCTTGGCACTGGCCTACAATTCCCTGTATCATGATGTGTTCTAAATCCACAATGAGCTGTTGATCAGAGAGACCTACTAGATCTCCCAAAACAAACAAGACAGACTTCTGTTAGAGCAATTGATTGCCCACCAGAGTTTAATGGTAGGACCTTATTGCTGAAGACACAATATGCTGTTGGAACAGACCATGGTGAGACCTGGTTGGAATCCAGAGGAGAGCCAGTCCTCAGACAATTATCCAATCTAGTGCAGGAAGGTGCTTCATGAACTACCAGGGGATAGTGGCCAACATCTGTCTGAGGAACTCAAAGTCTAAGTGACTTAGAAGCAAATAACCTGACATGGTGCTCTCACAAGTGCAATAGTGGCACACAGCCATGGTGAGTAACCAACTGCTCTTGGGTTGGCTAACAGATCCACTCAGTGGAAAGGAAACCATGTCTGGAACTGGGAAACAAGTCAGAATCATATCCAGATAATGATTCCGATTTACATTGTTAAGCTTCCACTAACCTTAGACTATAAGATGGTCTACACACTTTAAATTCTCTCTAAATTAATAATGGTTATCCCATTTAACTGGTGCTGACTTCATTTTCTGTTGGAGAATCTGTTTCTCTTTTTCAGATGGGAGCTGGATCTGAGGAGATAAATGACCCAGTGCACTCCACCGTGGCCCCAGCTGAAACTACACAAAAATTGGGAAAATGAGCAAGAGTGCTGCCTTCTTAGTGTATATGATATCAGCACAAGGGTGAAGGAGATAGACACTGAGGACACTCAACACTTACCAAACCAGAGATCCAGAGGCTCCTAAGTGCCCATCACTGAAGTAGACTTAAAATGCTCCCAACATGGCTCAAGGAATTTTACGGAAGTGAGGGCAGAAAGATTGTTAGAGCCACAAGTTGGGACATTATGTACAGAGACGTTGCTTTTCCCCTCATCATAATGCATGACACAAAATCTCTATGGGATTGACCTGCATCCCCAATAAGGAAGGCCTTTTCAGAAAAGGGGAAGGGAGGAGGGAAAGGATGGTACCAACATGTGTTGCTTTCATGCTAAATATGTCTATATATAATAAAAAATAGAAAAAATAAAGAAAAGTAAACTGGTCGGGTGTGGTGGTGCACACCTTTAGCCCCAGAATTTGTGAGGCTGAGGTAGGAGGATTGCTGTGAGTTCTAGGCCACCATGAGACTACATAGTGAATTCCATGTCAGCCTGAGCTAGAATGAGACCCTACTTTGAAAAACCAATAAATAAATAAATAAATAAAAGAAAGAAAGAAAGAAAAAGAGAGAGAGAAAAAAGAAAAACTGATGAATGATACTTCAAATGATTTGTATACATAGTATTTCATTGACTACTAAAACTTAATGGAAACAGATTCTGGGGGTATATTCTTTAAAATAATAGTAATAAGGAAAATACCAATCCTGAGAAGTAACAACATCTGTCAGAAATGAGCAAGAACAGCAATCACCCCACAAATCAAAGGAAGGTGATGCTTCTTAAGTGCCTATTAATTTGAAAATAAGATGTACAAAAAGAGCAAGTTTTTTTTTCTTAAGAAGCATGTACCAAACAGGTACATTAAATTTCATGAGTCTTATAAGATCCATGTTTCTTGCTTTGTTTCTTCTTTGTATTTGCTTTTTGAGGTAGGGTCTTGTTCTATCCCAGGATGACCTGGAATTTACTATGTAGTCTCAGGCTGGCCTTGAACTCACAGCAATCTTCTTACCTCTGCCTCCTGAGTGCTGGGATTAAAGGAATGTGTCACCATGCCCGGTTAGATCCATGTTTTTGAGTGCTTGCAATAACCCTTTCATTAAGCAGCAAACACTGGAGGGTTCTAAAACAATGAAAAATTAAAAAGTAGTTTTTTTATTTTTGTTTTATTCTGATATTAAAAAGGAGAAAAAAATTATTTTCTTCCAAAATTTTCAGTTAAACATTTAAACCTTAATAAAAGTAGGAAGATCATCAGAATTACAGTTCAGATCTCAGTAAAATTATAAAGAAATCACAGACCACTGGATTTTTTTTTTTTTACAGAACATAAAAGGGAATATAAAAAGTAGCCTAAAGTAGATCATGTATTTTTTTCAGTTTGTACAAATAAAGACAGAATGCAGAATCATGTTACTAAGTTTAAAAAAGATATTCTACAACTGTTTAATAGAGGATCTACACACATTCAGAAATATCTGTGATACTAACAAATTTGTTTTTTTATTCATTCTTATGTAGACATGGATTTACTTCTGTACATCTATCCTTCACCACACTCCTAAATGTTATCAGGATAAAATTTAAATGTGCAAACTATCTTTTGCCCTACACTTGCTAAAATAACATGCAAATTTTAATTTTATATTTCTTACTATTTTTTAATTTATGATAGAGAGAGAGAGATAGATAAAGTGCAGAGAATGTATGAGAGCATCAGGCAGGGCTTCTAGTCACTGTAAGTGAACTCCAGAAACGTGCGCCACTTTGTGCATCTGACTTTACATGGGTACTGGGAAATTGATCCCAAGCCTTCTTCAAGCTTTGCCAGCAAATGTCTTTAACAACTGAGCCATCTCTCTAGCCCTCAAGTAAATTTTTATTTAAAAAATACATCTCAGGGAATTCATAGACTTGTGCTGACATTGTCTCATCCTATTCTACAGAAATGGAAAATTATTTTCTACGAGACATGGCAATGAAATATTTCCTAAGCAAATGTCTTTCTGAGGTGTCAAAGTCAATATGTTCTATTTACATGGTGTCATAAACCTAATTAACTGCAACTCCTGCAAAAATCAAAATCATACTGAGACAAAGTGAATTTTAGAGCTATAACAATAAAGAAAAGCTTGCCCATGACATTGGAATTTGGAGTTTTGAACAGGAATAATGTGATCTTTATTAAAATTTCACTCTCAATTACTCTAATGGGGCTGAGAAAGTAGCCTGGGTGTTTAATTTTTAGAGTTATTTATGTATTCAAGGTATTAATACCCTGTCAAACATATATGTTACCAAGACTTTCTTCCATTATGTACTGATTATTTCCTTCACTACGCAGAGCATTTTGAAGGTCATCCAAACCCTTGTGTCAATTTTTTTTGGGGGGGGTTCTGAGCTATTGGAGTGTTTTCCAGAAAATCCTTCCCTTGCTTGGTTCTTGAAGTATTATCTCATGGTTTCCTCTGGCATTATCAAAATTTCAAGTTTTACTGTAAGGTCTCTTTTTTCCAATTTTTTTTTGTTGTTGTTCAGAGGTAGCACTGGGGTTCTCATTTATTTCTTCTACCCATGGATATTCCTTTTCCCCAGCACTGGTTGTTAAAGAGGGTCTTTTCTTCTAATGTGTATTTTTAATACTTTTGTCAAATATTAGGTAATTGTAGCTGTGTGGGTTTACTTCCATGTCTATTATACTCTTCTATGTGTCATTTTGTGCTGATCCTATGCTATATTTGTTACTATGGCTCTGTACTTTAATTTGAGAGCAGGTATGGTGATACATCTGACAATTATCTTTCTGCCTAGATGTTCTTTGGGTATTGAGGGTCTTTTATGCTTCCATAAATTTATAATTGATTTTATAGTTCTATGAAAAATGCAAATGGAAGTTTGATGAAGGTTCTGTTAAATATGTAGAATACTTTTGATAACATAGCCATTTTCACAATATTAATTATGTCCATACTTAAGCATCTATCTTCTACATTCTTCTTCAATTACTATCCTCAGTGTTTTAAAGTTTTATTGTGCATGCCTTTTGCCATTTTGGTTAGGTCTATTCTTAGATTTGTTTTCTTTTGGTGATGGTCACAAATACTCACACATTCTAAGCAAGAATGAGAGCTCTGAGCTACATATCCAGATCACAAATGGAAATTATTTCCTGATTTCTTTTGGCAAGTTGACTATTGACATATAGACAAATTACCAAATTAGTATATTGATATTGTATCCTGCTACTTTGCTAATAGCATGCATCAGCTTGAGTTTTCTGGTGGGATCTTTTTGAAAACACAGGATAATATTATCTCAAAGATATATAAAATCAATTCTTTCTTTCATATCTGAATCTCTTGTATTTCTTTCTTGTGCATTGTTGCTCTAATTATGCATTGAAGCACTATAAGATGGTGAGAATCAATAGCCTGTCTCTTTCATGATTTTAGAGGAAATGTTTTTAGTTCTTTGATATGCATATAAATGTATCATTTAGTATAGACAAAAGCAAATTTGCACACTAATGAGGTGGATGTGCTCCTTTATTTTTATGTGAAGAATTAAATTTCAATGGGACAGTTGAGATTACAGGACATAAAGCATCTTCAATTGTTTTTGAGTTGACCAGTATTATTTATTAACAACTTTATTATATGACCATATTTAAAATTGGTCATATTCCTCTTTGGTTAGACTCTCAAGTTGCCTTTACACTGCCTCTATTCTATTGAGGGCCTCCCTCAATGATGTTTTTGGTACTAACTGTGGTGGGATCATGAATTTACCATCAGTCTCTGTGGGAGGTACAATACTTCAGAACACACCTTATCCTGTGGCTCTTACATTCTTTCCATCCAACTTGTTTTCAATGTTCTTTGAACCTTGAATGTTGATGTCTTATAAGCCTCATTTACTGTTTTGATGAGTTTTGTCTCCTTAGTATCTACCAACTTGCTGGAGGAGGTTCTCAGGCTAATAGCAAGAATAGTGAGAGCAACACTCATATTTAATTCACAATATCTTTAATGTTTCCTGGGCCCTGGCAGATATGATTGAGCTGACATGTCTCATGCTAAGCAGTTGGCTTTCTTTTGTTGTCATACCGATAGATCTTGAGTTTCCCTAATATTCTGTATAAATGAGATTACCTAACCATAAGTGAGCACAGCATGGATCACAGAAGATAAACAGATTCATATGGAAGCATAAATGGCCTCAGATAGCCAAAACCACCCTTAGCAGCAGCATAAAGGTACTAGTGGTAGTATAATAATACCTGATTTTAAAATATACTACAAAGCCTTAGTAATAAAAACAGGATGGTACTGGAAAAAAACAGACACATGAATCAATGAAATAGAATGGAAAACCAGATATAAGTTCTAGTAACTACAGACATCTGATCTTTAACAAAAAGGCCAAAAACACACAGTGGAGAAAAGATAGCATTTTCAATAAATGGTACCAAAGAAACTGTATCCACATGTGGATGAATGATTCTAGACTCTTATCTCATCCTGTACAAAAATCATCTCCAAATGCATGAAGGACCTCAATGTAGTACTTGAAACTATAAAACAACTACAAGAAAAAGTAGAGAGAACACTCATGATATAGGCATAGAGAAAGACTTTATGAATAAGTCCCCAGTAGTCCAAGGAATTACACTAACACTTGGCCATTTGGATAGCAAGAACTTAAAAAGCTATTGGGTAGCTAAGAAAATAATCCCCAGAGTCAATAGATAACCTACAGAATGTGGGAAAATCTTTAGTAGCTATGCATCTGACAGAGGTTTAAAATCTTGAATATACAAATAACTCAAAAAAGTAAGCAATAAAAGAAAATAAGTGAACCCACTAAAAAAGTGGGGCAGAGAACTTAACAGAGAGATATAAAAGGAAGAAATGCCAATAGCAAATAAACATCTAAAAAGACGTTCAACATTTTAGCCCTCAGGGACATGCAAATTAAAACAACTTTGAGATTTCATCCCATTCCATGCAAAATGAGTTTCATCAAAATTCAAATTAAAAAAAACAGTTCTGCCTTGGGTGTGGGGAACAAAGAACCCTCACCCACTGTTGGTAGGCAGGCAAACTTGTACAGCCAATTGGAACTCAGTTTGGGGGTTTCTCAAAAATCTAAAAATATGATCTTCCATTTGACTCAGCTATACAACTTCAGGGCATATGCCCTAAAGGCTCTTTAATATTAAGACTGCTTAGCCATTTTTGTTGCTTGTTTATTCACAACTGATAGGAAATGGAACCATCCCAGATACCTATCAACTGATTAATGGATAGTAAAGGTGTTATACATAATTATCTAATTTGTCAGAAAATGGATGGACCTGGAAAAAATCATACTAAATGTAGTTACACAGACTTAGAAAGACAAATGCCACTAGGTTATCTTTCATATGTGGATGCTAACATGGAAAATTTGATTTATGTTTAAGCTATAGTAAACATAAGTAGTATTGGTAAGGAAGTTAAAATGAGACTTGGAGAGAGGCTGATCAAGGATGGATGAGAGGTGGGCATACTCCAAAGCCAAATGGAAGGACATAATACAGGGATGGAAGAGTCTGGTGGGGTATTGAGATGAGTGAGGGGGGAAATACACAAAACTAATAATGGTATGAATCAGGACAATAGAAACTTTCCTCTTAGCTGGACGTGGTGGCACACACCTTTAATTGCAGCACTTGGGAGGCAGAGGTAGGAGGATTGCTGTGAGTTCAAGGCCACCCTGAGACTCCATAGTGAATTCCATGTCAGCCTGAGCTAGAATGAGACCCTACTTTGAAAAACCAATAAATAAATAAATAAATAAAAGAAAGAAAGAAAGAAAAAGAGAGAGAGAAAAAGAAAAACTGATGAATGATACTTCAAATGATTTGTATACATAGTATTTCATTGACTACTAAAACTTAATGGAAAAAGATTCTGGGGGTATATTCTTTAAAATAATAGTAATAAGGAAAATACCAATCCTGAGAAGTAACAACATCTGTCAGAAATGAGCAAGAACAGCAATCACCCCACAAATCAAAGGAAGGTGATGCTTCTTAAGTGCCTATTAATTTGAAAATAAGATGTACAAAAAGAGCAAGTTTTTTTTTTCTTAAGAAGCATGTACCAAACAGGTACATTAAATTTCATGAGTCTTATAAGATCCATGTTTCTTGCTTTGTTTCTTCTTTGTATTTGCTTTTTGAGGTAGGGTCTTGTTCTATCCCAGGATGACCTGGAATTTACTATGTAGTCTCAGGCTGGCCTTGAACTCACAGCAATCTTCTTACCTCTGCCTCCTGAGTGCTGGGATTAAAGGAATGTGTCACCATGCCCGGTTAGATCCATGTTTTTGAGTGCTTGCAATAACCCTTTCATTAAGCAGCAAACACTGGAGGGTTCTAAAACAATGAAAAATTAAAAAGTAGTTTTTTTATTTTTGTTTTATTCTGATATTAAAAAGGAGAAAAAATTATTTTCTTCCAAAATTTTCAGTTAAACATTTAAACCTTAATAAAAGTAGGAAGATCATCAGAATTACAGTTCAGATCTCAGTAAAATTATAAAGAAATCACAGACCACTGGATTTTTTTTTTTTTTACAGAACATAAAAGGGAATATAAAAAGTAGCCTAAAGTAGATCATGTATTTTTTTCAGTTTGTACAAATAAAGACAGAATGCAGAATCATGTTACTAAGTTTAAAAAAGATATTCTACAACTGTTTAATAGAGGATCTACACACATTCAGAAATATCTGTGATACTAACAAATTTGTTTTTTTATTCATTCTTATGTAGACATGGATTTACTTCTGTACATCTATCCTTCACCACACTCCTAAATGTTATCAGGATAAAATTTAAATGTGCAAACTATCTTTTGCCCTACACTTGCTAAAATAACATGCAAATTTTAATTTTATATTTCTTACTATTTTTTAATTTATGATATATAGAGAGAGATAGATAAAGTGCAGAGAATGTATGAGAGCATCAGGCAGGGCTTCTAGTCACTGTAAGTGAACTCCAGAAACGTGCGCCACTTTGTGCATCTGACTTTACATGGGTACTGGGAAATTGATCCCAAGCCTTCTTCAAGCTTTGCCAGCAAATGTCTTTAACAACTGAGCCATCTCTCTAGCCCTCAAGTAAATTTTTATTTAAAAAATACATCTCAGGGAATTCATAGACTTGTGCTGACATTGTCTCATCCTATTCTACAGAAATGGAAAATTATTTTCTACGAGACATGGCAATGAAATATTTCCTAAGCAAATGTCTTTCTGAGGTGTCAAAGTCAATATGTTCTATTTACATGGTGTCATAAACCTAATTAACTGCAACTCCTGCAAAAATCAAAATCATACTGAGACAAAGTGAATTTTAGAGCTATAACAATAAAGAAAAGCTTGCCCATGACATTGGAATTTGGAGTTTTGAACAGGAATAATGTGATCTTTATTAAAATTTCACTCTCAATTACTCTAATGGGGCTGAGAAAGTAGCCTGGGTGTTTAATTTTTAGAGTTATTTATGTATTCAAGGTATTAATACCCTGTCAAACATATATGTTACCAAGACTTTCTTCCATTATGTACTGATTATTTCCTTCACTACGCAGAGCATTTTGAAGGTCATCCAAACCCTTGTGTCAATTTTTTTTGGGGGGGGTTCTGAGCTATTGGAGTGTTTTCCAGAAAATCCTTCCCTTGCTTGGTTCTTGAAGTATTATCTCATGGTTTCCTCTGGCATTATCAAAATTTCAAGTTTTACTGTAAGGTCTCTTTTTTCCAATTTTTTTTTGTTGTTGTTCAGAGGTAGCACTGGGGTTCTCATTTATTTCTTCTACCCATGGATATTCCTTTTCCCCAGCACTGGTTGTTAAAGAGGGTCTTTTCTTCTAATGTGTATTTTTAATACTTTTGTCAAATATTAGGTAATTGTAGCTGTGTGGGTTTACTTCCATGTCTATTATACTCTTCTATGTGTCATTTTGTGCTGATCCTATGCTATATTTGTTACTATGGCTCTGTACTTTAATTTGAGAGCAGGTATGGTGATACATCTGACAATTATCTTTCTGCCTAGATGTTCTTTGGGTATTGAGGGTCTTTTATGCTTCCATAAATTTATAATTGATTTTATAGTTCTATGAAAAATGCAAATGGAAGTTTGATGAAGGTTCTGTTAAATATGTAGAATACTTTTGATAACATAGCCATTTTCACAATATTAATTATGTCCATACTTAAGCATCTATCTTCTACATTCTTCTTCAATTACTATCCTCAGTGTTTTAAAGTTTTATTGTGCATGCCTTTTGCCATTTTGGTTAGGTCTATTCTTAGATTTGTTTTCTTTTGGTGATGGTCACAAATACTCACACATTCTAAGCAAGAATGAGAGCTCTGAGCTACATATCCAGATCACAAATGGAAATTATTTCCTGATTTCTTTTGGCAAGTTGACTATTGACATATAGACAAATTACCAAATTAGTATATTGATATTGTATCCTGCTACTTTGCTAATAGCATGCATCAGCTTGAGTTTTCTGGTGGGATCTTTTTGAAAACACAGGATAATATTATCTCAAAGATATATAAAATCAATTCTTTCTTTCATATCTGAATCTCTTGTATTTCTTTCTTGTGCATTGTTGCTCTAATTATGCATTGAAGCACTATAAGATGGTGAGAATCAATAGCCTGTCTCTTTCATGATTTTAGAGGAAATGTTTTTAGTTCTTTGATATGCATATAAATGTATCATTTAGTATAGACAAAAGCAAATTTGCACACTAATGAGGTGGATGTGCTCCTTTATTTTTATGTGAAGAATTAAATTTCAATGGGACAGTTGAGATTACAGGACATAAAGCATCTTCAATTGTTTTTGAGTTGACCAGTATTATTTATTAACAACTTTATTATATGACCATATTTAAAATTGGTCATATTCCTCTTTGGTTAGACTCTCAAGTTGCCTTTACACTGCCTCTATTCTATTGAGGGCCTCCCTCAATGATGTTTTTGGTACTAACTGTGGTGGGATCATGAATTTACCATCAGTCTCTGTGGGAGGTACAATACTTCAGAACACACCTTATCCTGTGGCTCTTACATTCTTTCCATCCAACTTGTTTTCAATGTTCTTTGAACCTTGAATGTTGATGTCTTATAAGCCTCATTTACTGTTTTGATGAGTTTTGTCTCCTTAGTATCTACCAACTTGCTGGAGGAGGTTCTCAGGCTAATAGCAAGAATAGTGAGAGCAACACTCATATTTAATTCACAATATCTTTAATGTTTCCTGGGCCCTGGCAGATATGATTGAGCTGACATGTCTCATGCTAAGCAGTTGGCTTTCTTTTGTTGTCATACCGATAGATCTTGAGTTTCCCTAATATTCTGTATAAATGAGATTACCTAACCATAAGTGAGCACAGCATGGATCACAGAAGATAAACAGATTCATATGGAAGCATAAATGGCCTCAGATAGCCAAAACCACCCTTAGCAGCAGCATAAAGGTACTAGTGGTAGTATAATAATACCTGATTTTAAAATATACTACAAAGCCTTAGTAATAAAAACAGGATGGTACTGGAAAAAAACAGACACATGAATCAATGAAATAGAATGGAAAACCAGATATAAGTTCTAGTAACTACAGACATCTGATCTTTAACAAAAAGGCCAAAAACACACAGTGGAGAAAAGATAGCATTTTCAATAAATGGTACCAAAGAAACTGTATCCACATGTGGATGAATGATTCTAGACTCTTATCTCATCCTGTACAAAAATCATCTCCAAATGCATGAAGGACCTCAATGTAGTACTTGAAACTATAAAACAACTACAAGAAAAAGTAGAGAGAACACTCATGATATAGGCATAGAGAAAGACTTTATGAATAAGTCCCCAGTAGTCCAAGGAATTACACTAACACTTGGCCATTTGGATAGCAAGAACTTAAAAAGCTATTGGGTAGCTAAGAAAATAATCCCCAGAGTCAATAGATAACCTACAGAATGTGGGAAAATCTTTAGTAGCTATGCATCTGACAGAGGTTTAAAATCTTGAATATACAAATAACTCAAAAAAGTAAGCAATAAAAGAAAATAAGTGAACCCACTAAAAAAGTGGGGCAGAGAACTTAACAGAGAGATATAAAAGGAAGAAATGCCAATAGCAAATAAACATCTAAAAAGACGTTCAACATTTTAGCCCTCAGGGACATGCAAATTAAAACAACTTTGAGATTTCATCCCATTCCATGCAAAATGAGTTTCATCAAAATTCAAATTAAAAAAAACAGTTCTGCCTTGGGTGTGGGGAACAAAGAACCCTCACCCACTGTTGGTAGGAAGGCAAACTTGTACAGCCAATTGGAACTCAGTTTGGGGGTTTCTCAAAAATCTAAAAATATGATCTTCCATTTGACTCAGCTATACAACTTCAGGGCATATGCCCTAAAGGCTCTTTAATATTAAGACTGCTTAGCCATTTTTGTTGCTTGTTTATTCACAACTGATAGGAAATGGAACCATCCCAGATACCTATCAACTGATTAATGGATAGTAAAGGTGTTATACATAATTATCTAATTTGTCAGAAAATGGATGGACCTGGAAAAAATCATACTAAATGTAGTTACACAGACATAGAAAGACAAATGCCACTAGGTTATCTTTCATATGTGGATGCTAACATGGAAAATTTGATTTATGTTTAAGCTATAGTAAACATAAGTAGTATTGGTAAGGAAGTTAAAATGAGACTTGGAGAGAGGCTGATCAAGGATGGATGAGAGGTGGGCATACTCCAAAGCCAAATGGAAGGACATAATACAGGGATGGAAGAGTCTGGTGGGGTATTGAGATGAGTGAGGGGGAAATACACAAAACTAATAATGGTATGAATCAGGACAATAGAAACTTTCCTCTTAGCTGGACGTGGTGGCACACACCTTTAATTGCAGCACTTGGGAGGCAGAGGTAGGAGGATTGCTGTGAGTTCAAGGCCACCCTGAGACTCCATAGTGAATTCCAGGTCAGCCTGGGCTAGAGTGAGACCCTACCTCAAAAAAAAAAAGAAACTTTTCTCTTGAAAATTAAAAGATATAACTTTCTTAATAAGAGAAGGAAAGACAGAGAGAAAGAAAGAGGGAGAGAGAGTGAGTTGGGGGGAGGTCAGAAGCAAACTTCACAGGTGGAAAAGTTTTACCCTAAAACCATAGGCTCTTTCTGGTAAATCCCAGTGCCAGAATTGCATTACCATCTCCCAAAATGAAGTGTTGCTCAGGGAAACCCATGAGGCACCTAAAATAATACAGGGCATTGCTGAATCACCAGATCGAAATAGTAAAACCGTGCTGCTAAAGACATCACAGGCTGCGATGACAGGACATTGAAAGATCATGCTAGAACACAGATGGAAGACACCACTTGGCTGACTAGCTCTCATAGTGTTTGAAAGTGTTCTATGTGCTGTTGGGGGATAAAGGTCACCAACAGTGTGAACAATCAGTGAATTCTGAAAAGTACAAAATCAACCAGCCAGGCCAAATGTATTCACTGGTGCAATAGTGGCACACAGGCAATGGGGGTAATCAATTGCTCTCTTATTACACATAAGGCCCACTCAGTGTGAAGGAATTCATACCTGGTACTGAGAACCAATCAGAAGCTTACGGTTTTTAAGGTCATAGACCATAGAGAGAAGCTTTCACTGCTCTATGTAGTTATGCCCATGAAAAAGGCTTCTAGGGCTGGAGAGAAGACTTAGTGGTTAAGGTCCTTGCCTGCAAAGCCAAAGGATCCAGGTTCAATTCCCCAGGATGCATGTAAGCCAGATGCACAAGGGGGTACATGACTCTGGAGTATGTTTGCAGTGGCTAGAGGCCCTAGTGTGTCCATTCTCTCTCTCCCCCTCTCTCTTTCTCTCCATGCCTATTTCTCCCCCTCAAATAAATAAATTAATTAATAATAAATATTTTTAAAAGTCTTCTAAATGTCTGTTTATACCATTAGAGCGATTATTTTGATTTCATAATTGTCTAGCTGAGAATACTACTTCACATAAATACATACTACAAAATGGTAGAAATATGTTAATGCCATTTCAGGAAGTTAGGGAAATCTATAATAATCCCAAGCCAACATTCATTTAACTGTAGATTTTTTGTTTTGTTTTGTTTTGTTTTTTCAAGGTAGGGTCTCACTCTAGCTCAGGCTGACCTGGAATTCACTATGTAGTCTCAGTGTGGCCTCAAACTCATGATGATCCTCCTACCTCTGCCTCCCAAGAGCTGGGATTAAAAGTGTGCACCCCCATGCCCAGCTAACTGTAGTTCTTATGGAATTCAAGTCAGCAACTCAACAAGCAATTATTAAATTTTTATTTATTTATTTTCATTTATTTGACAGAGAGTCAGAGAGCAAGAGAGAGAAAGAGAAGCATATAGAAAGAGTGAGAGAATGGGTGTGCCAAGGCCTCCAGCTGCTGCAAATGAACTCCAGAAGCATGTGCCACCTTGAGCATCTGGCTTATGTGGGTCGTGGGGAACAGAAAATTGCATCCTTTGGCTTCACAGGCAAGTTAACCTCTTAACCACTAAGCCATCTCTCCAGCCCATCAAATAGAAGTCATTAAAATAAAATATAATAAAATATTGTAGGGCTGGGGAGATGGCTTGGCAGATATAATGCTTGCCTGCAAAGCCAAAGGAGCTGTTTGATTCCCTAGGATCCATGTAAGCCAGATGTACAAGGTGGCACACACATCTGGAGTTTGTTTGCAGTGGCTGAAGCCCTGAGCATGTCCATTCTCTCTGTCTCTCTCCTTGCCTGTTTCTCTCTGTGTCTTTCTCAAATAAGTAAATAAAATATTTAAAAATAAAAAATAAAATATTGTAATACAATGCAATCCAGCAGTGTGTGAATTTCATAATTCAATGTTGAAAATGATGGTAAGAAAATATTAAAAGTCTTTGTTTTCCATAAGTAAACTATTATTTTCATATAGAAGCAGAAAAATATAATATAGCAAAAACAATATAATTCATAATTTACAATAATCTTGAATTTGATTTGAGGTGTTTTAAGCAACATTCCTTGTGGTTATGTGACAGGCTGGCATGAGCCAGTGCTGGCTTGTAGTGAGGTTCTGTCAAAAACACATAAGTTTTGTCAAAAATACATCAGATTCATTACATATTTCATTTTGAAATATTTTTGTTTATTGAATGTACAGAAATCTATTACTATTGCCAGTTTATTCATGACCTGGTGTTCAGTTAAATGACACCATATAGAGTCACAATCCACAGTTTAAGATACTTTGAGTTAGCCCATACAAATGGTCACTCCACTTGCCAGATGAACTTAGGATGACATGACTTTACATGTCAAGCAGGCTGTCAAGTCTTCTTCCTTGAGGCCTATTTATAAAAACTGTGCTTTGGGACTGGAGAGATTGCTGAGTGGTTAAGGAGCTTGCCTGTGAAGCCTAAAGATCCTGGTTCGATTCCCCAGTACCCACAAGCCAGATGCACAAAGAGGCACATGCTTCTGGAGTTCATTTGCAGTGGCTAGAGGTCCTGACATGACCATTCTCTCTGTCTCTGTCTCTCTCTGCTTGCAAATAAAAAAAATAAATATAAAAATGTGAGCTTTGTTCTCTCTTCACAGCTTCTGTATATCACCTTTGATGTACATATTACAAGTTAATATTTATTTAATAATAAAAATAAGAAAACCACTTTCTTATAACTTTGTGGAATAGTTTTGTGTGTGCTGGACAGTTTTTTTGTTACATGTATACAACACAAGTACTGATTTACTTCAAAAGCTGATTAGAAGGCTTCTGGTTTCTATTAGAGGAGCAGAGAGCTAGAAAGAAAAACACATCATCATACTTCAAAGAACAAAAGCTGTACCAACTACAAATCCTTACATTACTTTCAGACAGATATCAACCAACTAGCCTCAAACCACCTGAAATCCAAGATTACTTATAAACACATTGGTAAAGAACATATGAGAACTAAAAAAAGATCCTGAGTTCCTGAGGATGACATACAGAGTGCAAACTTGACATTAGGTCTCAATTTTCCCCACAGGTCTTGCTACCATTCTTTTTTTTTTTTTTTTTCAAGGTAGGGTCTCACTCTAGCTCAGGCCGACCTATAATTCACTCTGAATTCTCAGAGTGGTCTCGAACTCACAGCAATCCTCCTACCTCTGCCTCCAGAGTGCTGGGATTAAAGGCGTGCGCCACCACGCCCAGCTTTGCTACCATTCTTGACACACTCATTCAAACACACACAGAGGAAGACTGAGGGCAAATCACACTGTCCAGAAAATGAGGAGAGACCATAGGCAACAAAACAAATATCTGGAAACACACTTGTTTCCAGAATGGATGATAAACTTTAGAAACCCTTTAGTGAGAAAGTATACTATTCAAATTTTAAAAATGGAAAAATGTATGATATACTCAGAGAGATGTCTACATGGAAAATAATTAGATAAAAATGATACCCAACATCTTTAGTATTCAGGGAGATTAAAATGTCAACCATGATAATAATACTTCCAAATACTTATAAAAAATGGCTAAAACACAACCACTTCTTGTCAAGTGTCAGGCATGTAGAGCAACCTTAACACAGAGAAGTCTTTTTTAGCAGTTTCTTTGAAATGGAAACATTTATTTGTCACCTGACACAGATGGCCTACTTGTTGTCCAAAAGGTAAAAACAGAAGTGGACATACACAAACAAAAATATGGATGCAGATATGTAGAACAGCTTCACTCATTATCACCACACAATGTACACAGTCCAAGTGTCCATCTGGTAAATAGATAGTGTAATTCATGCATGCAATGGAATAGAAATAGCTGAGGAAACAACTGCTTTTCATTTGTTGCAGCATACCTAACTCTCACATGTGTTTGGCTAACTAAAAGAAACTTGATGTAAAGGCCTCTAACTAAATTAATCCATTTGTATAATGTCCTGGAATGGCAAAGAAGTAGGTGTGGAAGATAGATCATAGTTCCTACTAGTCCAGGGTAGAAGAAAGCATTGCCTGTGAAGGAAAAGCATGAGGCAAATCTTAGCTGATACAATATATCTGTATGATGACTTGTGTTGTAGACATATGACAATGGACTTGTCATAATTCTTGAGAATTGTACAATACATATTTAATTATACTCTCTACAGCATAAAATCATATAATTCAGAATAAAACACATTTTAATAATTTATTATAAGTTGTTAATAAATCTTAATTGTAGCACTTTGAATAACATATTTATTTCATATGCATTAAACACATCTTATTTTGTTTTAGCATATCAGCTATAATCTTTCCAAATTGAGGACAAAATGGAAAAATATCTGGCAATGTATTTTATACCAAAATTATTAAGTGTGCTCCATGTAAAGGGGGTATCATATTTAAAATACAACACTTACCTCCAGTACCTTTAAGCTAAGAAAAGAATAGTAGAGAGGTAAAGAGGTAAAGACACAGAAGTAGGTGAGGGTTGTGGATATGAATTATAAAGACAGATTAATCAGAGTTGACAGGTAGAGTTAAAGAAAGAAAATTAGAGGATCACAGCATGGTACAGAGATTTGAAACAGAAAGGAATTGATTGATTTCAGTAAGCTGCTTGAGCCACTATAATAACTAATTAGAAAAACAAGAGGTTTATCGATTAAATTTGAATAGAGGATTATGCTATAAGCAATCAAGCAATATTTCTTTACAAAATGGTGCTCAGATTACAGAATTAATTGTTTAGATGTCTTACATGAGAGCCAAAGTACTAGATAAATATGTGTGTATTATAATACTGGGTATAGGGAAAATTATTGGTAGACAATGTTCAATTAGTTAATAACTAGAAATAGGGAAATAGAAATTAAAATTCATTGCCATAGCAGGTTTCATACTGGCATGAAGATCATAGATAAGTCAAAATGGGATTATGTTTTTTTGTCAGTACATACAAAGGTTTGTAATACATTATATTAATACAATTGTGTAAACATAATACTTCAAAAGTGATGAAGAAAAATTACTGTATATTTTAAATAATTTGCTTTTAACTATTCAGTGTTGAACTATATTTTTATAAATAAATAGTCAGCATACTCGAAAGAAACTTCATATTCACTTAAATTATATACACACAAAAATCGGATAAGTATTTTGATATTTCTATTATGACTTTGTAATTTGCCAAATGTTTACCTTAATTTTATTTGTCTCAATATAACTATTAAAGCTCTTTAAGTACATTTGGCTCCGTCTGCAAAAACTTGTAAAATAATTTGTTGAAAACACTCTCTAACATTAATAGGGAATTTGAATTGGCACAACAGCTAAATGGTGACTATTTGTTCAAGAAAAAGTAGCACTAAATATGCCATGAAATATCATCTCAAATTATTATGGCCTTTTATGGTTTGGCATAACTACAGAACATGGGGAAGATCACTGTAACCTGAATTCTTCCTTGGTGGACTGTTAATTCAAAAGATTCTCTGTCTCAGTAAATAAAAAAAACACAGCTGTGATGTTCAGAGTGAGAGTTAAACCCTTGGCTGCTTTTTCAGAGAAAATCAACCAATATGAATACAGATATTATATTTTGCTTAAGACATAGCCTTTGCTTAACACGTTGTACTGATCTCAATCAAGCATTACTCTAATGTTCTATAGTAAGACATGAAATACCATTCATTACAATTCATAACAATGTAGTAATTTTAGGAGGCAAAGGATATAGGGGAGGTCTTATAGCTATTATACCTCCAACTAAGGTTATTGAACAAATGAACTCATTTCACAGGTCTAAGCATTTACAGGTATCCATGTCAGTGGCTAATGAACTTACCTGACTGATCATGATTCACGACATTGATCACTACCTATGCTAAAGCCCAGTTTGTTCTTTCTAAACTAACACAAAAATTTCTACCTCATCTTTAGTGTACCCTCCCTCACAGCTGAATAGATACATACATTCTCTCCCTGAGGTACTAAACCAATGCCTATATACTTTTCCCTGACATATTTTGTTCTCAAGCAACCCATATTTTTAGGTTCTTGCAAATTTTTAGTGAGAACATATTTCTCATTTATGGAATCTATTTCAGAATCTATTTAGTATATATTTCTATTATTTAATTCCCTCTTCTCACACACAAATCACATGTCTCTCAGCCTCTTCTCTGGTTAATCTTTTGTTCAGCACTTGGTTCTTTCTTAGGACAGCTGCATGCAATTGGTAAATGTGCATGCTTATATGATCCTGACACTTGAGCTTAATGACATTTTTCTACACATCCCTTGTCACTTACTGATTGATACAGCTGGCATATGGTACTTTTTAGAAGTACCATCAACTGCTCCAAATACACTGACATCTCCAATAGTAAATACTGCAAGGCAGTCACAATTTAGAAAGCACAGTCCTGCTTTTTACAAGAGAAGGGGAACTGTAAACTAATAATATGCAAATGTGGACCTTAATTCATAGTGTTCTGGCAAATTTCTCAGTGCTTTTAGTAAGAAATTCACAGAGAACATTAATATTTCTCCTTTTTAAAGGAATATTTGCTGAGTGGCTTCCAATTATTGCCCAAAGCACACAAAGAGTCAGTTGATAAGAAATATAAGGCCTATCTTTTAAAATATTTTTTCATTGGCATGCAGAGATTTAGGCATCATTCATTCTGGTCTTTTCAAATACAATTAGTTTTTGTTGATTTTCATTCCCCTTCCTCTCCTCACTCCCCCTCTCTCACCCCAATATCCCTCCCCCAGTATCTTTCTCCTTTTTGTTTATATGTCACATGTTTCCTTTTGCTATGTCCTCTCCCCTCTTCAAGCTCAATTCTTTTGGTTATGATTCTATCTTTTAGGATTTATCAACTTTTGCCTCTCTCTCTCTCTCTATATATATATATGTGTGTGTGTGTGTGTGTGTGTGTTTATAATAGCATATATTAGCTTATAATTATAATGAGCTTATAATATTATATATATATATACATATATACATATACATACATGTATATTAAGCTAAAATCCACTTATCAGAGACATGCAATTTTGATCGAAGTTTGAATTATTTCACTTAATATTATTCTTTCCAGGTCCAAGCATTTTCCTGAAAGTTTCAGAATTTCCTTTTTCTGTTTTGCTGAATAAAAGTACGTTGTGTATATACACCACATTTTCATTATCTTTTCACCTATTGATGGACATCTTGGCTGATTTCAATTATTAGCTATTGTAAATATAACCACAATAAGTATGGATGCACAAGTATCTCTGTAGTAGAGTGTGGGCTTCATATGGCATATATCCAGGAGAAGTAGGGCTGTGTCTTTTGAGAGTTCTATTTCTATTTTTTGAGAAAATTCCATAATGGTTGTATTAGTTTGCACTCCCACCAACAGTAGGTAAGGATTCATCTTCCCTCACATCTTTGCCACCACTTGTTGTCTGTTTTCCAGATAATAACCATTTTGACTGGATATCTCAAAGATGTTTTCATTTGCACGTCCCTGATGGATGATGATGGTGAATAACTTAAGACCTATCTTTTTATAAAAATAATATTTTCTGCATGTTGACCAAATAGAAACTGTAAACAAACATGTAAAGAAGATAGTTTTGATAGTCATACATGGAAAAAAAAAAACTGTATTGTAGTTCCTTGTATGTTCTTGGACACTAAGGTTGACCACTAGGAAAACTATGGAATATTTTAATTGATGATTACAAAATATTGGCCTGGAGAGATGGATTAGTGGTTAATATGCTTGCTAGCAAAGCCAAAGGAGCCAGATTCAATTCCCCAGTACCCACATAAGCCAGATGCACAAGTTGGTGCATGCATCTGAAGTTCTTTTGTAGTGGCTGGAGGCCCTGGTGTGGCAATTCTCTATCTGCTGCTCCCTCTTTCTCTCAAAATATAAATAAACAAAAAAACTTTAAAAAAATTACAAAATATTAGAGCAAGATAATGGCATTAGAAATAAGATATAAATAAATAATGCATCAACAACCATGGGGAAATATGGGGTAATAGTTTCTGGTAGAATAAAGAGTAACTGAAAAAGTCTTTAGGTAAGAATGAACTGTCCATATTTCAATTTAAAGCAAAAACCCAGAGTAGTTAGAGGAGAGTATGTGGTAAGTGGTAGTCAATGAAGTAAAATGGGCAAACAGAAGATAAACTTTGCAAGATTGTGTAGCTATATTAAGGAGTTATAGTCATAAATACAGTCAGCCTTTATAAAATTGTAAGCAAGAGAATGAAATAGCTTTAGTTTTTAAAAGCTCTCTGGTTGTTTGGAGGGATAGATTTTAGAAAGATAAGTGTTATAAACTATAATAGGAGGGAAATAAGACCATTTATGAAACAATCAAGTTGAGCAGCTAAGAAACAGCATATAAACTTCTCTTAGAAAATAGCAGTGGAAGGAGAGAAAGGTTTACACTGATGAGATTTTTTTTTAACTTTTTTTATTAGCTATGTACACAGTGTATACAGTCATCTTGGTACCATCGTTAGCCTCCTCCCTGTCCGCTCCCCTGCACAGGGACCCTCCTCATTGGGGAATATGGGTCGTGCATTGTGGGGATAGCCATCAGTTATGGGTAAGAGGCAACGTCTCTGTGCATAATGACCCAATGTGTGGCTCTAACATTCCTTCCACCTACTCTTCCACAAATTTCCATGAGCCATGTTGGATTTTTTTTTTTTTTTTTGATGTAGGGTTTCGCTCTAGCCCAGACTAACTTGGAACTCACTCTGTAGTCTCAGGCTGGCCTTTAACTCACAGAGATCACCCTACCTTAGCTTCCAGAGTGCTTAGATTAATGGTATGTGCTACCATACATAGCAGAGAAACACAATGTGCATGCCAGAGTCCTTAGCTGCTGAAAAAGAACTCCAGATGCATGCTCAACTTTGTGCATCTGGCTTTATGTGGGTACTAGGGAATCATACTGAGATTGTTAGGCTTTACAGGCAAGTGTCTTTAGCACTAAGCCATCTCTACAGCCCTGAGGATATATTTTGCAGAAAGAATAAGAAGGATTCAGTGATAAATTTTATGAGATGGAAATTAAGAGCATAAAAGTAACTAAATTGCATTAATTTTATAATGACAAATAGAAATGATCATGGGACATATGTAAATCTATAAATCAGTGGCATCTAACAATTTCAGTGCATAAAATTAGCTATGATTTTCCATGACCAAAATGTTGAGAATAGAAGAATTACACTTCAGAGGGGTTGAAGGAAACATAGACCAAACTGAGGTAGTACTCAGCAAAATAGGTAGATGAACAGAATTGTTGAATTATGAAAACCAAAATTATACATGTATCTCTACATCTACCTATTATCTGTCATCTATGTATGTATGTATCTATCTATCCATCTATCTATCTATGTATTATCTATCTATCTATCTATCTATCTATCTATCTATCTATCTATCTATCTAAACTATATGTCAATATCTATGTATCTATAATGAAATGTCATAAAATAGCATCATGAATTCATAGGTATGTAAAATGTGTAGTCATATGTTGGACAGAGAAAATGATGTGAGGATGTCAAAAGAGAAAAGTAGAGAAATGAAAAAAATGTTATTAAAAACACAGTAGCAAGGTTGGAGAGATGGCTTAGCAGTTAAGGCATTTGCCTGCAAAGCCTACGGACCCTGGTTCAATTCCCCAGGACCCATGTAAGCCAGATGCACAAGGGGGCACATGTGTCTGGAGTTCATTTTCAGTGGCTATTGGCTTTGGAATGCCCATTCTCTCTCTCTCTCTCTCTCTCTCTCTCTCTCTGTCTCTCTCTCTCTCTCTCAAATAAATAAACAAATACACAAATAAAATATTTTAAAAAACAATATCAGGGTTGGGTATATGCAGAGAAAACACTAGTTTCGGAGTCTAAGAAGATCATCATCCCACCAGAGTGAAGTTCTGAAGAGCCACCTTCCAGCTTACACACTGCTATCTTCTTATTATGTTAGTAAACAGACAATGCAGATTTTCTTTCCTGATTCATAAGAGGGATACACTCATTTATCATAGCCCCTTACTTTATTACCTCATGTAAATCTAATTATTTTCCTAATAACCAGTCTCTTAATGTAACACTGGCGGTTAGATTTCTACATATGTATTTAAAGGATACACATATGCAGGTATCAATGGCAAAAAGAGAAGAATGAATTTTCACTTAAGAAAGTGAAAATCTAATATTCAAGTGTCGCAGTCAGGTTCGCGTTGCTGGCAGAAATCACCCAACCAGAAAAAAGAAGTTTATTTTGGCTTAGAGACTTGAGGGGAAGCTCCATGATGGCAGGAAAAATGACTACATGAGCAGAGGGTGGACATCACCCCTTTGCCAACATAAGGTAGACAATAGCAATAGGAGAGTGTGCCAAACACTGGCAAGGGAACACTGGCTATAACACCCATAAGCCTGCCCCCAAAATATACTGCCTCCTGGAGGTGTTAATTCCCAGATCTCAATCATCTGGGAACCTAGTATTCAGAACACCTAAGTTTATGGGGACACCTGAATCAAACCACTACATTCCACCCCTGGCCCAATAAACTGATAACCATCCATAATGTAAAATGCAAAATATTCAGTCCAACTTTAAAAATCCCTGTAGTTCAAGATATTTTTACTGAGCCATAATACCAAAAAATAACCTCAAACAAACCATAATGGCACAGAATAAATATTTAGACTGTAAAAGATGGCATTGGGTATAGCAAGTAAATATTCAGCCAATACAACAAACAACCAGGGAAAACAACTCTAGCCAGTGACAAATCTCCAAGTCTGATAATTCTAACCAGCAACAATTTTCTGGAGTTCCAATTCCACCCCTGCAGCCAGACTACTCACAGTCCTAGAAAACCTCATCCAGGGCTGGCAGCTTTCTTTATCAGCCATCTCATGGTCCCAGCATCTCCACTGGGTCTCCATTGCAATCCAAGATTCCTCCTCAGGGCTCCACAGGGTCTCCATGCAAGTATCCAGCAAACCTGCTTCACACTGTCCATGGTCATTTCTAAAACACAAGACCACATTGCAAACTCAATGACCTTCTATTTCTTGCATTTCTTATACTCCAAATTACCAGGTAGGGTGCCAGTTTGTTAATCCAGGGGGGAACAAAGCAGAATTTGAAGAACAGGACATACTTTCAGCATTCAGGCCATTTCAAAGGTGTCTACATTCTTCCTGTTGCCATGATCTCAAAGGGTGTAATCTCTCAAACAAATTGTAGGTGAACAGGCAGCATTTTCAGCCCAAAGATTTCATTTTTCTGTGCCATATCCCTCTGCACACAACAATGTTTCTATGCACTGCAGCCCTGCACAAGTTCTCAGCACACAGGCATAACAGCAAGCCTCTCACACAAACTGACTCTAAGCCCAGTTCAGACAAAGCTCCTTTTCACCCTCATAAGCCAAACCTCACAGAACATAGTTCTTAGTGCATTCAGGTCTTTCAACTCTGACCAGAATAGTCCATCAAGCTGTACTTATATTACTGCAAGGCATCTCTGAGGTCAAGGTTTCAAATTCATCTATATAGTCTTCTTGAAAACCAGCTCCAAAAGGCCAAAGCTACACAGTCAGTTGTCTAGCAGCAAATGACACCACTCCTCAGTACCAACATTACTGTTGCAGTCAGGTTCACATTGCTGGCAGAAATCACCTGACCAAGAGCAGCTTTTGGGGGTGCAAAGGGTTTATTTTGTCTTATAGACTTGAGGGGAATCTCCACAATGGCGGGGGAATATTATGTCATGAGCAGAGAGTGGAAATCACCTCCTGGCCAACGTAAGGTGGACAACAGGAACAGAGATTGTGCCCAAACACTGGCAAGGGGACACCAGCTCTAATACCCATAAGCCCACCCCCAACAATATGCTGCCTCCAGGAAGTGTTTATTCCCAAATCTCCATCACCTTGGAACCTAGGATTCAGAACACCTAAGTTTATGGGGGACACCTGAATCAAACCACTACAGCAAGATATTTGTGGAGAAAACATATGAATTAACAAGGATATGATAGTAGATACAGTTCCAACAATTAAAAAGTCCTTACTATAGATTCCAGATCATGTTTATAGAAAAATATTTCCAAATCTAGGCTTGAATACATAAATATTATAATGAAAAACATATATGACCATTGATGCAGAAGAAGAGATTCAAATAAAACAAACAAAACTAACATATGATCATATTGCATATTGGTCATATTCCCACCAGCTATATTCTTATGTTCCCTCTTTCCAGCCCCCATTTCACTGAGGGACCCTGTCAGTATGTGTTGCACTTTCCACTCATTGCTGGCACAAAACTTTCAACCAAAAATAGCCTATTAGAAGAAAGGTTTTATTTTTGGCTTACAGTCTTGAGGGGAATCTATGTGATAGCAGGGGAATGGATGGCATGAGCAGAGGCTGGACATCATCTCTGCAACAGAAGGCTGCCAACACTGGCAGAATGAATAGAACTTTAGCAAGAGGAAATAACACCCCTAAGCCCACCCCTAACAACACACTTCCTCCAAGCAACACTCCACCTCCTGAATTGCTACTGGCTGGGGATCAAACATTAAATACACAAGAGTTTATGGGGACACCTAATTCGAACGGCCACAGTTGGCTTGACAGTAATCACTATGGCGTCATGAATGCACCAGTAAGTCTCTGAGGGGGTGAGGGGGGCAATGCCTCTGAGTGAAGGGATAGATATTTAAAAATAGCATGTATAGTTGTGTTTAAATTTTATTTAGTGTGTGTTTATACATGCTGATTTTTTTATTTTTAGTTTTTATTAATTTGGTGAGCATTTGTTTGTGACTTAAGCCACGCACATGTAGGTAGGTCAGAGGACAATTTTCAAGGTCAGTTTAACTTTTGATTTTTATTTATTAGAGAGGAGAAAGAGAGAGAGAGAGAGAGAGAGAGATACTGCAAAGGAACTCCAGACACATATGCCAATTTGTGTATCTGCCTTTATGTTCCAGATATGGTTTCCTTTCTATTGAGTGGATCTGTTAGCCAATCCAAGAGCAGTTGGGTACCCACCATGGCTGTGTGCCAATATTGTAGTTGTGTGAGCATCATGTCAGATTGTTTGCTTCTGAGTCGCATAGACTTAGAGTTGCTAGGAAAGATGTTGGCTACTATCCCTCATTAGCTCATGTAGCACCTTCCAGCACTATATGGGCTAACTGTCTGGGGACTGACTCTTTTGTAATTCCAAACAGGTCTCTCCATGGTCAGTGCCAGCAGCATATGGTGTCTTCAGCAGTAGGGTTTTACCATTAACCTCCGGTGGGTAATCAAGTGTTCTCCCAGAATTATGTTTTGGGAGATCTAGTGGGTCTCTCTGATCAACAGTTCATTGTGGATGTGAACTACATCATGGTAAAGAGAATTACAAACCAGTGCCAAGGGAAAAGAAAAAAAAATAAGCAGAGAAGAAAGAAACAGGAGAGATTTAAGGTTAAGTTTTGTCTCCTCCTCTGAGAACTCCCCATTCAGTTCCCTTCCCCACCCTATAGTTTTATTTACATGTTGCCTCTCTGTTTGGTTTTGGTATTAGGGTGATGCTAGCTTCATCAAAGGAGTAGGGGACTATTCCCTTGTCTCTCACTATGCAAAACAATTTGAGAAAAATAGGTTTCAGCTCTTCAATGAAGTTTTGGTAGAATGCAGAGGAGAATCCATCCAGTCCTGGACTTTCCTTTTAGGGGAGGTCCCCCCCCCCCCGCGATAGTCTCACTCTAGCTCAGGCTGACCTGGAATTCATATGTAGTCTCAGGGTGTCCTCGAACTCCCAGCAATCCTCCTAACTCTGCCTCTCGAGTGCTGGGATTAAAGGCGTGCACCACCACACCCAGCTTGTGGGGAGATTTTTGATTAACTTTTCAATCTTCATGGATGTGATAGGTTTGTTTAGGAGATTAATCTGCTCTGATTGCAGTTTTGGTACATAGTATGTGTCTATGGATTCAGCCATTTCTTCTAGATTATTCAATTTTGTGGAGTAGAGGTTTTGGAAGTATGCCTTCATGATTCTTCCAATTTAATTGATGTCTGTTGTGATCTTTCCTTTTACAATTCTGATTTTCTTAATTTGAGACTTCTCTTTTTTGCTCGATCAAATTGGCCAGGGGTTTGTCAGATTGGTTTATCTTGTCAAAGAACCAGGTCTTCATTATATAAAATAATTTTTTAAATATTTTCTTAGTTTCCAAGTCACTGATTTCTGCTCTAATACTGATTAGAAATATCTTATGTCTGAAGATTTTGGGGTTGGATTCTTCTTGTTTTTTTCCAGGGCCTTTCAGTGGACAGTCAGGTTATTAATTTGGGATTTCTGTTTCTTTGTAATGAAGGCATTTAGGGCTATGAATTTTCATCTTAGGACTATGAATTTTCCCCTTAGAACTGCCTTCATTGTTTCTTGTAAGTTTTGGTAGGTTGTGTTTCCATTATCATTCAATTCTAGGAATATGACAATTTCTTTTTTGATTTGTTCCATGATTCATTCATTGTTTAAAAGTGTGTTGTGTAGTCTTTAGGAGCTGGTGGGGTTCTTGATGTGTCTCTTGTTAATTGTTAGCTTAAAAGCATTGTTGTCTGATATGATGAAGGAAGTTACTTCAATTTTCTGAGCTTTATGAAAGCATACTTTATGGTCTAATATATGGTCATTTTGGAGAAGGTTCCTTGTGCTTCTGAGATGAATGTGTATTATGTAGAGTTGGGGTGGAAAGTTCTGTAGATATCCATTAAGTCTAGTTGATCTATGATGTTGTTGAGCTCTATTATATCCCTGTTGATTTTCTGCTTGGATGATCTATTGATGATAGTAGAATATTGAAGTATCCAACTATGATGGCATTGGTGTTTATTTCTGTTTTATTATCAAGTAGATTTTGTTTTATTGACTGTGGTGCCCCTGTGTTTGGTGCATATATATTTATAATTGTAATGTTCTCATGTTGGGTCATTCCCTTGATGAATAAGAAGTGGCCTTTTTTCTCCTTTTTGATTACTTTTGGTTTGAAGTCTATCTTACGAGATATTAATATAGCAACAGCCACTTTTTTTAATTTCCATTTTCTTGGAATATAATTTGCCAACTTTTCACCCTGAGGAGGTTTCTGTCTTTATTGGAGAAGTAGGTTTCTTGAAAGCAGCAGATAATAGGGTCCAGTTTTTTGATTCACCCTGTTAATCTGTGTCTTTTGATGGGTGAGTTAAGACCATTAATATTTAAGGTTATCACTGTGAGGTTTAAATTAATCTCTTCCATGATGGGGTGTTTTATGGAGTTTGGTGCTTTCTTGTGTTTTGTACTACTTTGAGCCTGGTCTATTTTGGTAATTGTGATCTTTTTCTTGTTGGCACTTGAGATTGGTTGTTTGACTGTTCTGTGTGGAGTATTCCCTCAAGTATTCTCTGTAGGGTTGAGTTTGCATTCATATAATCATAGAATTGACTTTTTTCTTGGAAAATTTTACTTTCACCATCTTTTATGAGGGAATCTTTTGCTGGGTGGAGAAACTTGGGTTGCATGCCATAGTTTTATAGACATTGAAGTGTTACATTCCAGGCCTTTCTGGCTTTTAGGGTTTCCATTGAGAAATATGAAGGAATTCTGATGGGATTGCCTTGGCATGTTGTGAGATATTTTTTCTCTCCCTCTCTTGCTGCCTTTAACACTCTGTCTTTGTTTTCATTGTTAGGAGTTTTACCTATGATGTATCTTTTAAAGATTCTTCTTTGGACTTGTCTATTTGGTGTTCTTTGGACTTCTTGTATCTGTATGGACCTCTCTTTTGAGAGATTCAGAAAATTTTCTTCAGTAATTTTGTTGAACATGTTCTTTTGGTCTCTGGCCTGGATTTCCTCTCCTTCTGATATACCCATGAGCCAGATATTTGGTTGTTCTGTGGTATCTCTCAGTTTCCTCATATTCTGTTCACTTGATTTTTTGAACTTAGCAAAGTTTTTGACCACCAGATCTATTTATTTTGTCTTATCTTTCAGGTCAGAGGTTCAATCTTCCAACTATATTGGTGAGGGGTCTAGAAGTTTGTTATAATTTCTATTTGATTCTATTTTCTGTAGTGCTATTTTGCATCATGTCCATCTCTTTTTTGAATTCTGATTTTAGTGATGTTTCCTGGAATTCATTCTTGCATTTGATCAAGTCTTCAATAGCTTAATGAACTCGTTGTTGAGATCTTTGATTTCTTGACTCACCATCAATTTATCCATATCTATTTGGAAGGTTCTAATGTTTTCTTCAGTCAAGTTAAGCCTACTGTCAGAACCTGAATGCTGTAGGAGATGATTCCATTCAATTGGGCCAGCTGACCTGCAGTGGAACCACAGAAAGAATGCAATCTTTTGAAAGGGCCTGAATGCTCAAGGAGTGTCCTGTTCCTCAAAGTCTGCTTTATTCTTTCCTGAATTAACAAATTGGCACACCACCTGGTATTATAGAATATAAGAAATTCAGAAAAGAAAGATGGTCATTGAACTGCTAACGTGGTCTTGTGTTTTGGAAATGTCCATGGGCAGTGTGTAGCAGGTTTTCCGGTTTCCCTGTATGGAGAACCGAAGGAACCATGATGATGGACTATTGGTTGCAGTGGACACCCAATGGAGATGCTAGGACCACAATATGGCTGCTAAAATGAGCTGCTGGCTCCAGATGCAGTTTTCTAGGACTGTGAGTAGCTTAACTGGAGGGGCAGAATTAGAACTCCAGAGACTTGTTGCTGGTTAGAATTATCAGATTTGGAGACTCGTCATTGACTAGAGTTGCTGTACTTGGAGCTACAGAATTTGATGTTTGCCCTTGTTGTTTCATATCTTGTATTGACTGAATATTTCTTTGCTATGCCCAATGCCATCTTTTGCAGTGTGAATATTTATTCTGTGCCATTATGGGTTTTGGGGAATCTTTTTGGTAATATATCTCAGATAAAAGACCTTGGATTACGGATGGAGAGATGGCTTAGCAGTTAAGCCCTTGCCTGTGAAGCCCAAGGACTCCAGTTCGAGGCTCGATTCCCCAGGACCCATGTTAGCCAGATGCACAAGGAGGTGCATGCATCTGGAGTTTGTCTGCAGTGGATGGAGGCTCTGGCATGCCCATTCTCTCTCTCTCTATCTCTGGCTCTATCTGCCTCTTTCTCTGTCTGTCTGTCACTCTCAAATAAATAAATAAAAATGAACAACAACAACAAAAAAGACCTTGGATTAAGGGATGTTTAAGCATCATTAGCATTGATAAAACTACGGAGACTTTTAAATATGGTTTGAATGCATTGTATTTTACCTCATTGATGGTTCTTATGGTGATTTGATTCAGGTGTCCTCCGTAAACTTAGGTGTTCTGGATGCTAGGATCCCAACGCATGGAGATTTGTGAATTAATACCTCTGGGAGGCAATGTATTTTGGGGGGCAGGCTCATGGGTATTATAGCTACTGTCCCCTTGCCAGTATTTGGGCACACTCTCCTGTTCCTGTTGTTCACCTTATGTTGGCCAGGAACCTTTGCTCATGCCATTGTTTTCCCTGCCATCGTGGAACTTCCCCTCAAGTCTGTAAGCCAAAATAAACTTTTTTGTTTGTTTGTTTGTTTTTTATCCCTCAATTGCAGCTGAATTGAAAGCAGTTTCATCCCAAAGATTTCATTTCCACCTTATGTTGGCCAGGAGGTGATGTCCACCCTCTGCTCATGTCATTGTTTTCCTCTGTCATCATGGAGCTTCACCTCGAGTCTGTAGGCCAAAATAAATCCTTTCCCCTCCCCCCAAAAGCTGCTGTTATTTGAGTGATTTCTGCCAGCAATGCAAACCTGACTGCAACAGTAATGTCGGTACTGAGAAGTGGTGTGATTTGCTGCTAGACACCTGGTGGTATGGCTTTGGCCCTTTAGAGCTGCTCTTGGTCAGGTGCTTTCTGTAAGCAATGTGAACCTGACTGCAACAAGGAGGAAGGAAGTTTTTGTACTTTGGCCCATGTGCCCTCTGACTCAGGGGAACAGGGATGTTGGTACCCCGTGGTCAGTCTGGATACCAGAGCAAAAGGCCTAACTTCACAGCTCACACAGGAAGCAGACTTCCCCAAGCAAGGCACAATGTGACCTACCAGAACCAGGGGAATGGGGGGAGCTAGGGAACAGGGATGTGGCCTACTCACTCTGTGCCATGCCAACCCTCACACAGACTGGCACAGGGACCCCAGATCATGGATCTGAGAGAAGTCAGGAAGCAAGGATCTGGCCTACCCTCTCCATCCCACTGTGGCCGACCACTCACAGACCAGTGCAGGGAATTCAGACTAGCCAGGTTATACTCGTTTTATCCTATCTTCCATGTTCCAATGTCCCTGGGGCCTTCTCCTGTAGGTCTATGGAATTTACTGTAGGGTCTTGATGGCCTCAGTTAGTCCCAATGGTATAGCTGTGGAGTGTGTCTCAGGGTATTACTACCCACTCTGTGGCTCTTACAATCTTTTTGCCCCTTCTTCTGCAATGTTCTCTGAGTCATAGCAGACCTATTAGCTGACTGATTTAGTTCTGAGTTCTCTGTAGCCTCTGAATTTCTGCTTTGATAGGTTATGGTTCATCACCATGTCTGCCACCATCATCGTGGAGATGGTTGTCAGGCAAGTAATGAGAACAGTGTTCATGTTTCTGCTTCCTCTGCAATTTCTCCAGGGCTCTGGCAGACATGGGAAAGGAGGCAAGTCTTAGGGGGCAGTCAGTTATCTTCTTTTCTTTTTTGTTTCTCTATTAGTTAGTTTTGTATTCAGCAAATACAGTCAGTTTGGTACCATTATTAGGCTCATCCATAACCTACACCCTCCCCTTGACCCCTCCTTGTTGAGGTACATGGGTCATGCATTGTGGAGTTAGCCCACAGTTATGGGTAAGCTAAATGTCTCTGCATATCATGACCCAACATGTGGCTCTGACATTCTTTCCGCCCCCTCTTCCGCAAAATTTCCCTGAGCCATGTTGGGTTCATTTTAGGTCTGCTTCAGTGATGAGGTATTGGGGACATCTGAGGCTCTGCATCTCTGATTTGGTAGGAGTTGATTTTTCTCTGTGTTGATCTCCTTCCCCCTTCTGCTGGTATCCGGTTCATTAGGAAAACAGCACCCTTGCTTGTTTCGCCAATTTTTCTTAGTTTCAGTGAGGGCCCTTTGGAGGTATGATGGGGTGGTTCTCTCCTTAGGATCTACATCTATCTGAAAAAGAGAAGCAGATTCTCCAATGGAAAGTAAATTAGCACCAAGACAAATGAGATAACCCTTACTTTTTTTTATAGAGAATTTAAGAGGTGTAGGCCCTCTTGTAGCCCATGATTGATGCTAGCTTGGTATTGGCCAGTGGGCTTATGTTTGGATATGGTTCTGACTTGTTTCCCAGCTCCAGCTATGGGTCCCATACCACTGAGGGGATCAGTTAGCCAAATTGAGAGCAGTTGGTTCCCCACCATGGCTGTGTGCCACTATTGTACTTGTGGGGGCATCACAACAGGTTATTTGCTGCTAAGTAGGTTAGACTATGAGTTGCTTGGATAGATATTGGTCATTTTCCCCCAGTCCCCCATGGAGCACCTTCTGGCACTAGATGCACTGACTGTCTGGGGACTGACTCTCTTCCAACTTCCAGCCATGCCATTCCATTTTACATGTCATCCCCATAAGGTGTCTTTAGCAGCAGGGTCTTACCACTAACCTTTGGTGGGTCATCAAGTACTGTGACAGAAATCTGTCTGTCTTTTAGGAAACCTTGTAGGTCTCTCTGATCAAAAGCTCATTGCAGATGATAGCCCCATGCTGGTACTGGGAGTTACAGGTCAGTGCCCACTAAGAAAATAAGGAAAAAGATAACTAATATACAAGAGTTAGAGAGAAGAGAGAGAAAAAGACAGAGAGGGACAGGGAGAGGGAGGGAGGGAAGATGTAGAAGATTAAGGTTAGTCTTCATCATACCCTCTCCAATGTCTTGTGGTTCAGGTGTACCCTGTAAGGGCCGGGTGAAGGTTCAGACATTTGGTCTGCCTTTTAGGAAATAGAATTTTATGGTACCAATGCCGTTTGGGTCTAGATTTGTGTTTCCCACCCCGTCGATGTCCTTCCCTCCCTCCCCATCCATCTTAGTGTCTAGTCCATGAGATGATAGCTGGGTATGTAAGGTATCTTGGGTAGATTCAAGTTAGGTGCTGTAGATGAAAGAGACTATGTGGCAATTTTTTTTCTGTGATTGGGTAAGTTCACTGAGAATGATCTGTTCCAGGTTCAACCATTGTTCCTCAAATTTCATTGTGTCGTTTTTTCTTACTGCTGTATAGAATTCTATTGCATAGATATACCACATCTTAGTTATCCATTCTTCTAGTGATGGACATCTAGGTGGATTCCAGCTCTTAGCTACTACGAGTTGAGCCACTACAAACATGGTTGAGCAAATCTCTCTGGCCTGTGGTTTGAAGGTTTTAGGGTAGATGCCCAGTAAGGGAATAACTGGGTCTGTTGGTATCTCTATACTCAGCTTTTTCAGAAGTCTCCATATTGCTTTCCAAAGTGGTTGTACCATCCTACATTCCCACCAATGGTGGATGAGTGTTCCTACTTCTCCACATCCTCGCCAGCATTTATTTTTATTTGATTTTTTGATGTTTGCTATCCTTCTTGGGGTAAGGTGGAATCTCATAGTTGTTTTAATTTGCATTTCTCTGATGATTAGGGATGATGAAAATTTTCTTAAGTGTGTGTTTCCCATTTGTATTTCTTCCTCTGTGAACTCCCTGTTCAGCTCTTTGCCCCATTTTTTGAGTGGTGTGTTTGACTTCTCACTGTTTAGATTTTTGAGTTCTTTGTGGATTCTAGAGAATAGGCCTCTATAAGTTGGATAACCCGCAAATATTTTCTCCCATTCTGTGGGTAATCTATTGGCTTTACTTATTGTATGCTTGTCTGTAAAGAAACTCTTCAGCTTCATGTGATCCCATTGGTTGAGTGACAGTTTAAGATCGTGAGCTACTGGGATTTTGTTCCGGAAGTCTTTTTCCATTCCCATATCATGGAAAAATACTTCCTAAATTTTCTTCCAGTAGTATTCGAGTTTCTTGTCTTAGATTGAGGTCTTTGATCCATTTGGACTTGAGTGTAGTGCATGGTGAAATATGTGGATCAAGTGTCAGTTTCCTGCATATGGTTATCCAGTTTGTCCAGCACCATTTGTTGAAGATGCTGTCTTTTTTCCAGCCTATATTGTTCAGGCCTTTGTCAAATATCAAGTAGCTATAGTTGTTTGACCCATGTTCTGTTCGCAGGAACTTTTGAACTTACTGAATTTTTTGAACTCTCTAACTGTTCCTTCCATCTTGTCTTCTAGATCAGAGTTTCTATCCTCCACTTGGCTGACTCTATTCTTGAGAGCCTCTAGAGTTTTGGGCTTGTTCAATTAAGTTTTCAGTTTCTACTACTTTTCTATGTATAATTTCCATCCCTCTGTCAAGCTCCCTTTTCACATCATTTTCTGATTTTCTTGATGCTTCTTGGAATTCATCCTTGCATTTCTTTATGTCTTCATTTAGCATCACCAGCTGATTTTTAAGGTCTTCTTTTTTTTCCCACTCTCCTTCAAATCTCTTAACTCTCTTTGAACTCCTTCCAATTTCTTATCTATTAGTTCTAGTTTAGTGATGGCGGCATCCACGCAATTATCGGTCCTTTGTTGCTTTCCTGCAAGGTCTACCAGTAGGTTGGTCAGGGTTGCATTGCTCATAGCTTCAATTTGATGTTCTGATACTAATTGCTCTTCTGTGTTTTGGTTAGATATATTCAATGTGGGACTGAGTGATCTAACTGGATTTTCTTGCATTTGATTTTTCATGTTATTTCTTTTGCGCTGTGGTTTGCCCATGAAAGTGTATGGGCACATAGGTGGGTGGATCAGTCTGCGCTCAAGTGCAATCAGAATCTGAGGCAGCCTGGGGCAGTTGCCAAGCAGCCTGGGCTTTGTCTCTCACTTGCCAAAGCCACCTATTTACTGCCTGGCATGGGTGCCAAAGTTGACTGAATTCTCAAGTGGTAATGTGCCAAAGCTGCCTACGTTCGAGCTAGGAGGGACACTGGGGCACCATGCACTGAAGCATCCCAAACTCTGGCTGGGAACACTGGGACCCAGAAGCAATCTGCACTCCCCCGCCACAGGACAATGGCAGATGGCTGGCGCAGCAGACAGGTAGGGGATGGCACCTGAGCTGACACAAGCGAGAGACACAGTCTGAGGTTGTGTGGCAGTTGCTGTGGGACTGGGCTCGCTGAACGTGTGGTGGCAGAAGCCGTAAGTGAGTGAGTGGGTGGAGCAGTCTAAGCTTCCACACACAGGGATCAATCTGTGCGTGGCTGTGCTGTGGATAAAGTGGCTACATGGGGGGAGGGATGTGCTACCTGCTTCTGAGGGAATCAAGGATTCCCTGTTATTGCCAGAAATCACTGAAGGTGCGGTGGCTGGAGCAGTAAGAGGGCGATTGGGCGAGGCAGTCTTATCTTCCGCACACAGGGATTGGTGCACAGTGGCTCCGTGGGTATGGCAGCTACTTGGGGAGAGGGGTGGGCTACCTGCCCGCGAGGGAATCAGTGATCCCTGTTATTACCAGGACTCGCTGAACGCGCCATGGCCAGAGCAGTAAGTGGGCGAGTGTGTGGAGCAGTCTAAGCTTCCGCACGCAGGGATTGATCAGCCTGCGTCTTCGGCGGCGCATTGGATATGGCGGATATTTGGGGGGAGGGGTGGACTACTCACCTGTGAGGGGATCCGCAATTCCCTGTCCCCCCCCCCCCCGTGCCCTCCCACTGATAATATATTGGAGATTGCTCCCCCCTAAAAGACTCAGTCAACTCTTAATGTCTTGCCTTTCTTTCCCTGGAATTTGCAGTGCAGCTAGGCAGTCGCCATCTTGGCTAGAAGTCCCCTCTATTGTTTTCTTGATACCCCTGTTCTTGTTTAAATGGCTGTTAGAATATCATAGCATGTAATCAATATCAAATGTACATGCTGGGAAACATACTCTCCTCCACTCACAACATGTGCATGCATCCTAATACTTAAATACAGGAAAATATAAACCCATAAGTGTCCGTTTATCCCACAGATCATAGAGCACAGACAAATATTCATATTTTTCTTTCCTTTATAGCTTGTTTTTCAAAACAATTCAAGATATATGACAATGAGATGACACAGATATATTATCTGTGTAGATATGCACTTTTATGACATTGGCAAGTGGTTGGAGATTGATGACACAAAACTGCTCTAGTAGTTGTTCTGGCATTGTGTGCTCTTCTCCTTTAATGAAAGAAGGAGCTACACATGTATCATAATTATCAAGATCTGTTACTGTCAGTGACAAGAGAAAATCACTTGCAGTTTCACTGTGTGTATTAGTTAATACTGATAAATATTAAATACAGCCAATGTATTATAGATACAGAAAGAATACATTAAAAATTAACTGAGCTATTTATAAGATGCCACAATAGGAAGCAGAATTCGTGGTAATGATGTTTTTAGCATTGAACATAACTTACATATTCATGCAGTGGTAAATGTTTTACAGTTAGAGAAGTTTCTTTTTATAGTAAAAGGCAACAAGCATATAATCACTGGTATTAAGTGCACTAGAGGAAGTAACTAAACAGACAAATTTTTTTCTGAACATTCTGTACCATTGTAAAAGTACACTTAATCCCATGGTTATATTATTTTGGACACATAACTAGTTTTAAAAAAGATTTCAACATGTAAAGGTGGACACTTTAAAAATTTTAGTGTTAAGAGATGAACAAATACTATGTTTGTGCAGGAAATATAGATGCATGTAATTTTACAAGCACTGCAAATGTGAATAACTTTACTATGTTGTTTTAAAACCTCGTTTAAGTTTAATGTTATTTAACTCTGAAATTCCATACACAGAAGTGCTATTTACACTACAGGAGATAAATTTTCAAGTATTCATAATAATGAAAGGGAATCTGTAAAATACTGGTTTCAGTTAAATTTCAATCTGGAGTTATAGTCACTTATTCAGAACCTCAGCATGCAACTAATTCTATTTTTCTATTATACTGCTGAATTATATTAGCATACCTATGTAAATTTTTGAGGGCTTGGGAATTTAACTTAGGAATTTCCTGAATGGGGAAAAAGTTGGTGAGCTGTATCACATTAATCTCTTGCTACAGTTGCTGACACTGAGCAGACAGAACAATCAAAATGAAGAGCCTCAGAATTCCCAATGGTTTTCCTGCCACATCTACTGGCTATGACAGGCTGTGGTTGGGCCTGGCTTCCTTAACAACAGAGCTTGGATATTGATGGCATATCCAGAAATCTATTTTCACAGAATCTCCATTTACAAGGTTTTCTTTTATTGTTTTTCTTCCATTTGTTTTTCTAGTGTGACATTTACCGGTATGTTTCTTATAAATTCAGCAAATGAGTTCATGCATAATTGGTAGTTAACTATAAATAAAAATGAGCCAGCAATAAAAGTTGCATGGAGGAATTCAATACAGAGGCAGAATTTTCTGATATATTTCACACAAAATTTAAAAATAACATGTGCAATCATAGAAATAAATGTTGTTTTGAATACTCTCGCTTATTATTCTTTTAACTTGTGGTAGTTTTTAATTTATTTTTCCTTTCAGTATAGTTTCTAAGATTTCTGTCCAAGTCTTCTTTTCATATCTTTTGCTAGGGACACTTAGTGTATTTACATGTATTCTATTTTCCCTGTCATTTTCAAGACAATTAAACAGGCCTAAATTTGAATAACATTTCAATAACTAAAAAAATTGACATTATCAAGTGGCATGCAAGATAGGGTGAATTAGAACATTTGCATTGCTTGTGGTGTTTTATTTTGCACATAACTATTGGAGGAAAAAGAAACCTGGCAATATAAATATTTTTCTGTATGGCAACTTCATCAATTAATTTGACTTCTGAATATATAGTCAATAGAAAGAAGTGTGCAATAGTACAAAAGGTAGGCACAGGAATGATAGTGGAAGATATATATATTTATATTTGTGTGTGTATGTGTGTAATATATATTTATGAAAAATATATAAATGAATATATTTAATATATAAATAAATTATATATATATATATATATATATATATATATATATATATCCTGATTCACTTTCTAGGTAGGGTTTCACTCTAGCCTAGGTTGACCAGGAACTCATTCTGTATTCCCAGGTTGGCCTTGAACTCACAAAGATCCTCCAACCTCAGTTTTGCACATCCTGGGCCTAAAGTAGTGGAACACCATGCCCAGATAGAAGTTTTAATCATAATTAATGAAAACTGGATGGTGACTTCCAGCCAAGATTGCAACTGCATAACTGTGCCTCACCTCCCTGGGAAAGAAAGGCAAGGCATTAAGGATTCACTGGGTCTTTTAGAGAATAACAATCCCTAACAGATCACGATTGGGAGGGCGCAGAGGGGAAAAAATGAATCACTGATTTCCTCACTTGCAGGTAGCACCCAGTCCCCCAATCCCGCCGCCAAGAACCTGCCATACACATAGTCTCTGTTTCAGAATACTCCCACACTTACTGTAGGAAAGGGGACCCAGGCCAGCATAGTTCCACTTGCCTTGCTGCACAGAGGCTGTTATCCTAGCCCACACATGACCTTGGGCAGGCACTGCTCACTGGCCCACTTGAGCTCAGGCTTGATTGCTCCATCTGTCAACCACACACACGCTGCCCATCCACTTGTGCAAGCTTAGCCTGCTCTGCCCATTTGTCCATTTACTGCTCCAGCTGCCTGCTGGTCCATGCTTGTATTCAGGCCTATTCCACTTTGGCTCACTCTGCCTGTCCACGCATACCAGCTCTGGCCCAATCCCCCATATGCTGTGCCGGCCACCTGCTGGTGTCCCACTGCAAGCGAGCTCAGGCTGCTTCGGTGTCCCAGTGTCCTGCCATGCACGAGTTTAGGCTGCTTCAGTGCTTGGTGCTTTGGTGTCCCTCCATGCGCAATCTCAGGCTGCTTAAGCATCCCAACACGTGAGAACTCAGGCTGCTTTGGCATCCCTGTGACATGTGAGCTCAGACTGCTTTGGTGTTCTGCCAAGTGAGAGCTCAGATTGCTTCTGCATCCAGCCTCAGGCTGCTTCAGCTTCCCACACTGTGTGAGCTCAGGCTGATCCACCCATCCATGGGTTAGCTCAGTACCACTCTTCCCATCTGCTTGCCTGCTGGCTAGCTCAGGACAGCTCCCCCAAAAGGCACCACTTACCCCACCCATCGAGACCACAGTCCTACTCTCCCTGCCCATACACTGTGATGGGCAGACCACAGAGCAAAAGAAATAACATGAAAAATCAAATGCAAGTAAATCCAGTAAGATCACCCAGTCCTACAATGAACGTCTCTAATCAAAACATAGAAGAGACATAAGGATCAGAACACCAAAATGAAGCTATGAGCAATGCAACCCTGACCAAGCTACTGGTAAAACTTGCAGAAAAGCAACAAAGGACCGAAAATCATATGGATGCTGCCATCATTAGACTAGACCTAATAGATAAGAAAATGGAAGGAGTTCAAAGACAGTTAAGAGATGTGTAGGAGAGTAAAAAAAATGAGTACCTCAAAAATCAGCTGGTGATGCTAAATGAAGACATAAAGAAATGCAAGGACGAATTCCAAGAAGCATCAAGAAAATCAGAAAATGATGTGAAAAGAGAGCTTGACAGAGGGATGGAAAATATACATAGAAAAGTAGTAGGAAATGCAAACCTAATTGAACAAGTCCAAAACTCTCTAGAAGCTCTCAAGAATAGAGCCATGCATGTGGAGAATAGAACCACCAATCTAGAAGACAAGATAGAAGAAACAGTTCGAGAGTTCAAAAGTTTCAATAAGTTCAAAAATTTCTGTGAACAGAGCATGAGGGAATTGTGGGATACCCTTAAACTTCCTAACATCTGAATCATGGGAATACCAGAAGTGGGAGAAATCCAGACCAAAGGCATGGAGAACTTATTTAACTCCTATAGCAAAGTAGCAGGATACAAAATCAATGCACAAAAATCAGTAGCCTTTCTATATGCAAATGACAAAGATACAGAGAAATAAATAAGGGACATGGTCCATTTTCATTAGCAAAAAAAAAAAAAAAAAAAAAACCTTGGAATAATGTTAACCAAGGAAGTGAAACATCTATACAATGAAAACATAAAAACACTCAAAAAAGAAACTGAGGAGGACTTGAGAAAATGGAAAGACCTCCCATACTCTTGGAAAGGCAGAATTAACACTGTGAAGATGTCAATCCTACCAAAGGCAATATACAGATTTAATGCAATTCCAATTGATATCCCAACAGTGTTCTTCACAGAGATAGAAAAAATGATCTCAAAGTTCATATGCAAATGAAGAAGGCCTCATATATCCAAGCATATCCTCAGCAAAAGAAATACCTCTGGAGGCATCACCATACCTGATCTAAAGCTATATTACAAATCCATAGTGATAAAACAGCATGGTACTGGCATAAAAACAAGAGTATAGAATAGTGGAATAGAATTGAGGACCCAGACTTGGAGCCAAGCAACTATAGCTACTTGATATTTGACAAAGGTCCCAACGGCTGGAAAAAAGACAGCATCTTCAACAAATGGTGCTGGACACACTGGATAACCATATGCAAGAAATTGAAACGTGATCTAAATATCTCTCCATGCACAACACTCAAGTCCAAATGGATCAAAGACCTCAATGTAATACCAGAAACTCAGCTAAGACTGGAAGAAAATATAGGAGTAACTTTCCATGATATACGAATGGAAAAAGACTTCCTAAACAAAACCCCAGTAACACAGGGTCTTAAACAGTCACTCAACCAATGGGATCACATGAAGCGGAAGAGTTTCTTCATAGACAAGAATATAATAATCAAAGCCAATAGATTACCCACATGGGAGAAAATATTGCTGAATATCCAACTGACAGAGGGATAATCTCTAGAATCTACAAAGAACTCAAAATACTAAACAGTAAAATGTCAAAAAATCCACTCACAAAATGGGGCAAAGAGCTGGAAAGGCAGTTTAGAGAGGAAGAAATACAGATTGCAAGCACAGACTTAAGAAAATGTTCATCATCCCTCATCATCAGGGAAATGCAAATTAAAACAACTATGAGATTCCACCTTACCCCAGTAAGGATAGCAAACATCAAAAAACCAAATGAAAATAAATGCTGGTGAGGATGTGGAGAAATAGGAACCCTCATCCACTGTTGGTGGGAATGTAAGATGGTACAACCACTTTAGAAAGCAATATGGAGACTCTTAAAATGAATGACTAAAGAGGTACCAACAGACCCAGTTATTACCTTACTGGGCATCTACCCTAAAACCTTCAAACCACAGGCTAGAGAGATTTGCTCAACCATGTTTATAGCGGCTCAATTTGTAATAGCTAAGTGCTGGAATCAACCCAGATGTCCATCACTAGAAGAATGGATAACTAAGATGTGGTATATCTACACAATGGAATTCTACACATCTGTAAGAAAAAATGACACAATAAAATTAGAATACAATGGATTAACCTGGAACAGATCATTCTCAGTGAACTTACCCAATCACAGAAAGATAATCACCGCATAGTCTCAGTCACCTACAGCACCTAACCTGAATCTACCAAAGATGCTGACATACCCAGCAAGCATCTCGAGGACTAGACCATAGGGTGTGTGGAGAGGGAGGGGAGGACAAAAGAGGGGGTGGGGGACACAAATCTAGACCCAAACGGCAATGGTACCATAAAATTCTACATCCTAAAAGACAGACCAAATGGTTGAACCTTCACCAGGCACTTAGAGGGAACACCTGAGTCACAAGGCACTGGAGAGGGTGTGATGAAGACTGACTTTAATCTTCTACAGCTTCTCTCTCTCTCTCTCTCTCCCCTCTCTTCTCTCTTCTCTCTAACTCTTTTATATTTGTTATCTTTTTCTTCCTTCTCTTAGTGGGCACTGACCTATACTTCCTAGTACCAGCAGGTGGCTATCATCCACAATGAGCTTTTGAGCAGAGAGACCTACAAGTTTTCCTAAAAGACAGACAGATTTCTGTCAGAGTACTTGATGACCCACCAAAGGTTAGTGGTAAGACCCTACTGCTGAAGATGCCATATGTGGTTGACACATAACATGGAATGACATGGCTGGAAGCTGGAAGAGAGTCAGTCCCCAGACAGTCAGCGCATCTAGTGCCAGAAGGTACAACATGGGTGACTGGGGGAAAATGCCCAATATCTCTCCAAGAAACTCATGCTCTAACCTACTTAGCAGCAAATAACCTGTTGTGATGCTCACACAAGTGCAATAGTGGCAGACAGCTATGGTGGGAAACCAACTGCTCTTTATTTGGCTAACTGATCCACTCAGGGGAATGGGACCTATACCTGGAGCTAGGAAACAAGTCAGAACCATATCCAAACATGAGCCTTCTATCCATTATCAAGCTACCACCAATCTTGGGCTACACCTCTTAAATTGTCTCTAAAAATAATGGTTATACCATTTATCTGGTGCTAACATTACTCTCCATTAAAGAATCTGCTTCTCTTTTTTAGATAGACACTTATCCACAGTTTTGGTTAGAGAGGCTTATGTTTTCAGATTGCAGTGACATCTGGGATGACTCAAAAGGCACCTTAGTGCTAAGAAGAAGTGACACCCTCCAAGGATCATGGTCCATTGCAGAAGAGGTGGTAGAAGAAAAAAAATGTAAGAGCCAAAGAAAGGGTAAGACTGCGTACAATGCAGTCTTCCAGACACAAATGGCCTTGATATCCATGACCTCACAGTGTCTAATACTACCTACACAAGACCCTCATAATAGGAGAAAAAGATAATGACATCAAAATCAAAGAGAGACTAATCAACAAGAGGAGGGGATATGATGAAGAGTGGCTATGTGAAGTGGAAAACGAGGAGGGAGGAAATTATCACTGTTTATTGTCTCTAGTTATAGAAGTTGTCAATAAAAAAGTTTAAACCAATTGATTGGTAAATTGTGATATATTTTTGTGACAGAATACTACCTTGGAATAATGTTTACCAAGGAAGTGAAAGATCTATACAATGAAAACAGAAAAACACTCAAAAAAGAAATTGAGGAGGACTTGAGAAAATGGAAAGACCTCCCATGTTCCTGGATAGGTAGAATTAACATTGTGAAGATGACAATCCTACCAAAGACAATATACAGATTTAATGCAATTCCAATTAAAATCCCTACAGTGTTCTTCACAGAGATAGAAAAAAAATGATCTCAAATTTCACATGGAAAGGCAGAAGGCCTCGCGTATCCAAACATATCCACAGAAAAAGAAATACCTCTGGAGGCATCACCATACCTGATCTAAAGCTATATTACAAAACCATAGTAATAAGAACAGCATGGTACTGGCATAAAAACAGGAGCATAGACCAATGGAATATACTTGAGGACCCGGACTTTGGGTCAAGCAACTACAGCTACTTGATATTCAATAAAGGCCCGAACAATATAGGCTGGAGAAAAGACAGCATCTTCAACAAATGGTGCTGGACAAACTGAATAACCATATGCAGGAAACTGAAATTTGATCCACACATTTCACCATGGACTACACACAAGTGCAAATGGATCAAAAACCTCAATATAAGACCAGAAACTCGACTACTACTGGAAGAAAATTTAGGAAGTACTTTCCATGATATAGGAATGGAAAAAGACTTCCGGAACAAAACCCCAGTAGCTCACTATCTTAAACTGTCTCTCAACCAATAAGATCACATGAGGCTGAAGAGTTTCTTTACAGACAAGCATACAATAAGGTGCTACATGGGTGACTGGGGGAAAATGACCAATATCTCTCCAAGCAACTCATAGTCTAACCTACTTAGCAGCAAATAACCTGTTGTGATGCCCACACAAGTGCAGTAGTGGCACACAGCCATGGTGGGGAACCAACTGCTCTTGATTTGGCTAACTGATCCCCTCAGTGGTATGGGACCCATAGCTGGAGCTGGGAAACAAGTCAGAACCATATCCAAACATAAGCCCACTGGCCAATACCAAGCTAGCATCAATCATGGGCTACAAGAGGGCCTACACCTCTTAAATTCTCTATAAAAAAAAGTAAGGGTTTTCTCATTTGTCCTGGTGCTAACTTACTCTTCATTGGAGCGTCTGCTTCTCTTTTACAGATAGATGTAGATCCTAAGGAGAGAACCACCCCATCATACCTCCAAAGGGCCCTCACTGAAACTAAGAAAAATTGGCGAAACAAGCAAGGGTGCTGTTTTCCTAATGAGCCGGATACCAGCAGAAGGGGGAAGGAGATCAACACAGAGAAAAATCAACTCCTACCAAATCAGAGTGCAAGATCCCCAGAGGCTCCCAATAACTCATCACTGAAGCAGACCAAAAACGAACCCAACAGGGCTCAGGGGAATTTTGTGGAAGAGGGGGCGGGAAGAATGTCAGAGCCACATGTTGGGTCATGATATGCAGAGACATTTATCTTACCCATAACTGTGGGCTAAGAAAGCAACTAATACAGAAAAAAAAGAAAAAATAGAAAAGAAAATTATTTTTCCTCTTCTTTTGTCATTGCTCTAAAAACTACTTTTTATGGAGATTAGCAAATGATCAGTGCTTCAATTATCGGTGCTTCTTTATTTAATAAATAGATTGAATCTAAAGTAGTATAGACATCACTACTCCTATAGCTATGGTCCTGAGGTTTGTGTCATCATCATAACTCATAATCTTTAATTAAATTCTTCCATGGGTTATATTTGGTGTTCAAGCCATTCCTTTTGGTGGACACACCAAATAACCGCATTAAATACACAGGAAAGCTATAAGTAACATATTTTTAATTATTTGAATGTAGAAGAACAATTCCATTTAAAAACAATTATGGCATTAAAGAGTTTTTGAAGAGTCAAACCTGTCATTTCCCTTTTTACTTGATTTATGATATGGTTACTTGACATAAGAATAAGAGTACATTTGTTAATGCTGGCAAAATAAAAGAAATGCAGAAGCAGGAAGAAATATTGGAAATTTATCCATTCTTAGCCTTTGGACAAAATTATTGAAAATTTCTATGAATCAATTTCATTACTGATTTTTAAAATAAAATCTGAGGATCAAATACCTATGAAATAGTTTTGTAGAATTATAATCAATTATACATTTTAAAAGTAATTATTAGTTGCTTAGTTTTTGATCTTACCAAGAATTTAAAATAAAGTAAGAATCCCAGTTATACAGACTATTTGATCACAAGTGCGTATACAATTATATATCACTGGGGCTGGAAAGATGGCTCAGTGGATAAAGTGCTCTCCACTGGTGCTGAGTACACAACATAGATCCCCAGGCCCACATACAAGCTAGAAGCTATGGAGGGGAGGGTCTTCTGTAATCCCAGCATGCTGATTCTGGCACAAGTTGAGATGTGGAGACAGGAGAATCTCCCAGAAGACGTGGCAAGTGCAGAAAATAACAGCCAAGGCAGAGTCCAGAATGTGAACCCCTGCCTCAGATGAAGTGGACATGTGAGGACCAACCTGGAAATTTCCCTCTGACCGCCACATGTGCATCATGGCATGTGTACACCTGGTCTCTCTCTCTCTCTCTCTCTCTCTCTTTCTCTCTCTCCTCTATTTCTATCTCTCTCACACACCATATAAACAATAATCATAGAAATTACACACACTTTTCAATATAGATTAAACAAAATAGACTAATTAGAGTGCATTAACACAACCTCCAATCTCAGTGTTTTAGCACAGCATGGGAATTTCTATATAGGTCTCAGAAACTCTTTAGCTCAGACATATTTCATACAGTGACAGAGCATGCCGAGCTAGTAGAAACTCTATTATCCTCTCCCTGTACCATGAGGAGCATATGATTTTCTTGGTTGATACGTGAAAAAACAAACAAACAAAAAAAAACCATTAGTGAGTCATCTCCCTCTGAAAATTAAGCAGTTTGGTCTAAGTGTGATCCTAGATGTAAGGGACTTTCATATCCAATCCACCAACAAGAATTAATCACAATAGCTCTATGGAATTGGACCTCTTCTATTTATTGAAGGCCAAACTCTGGAAATTGGAAAGCACTGGACATATCTACTATAAGCTTCAGTAATTATAGTAAGTTTTCACTATCCCTAAATTCAATTTCTAATTGGATAGTTTATGTCAAATTTTGCTACCTCTCCCTTTAATTCCAGTTACTCAATAGGAAAAGAGAAAACAACTTGTAAAGAATTTATAACATGAAAGTGAGATATTAAATTCAATTCATGGTTTAATATTTACTTTATATAAACTTGCTCTATTATCTTTAGTCAAATATGTGAATACTAGGAAACCATCCAAATGTATTGCCGCAAGTAATGCAATAGTTTTTATTTCCCCAAATCCCCAAACCATATGTGGATGCATACTCCCACAGTTGCATACATACATATACCCATTAAATGGAATAATGATAAATATGCTCTGAAGACACCATTATTGAAAATTTTGAGGTGAACATCAGTGACAAAAAAATGATTATGCTATAGCTGAAAAAACATCACAACATTTTGCTTCCAGTATGGCTAGACATTGTAGTGTTTTAAGATGAGGTCATGATCTATATGAAGAAGTTATAAGTACTAAATGATATATAAGCTCAGGATAAGCTATGAATATGAATTGTTAAGTAAAGTTTGATGTTATTGTATTTCTATGAATATATATTTTCTAATGAATTAATCTTTTATATGGGTCATTTTTTATATCTCTACATATAAATGCACAAATAATTGAACTAGGGTCTTGATGTTAGTAGCAAAATTCCACTGTGCTAATATTAATTGCCAAACTATATACTTTTAGAACTTTCATACTTATTTGATACCTCCATTACCTTTTAAAAAAATGTTTGTGTAATGTTATGCTTGGGGTGTGTGTGTGTGTGTGTGTGTTTATTCATGTGCATGTGTACACACGAATGTTCAGTTCGTGTGTGAGTAACAGCATGTGCATGCCACAGTGCATGCGTGGAAGATGACACCATTGAAATGTCAATCCAACTCTATTGCTGCAGGGTTTCTATGTGTTACTCTTTGTTTAGACCTTCTAGGGAATTCTCCTGTCTCCATTCTCCTTACAGTTAGTGTTCTGGGATTATAGAAGCCTACCATGGCTTCTAACTTTTTGCATAGCGTCTACGGATTCAAATTTGGGTACTAAGGATTGAGAAGCAAGCATTTTTTTCCACTGTGCCATCTTCCCAGGTACCTACTCCCCCTTTTGAAAGAACAATACTTAATGGTTCCTAAAAGACTTATTATCTTGAGTACAAGTGCATTTTTTGAACTGTTAATCTTATTGTCTCGAATAATCCCCAAATGCAGTGGAATAAATGATCTATAAATACTGAAAAATGCTGAGAAAATAAAGCTACAACAGACAATATGCAAAACAATAACTTAACCTATTAGTACATATTATTTTGATAGGATAAACTTAAGTTATAAAGCATAACTAACCATATTTCTATAAACTATGAATCTATAGTTTTGAGATTGGACCACCTTATTTCAAATGTAATATCCACCAATTAGTACAATATCATATGACATTAGGGAGAGTACTTAACTTTCCTGTTCCTCATTTAAGCTTGTTAGATGAAGGTAATCATATTCACCTCATAGATTTGTACAAAGTATAAAACAGTGTCAATATGTAGAGAATACTTAGACAGTAACACTCACCCTTTTGTTTTCTTTTACAAGGTGATTCCTATAATATGTATAGCATCCTATTTGTCACACTTGAAATTGTCACGAGACAGCCCAGTGCTACTAGACACAGTCTTCTCTGTTGTACAGGAATTGGGGCCACATTAATTACAACTATGTACAATACAAATTTAAAAGGTTGATTATTGAGGGAATCATTTTCCCTTCAGCAGAATAGAGCTTTTGTTTCATATAATTTCTCTTCTGCTCCACACAATAGTTTGGAAGATCTTGGGGACCCCACAGTCCACTGACAAATAATATATCTCTTCCAAAACTTGCCACGCTTACTAGTTGAAAGTATCTTTATACTTGAAGAACCAATATTGACCTTGAATAAAAGTAAATAATCTTGATACTCCAGAAACAAACTTATCTCTTCCATGGATTATAAGTCACCAAATGTAGCATCTGTTATTTTCCTTTGTTCTATCTATGAAAGAAAAAGTACTTAACTATTTAATATTAGATATTTTCAATCTAAAATATTGGAATATTTGATGTAAAATGACCCATATTTTAATCCTTTTTGATGATAGTCCTGGGACAATGAAAAATTTCTTAGCAGCGTTTGTGGAACTATGCTAAATTCAAATGAATTGATTCTGCTTTAGCAGTTGAAAATCAAGCCATCATTTTGATGTGAATGATATTAAGCCTCCCGTTTTCATTGAAATACATTAGTCTTAACTTGTGTATTGTGTTTTATATGAAGTTCAAATTTTTTTAAAAAACAAACCTTTATTTCTAAATAATAATCCATTGTCATGAGCTCACAGCTCAAATTATGGCTGATATACTATTTTAGCTTAGGAACTGACTTACTACATTTTTAGCAACTTTTTTGTTCGATGTAGGGTCTCACTCTAGCTCAGGCTGATCTGGAATTCACTCTGTAGTCTCAGGGTGGCCTGGAACTCAACGGTGATCCTCCTACCTCTGCCTCCCGAGTGCTGGGATTAAAGGTGTGTGCCACCATGTCCAGCTTTGGTAACTTCTTTAATTACAGGAATGTTACTTATTCAATTCCATGATTATTATTAAAATATTTCAAGATATATTCAAAAGCAATAACTTACTTTGTAAACATACCTTACTTCTAATCCTCAAATATCTTATTGATAAGAAGGACTTCCCTTTGGTTATTATTATGACTATCTGTATCAAAGATATTTAATTAATATATTTAATTATAATTTCCTTATATTTAAGCTACGAAAACTAATAAAAAGCTTAGGTATAATAGTTTAGTTTAGGCAGATGGCCTATAGGTCTCTTACTAGTGCTTCTTTATGCAGAATGTCCCACTAGACAAGAAGTGAAATAGGAAAATGGCTTGCAGTGGTACTTAATATTTTCCAGGCATTCATTTATGTGTTTCACATGTATCAGCTCATTTAGATTTTCAAAAAAATATTTAGACACATGGAATTTTATCCTTAAATTTGTATAGTAAACTACTAGAGTAGTTTGACTAAATTGATATATTGTTCTCATCAAATTGCCCTGTGTTTATGCCCATAGATTATATGTGCTCTCACTTTACATCAGAGAAAGTTTTCATGACTAAGCAAAGTGCAGGATATTTAGTTATATTTGAATTTCAGATAAACTATGAACAACTTCTATGAAGCACACTTATTCTAAAAATATTGTTGTTTTATGACATTCAAATGTAATAGAATATACCATATATTATGTGAAAAGTGTGTAATAAAAGACAGGATCTTTTTTTCTTTTTTTAATTTTTTATTGTCAACTTCTATACTTACAAACAATAAACCATGATAATTCCCTCCCCTACCCCGCTTTCTCCTTCAAAACTCCACTCTCCTTCATATCCCTCTCTCTCTACATTAGTCTCTCCTTTATTTTAATGTCATCATTTTTTTCTCCTATTATGAGGGTCTTGTGAAGGTATTGCTAGGCACTGTGAGGTCATGGATATCAAGGCCAATCTCTGTCTGGACAGTTGCATTGTAAGGACTGGTACCCTTCCTTTGGCTCTTACATTCTTTCCACCACCTCTTCTTCAATGGACCCTGAGCCTTGGAGGATGTGATAGAGAAGTTTCAGTGCTGGACACTCCTTGTCATTTCTTCTCAGCACTATGTTGCCTTTTGGGTCATCCCAGTGTTCACCACTAGGGTGGTGAGAAGGTTCTTAACCAAAAATGAGAGTAGCATTAATATATGAATATGAACATTAAATGTAGTGCTTACAGGGCAGTTTGGTGACAATAATATATGCATTTATCTATAAAAAAGAAGGACGTATACCCCTAAGGCTCATGACCGCCCCTGTCATCGGCTTTTGATCAGGATTTGAGTTCTAGGTATGCATTCCCTCACATAGAGTGTGCCTCCAGTCCAATTAGAGAGAGGTTGGTTTCCCCCAGAGCAGAAATGTCACTTTTCTCCCACCCCTTCAATCATTTGACCTGTCTGGATAAACTTGAGGTTCCCAGGGTCCACTGTTTTCACCGCTGATAATTTCTGTTTCCCACAGAGCTGCATGCAGTGCAGCTTTTTCCAGCTTTCAGCTGGCTGGGCTGCAGGGAGAAAAATTTTCAGCTCAGCACCAGGTTGATTTCTCAGTGACCTTGCTGCCTAGGCATGTGAAATCTTCAGCAATAGGGTGTTACCATCAAGACAGGAGATTTTTTTTATACGAGACAAAAGTGAGACATTGTGGCATTATCCTAATTCAACTCTTGTCTGTCTTTCAAAATCCTAATTTTTTCATCTTATTCCACTATTTTATATCAAAATTATATGTTTATTAAATTATATAGAGATGTTTGCTACTATATATTCTCTTATGTTTTATATACTATCCATATATATAAATTATCAAGTACTTCATATATATTTTTCATAATATAGGTAAAACAGTCAAATCAGCTTTTGCAGGATTCATTTCATCCATCATTCTCCAAATTAATCATCTGGTTTCGATGCTCAGAAAGTACATGACAATCAATTGTTCTTATGACTTCAAACAACTTTTGAATCCTGCTATGCACTGAAAAGTTAGTGAGTTTTCAACATTGTTCTCTTTTCCTAAAAGATATCAATGTGGACTTCTGAATCACACAGAACCCCTAGTACTTTCATTCTTTTGGGATAAAATAGTGATATCATATTAAAAACATCAAACTCTTCTGATTTCAAAGGGAAACAAATGGAGAGATTTGCAAAATTTGAAACAGGTACGAAATTGTCTCTTAATTGAAGTAGATTGTTGTGGAAGAAATGATTACATTCAATATTGAGGAAAGATTTGCCACCATGTCTAAGAGCAAAAATCATGTAGGTAAGCTTGAAAGGAGCATAGATTCTAATGTTGAAAGGGTCTGGCCCTTACTTTATAAGGAAAAAGAACGTCCTCTGAAAGGCTTCTACCTATTGGCTAGGACTGTTGGCTACTTGGCTAGGGTTATACAAACTTCTGGTGGAGAAAAGTCATCAATACTCTCAACCATCAGTGAACACTGTGAGCTACACAATTGGCCAGCCAGGCAAGACATGCTCACTGGTGCAAGAATGGCATGTTATTTATGAAGGCAACCAATTGCTATCTTATTGTATGTGAGAAGAGCTCTAAGAGGATTCAAGCATGGTTCTGAAAACCTTGTCAAAAAAACAATGACTTGAAAGCCCTTGGGGGAAAACTGCCAGAGGTATTTGACTAAATTGATATATATTTTTTTCTCATAAAATTGCCCTACAGGGCTGGAGAGATGGCTTAGCGGTTAAGTGCTTGCCTGTGAAGCCTAAGGACCCTGGCTGGAGGCTCGATTCTCCAGGACCCATGTTAGCCAGATGCACAAGGGGGCGTACAAGTCTGGAGTTCGTTTGCAGTGGCTGGAAGCCTTGGCGTGCCCATTCTCTCTCTCTCCCTCTCTATCTGCCTCTGTCTCTCTCTGTCTGTCACTCTCAAATAAATAAATAATTTTTTTAAAAAAAATTGCCCTACAACTGTTTATATTTATGCCTATAGATAATAGTTGCTCTCACTTTTTGTCAGAGAAACTATTTTGTTGATGGTGGTGACTACTGGGGAGAACTAAGACTTGACAAGGTGCTGAGAAGTGACAGTTAAGTTCTCTGTAGTGCATAAGACATGTCTATCATATCCAACATTGCTCATTGAACATTAAAAATGAAGTGTTGGAAATAATATTAATAGTAACAAGGTGTGGTGTTGCACACATTTAATCCCAGAATTTAGGAGGCAGAGGTTGGGGGATCATGGTGATTTTGAGGCCAACCTGAGACTACATACTGAATTCCAGGTCAGCCTGGGCTAGAGTGAGACCCTACTTTGAATATCCCCCATAAAAAGAATATTTATGGTGCTTTCACTGTTGACCAGACAAACTTCTTTTTGCAGATGGCTGAGGAGACTCAAAATTTATCAAAGTGCTGAAAGTAAAAGGTTGTTGAGAGATCAGTATTAAATGAGACATCTCTATCATTGAAAGCTTAAGGAATATTGTAGAAGAGGGAGTAGAAAGAATTTTAGACTCAGAGGGTGGTAAGGAGGACTTTGACAGTCTACTCTCCTTACATGAAGTGACTAGTGCATTCATGACTTTATAGCAGCAACATTTGGCTTCCATTACCGCCACAAGAAGTGCATAATATTGAGACCCTCACCATTTTGGCATTGATGATGGGGGAGGGAAAATGGAAGAGACATCAAAGCAAATGAAGGACATGTTGGAAAGATGAGAGGGTTCAGTACAAAGGAAATGGTGAGGAGAACAGAAGGTAATGGGAGGAGATTATGACCAAATTACAGCATGTGTGTATTGATGAGAATTCTCAAAAAAAAAAAAAACAGGCTCACATTGACTTTCCATTTAGCATTGTTTTTGTTTGTTTGTTTGTTTTATTTTTATTTATTTGTTTGAGAGAGAGAGAGAGAGAGAGAGAGAGAATGGGTGTGCCAGGGCCTCCAGCCACTGCAAACGAACTCCAAGTGCATGCACCACCTTGTGCATTTGGCTTACATGGGTCCTGGGGAACCGAGTCTCGAACCAGGATCCTTAGGCTTCACAGGCAAGTGCTTAACCATTAAGCCATCTTTCCATGCTCCCCAACTTAGCATTGTTTGTTGACTTGAGTGTTCATAAACCCTCACAGATTCTTGTTTCTATTTTTAAGAAAACTTTTAACAAGCTTTGCTTAATAATTTATACACAGAAGAAAATCATAGTCAAAAGAAAGCCTGAGTCAATCTCTCACCAATCCCAACAATATTAATATTGTCTCTCTTCTTCAAACTTATTTTAAAAAAGCTTAAAGTTAGTCTAAAATATTTTAATTGAAAATATAAAATAGAATGAACATCAGAAATGCTTCTCTCTGACTTTTACAAAAGTACATTTCCCCAAATCATTTACTGAGGTGTTCTGTAAAAGACTCACACTTCTCATATTAAATCTATTTAACTCAAATAATATCACTGTGAAGTATGCTACCAAAATGGTAAATTGAGAAAGTGGAAGAAAATAATTTTATTTTACTCAGTGTTACATACTAGAAGAAAAGTTTGCTTAAGAAACACAAAACTTGTTAGTAAATCCATGTTTCTCACACATTCTTAGTTCAAAATGTGTCCCATAGCTTCCTCTAGTGGAGATGTCCAACTTTTGACGCTGTGGCATTGCCATCTACAGAAGTTCTGGGCCACAATCATATCTATCCTGGAATGCATATGGCTTGTGGGCCACAGAATGGTCAGACTACCTAGAGTTATAAATTACTCTTCATTGCTTATTACTTTCCTGTGAAATTATTCTTGAAATAATTCCAATATTCCTGTAGTACTAACAATATTCATCCATCCCCATACTCACTGGATCTCCAGAATATTATGGGTGGGCCAAGGCTGCTGACATCCTCAAGGTGTGCATTACCTGTTTACTGCTATCATCCTAGTTGCAGGCCTCACTTGTTGATTTCAGGAAGAGTTTTATGGACCTCTGCTGGATGCTGGCCCTGTCTTTTGACATACACTCTAGGCTTTCTTAGTTGGTGACAAACTCTTTTTTTTCTTTTTTTAAAATTAATTTATTTTTTATTGACAACTTCCATGATTGTAAACAATATCCCATGGTAATTCCCTCTCTCTCCCCACTTTCCCCTTTGAAACTCCACTCTCCATCATATCCCCTCCCCCACTCAATCAGTCTCTCTTTTATTTTTCTTTTCTTTCCCTGCTATTATTATTTATGGTCTTGTGTAGTGTGAGGCAAACTCTTTCATCACGGCTAATTCCAATATAAACTCTCATGAAGGGTGGAGTGAAATGAAGTTGGAAATGTCATTTTCAGTTGCTCCTCAGGGAAGCCCTCTCATGTGGACAGAATGGCCAGTGGTGCTCTGCAATGGGAACTCACTGTATCCGTATCTGTGGTCATACATTCCCGAGAAAATAGCTGATGTCTTTCCCAAAGTGGTTAGTGGTAAAGCCATAGATATCCTTGAAGCTTCTTTACTTCAGAGAGCCCTCATAGAATGCCCTATAGGCACCAATTTCATCAAGGCCTGCTGATTTGCAACACCAATGGATTACCCAGCTATGCCAAGACAACCACAGGGCATGGTTGTTTGCATAGACTTGAACTTTAGAGGCAGTTCTGAGTAAGAACTAATTTCCTTGAAACTTTTCTTGAACATGTGAACTATTCTGTCCTTGTGCATCTTTAGAGCTCTCTCAGCTAATTCCTGTGAGGCAACCTGCATGAAGGCCTCTATGATAATCTTGCTTCACTGTGTCCTAAAGTAATGTGATCCCATCCAATATTTTTTTCAAACCCAGACAAAAAATGATGTTTCTTTCTTTGTGCATCTGACTGGGAGTTTTGGAGGCCTCACCAACAGTCAGTACTGTTTATAACCCTGTACTTCAACACCCCATTCATCTTGGTTCTGTATACTTGAACATTGAAATAAAACAGTGTCCTATGCTGTTCCTATCTTTTTCTCAGGGCCATTTTTCACACATCTCACTCAAGTTAAATAAAAGAAAGCCTTAGCACTCTGACTGCCTTCTCTAGTATAAATTAAATGAATACTGTGACCCAAGTGTGAGTTCTGCTTTCAGAGAGGAGGTTTTCCACATATTCAGTTGAGCAGGACCAGGGAAGCCTGCAGGGTCTGATCATATAACCTTCTACTCCCTTCAGATTTTACATCACAGGTACTGATATAAGATAAGCCTGGGCACAAGTTTTTATAACTTGCAGTATAATTTCATAAGCTTTTAGTCAGAGACACAATATAACTGACAATTTTTGCATTAGGACAGTAAGAGTGACTTCTATTTTCATCAAGCCAGCCCAGTTTAAGGTTAGTGAGTAAAACCTCAATCTCCATGAGATACTTAAAAATACAGAAGGCTCCAGGTAGAGTCCAGGCATATTTTCATATCTCCTGTGGTTTGTACTTTGATGTGTATCACAGGATGTAGATGATGCATCATCCTGGGGATGCCAAGATGTCACAAATAGGAAATGTTTGTCTTTCTAAGCATAAGAGCAACACAGACTCAGGGCTCATTAGCCATCATGAAGGGATTCTTTAACATGCACTTCTAACGCCCCCTCCTCCAAGCAGAAATTCTGATAGAGTAGGCCTAATGTGGGGTCAGAATATGATGATCATAGAATAATAATCAGAAATGCCATAGTTTATGTCTCATCAATCATTTTCAAGTGAGGAGCTGGAGAGATGGCTCAGGAGTTAAGGCGCTTGTCTGAAAAGTGTAAGGAACCAGGTTCTTTTCCCTAGTATCCACATAAAGCCAGACACACAAGGTGGTGAATGCATCTGGAGTTCATTTGCAGTGGCTAGAGGCCATAGCATGCCAATTTTCTCTCTCTATCTGCCTCTTTCTCTCTCTCAAATAAATAAATTAAATTAAATTAATCATTTTTGGCTTGAGAGATGGCATAGCAGTTAAGGTGCTTGCCTGTAAAGCATAAGGACCCAGGTTTGATTCTCTAGTGCTCACATAAGCCAGATACACAAGGTGGCAAATGCTTTTGGAATTTGTTTGCAGTAGCTAGAGGACCTGGTAGGCCCATTCTCTCTCTCTCTCTCTCTCTCTTTCTTTTTCTCTCTCTCTCTCAAATAAATAAATAAAAATAAAATAATTTTAAAAAGGTAGAAATCTCTATATCATGAATTCACTATCCCTGGGACATTTTGGTAGCAGTATCATTTGAATTATGGTAAGCTAGTCTTAGCATCAGTTATAAGAAATACTGCTATTAATTCTCCAAAATATATCAGTAAACCAGCTATGATAAAAACAAATTGGAGGATTATTAAAACTATGGATTTATGGGTATTGAGAAATAATACAATTAAATATAAGTATGTCTGATTGTTATGGGAAACTGCATCACACACAGATGGCACCAGAGATAGAGCAGAGAATTAGAAAATTTATTCATGACAGTGTGGACTCAGGGGAATAACTTCCAAATCCTGAGTACTGAGGTCTGATAGCTCAGAGGTTCTAGAGACTGTAAGGCAGGCAGTCTGACATCATCTTGAATTTTACACTATTGATAGGCTACAAGTTTCTAAGGTTAAATGCACAAATATAAAATTCCTTAGGAATCAGTGATAAGGAGGTACAAATATAGAACAAAAAGTTCTTTATTCAGGGGTGTTCTTACCCATGGTTTGGTCTTGTACAATATCTAACTGGCTCAGAATGGGATTCACTGACACAGTTGTGCTAGTTTACTATAAGAATAGGACAAAATTGGCTTGACTTCCAGCCAAGATGGGGACCGCCTAACTGCGCTGCCCAACCCCGGGAAAGAAAGGTAAGACATTAAGGATTCACTGGGTCTTTTAGGGGAGATAAATCTCCAATAGATTGCCAGTGGGAGGGCGCAGAGGGGAAAACACAGGTAATCACTGATTCCCTCCTGTGCCGGTAGCCCACCCCTCCCCCCAAGAAGAAAGGCCCATCAAGATACAAGAAGCCAACAGAATTCCAAACAGACTGGACCAAAGGAGAAACTCTCCAAGACTTATTGTCATTAAGACTCTAAACATTGACACCAAAGAGAAAATCCTAAAAGCACCTAGGGAAAAACAGCACACCACTTTTAAAGGTAACCCCATCAGAATTACTCCAGACTTCTGAATGGAAACCCTGAAAGCTAGAAGAGCCTGGAATGAAACACTGCAAAGTCTAAGAACCTATGGCTTCCAACCCAAACTACTCTACCCAGCAAAAGTATCCCTCATCATAGATGGTGAAAGAAAAACTTTCCATGACAAAACTCAGCTTTACAATTATATGAACACAAAACCAAATCTACAGAGAGTATTTCAGGAAATTCTCCACAGAGAAGAAACAAATAATCAAACTCAATTGCCTACAAGAAGCAGATCACAATAACCAAACTCAGAGTAGGCACAAAAAAATTCAAAGTCCATGAAAACACCAACCCATATTTACCATCACAATATGGCAGGGATCAAATCAAATCTCACAGTCATTACCCTAAATATTAATGGCTTTAATTCAACCATCAAGAGACACAAGCGAAGAGGATGGATTAGACCCCTCAATCTGTTGCCTTCAGGAAACCCACCTCACCACTAAAGACAGACACCTGCTCAGGGAAAAAGGGTGGAAAACAATATTCCAAGCAAATGGGAATAAGAAACAAGCAGGCGTAGCTATATTAATATCAGATAAAATATACTTCAAACCAAAAATAATCAAAAAAGACAAAGAAGGCCACTTTCTACTTATCAAGGGAACGATCCATCAAGAGGATATTACAATCATAAATCTGTATGCACCAAACACAGGGACACCACAGTTCATAAAACAAAACTTACTTGACAATAAAACAGAAATAACCACCAACACCATCATAGCTGGGGACTTCAATACACCATTATCAGTAATAGAGAGATCACCCAAACAGAAACTCAACAGGGAAGTAAGAGAGCTCAACAAAACCATAGATAACTTAGTCATAATGGACATCTACAGAACTTTCCATCCCAAATCCACAGACTACACATTCTTCTGAGCAGCCCATGGAACACTCTCTAAAATAGACCATATACTGGGTCACAAAGACTGCCTCCACATATTTAGGAAGATTGACATAATTCCCTGCATGATATGAGATCACAATGGTATATTGCTAGAAATTAACAACAAAAGACCCACCAAGAGTCCCAATGGCACCTGGAAACAAAGAAGCACACTTTTAGACAATAAATGGATAGTGGATGAAATAAAAAAAGAAACTGCAAAATATCTAGAATTGAATGACAATGAGAACACATCATACCAAAACTGATGAGACACAATGAAGGTGGTCCTCAGGGGAAAATTCATAGCATTCAATGCCATAAAAAAAAAAAAAAAGAAATCCCAAATCAATAACCTAACCATCCACCTAAAGGCACTGGAAAAGCAAGAAAAATCCAACCTAAAGAGCTCCAGAAGGAAAGAAATAATTGAAATCAGAGCAGAAATTAATGAGTTGGAAACTAAGAACACAATTAAGACAATTGACAAAACAAAGAGCTGGTTCTTTGAAAAAATAAACAAGATTGACAAACCCCTGGCCAATCTGATCAAGCATAAAACAGAGATGCTTCAAATTAACAAAATTCAAAATGAAAAAGGAGAGATTACAACAGACATAAGTGAAATTGGGAGAATCACCAGGACATATTTCAAAAACCTCTACTCCACAAAACTGGATAATGTGGAGGAGATGGATAAATTCCTGACGCATACCATCTATCAAAACTAAACTCAGAGTAGATTAATTGCCTAATGAACATATCACACTCACGGAGATTGAAAAAGTAAAAAAAAAACCTCCCCCAAAAGTAGAGCCCAGGACCAGATGGCTTCTCAGCTGAATTCTATCAAACCTTCATGGAAGAACTCAAACCAATCTTCCTCAAACTGTGCCACACAATTGGAGAACAGGGAAAGCTACTCAACTCCTTTTATGAAGCTAGTATCACCCTAATTCCAAAACCAGGCAGAGATGCCACAAGAAAAGAAAACTACTGGCTTATTTCCCTGATGAACTTAGATGCGAAGATCCTCAACAAAATCCTCGCAAACCTAATCCAACAACACATCAAAAGCATTATCCACCTTGACCAAGTGGGATTCATCCCAGGAACACAGGGGTGGTTCAACATAGGGAAATCTGTCAATGTAATAGACCACATAAACAAGGTTAAACACAAAAACCACATGACCATTTCCATAGATGCAGAAAAGTCCTTTGACTAGCTAGATACAACATCACTTCATGATCAAAACATTGGAGAGAATTGGCATGGTTGGTTCATATCTTAACATAATAAAGGCAATATATAAAGCTCTTAAGGCCCAACGAATACTTAATGGAGAGAGATTGGAGGAATTCCCATTAAGATCAGTAACAAGACAGGGGTGTCCACTCTCACCTCTGCTTTTCAATATAGTACTGGAAGTCCTAGCTCAAGCAATTAGGCAGGAGAAGGAAATAAAAGGGATAAATTTGGAAAGGAAGAAGTTAAGCTAGCTCTATTTGTTGATGACATGATTGTGTATGTAAGAGACCTGAGAGACTCCATCCCCAAACTCCTGAAGGTGATTAACTCCTATAGCAAAGTAGCAGGATACAAAATCAATGCACAAAAATCAGTAGCCTTTTATATGCAAAGGACAGAGAAAGAAATAAGGGACATGGTGCCATTTTCAATATCAACAAAAATATAAAATACCTTGGAATAGCATTAACCAAGGAAGTGAAAGATCTATACAATGAAAACACTCAACAAAGAAGTTGAGGAGGACTTGAGAAAATGGAAAGACCTCCCATGCTCCTGGATAGGCAGAATTAACATTGTTCAGATGGCAATCCTACCAAAGGTAATATACAAATTTACTGCAATTCCAATTAATATTCCTACAGTGTTCTTCACAAAGATAGACAAAATGATCTCAAATTTCACATGGAAAGGCAGATCCAAACATATCCTCAGCAAAAGCCATACCTCTGGAAGCATCACCATACCTGATCTAAAGCTATATTACAAAGTCACAGTAATAAAAACAGCATGATACTGGCATAAGAACAGGAGTATAGACCAATGGAATAGACTCAAGTACCCGGATTTTGGGTCAAGCAACCATAGCTACTAGATATTTGACAAAGGCCCTAACAATACAGGCTGGAAGAAAGACAGCATGTTCAACAAATGGTGCTGGACAAACTGGATAACCATATGCAGGAAACTGAAACTTGACCCACATATTTCACCATGCACTACACTCAAGTCCAAATGGTTCAAAGACCTCAATATAAGACCAGAAACTTGAATACTACTGGAATAAAATTTAGGAAGTACTTTCCATAACATAGGAATGGAAAAAGACTTCCGGAACAAAACCCCAGTAGCTCACGATCTTAAACAGTCACCCAACCAATGAGATAACATGAAGCTGAAGAGTTTCTTTACAGACAAGCATACAATAAACAAAGCTAATAGATCACCCACAGAATAGGAGAAAATATTTGCTGGTTATCCAACTGACAAAGGCCTAATCTCTGGAATCTATAAAGAACTCAAAAATCTAAACAGTAAGAAGTCAAACACCCCACTCACAAAATGGGGCAAAGAGCTGAACAGGCAGTTCACAGAGGAAGAAATAGAAATGACAAACACACACTTAAGAAAATGTTCATCATCCCTAATCACCAGAGAAATGCAAACTGAAACAACTATGAGATTCCACCTTACCCCAATAAGGATAGCAAACATCAAAAAATCAAATGAAAATAAATGCTGGCGAGGATGTGGAGAAGTAGGGACACTCATCCACCATTGGTGGGAATGTAGGATGGTACAACGACCTTGGAAAGCAATATGGAGACTCCTGGAAAAGCTGAGTATAGAGATCCCAACAGACCCAGTTATTCCCTTACTGGGCATCTACCCTAAAACCTTCAAACCACAGGCTAGAGAGGTTTGCTCAACCATGTTTGTAGTGGCTCAATTCGTAGTAGCTAAGAGCTGGAATCAACCCAGATGTCCATCACTAGAAGAATGGATAACAAAGATGTGGTATATCTATGCAACAGAATTCTATACAGCAGTAAGAAAAAATGACAAAATGAAATTTGAGGAAACATGGTTGAACCTGGAACAGATCATTCTCAGTGAACTTACCCAATCACAGAAAAATATCATTACCTAATCTCACTCATCTATAGCACCTTACCTGAATCTACCCAAGATACCTTACATACCCAGCAAGCATCTCATGGACTAGACAATAGGATGGGTGGGGAGGGAGGGGAGGGCAATGGAGGGAGTGAGAAATACAAATCTAGACCCAAATGGCAATGGTACCATAAAATTCTACATTCTAAAAGGCAGACCAAATGGCTGAAACTTCACCTGGCCCTTAGAGGGAACACCTGAGCCAAAAGACACTGGAGAAGGCATGATGAAGACTGACCTTAATCTTCTACAGCTTCTCTCTCCCCCCCTCTTTCTTCTCTCTAACTCATTTATATTAGTTATCTTTTTCCTCCTTTTCTTAGTGGGCACTGACCTGTAACTCCCAGTACCAGCATGGGGCTATCATCCACAATGAGGTATTGATCAGAGAGATCTACAAGGTTTCCTAAAAGAAAGACAGATTTCTGTCAGAGTACTTGATGACCCATGAAAGGTTAGTGGTAGGACCCTACTACTGAAGACACCTTATGTGGTTTACACGTGAAATGGAATGGCACGGCTGGAAGCTGGAAGAGAATCAGTCCCCAGACAGTCAGCACATCTAGTGCCAGAAGGTGCTACTTGGGCGACTGGGGGAAAATGACCAATATCTGTCCAAGCAACTCATGTTCTAAGCTACTTAGCAGCATATAACCTGTCATGATGCTCACACAAATGCAATAGTGGCGTACAGCCATCGTGGGAAACCAACTGCTCTTGATTCGGCTGACTGATCCCCTCAGTGTTATGGGACCCATAACTGGATGTGGGAAACAAGTCAGAACCATATCCAAACATAAGCCTGCTCTCCATTATCAAGGTACCACCAATCATGGGCTACAAGAGTGCCTACACCTATTAAATTATCTATAAAAAAGGAAGGGTTATCTCATTGGTCTGTTGCTAACTTATTCTGCGTTGGATAATCTGCTTCTCTTTTTAAGAAACATGTAGATCCTAAGGAGAGATCCACCCCATCATACCCCAATTGGCCAGGGCTGAAACTAAGAACAATTGGCAAAACAAGCAAGGTTGCTGTCTTCTTGGCAAACCGGGTACCAGCACAAGGATGAAGGAGATCAACACAGAGAAAAATCAACTCCTATCAAATCAGAGATCCAGAGACCCAGAGGCCCCCAACACCTCATCACTGAAGCAGACCAAAAATGAACCCGACATGGCTCAGGGAAATTTTGCAGAAAAGGGGGCGGAAAGAATGCCAGAGCCACACGTTGGTTCATGATCTTCAGAAACCTTTATCCTACCCTCAACTGTGGGCTAAGTCCAGAATGGATGAGCCACATACCTCAACAATGAGGGGCCAAGGGTGTGTAGGTCATGGATGAGCCTAATAATGATACTAAATGGACTGTATTCGCTCAGTACAAAACTAATTCATAAAAAAAAGAATAGGACAAAATTGTTTACATTCTTTGCAGCTTAGAATCTTAGGTGTTTGTAAAACGCTGCTAATCACATAAAAGGGGAGAGGGGCTTTAGTTTGATTAAAATATCCACCACATGAGAATAATGTTACAAGAAAATGTATAATTAACTGAGAAGAGATATAAATTGCCCAACATTCCAATTATTTCTGTGGTTATGCTGTTGTGACAAAATAATATTTAATAAAGAGTTCTGAAAATAATCACCACTGCTTGTTATGCTTGTAAATAAATGAGGTGGATAATGAAAACATATGTTAAGACATAAGTTAGACAACACATTCCTTCATCTGACGTAAATAACTTAAAAGAAGAAAGAAGGCCTGGAGTAATGGCTTAGCAGTTAAGGTGTTTGCCTGTAAATCCTAAGGACACATGTTCAACTCTCCACTTCCCAAGTACGCCAGATGCACATGGTGATGCAAGCACACAAGCTCATACATGTGCACAAGTTGGCATACACATCTGGAGTTTTTTTTGCAGTGGCTGGAGGCCCTGGTGTGCCAATCATCTCTCTCTTGCACTCTCTCTCCCTCTCCATGTATTGCTCTCTCATAAAAAGTCCAGTCTGGGGCTGGAGAGATTGCTTAGTGGTTAAGGCATTTGCCTGTGAAGCCAAAGGAACCAGGTATGATTCTCCAGGACCCACATAAGCTGGATGCACAAGGTGGTACATGCATCTGGAGTTGGGTTACAGTGGCTGGAGGCCCTAGCACTTATATTTTCTCTCTCTCCTCTCTCTGTATTATATATATATATATATATATATATATATATATATATATATATTTAAATGTGTGTGTACATACACACACACACACACACACACACACACACCAGCAGGTGCAATAGTGGCACGTATGTCATGGTGGAAACCAACTGCTCTCTAATTGGACTGGAGGTCTGCTCCATGGGACGGAATACATCCCTGATACCGAAAACCTACAACAGGGGTAGTCATGAACCCTAGGGGTGTAATGTCTGCAGCTGTCTGGCTAAATTTATATACTATGCTCATTAAATTGCCCAGTAAGCACTTCTCTTGATGTTCATACCCATATAGTAATGCTACTCTCACTTTTGGTAACCTTCTGTTTACAGATGGCAGTGACATTGGGGTGACTCAGAACGCACCATGGTTCTGGAAAGAAGTAACAAAGAAGTGCTTAGTACTGAAATATCTATATCACATCTTCCAATTCTCAGGGTCCATTATGGAAGAGGTGGTAGAACGAATGTAAGAGCCAAAGAAAGGGTAGGACTCCTTACAATGTGCTCCTCTAGACACAAAATGGCCTGGATACCCATGACATAACAGTGCCTGACACTATCTACACAAGAACATCATAATAGGAGGAAAAAGATCCTGACATCAAAATAAGAGAGAGACTGATTGAGAGGGGGAGGGAATATGATGGAGTTTCAAAGGAGAAATTGGGGGGAGGGAGGGCATTACCATGGGATATTATTTACAATCATGGAAGTTGTTAATAAAAAATAAATTAATTAAAAGAATCATTTTTGTTAATAATGACTCTATATGTTAAGAAAAATGAAGTATACCAGATAATGAGTACAAAACCTATAATGAGAAGTAGTTTTATCATGCTCATCTTGGAATATTAGGTATTACCAAGAAAGTTTGCTCTGTGACCAAGTTCTCTTCACACTCTTTCCTCCAGAGCATTGTATTATTAGTTTTGAATGTAATATGGATACAATTGACTTTTATTCAAATGCATTTGAATATGTGTATATGTTTTATTTTCTTAAGCAAGGTTTGAAAGATTTTTTTCCTTTACTACATATCTGTAATGTCTAATAAAATTTACTGTCTAGTGTTATAACTTGAATGCTATATGTACCCTCAAAGTAATGTATTTAAATCTTGCTCCCCAGTGCAACAGTATTCAGATATGTAGCCTTTGGGGAGGTTATTGTATCATGAAGACTCTGACCTTTTCATTGAATTAATCCATTGATGACCTCATAACTTAATGGGCTATTGGGGGCAGTGGATACTTTGAAAGGTGGGAACTAGCTAGAGGAATTAGATTTTTTGAAATGTGCTCTTGAAGGGTATATTTTTTCTGAGAATCTCACTCTCTCCTGGCTTCTTTCCTTCACTCTCTCCTCTCTCCCCTCTCTTCTCTCCTCTCTTGCCCTCTCTTCCTCTTTCCTCCCTTTCTCAAAATTCCATGAGGTAACCAGTTTTGCTCTACCATGTTACAATATTCTTTAACCACAGGCTGAGAAACAACATAACCAAACAGACCAAACTTTCTGATACCAGGATCCACACATAAATCTTTTTTCCTTTAACAAAATTGTTCTCTTCTCTTGGGCTGGAGGGATGGATTAGCTGTTAACACACTTGCCTGCCAAGCCTAAGGACCCAGGTTCTATTCTCTAGTGCCCACATAAGCCAGATGTACATGGTAACACATCTGGAGTTTGTTTACAGTGGCTAGAAGCCCTGGCTCACCTATTCTCTCTCTGTCTCTCTCTCTCAAATAAATAAATAAATAACTGTTCTTTGGTATTTTGTTTACAGCAATGGGAAGCTGAATATCACATCTACTCACTAGATACTCTTCCCCTTAAGTCCTCTGAGCTAAGAATTGAGACATTGAATAATATGAATAGCATGCATGATTTCAAATATGTTAAATAAAAAAAATTACAGTCAAATTTCCTATTATTCTCAGGTAATAAATGCTAAAATCAAATATATAAATGACAGTGCATTACTTTTCCATCAGTAACTAATTGTCATGAACCTAATTATTTAAAAAAGGCAAATTTATTAGCTTACATTTTCTACACATAAAATCTTAAACATATAATGCCTAGATTCTTGACCCAAAATCTCACAAGGCTGAGATCACGTTGTTGACTAGTTACATTCTCATCTGGAGTTTTGGATTCTCTTCCAAGTCCATTCAAGTTGTAAGTAGAAGTCCTTTCCATGTTGATAGGCAACTGAGCTACCCATTCCCTTGTTGGCTATCACCAAATGCTACTCTTAGCTCCAAAAATATGTGCTTTATTTCTGAACAGTGATAATAAATACTCTTCCTTATTTTACAATTCTTTCCCTCTGAAACTCTTACATTAAGAAGAACTCAGTGTCTTTTAAGAGCTTACCTGATTATGTATGATAATCAGATACTTATATGTAGGATAAAATCCCTATTTTAACAAAAATTATTTGGGGTATTAATGAAATCTGCTTAATCCTTTTCATCAAGTAATACAATACAATCATGGGAATATATTCAAAGTTTTTACCTACACTCAAGGGCAGGGCATTAACACTAGAGTGGGCAAAGGACTTTTAGGGTCATCAGTGACTCCTGCTCATGATATCTATTCTAGATTGTTAAATAAAACATGTCATGCTTTAAAGGGCTGGAACATTTTATCTTCTATATTTGCAAAACACTGCAAAGTTAACTCATTTGAAAAGCCATTTCATTGAGAGGAAGATGAGAATGTCTTGGAATTCACTGTGGTAGTCTCTTGTAAAGAAAGCTGCTTTTATCAGCCCTTATTATCAGAGCATCATGTTTATCATTCAATAAATGTTCATGAGTGTTGACAAGGCAGTAAGTCCATTCACACATATTGTCTTGATGTCCTCTCCATAGCAATCCAAAGATAATATCTAATACTCCAGAAATTTCTTAGAGTACATGAGAGTATAGTATTTCTTATAGAATCTCATAGTCCTCTAAATCTCAACTCCTCTTATCTCAGTTGGTGCCACAGAAAGGATGCAATGTAGTACTCAGGCCAATTTAGAAGATTAAGTAATGAAACTGAAGCTTTTATAGTCTCCCTAAATGATATATTTCTCTATTGCCTATCAGCCCTTTCAAGCATACCAAGATCAAAATATGCTTTATTATTTCAATTTCGTTGATTAACCATAGCCAAAAATTAGAGCTCCAGGAAACTCTTACAATTCACAGAGTAGTACATGAATAACATGCATAAATAGCAATCTTCTCCAATATGTATGTCTTAACTGGATCCAAGCTTTTTAGTTCAGATTTTAGATATTAGCAACTTAATAAGCAAAAAAATGTTGTTGCTATTGTTGGACGTGGTGGCACTGGTGTGTGTGTGTGTGTGTGTGTGTGTGTGTGTGTGTGTGTGATTCTGGGAGGGGAATGCAGACAGATATGCTAGGCCATCATATACAAATACAAGCCTGTGTCAAGGAAGACTACTAATTATCCCAGACAATTTCTTTTGATGAAATAGATTGTTCTGCTCAGTCACTTGTGGCTATTGAGCACTTCTATTTGGCTAATATGACTGAGGAACTAAACCTTTGACATTAATTAGTTTTTATTAATTCAAATAGCTCCATAGGCTTTGTGCTGGATGGTGATAATCTAGGTTCAAGTGTCCAGTTATTGACAGATTTTCAAAGATACTCCTGTTTGCATTTATTTCATTTTTATGAATACAAAGGATAGTAGGTGATTATAAAAGATCTGTGAGGAATTTTGCATTGCAAATCTGAAAGTGATACATTTTCAGCTAGTGTTTCTGAGTATGGCCATTTGACTACAAGTATCAGTGTCTTCAAGAATTTATTAGATATACAAATTATCAAGCATTTCTCCAGACTTGGAGGGAGGCATCTCATAATCTGCTGCTAACGAGCTCTCCAAGGTGATTCTAATGAACTTTGAAATTACTGTTGTAGAGAACTAATTGCATGAACTGATCAATTAATAATTACTAAATTATCTTAATTATTAAATAAGTGTTTAATACAATGCAAGAAAAAACTTTCAATAATATTTTAGATATAGCCTATATTTATTTTGTGATTATTCTTAAAATAGGATGAAAATGCCAAAGAGGCACATCTTCCTAGTCTGATGGATCACTCAACCTATTGGCATATTTCCTGGACTCCTAATGGTTGTCCCAGTGAGAGGAGTTTCTGTCAGATATTTTGTCATACAAAATGCTGCAGGGGCTTTGAGCCTCCTGCGAAGAAGAGTTTCTTAAGGTGTATTGTTACTTTAGGGGTAGAAAAAGGTCTCAAAGGAATCATTTGGTTTCAAGCCAACTGTGCTTGAAAGTGCTCAGCATCAGAGCAACTATGAGATGTGAATATATTCAATTAATCAGCCACTTTAAGTCCAGAACATTACTGGATAAAAGTAACATTACTGCATTCTTTCTTTACTTTCAATAAACTAACTGGAATTAGCCATTATTCACAGATCAAATTGATTATTTTTAGCATTGCTAAACAGAAGCAGAACTCAAATCCCTTTTTTCACCAAGAGGAATCCAATCTAAATTATATCTGAAAATGACCTTAACTCTTTCAGATATTTATATACTATTTTATACATGCATATAAGGCATTTTAATCATAATCTCCTCCTCTTATAGCCTCTTGACACTGCTATCTACCCCCATTTCCCTTCTCAACTCCTTCTTCCTAATCAGTCCCTTTGCATATGAGTGTGACCCACTGAATTTAATTGGGGTTGTCTGCATGGGCATGTGTAGAGGATTATTTACCTGAGCATGTGTCTCCTACTAGTGGCTATATGAATCACCTTTCAGTAAATGACAGAATCCCATGATAGAACAATTATGAGATTAAAATTAGGCTGACATAGGTATGAAATCCAAAATCATAGCACTCATATGCAATTAGCAAATTATTTGATTTCTCTAAACCAAAATTTTTCCATCTACAAAATACAGATAGCCTTTAACCTAGAATGATTTGGGTAGGTAAAAGAATATTAAAAGCAAAAGTGCCTACAACTTCTTAGAAAATGGTAAAAAATCTGGGCTGGGCAGATGGCTTAACATTTAAGTCAATTGCTTGCAAAGCCTTATGACCCAGGTTCAATTCTCCAGGTCCCATGTAGGCCAAATGCCCAAAGTGGCACATTCGTCAGGAATTCATTTCCAGTGGCTAGAAATTCTGGTGTGTCTTTCTATCTCTCTCCCACTGTCTCAAATAAAAATAAATTAATAAAAGAAGAAATAGTGTTAAAAATCAATAAGAGAGTATTATTAAATGGATATTCACTCTGAAAGTAGCCAACATATTTAATAATATTATTCACTGGAATATGTTACTTTATTCTCTTATTAGGTTTAACATTTAAAAACAATTAAACTAATATACCCCATCTATCTATATATTGAATGGTTTTTATTATTTTCAAACATTTCCTCTTACATGATTACATTCCTCATGAAGATACTTAGTTTCAATTTCATTTGTCCTTTAGCGCCTGCTTTAGTTTTTGATGGTTTATTTAATAGTAAACTTATTTTATGCATTGCTTATTTACTGTTTCTTCATATTTGCATTCTGCTTGTAGATTTGAGAAAGAGTAGAACACTAATGTTAATCCATTCTCAATTATATACTACAAAAGATTTCTTATACCCATACATGAAAGATATAAAATTTATTAAAATTATTTTCTCTACATATTAATTACCTAATCATGGTCACAATTTTACCATAAATTATATCATATGGTAGCAAGAACAGATTGTGTAGCAAAACTGTTTGGTGTCCCCAACTGTGTAGTTTTATAACCAGACAAGAAATCTGTGCCTTGGATTTTATTTCCACAAAATTATGTGTTAACTGCATCAAATTCATTTTCTTCTTGTAAGGATTTATTGTGATATTATGTGTACATCATTGAGTATGGTTTCTCTTATGCATAAAATCTTAATCCTAGGGATCACTGCTTAAGTGTGGTACTCACATACACCCACAATAATCCCTTTCCAGTCTTTTTTTTGTGTTGAACCATGAATTCTTTATACACACACACACACACACACACACACGCACACACACACACACACATATATATGTATATATATATGTACGTATACATTCTTATTCATTTTATTTTTAAAGTCAGGGCTGTGTTTAACACGTTTTCACCAAATTGTTGTAACAGCAACAAATAAATGCTTTGAAAAACAGACAGGCATCCCCCATATCTAGGCTAAAATTGTGTCAAAATACTCTATACAACACAAGGGACACAATGCTACTTATGTCCATGGTTAGATCATTTAAGAATAACATGGAAATTTATGAAGCCATTTTCAAAATTCAGTGGCAACAGGTGGGGCCACAGCTATTTCCACAGGTAAATTGTCTATATCTACTTAGGTATTTGTTATCAAAGGTTAAGTTTCAACTACATAGAATAACATTCTTGTCTTTAGCATTACAGGAAAAAAAAAGTCATTCCCATTTGTATTAGTTTGAACTGTTTCTAAAGCAAGGTTCCCTTAAATGGATTATTGTAGTACTCATTCACAGGCAAGAGTACCTACACATAATAAAAAGAAAAACACAGAAGTTTATGGTTCCTTTTCTGTTTTTTTGTTAATTTGATTTTTTTCCAGTTCCTACTCTTTGACTAAGAAATATGGTCTAAAGGTCGTTGTCAAAATGAAAAATAAATATGGTTTATTTTAAAAAATAGTGTTATATTTTTTCTTTTTTAATATTTACAGCTTGTCATAATTTCTTTCTACTTAGTATTTTTATAAAATACTATCCAGGACTGGTTTCAAAGTCAGTCACATTAACTCAGCACAGCTAGTGAATTCTAATTGTATGGTGAAGTACAGTTTATTATTACCCCTTGATTATATTTCTGGAATCAGAAATGCTACTTTTGTGTCATGAGGTCACACCTCCTTGTTAACATTCTTATCTTTAGTTTTAGAATTTTTAAAAACACACTATAACCAAAATAAATGGCTAGTTTTTAAAATAATTTTCATCCTCTTTGTTTTATTTCTTGACTTATCAACATTCCAGTACAAGAGATTCTATAGAGAACTCTGGAAAGTCCCTAGGTCACACAGAGCATCAAGGTGGATTGATTGAGACCCTTTGTAGCAATGTGATGTTCATAAGCCTATTTCTGTTCCAGAAGAATATGGTTTCATAGGGATTTTCAGCTGTTGGCACCTCCCCCTCCCATGATAACTTGTCTATTAGCAGAGTATATCATAAAATTGAGGTGTTAAGGAAGCTTTGTTCAGTTGAAATAATTTGTTTTTCTCTCTTACTGCTCAAATGATGCAGCTTATTAATGATGATAGCTTAGATTTTATGAAATGCAGAAAATCTTTTCATGGTAAAATGAGATTGTGTGGAAGAACTGTCTTGCTTTGTTATAACAGTGATCATTAATTACTCTATTAAAAGTAGAAAGTGATTCCTAGAGAAAAGAAAAAATAAAACAGTGTCAGCAGGTATCTGAGAGTTAAACAGTCATTTGTTTGTGAAGAGCGAGATGTGAGGTTTGAGTGGAGTGAAAAATCATGGAATGGTGAATACCAGTAACTACTATCCAAAACAATGTGAGTGAAAATAGAAGATGCTCTTATATTAATAATGCATTTTCATTTATCTGTAATCTTAATAATCAGAAATATTAATTTGAATAATATTCACTACTTTTTCATATATGGTTTTAGTAATGGAAGTACATTGTGAGAATATTTAGAGAAAGATAAAAGAAATAATAAGCATGCATAAGGTTTTTTGATCAATTATTGTGGTGGTTTTAAGGTGTTCCCCATAATCTCAGCTAATATCAGTTTGAGAGGTAGAGACTTGCTAGAGAAGGTGTGTCCCTGGGAGTGGACCTTGAAGTTTATTAACCCCCAGTTTACCAGTGTTAGTTTGGTTCACCCTCTTGCTGCTGTTTCCACCTGCTGTGGCAGAGGTGATGTCCAGTCTCTGCTCATGCCATCATTTTTTCTGTCATCATGAAGCTTCCCCTTAAGATTCTAAGACAAAATCAATCCCTTTCTTCCCATGAGCTGCTTTTGGTCAGGTGTTTTGTGAAAGCAAAGCAACTACAACAGAAAATAGTTACCAGAACAGGGGTCATTTCTGTTAGAAACCTAACTATGTGGCTTTTGGGTTATTGGAACTGATTTGTGGGAGGAATGTGGAAGGTTTTGAAACCTTGTCCTAAGAGATACCTTGCAGTGCTTAAGGTAGAGTCTAACGGACTATTCTAGTAAGTTGAAAGACCTAAATGTAGAAAGAACTGTGCAAGCTTGGCTTATGAGGGGAAGAAAGATCTTTGTCTCGATGGTGCTAGAGGCAATTTGTGTGAGAGGCTATTTGCATTTTGCCATGATCTGAGAAATTGTACAAAGTTGCATTGTGTAAAATTGGCCTGGTATGAACGGATGGATATGGCACAGAAGGAAATTAAAATTTCAGGCTAGAGACAGCATCTGTTCAGCTGTAATATTTTGACAGGTTACATCCACTGAAATTCTGCCAGCTGTTCTGCATTGGGACAGCAGTAAGAGTGCTGATACTTTTGAAAGTAAGGATCCTGAATGTTGAAGGAGTGTAATGCACTTCAAAATTGGCTTTATTTACCCTGGATTAACAAATTTTTGTAGCCCACCTGAAACTATGGGAATATAACAAATTCAGTAAAGAGAGTGTCATTGGAATCACAACACACTTTGTTGTTTGGAAATGGCCACTGTTCGATTTGAAATAGGCTTATTGTAATACTTGTGTAGAGGCATGATTGATCCATAAGGATAAAGTCTAGTTTGCCATGGAGACCCCAGTCAGGACTATGGGATGGCTGCCAAGGAGAGCTGCCAGCTTGTGATTTTCCTTGGGCTGTGATCAGTTCAGCTGGGGGATGGATTGGAACCCTAGAGACTTCATCACTGGTTACAGATATTGAACTTGGAGCTACAGGATTTGATATTTGTTTGTTGTAGATTTTGCATTTATTCAGTCTTTCCTTGCAGTGTCATATTTTATAATGTGAGTGTTTATTCTGTGCCATTATGTTCTTTTAATTTTACAGCTCACAGATAAGACACCTTGGATTATGGGGATGTTTGAACAGTATTGTGATTGATTAAAAACTATGGGGACTTTTAACGTTGGACTGAATTTAATACATTTTACATTATGCATGGTTATCAGTTTATCGTGGCCAGGGGCAGAATATGGTGGTTTAATTAGATATCCCCCATAAAAGCATGTATTTTGAATATTATTCCCCAGCTGATGGCAATTTGGGAGGTTGAAGCTTGCTGGAGGAGGTGTGTCACTATGGGAAGCCCTTGGAGTTTACTAATGCCTAATTTGCCAGTGTTAGTTTTCTCACTCTCTTGCTATTGTTTTCATCTATTGTGGTAGAGGTAATGTTTAGCCTCTGCTCATGTCATCCTTTTCTCTGCCATCATGGAGCTATCTTCTGAGACTCTAAGCCAAAATAAACCCTTTTCTCCCATGAGCTGCTTTTGTTTGGATATTTTGCTCTAGCAACAAAAAGGCAACCACAAAATTATTAAGAATATATATTCATTTTCCTAAAATAAGGTTATGGCATATAATTATTCCATTATATTCATATTATTGTTTTAATATAATACATGTAAATGTTGTAAAGTCCCTTTATTATCTTTATATTTTTGTACTTAGCTTTTTTCTGAAAGAAATAAAAACTAAACAGATTTATTGATCATGTCTTTATGATATACAATCTTAGTCATATGCAAATTCACATACAATCATCAGTGATCACAGATGCAATTCAAACTTTATTTCTCTGGACCTTAAGAAAAAAATAATTCTCTACGATAACCAATGCATTTAGACATAAAAAAGACAACTGACCCCAATAAATACTCAGAATAAAGTATTAGAGAAACTTATATACTTGTAACACATTCAAATATCCAAGAATTTTGACAGAAATAATGTATACTTGCAGAGCCCCACCCAAGCAATAGACTGCTCCTTTTGTCACATTTGGATTTTCCAACTTAGTGTCTTTTTTTTAACCAATAAATACATGATATAGATTTAGAGTAGCCATTGAATAAGTGGTTAAAATATTCTTAGGTAGGATTTTAGATTCGAGCTATCAATTTTCCCCCAGAATTTGAATAACTTTTTTTCTCTTTGTACTTTATAGTTTTCATACATGAAATTATATATATATATATATATATATATATATATATATATATATATATATATATATAATCTTAGCCCATATTAAACTTCTATAACAGAATAATAACTAAGCAATTTATAAATAATACAAGTTCAATAGGAGTTCATTCACCTCATAGTTCTGGAATGTGGGAAGTTCAGTGGATCATATCTGATGGATATTTTTTCTGTTATATGACAGAAAACATCATATACTGAGAATAAGCAAGAGGGGACCAAACATGCTTTTTAGCAAACATATAATTTCAATGATGACATTAATTGTTCATCCATGATTGATGAGTCCTAAGGACCTAATAGTCTCTTAAATTTCCCACCTGTCATTTGAAATTAAATTTCCAACACATGAACTTGGCAGGACAACCACAAAATGTAATGGTTATTACATTAACTGGGTGAAATAAGATAACAGTAACCATTTTAGGGTAATCCTAGTCTGGAGTAGTCCAAATTGTATCTAGAGACACAGAATAAGGCAGTTTATGCTATAGGGACCTCAGTACATAAAATGTAAAATTCACTACTTTATGCAATCAATCCTAACACCAATTTCATCTATTTTATAATATATCTCATAAAAATTATATTGTAGAATCTCCTAAAGCCCATTTGTGGCCTGAGTGTCAATAAAATGAGGACACTGAAGTCTGTCTGCATTGAAAATCTCAAATGTGTATTATGAACTACAGGAATTTGAGTAAATTACACTAAATCTCTGAATCTCAATGAGTTTGCGAAAATTTTTCATTGTTTTTATCTGAGGATAGAAATTAAATGGTAGCTTCAAAGCTCTGCCACATATTGGCCAACTACTATGAACCATGTCCAGGCTGCAATGTGATAAGATGTTTAGGCCAAGATATAAATGAACTGTAACAATAAACCCATTGTTTAATCAATTATTTAATTCAGATTTTTGTTATCAAAGTATGGCTTTTCCAATGAAAAAAGCCTTGAGTTTCATTTGGTACTAGGGCTATATCTTAAAATTCATAGATGACAATTCTAATTATTTATGTGCTTAAGGAAGTTTCACTAAAGAGAATATAACTGCCCCCTTACCCAGTTTTCCAAAGACCGATTCCTTTAATGTAAATATCACTTTAATGAATTATTTATCTTATGATCTTTATCATCATTTACTTTTGTGACTCTGAAATAGGGTACTGTATTCTCTATGGGTTTCTCTTTTCTATAACTCTATTCCCAGCTCTTACACCACTGTTTCTATGTTGCTTTTTCATGCTTTCTGCTATATAGGAACTTACAGCTTCACTGGCGACATCATGATGATCATTTGGGTCTTTGTCCTTTGATATTGCAGTCTCCTAGGTATTGCTGGGCAAGATATTCCTTGCATTAAATTTCCTAAATAATCAGGGACTACTTTATGCTTTCAACCCTAAATGAAAAGTCCTTACACATATCACACAAATAGGAAAACAATGTTGGTATTCTTAATGAATCTAAGCCATTCATTATCAAATGACCTTTCACACAGTTTGTCCAAAGTGTGGTCTTATTTTTATCTAGTTGTATACTAAGAGCTCCTAGAATAATAAAGGAAGGATATTGTGTTAAACATGTAAACCTATTGTCACACTATAAAGTATTTTTGTCAAGATCTAGAGTGATTATACTTAATTCTTTGGCATGTGCATTGATCAGTTTCCTCTAGAGAAACACAACCAGTGGAATGGGTGAATATGTGTATATATATATATATATATATATATATATATATATATATATGAGTGTGTACTCACATATATGTATATGTGTGCACATGTGTATGAAGTACATATAAATATAAACATAATTGGATGGGATTTATTGAATCATTTCACAAGATATGGACTGGCAAGTCCAATTCCAACTGTGTACAGATTCAAAAATTGAAGAATCCAGCAGCACCGTGCATGAGGCTGGATGAAGGCAGAACAATCTCAGGACCATGAAACTGAACTGAATTTGGGAAGTCAAAGAACCAGGTAGCCTCTCATTCCAGGAGAATAAAGAATGGGCAAGAAAGCAGTAGCATGGACAGCCAACAAAAGATGAAAAAGCTAGACATTCTGGACCTTCCATATATACAATCCCCCAGCAGAAGGGCCACCCATTCAGAAATAACCTCACTCAGTTCATCTTTATTAGAAATGTCCTCACAGGCAAAGCCAAGAAACACATCTCTCACTGCATTCCTGATCTGGTCAAATTAATGACAAATTTAGCTGCCACAGACCATATCTTTCATACAGAGAATATCTGATGAACTATTATCCTTTAGTTATTTATTCAATATTTTGACGAAGAATGCTAGATATTTTCCTCTTTAAAATACACCTTAATATAGCATCCCACTCTCAGAGTAACAAATAACAATTTACCTCTGAAATATATTGAAGATACATACACATAAAATGAAAAATAAAGATTTTATTAGTGCCAAAGCAGAGTTGTGAAGGGGAAGGTGGGGGAGGAAAATATCATGGTTTATTGTCTTTAAGTATAGAAGTTGTCAACAAAAATAAATAAATAAATAAAAAGACTAAACTGCTAAAACCTGGAACCATAACCTAGTGAACCTAGTAAAAATTTCCAGAAACTGTCATTAGCATGTGACCTCTTCCCTTATACCATTAATTCATAAGAACAACATTTTTAGAAACTTCCTAGTATAGTGAACCACAACATGTTTAATAGCATTATAACTCACTCTCTCTCTCTCTTTTTTTTTTTTTTTTTGAGTTTTGGTCTCACTCTTATCCAGGCTGACCTGGAATAGTCTCAGGGTGGCCTTCAACTCACAGTGATCCTCTTACCTCTGCGTCCCAAGTGCTGGGCTTAAAGGCATGTGCCACCATGTCTGGCTAGAATTATAATTCATGGTCTGGAGAGATGGCTGAGCAGTTAAGGTGCTTGCCTGAAAATCCAAAGGACCCATGTTAAATTCCTCAGGACCCATGGAAGGCAGATGCACAAGGTTTGCAGAGGCTGAAGGCCCTGACATGTCCATTATCTCGCTCTGCCTCTGTTTCTTTCTTTCTCAGATATATAAAATTAAAAGCAGTTATAATTATTTGTCACAGTCCAAATTGTAAATCCCTCCTGTTGTCTATTGCCTCAAGATATACATGATCACAATGTTTTATTTTCCTAAGATTTCCTTTTCCCTTAGCCTATAACTCCAAGAGACTATTCTCTGAGCCCTTGAATTTGTAAAATTTCCCCTAAATTGTCACTCACCTCACAGAACATGAATATTCTATTAAGTTTTCTGCTTCATTTTATAGCTGTGTGAGCTCCTTAAAAACCCTAGCCACAGGCTGGAGAGATGGCTTAGTGGTTAAGTGCTTACCTGTTGTGGTGGTTTGAATAGAATAGATGGCCCCCAATATATTCAGTTGTTTATTTGTTTGTAGTTTACATCTTTAGCCACATGGCTGGAGGCAGTGCCATTGTGTGGATCTTAAGATGTCATGGTGGGTTTCAGATTTCAATCTTAAGATATGCAAAATGTGCCTAGCTGGAGTTCCTGAAGTGTGCTTTGGCTTTTGACCTTTAGGCTTGTGTTTCGCTCTGTCTGCTTGGGCCTGTGAAGGCAGGCCAGTTTCTTCTACCATTATGGAACTTCCCCTGGATCTGTAAGCTTCAATAAATATCCCTTCCTCCATAACTGTGCCTGGTCTGGAAGTTCATCTCAGCGAACCTGAAGCTGTCTGATACAGAACTTGGTACCAAGGAGTGGGCTGTGATGTACCTGGCCATGTGCATGTTGATCTTTTGGAACCTTTGTTTTGGAGGAATAGGCATGGACTTGGTGCTTGCAACTGAAGATGTCTTCTGGAGTGGTAAGCCAAGTTTTATGGACTATTCTGTGAGAGTCTGAAAATGCTAAGTGCAGACAGCATTAAACTTCGAGGCTTCGCTTATGAGCTTTCTCAGGGGAAGGAAAGACTGCAGAGGACTTTGTTGGAACTGGGCTACTGGCATAAGGGCTGGCTGCGTCCTGCTGCCCGGGCCCAGGCCCAGGCCCAGAGAGTTTGATCAAGGTTAAATTTGTAATGGACTGGTGTGCTTGGCGAGAGATATTGGACTGAGAGATTTAAGATTTTAAGCTGGAAAACCTCAAGCAAGTTAAAATTACAGGTACTGAGACTGGTTTTAGGTTACTGAATCTGCTATTGTCAAACATATCAGCAATCTTAAAGGAAGATGGTCCAATTGCTTTACCATGGAAAGGATGCCTGAGGAAAGACTATCATAGAAATGCAAACACTTTTGGAAGGAGTTGACTGGAGAAGGAACCTGCTTTTCAATGTTATGATTTATTTTGTCTGTGAATTCAGAATATGGCTGTGTCTTGCACACCTGGTATTGGTTTCAGAAGCATGAAAAAATGTGAGGAGTGGTCGTGAATTGCACATGCTTCCAGGAGCTGCTGCTGAGATGCGGCATGAGGTAGGGCCTGATGCCCTGATAGGCTGAAAGAGCCTTTGGAAGATGGACCGTGGTTTGCATGAAGACCTGAAGATGTTTTTTATATACCAGGACTGTGCAAGGGCTACCATAGAGGGCATTGTTGGCCTGGGATGGAAGTGTTCCCTGGCTACTCTGCCCAGCTGGAGGGGCGGAATTGGAAAATCTGGAGACTGTCAGTCTTTGGTTGTATTGTACTTGAACTGCAGAAGTTTGATGTTTGTTTGATGGTGGTTGAGTTTGCATTGCTTTAGTCTCTCCTTGTTATGCCTTATACCAGTTGAAAATGTTTACTCTGTGCCTTTATATATTAGAAATGTTTAAATTGTTTGATTTTACAGGTCTTCATATCTTAAATTGGTCCAGACTGTGGGGACCTTTGAAATTAAACTGAGTACAATTTACAATGTGTGATGGTTATAAATCTATTGGGGGCCAGGGGTGGAATGTGGTGGTTTGAATAGAATAGATGGCCCCCAATATATTCAGTTGTTTATTTGTTTGTAGTTTACATCTTTAGCCACCTGGCTGGAGGCAGTGCCATTGTGTGGAGTTTAAGGTGTGGTGGTGGGTTTCAGATTTCAATCTTAAGATATGCAAAGTGTGCCTAGCTGGAGTTCCTGAAGTGTGCTTTGGCTTTTGGCTTTTAGGCTTGTGCTTCTTTCTGTCTGCTTGGGCCTGTGAAGGTAGGCCAGTTTCTTCTACCATTATGGAACTTCCCCTGGATCTGTAAGCTTCAATAAATATCCCTTCCTCCATAACTGTGCCTGGTCTGGAAGTTCATCTCAGCGAACTTGAAGCTGTCTGATATACCTGTGAAGCCTAAGGAGCCTGTTTCGAGGTTCAATTCCTCAGGACCCATATAAGCCAGATGTACAAGGTGGCGCATGCATATAGAGTTCGTTTCCAGGGGCTGGAGGCCCTGGTGTGCCCGTTCTCTCTCTACCTCTTTCTCTCTCTGTCTGACGCTCTCAAATAAATAAATAGAAATAAACAAAAATTAAGAGAAAATCCCTAGCTACTGTGATGCTCCTCATGCTGAACTATTTATGCTCCTCTATTTCAGGAATCTTGGAGAATAAGTATATTCTGCCACTACTTTCAGCTTAGACTTCTCCCTAGTATCAAGAGTATGTCCTTCACTTTGAGAGAATCATGTCATCTCTTATGCTGCCATTCACCATATCTCAGGACACTTCCCTGGTTTATTAAGGGAAGTAATACTTGCATCATTATTGCTTTCTCCATCCCAGATCCTAATATTATCATAGTTGATTTCAATGTATTCAGGTGATTAAATATTAATCTGTAGCTAACTTTAACTCACCTTTACACTTTTCATAGCTGCTTCAGTGGAGGAATCGTTTTTGAAAGTCATCATGAATCACAAACCTATTCCATGAAAATCTTATGTATCAAATACATGTAAAATATTCATAATAAATGATATTATTTCTATGTATAGGCCTCATTGAACCCTTATGACCAATCTGTTTTCTCAGTACCGCTAAGTAACACCAGATCCTGCCCATTTTCATTTGAATTTCAGGTACAATCTCCACAATGGAATTTTTCATCACCTACTATTGAATATTCCTAACAGGTCCAAGATTCATTTCATATTCTAACTTATCTCTATATACAATCTGTCTGAAAGGGCTTGTAATTGTGTGCACACTTATCCTGTCATCCAGCACAATGAGATAGGACAGTGAGATATGAGTGAAGAATCTGGTGAGCCTAGCCAAGAAATTTGCTGATTAGGCTTTCTTTTAGAAAATATTGGTTAAGTTTCAGTGATGAAAGCTGAATAAAGGTTTTTAATTTTCTTCTTAATTTTATAACATTTAGTCACTATGTTTATTTCTATTTTATATAGTGAATGCTTAGATTTATCCATTTTTATCATTTAATTGTTCATAATCTTTTAAAAATACTTTAATTGGGCTGGAGAAATGGCTCAGCAGTTAAGGTGCTTGCCTGCAAAGCATAACAACCCGAGTTTGATTCCCCAGTACCCACATAAAACCAGATGCACAAAATGACACATTCATCTGGAGTTCATTTGCAATGGCTGGAGGCCGTGGCACACCCAGTCTCTGTCTATAACTCTTCTATCTCTCTCTGATTGAAAATAAAAATTAAAAAATATATTTTATATGTTTTATGTATTTATTTATTTGAGAAAGACAGATAGAAAGAGGGAGACAGAGAGTGAGTATGGGTGTGCCAGGGCCTCCCACAAATGAATTACAGATGCATGAGCCACTTTGTGCATCTGGCTTTATGTGTTTATTGGGGATTTGAACCCAGGTCATTAGGTTTTGCAAGCAAGCACCTTTAACTGATGTGCCATCTCTCTAGACCTCAACATCTTTTTTACATGAGAAATCATCTCAGTTTTGTTTGCTATTTACATGTTTTATATACAGATCATATATATATATATATATATATATATATATATATTACTAATTTTGCAGTTCTCTGTTATATTGACATATATTTTCATATATTTCCCCTATTATTTGGGCCTTGCATTTACCAGCCAGAGTCCATGGCTGTAATGCTAAGCTTTTCCCACCTTCTGTCCAGACTGTCCCCTCTCCCCCTTGATTGGTGGTTGTAACTTATAGAATGCTAGTCAGAATAAGTGTTTCCATTGAATTGATTCTTAATGTTGTCTTAATTTTTGTGTAATTCTTTCACCTTTCTTCCTGAGTCTCAGTTTGCAGCTCACACAGATTGCTCTGAAATTCCCTAAGTACCTCAGGATGGCCACAAAAATGAAATACTCCTGCCTCAGCTACCAGAGTGCTGAGATTATAGGTGTGTGTCACCATGCCCAGGTAAGTTTATGTTAATTTCTTATGTAAAACTCAGGAATCTAATACAACCTCTTGTCAATTTACATATTTTTCACATTTCTGATCTCTCTGTGTCTACATGCGAAATTCAGGTTTCTTTTCTATTATACTCTCTTCAACATTGATGAATTTTAATTAGACTATTTTTAACCTGAGAATGTTCTATTAATTTCTTGTTAAAAAGTATCATATTCATTTCCCTCTCTCTTAAAAATGCATCTAAAAAATATTTGTATTTATGAGAGATTGAGAGACAAAGAGAGAGAGAGAATATGAGCCTCTGTGGGTATCTTGCCACTGCAAATAAGCTCCAGTTGCATGAGTCACTTTGTGAAGCTGGCTTTACATGGGTACTGGGGAATCAAATCCAGACTGGCAGTCTTTGCCAGCAGGCATCTTTAGCCATTGAGCCATATCTCCAGTACTTAAAATGTATTTTAATTGGCAAATAGAAGTTATAGATTTATTCTGTGCATGGTGTTTTGCTGTATGTACACATTATACAATAGCTAGACCAGTTTAATTGAAATATACATTAACTTGCATACTTATTTCTGTGCTAAGAACACTTAAAATATACTTTCAAAATTTTTATTTATTTATTTATTTTGTTCTTTTGAGGTAGGGTCTCACTCTAGCCCAGGCTTACTTGGAATTCGTTACATACTTTCAGGGTGGCCTTGAACTCACAGTGATCCTCCTAGCTTTATCTCCTTAGTCCTGGTGTTAAATGCATGTGCCACCACATCCAACTTACTCTCAGTAATTTTAAGTGTGCTACATATTGTTATTAATTACAGTCATTTGTTTTGTTTTTTTTTTGATATTTTGCACTTATCCCCTGTCTAGCTGAAATTATATTATTTTTAAAATATTTCATTTATTTATTTGAGAGAGAGATACAGAGAGAAAGGAGAGGGAGAGAAGGAAAGGGAGAGAAAGACAGCAGTAAGGACCTGCAAGATGAACTCCAGTTGAATTCTTTATTTTGTGTATCTGGTTTTACCTGGGTACTGGGGAATTGAACACAAGATGTGTCAGGCTTTAAAAGCAAGTGCCTTTAACAGCTGAGCCATTTCTCCAGCCCTGAAATTATTATTATTTTTAGTTACTTCTCCCTAAAAGAACATCTTCCCACAATTACTCAAATTTTTGGTAACTATGTTTGTGTTCTGTATGAGCTTCTCTATTTTCCACTCCTAAGTGAGACCATGTGATATTTCTCTTTCTGTCTGGCTAAGTTTGCTTTATACAACATGATTCAAGTAATGAAGTTTATTTACTTTGAAGAGGTGAAGAGTATTTAACTTCATATATGCAATACATTTTATTTAATCTTTCAACAATGGATACTTAAGTTGAATGTCTTGGCTTAAGGGAAAATATATTGCAATTAACATTTATTTTTAGATTATTAATTTAATTTCAATGTTGTTATAAACTCAGTCTGTCATATAATTTCCACTGCAGAATATTCCATGTTCTGCATATCTACTAACTTTTGATCATGACATACTTACTTACAATTTCTTTTGTAAGGTTAATGTATTAAACTCATTTAAGTTTTTTTTTTTTTTCTTTTTTTTTGGTTTTTCAAGGTAGGGTCTCACTCTAGCCCAGGCTGACCTGGAATTCACTATGGAGTCTCAGGGTGGCCTCAAACTCGCGGCGATCCTCCTACCTCTGCCTCCTGAGTGCTGGGATTAAAGGCGTGCGCCACCACGCCCGGCTAAACTCATTTAAGTTTTGATGTGGAATAATAATGTGATCTTTCTTGAGAATGAGTATCTTAAGAAATTATTCTCCTTAAGTTACTATATCTATCAGGATAATTTACAGGTTATTTAGTTCTGTATATTTAAAATAAAATTTAAGTTCCATTTTTAATGATTGGTTAACACACTTATTTTAATACTAAGACCATTCATGAAATCTACTGATTGTCATTGTATGGGACATCTCTATAGTAATAAACTATACTGATGTCATAAAGTCCCTATGACTAGTTCTGAATACAGGAGGAAATTATGTATGCCTTATCTAGGTCTTGAAGTATTGTAGATGTTGTAGCATTTATTCATCACTTTTTATATTTGTCCTTCTGAGATGGCAAAGCAAAGGAATGTTCCACATTTCATTATGACAGTTTAATTTGGGCATATAACATATCTTTTGACATTTTGCTTCATTCTATTTTGGAAAGTAGTATTTAAGAGTAGGTTAGTCTCCATTTATTCAGCTTACTTCTGCTTTAGGTCAAAATGATAGCATAGCAAGAAATTATGAAGCCAATATATTTCATGTAAAATATAATCTTTTTGAGTAATTCATGAAAAATCTAGGACTATTCACCCACATATTCAAACAATCAACTACTATCATATTTAAATGAAATTACTCTAATTAAATTATATGTAAAATTATGTGAAATTAAAGGTATCCCTTTATTCTTAGTATGATGGTTAGTGCTTATTGAATATGGAAAGGTATAAACTTTGCAAGCTTTAAGAAATTTTATCAAAGTACCTTGAATAAACATAAATTAAGGAAAATTAAAAAAACAACAAGTTTCTAAATAAACTATTTCATCAGATTTAGATTTCAAATATTGAACTTTGAATCCTTATTATGCAGTAGTTTTATAAATTTACTTGGCTTGTGATCAACAATTTAACCTTAATTTCTTCATACCAACTTACTTACAATGATACAAACCTTACCAGGTTTTTGTGTAAACTAAGTTATATAAAAGACCTTATTAGTGTGTGTGGCTCAATATAGAAGAGCAATATTGAGAGGACAAACATGTGACTGAATAAACAACAAAATATAACTTCCAGGGTCTCTTAAAACGGTGAAAGAATGTCTTTCTTATAATAAGACAGTTTTTAAACACTTTAAGTTGATTTTTTGAACACTTGTGCTGCCGAGATCCTCTGTCAGGAATATAGGACTAATTATCTCAGGTGCTGGAATACTGTTGCTGATTGGCAATATTGAAACTGTAACCCATCTTCAGTGATTGTCCTCACTGAAGAAAACAGCCTTAGCTCAAGCCATGTTTCCATTCCAGATGCCCTACATCTAATCACTGAGACTTATGCTGTGATACATTCCATTTCCTGAATTTTCCTTCATTCACTTGATACATCATTGCTACTTTCTCTCTCCAGTAAATCCCATTTCTGTCTGTTCCTTTCCACAGTGCCAATACCAAGTGTACTCCTTAGTGAACTCAGCCCAATTTGCTATAATGATACATACAATTTACAAATACCATCCTATCCAGTAATCACAAAGAAGAAAGGGGGAAGGTCTTACCATCATCCTGAAGAGAAAATTGTTCAATGTCATGAAACTTCCACCTAGGATTCAACCTACATTTCAAGGGCTGGGACGGTAGCCCACTAGTTAAACACTTTCCTAGTATGTACACAATTCTGGGTCTAATCCCTAGCACCACAATACTGATAACAAGTTCAGGTCTGGAAAGATGGATCAGTGGTTAAAGGTACTGCTTGCAAAACCTGATGGCCTGGATTCAGCTCTCCAGTATCCGAGTAAAGCAAGATGAACAATGTGGTACATTCATTTTCAGTGGTAGGAGGCTCTGACAGGCCCACACTCTTGCTTCTTTCTATCTCTCTCTCTCTCTCAAATAAATAAATGAAAAATTTGAAAAAATAATCACAATTCACACCTTAATTAGTGAACTGTGCTGGTACCATATACATTCATTCTGTAATTCTCTCTTTTTTTCATTAAGAATCACCTGCTGGGATTAGCTAAATGGTTCAGTGGGTGAAGTATCTCTCATGCAAACATGAGGACCTGGGTTTGGATCCCTAGCTCCCTTGCAAAAGCCAGACATGGCAGCAAGAATTTGTCCACCTAGTGCTGGGCAGGTATAGAAAAGAGTCTATGTGGTAGCTATTCTAGCCAAATTAGGTGAATTCCAGGTTTATAAAAAATTGTCTTGTCTCACAATTCCCAGAATAGCTAATGGAAGCCAATAGTTTATAGGAGAGATGGATTCATGTTCTTCATAGTGGTAGTCACTGGTAAATTGGCCATACTCCAGTAAGTTACCTCCCACTTCTGATCATGCATGCCACTCTAAATTAACTCAGTGGGTCAAAACAAACAACCAGACGACAATAACAACAACAACAACAAAACAGTCACAGTAACAACAAAAAACAGTAACACTAACAACAACTCAAGGATGGAGATTGAGAAGAAAGGTTTTAGTGGGGGTCAGAGGGAGATAAGAGAGAGTAATGGGGTATAAAATCAAAATATATGCACATATGAAAGTATCAAAAATTAAAAATAAAATTAAAACATAAGGTAGAGAACAATTGAAGAGACACCCTCTGACATCAGCCTCTGTCCTCCATATGCACACATACATGCTCAGGCACCCACAAAATTAAATGTGCCATCACACATATGGACACACAAACAAACATGTGTGCACATACAAAACCATCAACTTTCAGAGAGAATATTATGTAATAAGCTTCCATGTAAACATTTATCCTAGGCAAACACTGCATTTCTAAGTCAGTAACTATGCCATAGGAAACTCCTAGAATAATTACTGTGTTTCCTATGAATTCAGTAAAATAAAACCAAAGCAGAAACAAAACAGTATTTTTGTAAGATGTAAGTGCTATTTAATGTGCAATGCATTTCATAAAGTTGTCATTGATGTTGATTTTCAACTCTATTGTGCCCTTTCCTGCTGGTATAAAAGTGAGTTCTCAACAATTTGAAGTTGACTTTTTGTCATACGATTTTGTGGCAATCATGACTTTTAACCAAAATAAAATCCTTGAATATTAGAATATTACTGATTTCATGTAAGTTTGTTAATAAGGGCATTAACATTTTGGTAAAAAAAAAACTACCTTTATGGGTTACACCAGTTAAATTTGGAAGAAAGAATTCAGTGTATTTTTAAGATCTCTAAAGTTTTAATTTTAAAATTTAAGTACTTCAATAATCTCCTTTTCCTGACCTGCTCTTAATATTTTTAGACTAAATGGGTAATAACTTTAATCTCTTCCTAAATGATTTAGGTGGTTAATACACTTGTGAATGCTTGGCTTAAGAGGAGATAATCAACTTTAAAAAATAAGTTAATATAGAAAGTGTGTTTAATCAGACCTAAAGGGTCCTGGCAATGTAACAATATAAATTTAGTTGTTTCAATATTTGAGGTCAGGGCTCACCATCAAAGTTTATCCTCTGTGACCTCATGGTAGGAGCCTGCATTTGGGAAATGGAATTATTAGTCCAGAAAGTTTTACTGTATTTTAGTTTTTACACGAAAAAATGAGCAGGTTAATGGGTATTTACCCCTTTTGCCCTTTAAACATTTCTGTTTGGAGAGGGTTTATAAACTCATTGGGAGTAAAATATGTATTTTGTGCTTAATGTTCCTTAGTACAGTTAACTCCCTGATGTGCATGGAATAGCCTCAATGTGCTGAGTACTTATTGTGCTCTACAAAAAAAAAAAAAAAAAAAACAAAAAACAAAAAAACAAAAAAAAACAACTCGATGTAATACAATAATCTGTTAAGTATTACTCTCTTGTTCTGATAAGAAACCTGAGTCTCAAAGAGCTTAAGTGATTTATATTACCTATATTTTAGGAGACATGCCATCATACTTGCTAACTTGCCAAATGTGTTTAACTTACCAAGGAAAAAAACTCATGTACAGTTATATATATTATGCATATTATCTCTCTCTCTCTCTCTCACACACACACACACACAGGAACACAATTACCCCCCATAGCATATGAATGAACACAGACCAGTATTTGCACACACTCCCCACATATCCCTATGGCACAATGACAAGCAAGGAATAATTTTCTTGTCCTGGATTTTCCATACCACCTTGTACTTCCATGACCTTTCTCACTTAGTCTGTTTGTGGCTTCTCACATAACTATAAATTAGGGATAATCTTTAAAGAAATATTTAATTTACTTATTTGGGAGAGAGGTAGAGAGAATGGGCATGCTAGGGTCTTTGGTCACTGCAAAGAAACTCCATATGCATGTACCACCTTGTGCATCTGACTTATGTGGGTCCTGGGGAATTGAACCTGGGTTCTTTGGCTTGGCAGGCAAGCACCTGAACCATAAAGGCATCGATCCAGCCTTAGGCATCATTTCTTTTAGAAACATTTCCCTGACATCCTATTTCCTTTCAGATTATAGCCTTTTGAACACCATCATCAGTTTTATATGTCTTCTAAGATAACTAATACACCGTCATGTGATTTCTTCCTGTTTAGTCCATAGAAAAAGATATGTAGCAATATTTAAAGTTAATAATTATTTTATTGATATATCAAAAATGAAGATAAAACACACACTATCAAATACTGATATGGATGTGGAAAACAAAGAGAACTATAATTGACAGTTAATGTAAGTTCAAATCTTTACAATTCACTTTGGAAAATCAGTGGGGCCTATCTATGAAATCTAACACATCTATTTGTGAACCAAAAAATCTACTCACATATACAAAACAAACAAAAATGTTCACTAAATAATATATAGCAAAAGGATCATAGCAACAACATTCATATTATCTCAATACTGGAACTTACCAAAATGCCCATGAATAGTAGAATGAATAAATAGATCTCAATAGTGTTCATATATAATATAATAAATAATATTTCATTATACTCAACAATGTTGGATCAGTTTCAATAAATAAAGGTTGAAGAAATTAAGCCTGATTCAAAGTACATAGTATATGATTGTATTTATACAAAAACATACTAATTTGTACTGTTAGCTGTTAGGGGTAGAAGAGTGCACAAGGACTTCTGAGTTGCTACTAGTTCTCCTTCATAATGTGAATGCTAACAACATGGGAGTATATGAGAATGGACTTTACTCTCCATTTTTATTCTTTGATGGTGGTCTACATTTAGTATAAAGAAACCTCCTTGATTTTAGTTTAACCACTCTGGCTTCTTACCTTAATTATCTACCTTTGGATTTAAAAAAAATATAATATAATAGGCTATATTCTTCCATCCCCTCCCAGGCCCTGACACCTGGGGGACCTCTCCAGAGATGTCATGGTATCTACTGTGAGACATGACAAGGCCTCAGTTAGCCTTTGTGGGGTAGTGGGGAAGAGTGGGCAGGGGGATCATGTCTCAGGGTATTCCTGTCGAGAACGTTAGATTGAACCTCATTTTCATGAATCTGGGTTCTTATGTAGTGATGTTAGGTCATCATTAGTCTAGGTTAAGCCTGGACTCATAGTGGGCTGTTTAGCAAGAAAGGAATCCTAGGCTCAGTAAAACATCAACTTTTCTCTGGGCAGTAGAACATAAGCTGACCCTGTACTCTTCTCTTTTAAACATGTTTGCTACAAAGTACCCTTGATAAGATGGTTCAGAACACAGGTAGTTATAGCCCATATTTCCCAATCATCCAGGACTACAAAATATGTACAGGAAATTGATGCCCGCTTTTCCTTTGCTTGTATTTATTTTCTTTGTTTTTAGACAGCATTTTACTATGTAGCCAAGGTTGGCTTTGAATTTTCTTGAGCTTGTGATTCTCCTGATCAGCTTGAGTCACCACACCTGACTTATATATGTTTTAAATGTCAATTTCACTCAGCTACCCCACCCCTGATGCCTTATTATATAGTTTAAGATATTTTCTTGGTTAGAATTGCAATTTTTCGACCAAAATATCCTATTAGCATGCATCCCATACTATCTTATTTTTTAAAATATTTTGTTCATTTTTATTTATTTATTTGAGAGTGACAGGCAGAGAAAGAGGCAGACAGAAAGAGAGAGAATGGGCACACCAGGGCCTCCAGCCACTGCAAACGAACTCCAAATGTGTGTGCCTCCTTGTGCATCTGGCTAACGTGGGTCCTGTGGAATCCAGCCTCGAACTGGGGTCCTTAGGCTTCACAGGCAAGCACTTAACCACTAAGTCATCTCTCCAGCCCCCTGTCTTAGTTTTCAACACTTGCATTACCTCTCTGAAAAAAAGCCTGGGTTTTAAAAAAAGTTTTGAGAAAACCCTAATGTATTCTAAGTAATTTGTCCTATAAAATTCTCTTTGTTTCTCTATCTGAGGTAGAGTGGTCCACTCCATCATTCCTATCCCAATCATCAAACACACATATATGCACTTAAGTAAAAGCATTCATTATACATCCATATAAATACATATACATTCAGTAAGTAAAAACCATAAGCACGCATATAAAAACCATATTTTTAGTTTATTTATTTATTTATTTTGCCTCAGATATTGCAAGTACTTTACTGTTTTAATTATACCCCAAATTCACAACCACCTTTTAAAATTAATTTGAATATAGGTCTGCCTGATTTGGTCAGGCTGACTTTGAACTTGTTATATATCCCCAAGTAAACCTCAAACATTTTCTCCTCCTCCTTTACCTGCTGAGAAATTTGGATTACAGGTGTCTCCAATCACATATAACACAAACCCATGCTTTAATTTCAATATCTCTTTTTAAAAGCATGAGCTATTTTAGAGCCTGGAATGTTGATCATTCCAGCTTACTTAATCAACTAGCAAAAGGAAATCTGAAGTTTACTAGTCTATTTCTTCTTCATACTGGCATGGCTCAAAAACGATGATTGTCAAGAAGTAGTTTTAGGCGTGGAAAGGGAAAAATAGAAGCTCCAATGCTGTCACGAAACCCCAGCAATCAACTCCTTTATAGGGCAGGAGAGATATCTTCTACCTTTCTTCCTTTAATAATATGTAGTTTATGAGAACACCAAAATAACTCTTTCATGTTCTCTTAAATTCTCCAGTTTGGAAATCTATATACATTTTTTGTTGAAGAAATCTTAGCATTGCAAGTAGGAAGAGGGGACAGAATTATTTCTACGCTTCTTTGTTTTGGGTTACTATTTATTCAGGCCAGATATCATATGGAACGGCCTTAATTCTTAAGTATAGAAAGGGTAGGATGAGATAAATTTCATGCAAACTAATCTCCAATAATAAGGAAGCTATACAATGCAGATTTGAAATTAAATGTCCAATTATCTATTTAAACTCCCATGAATTATTGAAGTTCTCTGAGCAGGAGTTATGCAAGCAATATAGCAGAGATAAGAAATATCATATATAATGGACTGGAGAGATGGCTTAGCAGTTAAGGCACTTGACTGCGAAGCCTAAGGACCCAGGTTTGATTCTCCAGGTCCCACATTAGCCAGCTGCACATCATGGCACATGCATCTGGAGTTCATTTGCACTGGCTAGAGGCCCTGGAGTGCCCATTCTCCCCCCCCCTCTCTGTATCTAAAATAAATAAATAAATTGTTTTTTAAAATATATCATATATAATGATATCCTTAACAATACTGCTTTGGGGAGGGCAAGAAATTCAGATATAAAACATCTCACACAAGTCAGTCATGATGGCACATGCCTTTAATCCCAGCACTTGGGAGGCAGAGGTAGGAGGATTGCCATGAGTTTGAGGCCAGCCTGGGACAACAGAGTTAGTTCTAGGTCACCCTGTGCTAGAGTGAGACTCTACCTCAACCTCACCCAAAAAAAAACCATCTCAAAAATAAATATAAATTTATAATTTTCTATACTGCAAGACCCAATGACTTTAGGGGGAAGTTTGGTAAGGAATGTGTGAAAAAGTGATGTTTAATTTGACATGGAAAAGAATAAATTAATTAGCTGAAGAGATAAGGAGTAAAAGGACAGAGGTTTAATTTATTTTTTTCTTTTATAAATGTGAAGAAATCATAAGGCTTGAATGAAACAAGAGGATTTAGCCTTGTTTATGACTTTAGGTTATATCATAAGAACAATTGCAAAGTAAGATAATCTTATTGATTTATAAAATACCACATCGACTAGGAAGTTGAGAACGGATTGCTGAGTGAGTACTAGATCAAAGTTATAAATAGGAAATGGAAAAAGGTTTTATTATAGTGCCAATAGTGAGTTGTATAAAATTATTACTAGTATAAGACTAAGAGTTGTCAAATTAAAAGACAGTAAATTCAGGATACATGAATAACAGAAAGCTATGGAAAAATGTGGGTATATTTGTAATTAAATTATGTGAATACAACAAATACATTAAAAAGTCTTATGTGGGGCTGGGGAGATGGCTTAGCAGTTAAGCGCTTGCCTGTGAAGCCTAAGGACCCCGGTTCGAGGCTCGATTCCCCAGGACCCACGTTAGCCAGATGCACAAGGAGGCGCACACGTCTGGAGTTCGTTTGCAGTGCCTGGAAGCCCTGGTGCGCCCATTCTCTCTCTCTCTCTCTCTGCCTCTCTCTCTCTCTCTCTCTGTCTGTTGCTCTCAAGTAAATAAAAAATAAACAAAAAAATTAAAAAAAGTCTTATGTATATTCTGCTTTTCATATGTTACCAAAGTACTAAACTAAAAGTCATGTATTTATGTAACAGTGACAGGTTTTACCTGAAGAAAGAGGAGATGAATAATATTTTAATTTATAGTTGTGATTGATTTGGTTTACTTTGTAACATGAATTCTCAGACATAAAGGAAATTTTGCAATGTCATCACACCATGCTCAATTTTCTAAGTTTCATAGAGAAAAGGCGTGTATGAGAAATCATAATAAGAGATATACTTTCCAAATCATAACTCAATTAAATTTTAATAGTCCTATTCCTCTCCATATAAAACAAAACAGTAACAATGTTCTAAAAAAGAAACTATTGAGGTGGAAAGATGGCTTAACAGTTAAGGCACTTGCCTCTGAAGCCTAAGGACCCAGGTTTGACTTCCCAGAATCCATGCAAGCCAAATGCACATAGTGGTGCATGCATCTGGAGTTCATTTGAAGTAGTTACAGGCACTGGCATGCCCATTCTCTCTCTCTCATAAACAAATAAATAAAAATGAAATATTTAAAAGAAAGTATTAGGACTAAAGATCTGTAATTTAAAAATGCAATCTTGAAATAATAATAAATAAAAATGAAATTCTAGACAAAAGTTTATATAAAGTATCACGAGAATAACTGAAAAAGCATAAAACCACAGACAAATAAGTGAATCCCTATTTATCATTTTTGTTTTTTTAGTTTTAGTGGGAAATTTAATATATGAACTTATTGCAAACTAGGAATATTTCCATCAGGGTATACTCTTAAATCCTCTTTCCCCCACCCTCATTCTCCTGAGGGCCTTCTTCAGTGGTGTATTTGTAGTCACTATGGAGTTATGATTGTACCACCAATCAGTTCCTTTGGGGAGAACAAAGGCTCACAGTACACCTTCCCACCCTGTGGCCCTTACATTCTTTCTGCCTTCTCTTCCACAGTGTTCCCTGAGCCTTGAGGAGTATATTATAAGTCTCCTTTAGTGTTGAGCTCTCAGCTGCCTCTTATTTTCTGCTTTGATGAGTTTTGAGTCTCCTCAGTACGTACCATCATCTTCTCAGAGTTGGTTCTCAGCCTAGTGGTGAGAGCAGCATTCGTGGCTAATCAGCCATTTCTTCTGTGATATTTCCTGGGACCTGGAAGGTGTGATGTCTTGTCTTGTGCTAGGAAGTTAGCTTTTTTTTTCCTTGTAATACTGATGGGTTTGGGTCTCCCTGGTATTCACTGCCATCTGAAAATGCAGATTCTCCAGCCAAGAATGAAAACAAGATGGATTAAAGAAGATAAACAGAAATTTAGAAGATGTTTTGGCAGATATAATCTCTCCTTTTAGCCAAAAACAGTGGAAGATTGTTTCTAGGGGGTATGATCTTCCAAGCCATAGGCTTCGGACTTGGTTCTCAGTACCAGGTATGAATTTCTTCCGACTGAGCAATACTCATATCCAATTAGAGAGCTTTGGAAGACCCTTCAACCTATGTGCCACTATCTCACCTCTATGTACATCTTGCCAGGCTGGTTTGATTTTGTAGCTTGTACGTTCTACTGCTTATTCACACTGTTTGGAGACCTTTATCCCCCAGAATCCTACAGAGTATTTTCTAGCACCAGGAGAGCTGGCCAGCAGGAAGCTAGCTACATCTCAGTGTCCTGTGACTTCAACAATAGAGTATTACCATTCAGGTCTTGTAGGTAAACAAATGCTGTGGTATTTGCTTGGATTAATTATTTGCTCTGTTTAAAAAATACTTCATGAAACAGTGTATGTTAGAAACAAGAGATGCAGCAAAATGATCCACAAGCTTTAAACAGGCAATATGATATACTTCTAAAGAATACATAATTGTGGCTATTTCTCTTGGTCCTGGAAAATACATGATAACTTTAGCATTTTATCAGAGGCATGTCTAGTCTGCACTGTACTCTTTCATTGAGTTTCTTCAGGCTTAGCATGATGAGGATGAAAACTGAAAATGAAATCTGAAGAATATCCAAATAGATTTTAGCATATCTTGCTGTATCAGCTACCTATTTCAATTACACACTGCATAAAACACAAAATATTAGTTATGCAAAACACTGATTTCTTTATGCATCAATGGTAAGCTAGGGATCACCTAAACTACATTGAGTTTGACTGGAGCAACCCTGCTGAATGCAGCTTTCCTCTTTGCTGAATTTAAAAATTGGCTAAAAAATGTGCTTATGGCAATGATATAACCATAACATTGCAAACAGAGAAAACACAGTTCTCCTAAAGCCAAGTTCAAAGTCGGCATGTTATCACTTTCACTGTGCTGTCAAAGTAAGTTACACAGACAAACGCCCCCAAATCAAACCAAAATCTATCAACAAGACCAGAAAAGATAGATGACTCCCTGTGAGGAGATGAACCACTCCTAACACAGTATCTAGGGCCCAGGTGAAACCACAGAGGAATTGGCAAGTTGAGCAAGAGTGCTGTTTCAATGGCATGCCTGACAAGCTGTGCCAGGATGATGGACTCAGACACTGAGGATACTCAAAACGTACCAAAGCAGAAATTCAGAAACTTCTGAGAGGTCAACACTAAAGTAGACTTAAATTGCACCCACTAAGGCTCATGGAATTTTGAGGAAGAGGGGACAGGAAGAATGTAAGAGCCACAGGGTGGGAGAGAATATTCAGAGGCATTGACCCCCCTCACACACACAATGACTAACTATTGCCCTCACAACTCATAAACGACAACCCCATGGTGAATACCAGTAATCCCACTGAGGAGGGCCCTCAGTGGAATGGGGCAGGGAAGAGGGGAATGATGATACCAACTCATGATATGTCTATACAAAGTTTATACTTAATTAAAAAAATAAAACAGATTATGCTCCCTGTTCATGGCAGTAGAGAATGGCAAGAATGAGGAAAAATTTCCAAGCCACAACATAAGCTATTTCCATTAGTCTTGGTTGCTCATTGAAACTAGACAGTAAGACCCTATTACTGAAAATGCCACACACTTTGATTGCAGGACACAAAGAAATCAAGCTGAAATGGAACTAGAAGCTTCCTCCCTGCTGAAAAGTGCCTTGTTGTGTTAGGCAATATGTGCCCACTTGCACAAGTGTGGCATTACTATTTTAAGGGGAAACCAATCACTTTCTGATTGGATTTAAGGGCTACTCAGATGACATCACCATTGCAATCAGGAATACAGAAGAGCTGTGACCAACTGCATGTGATCTCCAACAATAAAAGAAGACATGAAAGTAGGAGGCACTACATGGTAATTAGTGAGTCAGATGGTGAGAGATAAGAAGATAAAAGGAGTAGAATATGACCACAATGAATTGTATACATGAATGAAATTTTCAAAATTATCCTAATGTTCAAAGTAGTTATAACTTCATGGTTCTACCAATATGCTGCACTTAAAGCTATTGAATTATTTCAATGGGTTAATTGCATGTTATATGATTTATCAATAAAATTTTATTGAAAAATATAGTCTCTCACAATCACTTCTTTTTCGTGCTTCTTTTACGTTGACTACTTTCTTCATCTCTGAGGAAAATTAGTTAGTAAAAAGCTAAATAAAAAAATAGAAATATTTGTACTGTACTTTGTAGAAATTCTTGAATTTTGTAAACCAAACATAGCACAAGTATATTCACTTATGGTGTCAGCTGAGATATTTCATTTAAGCATTTAAGCCATATTCTGGAGAGCACTGTATACATGACTACATGAAGGAAAAGATAGACCAGCATTAAATGCTGAAACCATGTTACATAACATTTTGGATAACTTTCATACATATAGACAATGTAACTTGAACATAATCCCCTCCCACCACCCTCTGTTTTCTCCTCTCATGTCTCCCTCCACTGAATCACTTCTTCTTTCCAATTAGTTTCTATTCTATTTTGATATCATCACTTCTCTTATTATGCAGGTTTTGTGTAAGTAGTGTCAATGAATGGGAGGCCATGAATATCAAGGCCATGTTGTGTCTGGATGATAGAACAACAGTCCTCACATTCCTTTGGCTCTTACATTCTTTCCACCACCTCTTCCGCAATGGTTCTGAGGCTTGGAGGGGTTTGATAGAATGGAGTATTCAGCACTAAATAGGATAGTTTTTTTTTTTTTTAATTCTTCACTGTTTTACTTCTGGGTCATATTATTTAAATGAGCTTTCTCTTTCTGTTCCTTCTTGAGACACACTCGGACTCATGTGCGTCCATAGGAGCAAATGTTGTGCCATGATGGGAAAGCCATCAACTTATTAGGCTTACCTGGCCTAGTTATTTGTTTATATTTTTATAAGAGAAAAACCATAATAACACAATTATAAAATAATCCAAAGCTCAGCCTACTGAATCGTCAACATTATTATTTTCATTTATGCTTTTTATTAGCTATGGGAATTCAAAGACTTTCAGGCTTTCAAACAGCATACTATACCCATCAGCAGCTGCATACTGCCATGGATGCTGTCTTACATCAAATGAGCTAACACAGATAATGCCTTATTTTATCTTGCATTTGGCCAATTTATTTTCTTTGTCATACCCACAAACTGCCCCATAATTAGCACCAATATGCCCAGCACTAAACTATTTCCCTAAGATCTTTTTAGGATTCTAAATTCTCTGCTAGTTCCTCTGTTCCCAGTATGCACACTTCCTCCTCCCCATAATACCTCTACAGAACCACTTGGAAGACAGTAGCACACAGCCACTTACTGAGTTCCAGATCTCATTTCATTTTTTAATAAAATTATGGGGCACAGTCATTAGTTTTTTAGATGACATTACTGGGGCTGTGAAATATTGATCCACAGTTTTAATAGCTGGGTGTATGAGGCAGCAGATTGCAAAAGAACTCTTTTGAGAAGTGAGAAGACAGTGGATAGTGGAACACCCACCATGATAATAGCAATAATGGCTAAATTTTATCAAGAATTATTCTGCCAGACATAATACTAAAAGCTTCAAATTATTAGCTGGATTTTCACCTTTACACCAATGTATATATTATTATCTCCCTTGGTAGATGAACAAATAGCCACAGGCCATTCATGTTATTTCCTGAAAAATCATACTGTTAGCATTGAACACAGAGTTATTTTAACAACTATGTTCCTAAACCATGTGTCATACTGGGTCTATGTGTTATGATGGATTGGAAATAAAGGGAGTTTTCCACTCACCCTGTGTGGAGTCCAAAAATATGAGTCCCAGAGCAAGTGATTATAACAGGCTGGAGGATGCCATAAGAAAATATTCTGTCATCTGCCACCTTATTTTTTGCCTGTGCCCTCAGAATTCATAAGACTGTGTGGGCACAACCCCATCAGCCAAGAATTGTTCAAGAAGCCACACATGGATATCTGGTTAATTAATATTGATTCCTAGAATATACTGCACAGACAAATCACATAATATACCCCCCGAAAGTAATGCTGAATACTGGAGTCATAACAGCAAAGAAAGAAAGCCAAGGCCAGAATAGTCTAACATTAGATTTCATCCCTGTAATGGACCAACAGAAATCTTTGGAATGGTCATGTATCTGCCTAGGGACTCAATTTCAATATCTTGAAAACAGGGTTAGGGAATAGTGCTGTTCAGCTTTTTGATTTTCTTTTCCCTCTAGCATTAAACTTTTATTCTCCATGGTCTAATAGATTATTATAATTTCTGAAAAAAATCCATTTTCATACTTAGCTAAGAACAGACATAAAAATTAGCTACTATGCCCTTGCACATATGCACCTTCATATTCTATTTCATTTATCAAAACATGAAATGATTTGATTAGCCACTTGCAACAGAGTTGTACTTGAGAACTTTTGCTTCTTGCCATATACACAGTAGTACTTTCTGTACTGATAGACACACTGAGAATTTCCTCATGTAAATTCTGTTCTTTCAAGAAGTACAGGCTTTAGTATGTGTATGTATGTAACAACAATAAAGAAACCTTGGGCTGGAGTGACTGCTCAGTGCTTAAAGGTGCTTTCTTGCAAAACCTGTTGGCCTGGTTTTGATTTTGCTGCACCTATATAAAGCCATATGCATAACATGGCACATGCATCTGCAGTTATTTTGCAATGGCAGGACCTGACATGACCACTCTCTCTCTCTCTTTCTCTCTCTCTTCCCCCTTTCTGTTTATAAATAAATAAAAAATCCACTTTCTGTTTTCATTAGTTATGTTATTAAATTTTAAACATCGACAATCTGGTTGTCAAAATACACTTTTGCTTCCACCTGCTACATAAGATTCCCCTATTCTCAAAATTGAGCAAAGACTATAATCACTTTTCTTAAGCTACAATTTAAAGGTAGAGAACTCCTTCTTTCCAAACCCTTGTTTCAGTTTTTTGGTGGGAAATATTAATTTGTGGTACTAAAATTTTCTTTCATTTTAATATTTTATTTATTTATTTGAAATGAGGGAGGGAGAGAGAGAGCAAATGGGTGCATCAGGTCCTCTTGCCATGGCAAATAAACTCATGATGCATGCACTAAGTTGTGCTGACTTTCCGTTGCTACTGGGGAGTTAAATCAGGACATTTGGCTTTGTAAGCAAACACCTTTAACCACTGAACCATCTACCCAGCTTGATTTATTTTTATTTTTATTTTTGAGGTAGGGTCTCACTCTTGTCCAGGTTGACCTGGAGCTCACTCTGTAGCTCCAGTCCAGCCTCAGACTCACAGAGAGCTCCCTACTTCTGGGACTAAAGGTGTGATCCATCATGCTTAACCCTGGTACTAAAATTTTCTACTTGCTCTTTCATACACAAATGAATATTTTAAAGAATTTAACAAAATATTTAAAAATAAGATTCTCATGATACAAATATTATTATAAATAAGTAGAACAAAGTTCTCCCATTTTTGTAGTATGTAGTAAGGATAAATAAAAAAAATAATGTCAGATTATTAGGTAGTTATTACTTTCAATTAAACAACAACAACAACAACAACAAAAACACTTCACTTTTCCCTATTTTTTATAACTGTCTCTTCTTCTAGTATATGTGGCTTTTTGAGGTTAGCCAAATAGTAGCTTTGTGGACTACGAGATAATGTTCTTTCCTAGTTTTGTGCAACATAAGAACTAGAAGCCCAGAATAGTAGTTCCATAGAAACTGCATCAATACAATTAACAGTTTATCTTTTGCAACTACAGAAGAGATGGTGGTAGTGTGAGAGTGTACAGAGGTTAGAGGACCAAAAGTCTGAAGTTATCCTAGACTACTTCATGAGATACTTTTCTCAAAACCAAGCCAAAAAATAAACAAATAATAGAAAAGCTAGTGCATTTTCTGTATTGTATACAGTTAATATAAACTCAGCATCTTTGACAGTAATTATTCATAAACATACACTTACACCACTTTTGAAAGAATATATTTGCAACAGTTTTTAAATACTCTCAAATCCATCAAAACCATGCATAGAGTTGACTCTACATCCTTCATTAAAAAAAAAAAAGAGTAATGGCCATGTTTTCACTTGTATATTTCTAATAGGAGAGGAAATTGACACAAATGCCTTCTGGAAGATAAGAAAGGAAATAAATGGCTTTCAAAGGACAGAACCAAATAAACTGGACTATTGTTATTTTGAACAAAATACATGTTTTCCCATATATAATCCTAATCCTCTACTTATCTAATGAATGTGTTTTATTTATAAAACCTCACAGTCAGAGAAACTCAAAATGTCAGAATTGGTAAGAATGTCAAGTTCATGCACCTAATCTAATCGATGTGGAATGTGAGCATTAGTCTGATTAAATCAATTGATCTAGAATCCACTGATACATTTACAATGAAATTAAAAAAATGAATGTGCTTACTCAACTGAAATTATGTTTCTTTTTGTTGAAACAAAGCATTTTTCATTAGATATTGAACCTATTTAAACTCTCAGTAAACATAGCAATGTATTGGATCAAAGTCGGAGGAATTGGTTTGTTCTTTTTTAAATTTTAAATTTTAATTAGTTATGTATATAGTATGTATATAGCCATGATGGCACTATCATTAGCCTTCTCCCTGTCACCCTCCCCCTGCAGATTATGGGTGTTGCATTGAGGGGTGGCCTTCAGTTATGGGGGAGAAGCAATGTCTCTGTGCATAATGACCCAATTTATGGCTCTAACAATCTTTCCACCCCCTCTTTGAATTTCCCTGAGCCATATTGGGTTCATTTTAGGTCTATTTCAGTGAAGGGAGGTCTTGGGAGTCTCTGTCTCTGGATACCTGATTTGGTTGCAGTTGAGTGTTCTCTATGTCTGTCTCATTCACCCTTGTGCTGGTACCAGGTTCACTGAGAAAGCATCTCTTGCTCATTATCCCACTAGCTCTATGGCTTCAACTGGTGCCCAGGTGGGGTGCAGTGGGCTGATTCTCTCCTCAGGTTCTGTGTCCATCTGAAAAAGAGAAGCAAATTCTCAAACATAGAGTGAGGTCAGTGCAAGATACATGGCTACCCATTATTATTTTAGAGAGAATTTAATAGGTGTAGGCCTTCTTGTAGCCCATTATTGGTGAGAGCTTGATATTGGAGAGCGGGCTCGTTTTTGGATATGGTTCTGACTTGTTTCCCCATTCCAGGTATGGGTTCCTTTCCATTGAATGGATCCATTAGCCAAATCAAGAGCAGTTGGTAACCCACCATGGCTGTGTGCCACTATTGCACTTGTGTGAGCATCATGTCAGGTTGTTTGCTGCTGAGTAGCTTAGACCACGAATTGCTTAGACAGATGTTGGTCATTTTCCTCCAGTTGCTCATGTCACCCTTCTGGTACTAGACAAGCTAACTGTCTGGGGATTGACTATCTTCCAGTTTCCAGCCAGGTCACTCCATATTCCCTCCCAACAGTTCAGTTCCTAAGAATTGGTTGGGTTCCTGGCACTTTTGTTGTTAATTTCTAACCATACAGCATTGTTATCTGATATCATGCAGGGGTTATGTCAATCTTTCTAAATCTATGGAGGAAGGCTTTGTGACCCAATATATGATCTATTTTAGAGAAGGTTCCATGGGCCACTGAGAATAATGTGTAATCTGTGGATTTGGGGTAGAATGTTTGGTAGATGTCTGTTAGGTCTAATTGATCTATGGTGTTGTTGAGCTCTCTTACTTCTGTGTTAATTTTCTGTTTGGATGATCTATCTATTGCTGATAGTGGAGTATAGAAGACCCCAACTATGATGGTGTTGGTGGTTATTTCTGTTTTATTGTCAAATAGGTTTTGTTTCTGAATTGTGATGCCCCTGTGTTTGGTGCATAAAAATTAATGATTGTGATATCCTCTTGTTGGATTGTTCCCTTGATAAGTAAGAAGTGGCCTTTTTGTCCTTTTTGATTACTTTTGGTTTGAAGTCTATTTTATCTGATATAAGTATAGCTACATCTGCTTGTTTCTTATTTCCATTTGCTTGGAATGTTATTGTCTACCCTTTTGCCCTGAGGAGGTGTCTGTCTTTAGTGGTGTGGTGGGTTTCTTGAAGACAGCAGATTGAGGGGTCTAATTTTCTAATCCACCCTGTTAGCTTATGTCTCTTGATGGGTGAGTTAAGGCCATTAATATTTAGGGTAATCACTGTGAAGTTTGATTTAATACCTGCTATATTGTGGTGGTTTATGTGGTTTGGTATTTTCGTGGCCTTTTTAGTTTTTGTGCCTCGTTGAAGTTTGGTTATTGTGGTCGGCTTCTCATAGGCACTTGAGGTTGGTTATTTGAATCTTCTGTGTGCTACATTCCCTGAAACACTCTCTGTTTGTTTGGTTTTGTGTTCATACGGTTGCAAAGATGAGTTTTCTCATGGAAAGTTTTTCTTCCTCATCTATTATGAGGGATACTTTTGCTGGGTAGAGTAGTTTGGGTTGGAAGCCATAAGTTCTCAGAGTTTGCAGTGTTCCATTCCAGGCCTTTCTGGTTTTTAGGGCTTCCATAGAGAAGTCTGAAGTAATTTTGATGGGTTTTCCTTTATATGTAATGTGTTGTCTCTCCCTAGCTGCCTTTAGGACTTTCTCTTTTTGTCGAGTTCCCTTTTCAAGTCATTTGATTTTCTTAATGCTTCTTGGAGTTTATCCTTGTATTTTTTATGTTTTCATTGAGTTTAGCCAGCTGGTTACTGAGGATCCCTATTTTTTTACTCTCCTTCAGATCATTTAACTGTCTTAGGAACCTTTCCTGATTCTTTTCTAGTAGGTCTAATCTAGTGAGCATACATTTGTACAATTATTAGTCCTTTGTTGAGTTTATGCAAGTCCTGCTTTTTGCTTGGCCAGGGTTACATAGTTTGCTTCTTCATTTTGTGGTTCTCACCCTATTGTCTCTTCTATGTTTTGATTAGAGACATACATTGTGGGACTGGACAATCTAGCTGGGTTTACTTGCATCTGATTTTTCATGCTATTCCTTTTTATCTGTGGTCTGCCCATCACAATGTTTCAGAAAACCAAGGATATGGGATGCTAGCCTGCTGGCCAGGGGTGGGGGGCAGTGGTCAGTGGGCCAATGATCACCCATGGAATTCAGAAAGGCTAGGTTGGAGACAGGAGCCTGGTCTCTGTTCGGTGGGGGGAGGGGACAGATGGGTTGAGTGGGAATGGAAACTGGGCCACGCAGTCACGCAGGGGACAGCAAGGCTTGTTAGGGGGAGGGGGTGATTGCACACTCCTTCCAGGGGACAGCAAGGCTGGGCTGGAATGGCAGGAATGGTGGGACACTGATTGTGTCCCTGGAGCTCTGCCTGGTGGTGGGAAAGCCTAGGGCAGAGGACCTAGCATGGTAGCTTGGGTCCTCTTGGCTTGCAGTTAGTGTAGGAGGGATCTCCTACTGGGACTGTGGCTAGAATGGCTGCTTAAGGGGGTTGGAGGGCTGATGGGCTACCTGAGAATGTAGGAATCAGCGGATTCCTTATTTTGCTCCTCCACACCCACCCACTAGAAGCCTACTAAGATCATCAAACCCCTAAATAAAAAATACCGCCCCATGAACCTTAAAGGTCTTGCCCTTTCTTCCCTTGTGAGGTTGGGAGTTAGGTGGACACCATCTTGACCAGAAGCTTGATGTGTTCTTTTTATTTAGAGTGAGGGTCTTATTTTGTAATCAACACTGGTCTTAAACTGGCGACATCTGGATTCAACCTCCTAAATCCTTGGATAACAGGCATGAACCAGGCTTTGATTTTCTTTTCCATACACTAATCCAATACAAATTTAATTCATATAATATTTATTAAACATTTTAATATATTGTTTGTATTCTAGACAATAGAAAGAGAATAAAGTTACATTGCTCATTATGCTCACATGTTGAATGCATACAGCACAAATTTCTGATTTCTTTGTCTTGAAAATCTGATCATGATCTTTTCCCATTTTTTGTCATTAAAAAATCAAATTTGGGGCTGGAGAGATGACTTAGCCGTTAAATGCTTGCCTGTGAAGACTAAGAACCCCGGTTGGAAGCTCGACTCCCCAGGACTCACGTTAGCCAGATGCACAAGGGGGCACACGTGTCTGGAGATCGTTTACAGTGGCTGGAGGCCCTGGCGTGCCTATTCTCTCTCTCTCAAATAAATTTATAACAAAAATCAAATTTACTTTATTACTACTCAGTACAAAATATAAGAAATCATTGTGAGCACCAGGTCCACCAATGCTACATTTTATAGACAAGTTAAATTTAAATAATGTTATTTGTATTAGTATAGTCACAAACTTAGATTGATCTAATTAATTTGCAATTTATTCCTAAAATAACTACTAAATAATGTTATTAGGACTCTTAACAATAATTTCTATACGTTAACCATCTGTTAATCACTTGCAAACTCAGCTTAACTATGGAAGGTTAAAAAAAAAGGTGATTATAATTGCATTCTGTGTTTAGGTATCTAGGAATATAACTTTACATCAGTGCTGGTTATCTGTGTGTATTGTTTATTTATAAGTAAACTGGTATATGTACCTGCTTTATATATGTAATTATATATATCTATATACATATATGTGTATATATTTAAAGACTAAATTGTGTGAAGTGTACTACTGGTTTTCATTGTTTAATTTAACAAAAAAGCTGTATAATGAGAATAAGAGGAGTCAAGGAAACTCAGAAAATACTTTTAGAGTTGTGAGATACAGCAGCAACAGTATGATATATGCTATCATAGACAGCTGCAAAGGAAACAAATGAGCCCAGAATTGGACAGGAGCAGAGGTCAAGTAATCTTTACAGACAGGGTGAACCTTAAGCTGATTGTTGAGGATATTTAAGAATCCATAAGAAACACAAAATAAAAAGAGAGAAAGAAAAAAAAAAACAGAAAGGAAGACATGAATTGAGATAAGGTGGTCCCAAAGGGCAAGGCATAGTCTCAGAGTGGAAATTGATTGGGAAATGTCTGAATGTCTGTTTGGAGATGGAAAGAGGCTGGTGATAAGTTTGGAGAGGAAAGGAGAAGAGTAAAATGAAATTACATATACCTTGCTGACAAATTAGAATTTTTATTATTGGAGCCAAATTTAAAAAAGAACAAATTGTAATAAAAGAAGAAGGTGGAATCAAGGCATGTTGAATAGGATGATACTTGGATATAAAAGAGAGAATACTGAACTGTAGACCCTATGGAAAATTGCGAAGATATTTGCTCTTTTTTTATTCTAGTCATGTCTGTTTACTCAAGGAAAAAGAATGAAGGAAAATACAATGGAACATACCCATATCCAAAATTATATTAACTGAAACTAATTAATTTAGCCTAGAAATAATCTCATTATTTTAAAGAGGGAATGGGGGCACAATGAAGAAATATACCTACTAGTCTGAGCCTAAATCCTTCACTAGAGAATATAAATACAAGGAAACATTAGTTGATGATTATTTAACAATAACAATCTCTTGTTTGTATCATGCTGCATGCCTGAGAGGATGTGAAATGATCACACAACACAAAAGATAGAATCTGAAGGAGGGTTGGGAGGCTCTACTGGAATAAAGCCTTGAGCTAACTTTACTTGCAGCTTTTTTTTTTAATGGAAAGTTTAGGCTAAACAGAAAAAAAATGTTTATTATTTTCAGAATAAGGTAGACCATGAGTTGTTAACTCAAACATTTTGTTTTGGAACATGCTCATTGTATCAGGAAATCCTTGTAGAGTTCCTTTTGTCCTAGGAGCTCACATCTAAGGCACAAAGTTTTCCATGTCCTCAGCATAGCCTATGTAAAAATTAAATTGTTGTGCATGATCACAGTATCCACAAGCTTCCATGGAAGACTAGAATTTATAGTATACTGTCTTAAAAGTAAACAAAATTTAATAAAAGGTAAGTAATATGCATGGAATGATTCCATTTTTGGTAAACCAAATGAGGGGCAACTGTGTGTATATGTATATTAGACTGTAGCTATAGAAGTAGAAACTAGGTGTAAAAGGATATTAAAATAAAATTGGTAATATGAGGATATAAACAATATCAACTTTTATTCATATTTTTATAGAAAAACATAATAAAATATGTGTGGTAGTTTGAATGGGTGACCCCAATTGATTCAGGAGTTTTAGTCAAGCTTGTAACTTGGTGTCACTGTGGGAGGGTCCTAGTGTCCTTTCCTAATGTCTAGGGACAGATCTGGAACTCCAATCCAAAGATATACAGCATACTTGAGCTCTGCCTGGGGTTTAATTATGTAGTGTTTCTCTCATGGAAGGCTGGAGTGATCATCTGTGGTTAAGATTACTTGCCTGCAAAACCTAATGGCCTGGGTTCAGTTCCTCAGTATCCACATAAATCCAGATGTACAAAAAGCCAGATTCAAAAAAGGGACACATGCATTTGGAACTCATTTGCAGTGGCTAGGAGCCCTACTTTGCCCATTCCCTCACTGCCTCTCTCTGCTTACAAATAAATAAAAAAAAAATAGTAAAATGCATCGCATTTCACCAAGGCCCCAGCTGAAACCATAGAGTAATTGGGGAAATGAGCAAGAGTGCAGCTTTCTTAGTGAACCTGATATCAGCACAAGGGTGAATGAGATAGACACTGAAGACACTAAACACCTACCAAACCAGAGATCCAGAGACTCCTAAGAGCCCATCACTGAAGCAGATTTAAAACACACCCAACATGGCTCAGGGAATTTTGTGGAAGAGGTGTGAAAAGATTATTAGAGCCACCCGTTGAGACATTATGCACAGAGACATTGCCTCTTCCCCATAACAGATGGCTGCCCCCACAATGCATGACTCACAGTCCCCATGGGGCTGACCTGTATCCTCAAGGAGGAGGGTCCCTTTTGGGGGGCATGGATGAGGGAAAGAATGGTACCAACATGTGCTGTTTACATACTGAGTATGTCCATAACTGATAAAACAATTAAAAATAAAGAAAAGTTCAACAAGATCAACAACAAAAAAAGAATTTAATTCTAATACTCCTTTTTCTGAGTCTCAACTAAACTGTCAACTTCCTGATAATGGTTTGTTTTCCTAAATACATACTACTATAGGAAAAGAAAATGTGTTGATCATGGTCACCTGTAGTCACTTGGGTAGCAATGCACAGAACAGTTTTACGAATTTTCTTGTAGTTGGTGAATACTGCTCATGGGGCCTGACTCCTAAGAAGGGACCCTCTAATTATACATATTTCTGTTTTCAAAAAATATTAAAAAATAAATCTTATGGAGCTTGATGAGTAGTCACAATCTGATACAAGTCTAACTTCAGTGGAGGAGAAAAAGGATAAATTCAAGCAGGAAATGTATGAGACTGTGGTACAGTTCTAAGAATAATACAGTGAAACTGATGGTATATTCTTACAAAAAAAGTGAGCTGTTATAGAAGCCTTGTATTTCCCAGGACAGGATTTTCTTAGTTTCCCCATCATCCCCAGGTTCAGAACAGCTCATAGGAAGTGTGACCTAACTTGCCAATGTTTTGATGGATATTTGAGAGCAGTGGCTCTGTCAATTAGACTTCCTACAGAGAGCTGAACGCCTCATTCTCATGACTGCAAAAGTGTAATTCTCAAACAAAAGAAAACCATGAGAATTTGTAGGTAATTACAAAAAATTAATTATTTAAAAGAGAGTTTAAAATTCATCTGAAGGGCTGGTGATCTAGAATTAAGATGAGATTGCTTTGCAGGTAAAAGACTCTATTTGCTGCTGGGTGTGGTGCAGCAAGTACTTTATTTATTCATGACTGCATATATCTAGGAATACTAAAAACAAACCAACCGTGATACATAAGCCTCTAAATTCTCATGAGAGTCTACCTAGCTTTCATATGCTATTCTAACTAGGAAAATACATTTAATAGAATAAGTCATAGCATTTTTATAATAGAATGTCATGAAAAGCAGTGATATGTCTGAAGAAAATTTTAAATTATCTTTATATATGTGCTAAAATGGTGTTCAGTAATTTAATAAATCAATCATTTCAAAGAACTTGTGCTAAACTAAACTTTGTACAATAAATGAAATTTAGCATTGTATTGTATTTCTTTAATGTGGAGTTCATTATACACACATACATACATACAGAGAAAGCAAATGAATGAAGACAAATATCAACCTGTATAAAATTTGAAAGGTTGCATCAAGAATAAATGGTTGTCAATTATTTGTTCTAGGATATTTTTCAAATTTCTGTATTCTACATAAAGTAAAAGTCAAAAAATTATAAAATAAATTTAATATGTACACATATCATTGTAGAAATATAATTATAGTTGATCTCATAATAGCAAAGTCTTCTGCTCTTTTTCAAGCAACTGATAGGAATATATATCCTTGGTGGCCTCACTGTTAAGTGAAGCAATGCATTTAGATCCAAACCGTGAGTTGATCAAAACCCACAGAGTGCTGAGAAGTGACAGTGGGGTATTCAACACTAAGTAAAACATCTCTGTCACACCCTCCAAGGCTCAAGGAACACCGCAAAAGAGGTGGCAGAAAGAATGTAAGAACCAAAGGATGTGGAAGAGTGTTTTGGCAAACTGTCTTCTGGAAACAAATTAGCTGTTTCATTCTTGACCTCACAATGGCTACTGTTCCTTACACAAGAAACTATGACATCAAAATAAAAGTGGGACTAGTTGGAAAGGAGAAATAGTTCAGGCACAGGGGGAAGGGAACAAAGGACAATGTTGGAAGAATTTTATGATCAGTGCACATGGTATATATGTATGGAGGTTGTCAATAAAATGTGAAAAAGAATTTAACACCTATTGTTTATAAAAGGTGACCTGAAAGCAAAACCATGATTTGTTACTTCCAGGGTATATTTTTGACAATGCAGTACTAGCGACTGAATTTAGCGCTTTCTTCAGGCACAATAAATACTCCACTGCTGAGCTGCATTCTACCTTTCTTTCCCTCACAATATTACTTATGATTGCCTTGAATTGGCAATCTCCTGGTCTCAGCTAAGTAGCTGAGATTGTATGCCACCAGGCCAGGCTATGATGAGATATTTAATTGCTTATGTAAACTACTCCAGCACTTGCTTTTCTCTCATCTATGACAATGAGAAATTTTGGAAGTGTACTGGCTTTATGAAATGATTACTTGAAAACCTACTATAAGCAAAGCCACTCTGACCACTTGTGACTAACCCATAGCATGAGGAAATAAGAAACCTGTTTCTTTGAGCACTGGAAGATGTGAGGTGTTATATCTGTAACATAACTAGTTCTTTATTCCTGACACTTCACAAATAACTGCACATAGAAAGAGATGGTATATCCAATTACTGAAGACACCACAGGTTACAGGACACTGAGAAATCAAACTGTAATTGAGATACAAGCCTTCTCCCTGCCAGATAGCTGCCATAGGGATGGAAGGCAATCTGAACAAGCAGTGGATCCTGCAAGCTACAAAATTAACCAACTTGCCAAGATGTACCAATAATGGCACATAGTTATGGGTAATGAACTGCTCTTTGCTCGGATAAGAGTAACAGGTCCTGCTCACTGGGAGGGCATCCACACCAGGTACTGAGAATCCAGTCAAAAACCTATGGCATGGAAGATCATTGACCACATAGAGAAGCCTGTACTGTCCTTTGGTTAAACAGATACATTATGCCCTTCAAACAGCCTGCTAAGTGTATATGTTTAGGTCCTTTGATTATTCCTGATCTCATTTTTGGTTAAATAACATTATTTTTTATAAGTGTCATCAAATAACAGGGAGACTCAAGACTCATCAAGTGATGAGAAGAAGAGAAAGCCCAGTGTTTAGACCTTGATGAGTGTGGTGGTTTGATTCAGGTGTCCCCCATAAACTTAGGTGTTCTGAATGCTAGGTTCCTAGCTGATAGATATGTGGGAATTAATGCCTCCTGGAGGGAGTGTATTGTTGGGGGCGGCTTATGGGTGTTATAGCCAGTGTCCCCTTGCCGGTGTTCGGCACACTCTTCTGTCGCTGTTGTCCACCTTATGTTAGCCAGGGGGTGATGTCCACCCTCTGCTCATGCCATCATTTTCCCCTGCCATCGTGAAGCTACCCCTTAAGCCTGTAAGCCAAAATAAATCTCTTTTTGCCAGAAGCTGCTCTTGGTTGGGTGATTTCTACCAGCAATGTGAACCAGACTGCAACAATGAGGTATCTCTACAACAATGTTCAGGGATCAGGGTACATTTTAGAGGAAGCCACAGGAAAGACCATGAGTGCTGTTCTCACTGGTAGTAAGAGAACCATTTCTATTGAGATAGTAGTAGATGATGAGAAGACTAAAAACTTATCAATGAATTAAAAAGAGGCTGGCCATAGCTCAACACAAAGGAGATTTCCATCATATCCTGCAATAGTCATGAAACACTGTGGAAAGGGGGCCATAGAAACGGTAAGAGCTGTAGGTTGTGTAGGTATACTGTGGGGCACTTTCCTTGAGGACTTTCCTCAAGGATGAGGATGGGAGAGAGGGGACGATAAAGGGTGAAAGAATGATGGGAACACTGTGAAATTTTTCCATAAAAAACAAAAAAAAAATGAATGTGCATAAGACTTCTTCTAAAAAGTGCATAACCCCAATCTAATCATGAGAATCCATCAATTAAAAAGAAAATTGAGAAATTCTACCAATTGCCTGATCAGTACACTTAGAAAAGTTCAAGATTATTAAAGATAAAGGCAGAATAAGAAATTATTGCAAATTAGATATAACAAATAACAAAATAATGGGTCTTGGAAAAGAAAAGAAAAATTAGTGGAAATCTGGATTAATTTTGAATTAGTTCTGTATTCTGGTTAATTCTGTTAATTTTCCAGGTTGTGATGATTATACTATTGTTATGTATGATGTTAAAATTAATGAATTCTGGATGAAAGGGATATGAAAATTTTGTAGTATAATAATTCTCTGAAACATAAAGCAGTATTTTGGCTTCCAAACATTAAAAAATTGTTTATTTGCAAGGAGAGAGAGAGAGATTAGAGATATACAGAGAGAATGGGCATGCCAGAGCCTGCAGCAGTTGCAAAAGAACTCCAGATGCATGCACCACTTGGTGCATCTGATTTTATATAAGTACTGCATAATCAAGCTAGGGTCATTAGACTTTGCAGGCAAGCGCCTTAACTGCTGAGCCATGTCTCTAGCCCCAGGATTCCAAACATTTTAAGCAAACCAAGCAGGTTGAAAAAAAAAGTACAATTCCCAATTGCTGAAAACTTAGTATCCAATCTCACTTCAAGCCTGGGCAATCACTATTTTGTTAAGAAAGGAAACAAAAAATAGTCTTAAAACTCAAAGACCAGAGAGTATCTTGTAGGCGAAAAATGAGAAATTAATTTAGATATATTTACTGTATTAGAATGTCTGTCTAACAATATTTCAGAACTAGTAGCCATGAATCTACGAAGTCCTTTTTTGTTTAATAGAACTTTAATTAAAGCTATACCAAACATTTCCCTCCATTGTAGATGCTGGGGATTGAGTGAAGATATAAGTTGTTGGGACAGAAAACCCAAACAAAAGTAGCTGATGGGAGGAAGGGGTGTATTTTGGTTTTTAGTCACGAGAGGAAGCTTTTTCATGTGCAGAAATGGCATGGCACAAGTGGAGACTGGACATCACTTCTACCACAGCAGGTGGATAATAGAATCAAGAGAATGAGCTGAACCTAGCAAGGGAGAAGCTGGGCTATAACACCCTTAACCTTCCCCCCAACAGCAGATTACCTCCAGCAAGACTCTATTCCCCAAGTTACCACCAGCTGGGGAAGATGTCTTGAAAACATATGAGATCATGTGAGACATGTGTTCAATCCACCACACTTGTTTGTTTTTGTTCATATATTCTGCCAAAACAGAATCAAATGTCACAAAGCCACACATAAATTCCAGTGAGAAAGAAGACTCTGATATTTACCATTGAATTTGATGCTTTCAGTATGACAACTTTGGTTTGTGTCCATTGAGAAGAGAGATGAAGACACTTGACATGATAAAAGAGTGTGATCCAAGTATTTATTGACAAGTAAGTTACATGATTTGTGAAATACTGTCAGTCCTTTAGATAGTTTTGCTGTTTGACAAATACTTCTGGTGCTTCTTACATTGGTATGTACACTATATACATGCCTTCTGGTCTTTCTATGGTTGGTTGAGACTGTGTGACTACATTTATCTTAATTAGTGAGTGACTGACATGTTTCATTGAATTGCGTATGTGCTCCAAAGCTCCCTTTCCCCAAGTTGAACACAAAAGGCAATATTCCAAATGGTAGTTGTTCTGTCACCACAGCTCCATAAGCAACAACCCTAAGGAATACTTCGTTTAATACTGCACTATGGTCCATAATAGAATGACAAGAATGACAGCACCTTTGTTATCATCATCAACATCATCTATAGAGAAAAGAGAATTACTTTTTTTCCTTTTTGGATTTTTGAGGTAAGGTCTCACTCTAGCCCAAGCTGACCTGGAATTCACTATGTAGTTTCAGGCTGGCCTCAAACTCAGAGCGATCCTCTTACCTCTGCTTCTGAGTGCTGGGATAGAAGGTGTTTGCAACCATGCCTGGCCTCAGAAAAAGGAATTCTTGTTATTTCAAACAAACAAACAAAAAACACAACCATAGTCTTTTTGACTCAAGCAAACTATATCTGAAATTGCAAATATGTTTTCATTCTTTAAGTCTGTAGTACTTAGTTTAAAAGTTATGCTTTATAATTAAACGAAGGCAAATTCAAGAAATAAAAATTCTAAGTTTCTATCTCATTTCTTGTTAATGACAATAATGACATTTCAGCACAAAATTAATACTTAATATTTTTTGTGAATTTGTTCCTTGCGGCTTTATATCTATGAACCAACATGTAAAGAAAGAAACAAAGGCAAATAACAATCAATTGAGCTTTCTATGGAGAATGAACATTATTGAATAGGTGAATATCAATACTCATTTTGAAGTAGATATCAATGTAAATGTCTGATAAACTGTTCTGCATAAAGAGGACATGGATGATGATGCCTAAGAAGTAAGATCAAGATCATCTCATGAATTAAAACAATGCAATTTTATGTTATCTTTATTAAGAGTCCAGTAATGGAAGATAAGTTTAAAAGTATGTTTAAAATTTCATAATGGGGTTGGAAATAAATATGGCTAAGTGGTTAAGGCACTTGTTGGAGAAGCCTAAGCCCTAGGTTTGATTACCCAATATCCACGTAAGTCAGAGGCACAAGGTGATACATGCTTCTGGAGTTTGTTTGCAGTGACTAGAGGCTCTGGCACCTCTGTTCTTTCTCTCTGTCAAATAAGTATATATATATATATATATATATATATATATGCCATGATATTCAAGTGAAATCAAAAGGAAAATGTTTGTGTGGGTGGTATGCATATATGTGCATATAATCATAATTTTCATAAATTGGGGCTAAATCTGGCAAAGTGCTTACAGAAAGGTATGGTTATCCTGTAATATGTAATAGATTTATAATTAAAATTAAATGCTAAATTTTATACAACGTGCCAACTGCATTTCTTCTTTTCATAAGTGTATTGCTTTTTATTTCTGTGAGTTGGTACATAGTACAGGTTGAATTGAGAAAAATATGCCTAGGTCCAAATGAGCAAGCTTATGAAAAGTAGGCCAGTTGTACCACAATTAAGACATCTGCTAACTTAATTCCTGATACACTATGATGATAACCTTTAAAGATTTTCTAGCTCTGTTATCACATCTAAGTTTTACTATGGAGGCTTTTCAACTCATAGGATTGAAACTTTAACATACATTTCTTGATCACTGTCAAAACTTTCCACTTTACATTAACTATAAGGGAAAATCATTGTAAGATTATTGTATCTTTACTGAAAACCTTAATTGAAGTTAGGATGCAATAAATAAGTAATTCAACTGAATTCAGCCAGATCATCATCTTTTAAGAACAATTTGCTTCCCTAAACTTGTCTTTTCCATTTTTTCCTTTCTATACTTCTGAGAGAAAGATTATTCAGTCAGCCGGAAGCATTCTTCAGCATCAAATTTTGAAAACCGTGGATCCATCACTTTCAAGTAGCACCCATGCTAAACTCGTCCAAAAAAGAGAGAATTTCACTCATGAGTTAAATCTTTAGAGCTTTATAACCATCACCAGCAGGATTTTCAATTAGATTTTGAATCAAAATTATTTCTAAAACAGGTTATGATATTTTAAAAATAGCAAGGAAAAAAAGCACAGCAAAAGTAAAAGCTCATTCATACTATTTTGTTTCTTAATAAACCATATATGTAAATAGGAAATGGAAGATATGGAATCCTTAGGGAAAAAAAGCTGCAACAGGTAGAGACTAAACAAAATAAGGCCTTGCAATTACAATATGAACAGATGTCAGAATTAGCAAAAGGAAGTGGATTTCCCTGGCTTGGTGGCTCAAATTTTTAATCCTAGCACTTGGTAGGCAGAGGCAGAAGGATCACTGTGAGTTCAAGGTCAGTCTGAAACTACGTAGTAAATTTCCAAGTCAGCCTGGGCTAGAGTGAGACCCTACTTCAAAAAAAAAAAAAAAAAAAAAAAAAAAAAAAAGGAAGTGGATTTCCCCATCATTTTTTTTTTGTTTTTAATTTTAAGGACCAGCAACACCTCTAGTAATGAACAGTAATTGTTGATTTGTTTTCTTTCCATTTCCAGAAAGACACAGGCATGTAACCCAGTGCTAAATGAACCTTGTGAAGCTTCTGAAAATTTAATCCTGAGGTGTGAAATAAAAGACTTATTAAGCATATAGAGATAAAGGGAAAAAAGATGGAGGGCTAACAGAGATGGATTCTGGGTACACTAAAAGATAATGGCAAGAACAAGGTGAAGTTTACATTGTCTTTAATAGACTATATCCATGTCTTTATAATTATGTTCTGTAATAAATCCTCTGTTAGACATTTTCTTGTTATAAGTGTTGTAGACCTTATAACCATAAATATAGGATCATGAGGATTACTTCTGAATGCTTGACCTGATAAAAATGCTTCACATTAATTCTAAGACTCCTCTAAAATATGAAATAAGGAAACAGACAAAATATTAATGATTGAAGATTAGAAACGATTTATCCTTATGAAAGTCTAAGGTCAGGGTCAATAACCATACTCCAATGTTGATACTTATTTTCCATGGGAGTATATTATTAATATAGCTTTATTTTCTTACAAAATAGATGTGAAAGAACAGGTGATTTTTTAATATATACTTCCAACTGAGATTAAGTCAAATACTTATTGGTGGGGAATGGACAAAGAGAAAGCAAGATTTTTTACTTATTTATTTGACAGAGAGAGAAAGGAAGATAGAGCGAGAATGAGAATGGGTGCACCAGGGCCCCTACCAACTGCAGACGAACTCCAGACGCATGCACCACCTTGTATGGCTGGCTTTACATGGGAACTATGGAATCCAACCTGAGTCCTTGGGCTTCCCAGGCAAACACCTTAATCGCTGAGCCATCTTTCCAGCCCAAGATGTTTTATTACACTTTATTTACAAATGGTATCACCTTAGTCTCTAAGTGATTACTGGTTAAACATTGTCAGATATGGCTATTTCATATTATAGATGATACTTTCTATAATTTTTATTTGGTGTTTATTGATTTAATTTGTGCTTCGGGAGAGAAGTTTTTAGCCAAGGGTCTAACATATTGTCTTACATAAGGGATTTTTAAACATACTAGGCTGAATATGAATATGCATATGTTGAAATATGTGCTTATAATATGATGCCATGTTATACTTGTTTTGGCTTGTTTTTTTTTTTGTTTGGTTTTTCGAGGTGAGGTCTCACTCTAGCCCAGGCTGACCTGGAATTCACTATGGAGTCTCAGGGAGGCCTCGAACTCACGGCGATTCTCCTACCTCTGCCTCCCGAGTGCTGGGATTAAAGGCGTGCGCCATCACGCCCGGCTTTGTTTTTTTTTTTTTTTTTCTCAATAGAAACTAGATTTTTTTTTTCTTTCTGAAAGTTTGTATGACACTTCTGTGGAAAAATTTGGGACAGAAAGATGAATATAGTCCAGGTGCATTGTCATGTACAAGGTTTGTGCACATTAGGGCCGAATAGTTTTCCTCCATTCAATGTACTTGTGACTAAATTAGAAGGCTCTGTCATTTACCTTTCATTTATTATGATGACAACTTGGTGTGGTGCTCCTTTTAATAGAAAATAAGTTATCTCTATTTATTTTAGAAATCACTATGCTTGCTTTTCACTGTTCCTCATTAATATTTCCTCTCAAATTTGTCAGTTTAAAATTAAACCATCGCATATTTTAACCAAAAAAATAACAGGAGAAAGATTCCCAATTTCTACACATAAACTTCTTGCCATTCATTTATTTTGCACCTTCCCTTAGGCAAAATGTAAATCTACTCAAACCATGGTGATTGCTAGAATATTGAAAAGCAAATAGCTAGAATTAAATATAAAGTTAATACAAGGTATCCAACCTTTATGTTTAAACAAAATATCCTATTTTGTGTGCCTTAAACATTCATATGACATTTCACTTGTAGATGGTACCAAAAGAAAAAATAGAGAAAGAAAAGTGAGTCAAGACAATCAAATGGATTATGACAGATAAATAAGAAGTAAAATTTTTACAGGCAAATAATTGCCCTCGAAGTAACTAAAATGGCACAATGTTTTATGACATTTTCAAAATAAAAAATCTACTTCCATGCTCATAACACATGTGCAAAAGATTACATATGCTCCTTTTAGGACCTGAAAATTTTATGAAAATATCGAAACCTTTTTAAAATTACATTTAAAAATTATTTATTTATTTATTTATTTGACAGTGACAGACAGAGAGAAAGAGGCAGATAGAGAGAGAGAGAAAGAATGGGCATGTCAGGGCCTCCAGCCACTGCAGATGGACCCCAGACATGTGCGCCCCCTTGTGCATCTGGCTAAAATGGGTTCTGGGGAATTGAGCCTTGAACCAGGGTCATTAGGCTTCACAGGCAAGCATTTAACCACTAAGCCATCTCTGCAGCCCTACATGTTGTTTTTTGAGGTAAGGTCTTGCTGTACCACAGGTTGACCAAAAATTAGTTTTAGGCTGTTGTGGAACTCACAGTGATCTACCTACCTTAGCCTCCCAAGTGCTGGGGTTAAAGGTGTGCACCACCATGCCTGGAAAAAATTACAATTTTTTAGTAGATATTTCCATTTTATTATTCAGAAAATGAATTAGAATCAACATAATAACACATATGTATAATGTCTAACAAATATTTTGTTTCAAAGATTATTTTCCATTGTAAAAATGTATCCAAGTATTTTAGTATTTATTAACTACTTTTATTTCAAATTTCTAATCTTTATTTCAGAAGGTATATAGTTCTACTTTTTATTTTTTTATTTTTATTTTAAAATTTTTATTTATTTATTTATTTATTTATTTATTTATTTGAGAGTGACAGACAGAGAAAGGAGGATAGGGAGAGAGAGAGAATGGGTGTGCCAGGGCTTCCAGCCACTGCAGACGAACTCCATATGCATGCACCACCTTGTGCATCTGGCTAACATGGGTCCTGGGGAATCGAGCCTCGAACTGGGGTCCTTAGGCTTCACAGGCAAGCGCTTAACCGCTAAGCCATCTCTCCAGCCCTCTACTTTTTATTTTGTATTCAGATATATTTGTTTGCCCATTCCAAATAACCAGTTTTCAGTTTATTCATACATCTGTTTCTCCATAAATCAGCCAAATATTTTTGATAGTTATTTCTTCTTCTACATCTATTTCATATATTGCTCTTTTTCTAATTTTTCAATTGAATAATCATTTATTTTTCTTATTGCATGTAGTGTCACTTTCTGGTGAAAGAAAATGAAACCATACTGTGACTTCAATAATAAGGACATATTTAGCTCACAAAGACTGGAGATGGGCTGGAGAGGAGGCTTAGTAGTTAAGACACTTGCCTGTGAAGCATAAGGACCCATCTTTGATTCCCCAGATCCCATGTGAGCCAGACACACCAAGGTGAGGCAAGTGCAAGGTTGCACATGCCCACTAGGTGGCAGAAGCATCTGGAGTTTGATTGCCATGGCTGAGGCCCTGGCATGGCATGCCAATTCTCTCTCTCTCTCTCTCTGTTTCTGTCTCTAAAAGAACAATTAAAAAACAAACAAACAAACAAAGATTGGAGACAAGTCAATTCCCAGCTGGTTCGGTAGCACAGAAATATCTTTTGATTCAATCACTCATTGCTATATAAGAGTCATTAGCACTCATGTTTTCTGTGGAGCTACTTTAGTTCTCAACTCCACATGCAAATTCAACTATATCCAGTAAAACATTTGTTATTCTTAAAAAATATATTTTATTTTTATTAATTTCTTTGAGAGAGAGAGAAAGAGAGAGTAAGTATGCCAGGGCTTCTAGCTACTGAAAATGAACTTCAGACACATTCACTGCTTTGTGAATCTGGCTTACATGGGTTCTGGGGAATCAAACCCAAGCCCTTAGGCAAGCACCTTAACTGCTAAGCCATCTCTCCAGGCACGTTTCTTGTTTTATGATTAAAGTGTGGAAAGAAACTTCTGAAAGCAAGGAATTAGAGGGTTAATTTTTTTTTATTTGAGAAATTAAGATTTGAAATATTGTGACACAGAACTTTGTTGTACCAATATCCTATTCATACTGATTATATAGTATTGACTTATGACTGTTAGACACTAGTGATTTGAAATTTTGTTTACTTATTCACATAATTGCTAGTGTTTGAAAATTATATACATATGTGCTTTATTTTTAATTCACAGGATTTGTCTTATATTTTTAAATTGTGATTCTGTTATATTAGGAAAATGTAATGTGAATTTGCTGTGGTGGTGCATGCTTTTAATCTCAGCACTTGGGAGGTAGAGGTAGGTAGATCATGGTGAGTTCAAGGCCACCCTGAGACTACATAGTGAATTCCAGGTCAGCCTGAGCTAGAGTGAGACCCTACCTAAAAATAAATAAATAAATAACAGAATGCAACATGGTATATTTATGTTTAATACTTAAAAATTATTGTGTGGCTGGAGAGATGGCTAAGAGGTTAAGGCGCTTGCCAGTGAATACAGTCAGGTTGGTACCATTGTTAGCCTCCTCCCTGACCTCCCCCCTACACAGGGACCCTCCTTGTTGTGGAATATGGGTCATGCATTGTGGTTTCTTTTCAGTTATCATGAGCTATCATTGATATGTATGACCAAATATATAGTAAATTTTGTAAAATTTACATGAAGAAAATAATGAAATGAAGAAATGATGTCTCTTTCAGAGAAACAGATATTACTGTATTTCTCGTGAGACCATATTTGTATTTATTTGATAAGATAGACATTGATCTATATCAGTTGAAGATGTTCAGTGTATTTCATTATTTTGTTTCTATTCTTGTGGATCCACATTTAATCTACCTTAATGAATCTATGAATCTTCTTTTTTCTTTCAGTTTTTATTATATTAGTCTGTTTCTCTTGAAATCTTAGGTACTTAACTTTTATTGCAGAGAAGCCATTTTTTTATAATAAAACCTTTCTTTTTTTATTCATTTATTTGTTTGTTTATTTGAGAGTGACAGAGAGAGAGAGAGAAAGAGACAGAGAGAGAGAGATTGAGAATGGGCGCACCAGGGCTTCCAGCCACTGCAAACAAACTCCAGATGCGTGTACCCCCTTGTGCATTTGGCTAACGTGGGACCTGGGGAACGGAGCCTCGAACCAGGGTCCTTGAGCTTCACAGGCAAGCGCTTAACCACTAAGCCATCTCTCCAGCCCAGAGAAGCCATTTTTATCCTACATATTCTTTAATGTAAACTTTGAGACTATATTTTTATTTAGTAAATTTTTCTTAAATAAATATTTTTATTTATTTGCAAGGAGAGAGAGAGAGAGAGAGAGAGAGAGAGAGAGAGAGAGAATAGGAATACCAGGTCCTCTAACTACTGAAAAAATGAACTTCAGATGTATGGACCACCTTGTGAAGCTGGCTTTAAGTGGGTACTGGGAAAGCAAACCCAAGTCATTAGGCTTTGCAGGGAAGCTCCTTAATCACTGTGTAACCTCACTAGCCCCTAACAAATTTTTGTAGGCCTGAGCCTGCACCTCAGTCACTGAGTGCTTGGCTACCGTTCACAATATCCTTAGATTTGATCCCTAGCACTGAAAAAAATATGTTTTTAATTTATTGTCAATATATTTTAAAAATGTTTTATTTTTATTTATTTATTTGAGAGAGGGAGAGAGAAAGAGGCAGACAGAGAGAGAATGGGTGCACCTGGGCCTCCAGCCACTGCAAATGAATTCCAGATGCATGTGCCACCTAGTGTAGCTGGCTTATGTGGGTCCTGGGGAAATGAACCTGGGTGTTTTGGCTTTGCAGGCAAGTGCCTTAACGGCTTATCCATTTCTCCAGCACTGTTTTCAATATTTTGATCTGCTTGTTTATTCATAGTTATGTATGGCTTATCTTGGCTATTATAAAAATTATCTTTAAATGATTAAATGTATTTTGGTCATTTTCAACCATATTTCATAGTACAACAATGTATCCAATTACTTTCATTTCACTAGTATTAAAAATTAACATGTAATGTAATGGGTTTCATTATGGCATTTTCATATGTATTTTTTTTTCTCATTTTCCCTCCTCCACAAGCTATTATTTTTTTTGTTTTTTTTTTTCATTTTTATTTTTTATTTATTTATTTTTTTTACAGTCAGTTTGGTACCATTATTAGGCTCATCCATGACCTACCCCCTTCCTTTGGCCCCTCCTTGTTGAGGTATACGGGTCATGTATTGTGGAGTTAGCCCACAGTTATGGGTAAGCTAAATGTCTCTGCATATCATGACCCAACATGTGGCTCTGACATTCTTTCCGCCCCCTCTTCCGCAAAGGTAGAGTCCCACTCTAGCTCAGGCTGACTTGGAGTCTCAGGGTGGCCTTTAACTCACAGTGATCCTCCTACCTGTGCCCCCCAAGGGCTGGGATTAAAGGCGTGCACCACCACACCCAGCTCTCTCTTTTTTTTTTTTTTTTAACTTTTTAAGGTAGGGTCTCACTCTAGCCCAGGCTGACCTGAAATTTACTACATAGTCTCAGGATGGCCTTGAACTCACAGCAATCCTCCTACCTCTGCCTACCAAGTGCTGCGATTAAAGGTACGTACCACCACGACCTGCCCACATGCCATTTTCTATTCCCCCCAGTAACCCCTCCTCTGCTTTCACATTGCATATCTTCTATTATACTCTGTTGCTTATATCCCCCTCTTAAAAATCTGTCCTTTACATCTCATGGTCCATTTATAATATAATTACCTACACTCCCTCCCACACATATATGGTGTGCAATATGAGAGAAAATATGAGATACTTGTCCTTTTGAGTCTTTCTCATTTTGTTTAATATAATGATAATCAACTACATCTATTTTCTTGAAAATGCCATTATTTCATTTTTTTTGGCTGAATAAATTTTCATTTTGTATATGTACTCTATTTTATTTATCCATTCATCTGTTGATGGACATCTATTCTTCTAGATACTTTAAAAAAAACCAAATTTACATCAAATTGGAGGATCTCAAAGAAGTTGACATGTAATACTCTTTGACAAACACAGCACAACTGATGTACAAGTAAATTTGCTACCACTTCCATCATGCTGACTTCAATAGCATATCATAATAGTATCAATTTGTTGGTCAATGAGTGGCTCCAGTTCTTGGTGTTAGAGCAATGACATCCTATGAAGTTGTATACCAGTAGGCTATAGATGTCCTGTATTCTGCCTCTTGACACATGGGATTCTAGACCCTAACATTAAATGTTTCCCTTGATGTGAGTGTGGGAATATGCCTGCTGTCAAGTACAGAAAGACAGAAACAACACCCCTTAATTCAGAATCATGTGACTCCATTTAATTGCCAAAATGTACGTAGGTGTCAACTCCAGCTACAAGCTTCCCAAACTGAAGTAAGTGCACAACGAATTATAATGAGAGCATAGTAATTATTATGTCTTACACATGTGCTGCAATCAAATTTTCATTCAATGCTATGAGGGAGAAGGGCACATGGAATGAGTTGAAGAAGTAAGTATATTAGATTTAGAGCTACAGAACTAAAAGTATTTCTTCCTGTAACACTCAATGAATCCAGCAATTAGATGATCCATTTTATGGTGATTTTTCTCCCATCCCTCTTCATGTAAATATGAGCTGTACCTCTGATTGTTTGATATTTACCTGAAATTCTTCTTTACACAGTCACAGCAAAATTCTGGTTCCTTTCATGATCACAGTCTATCTGGTAATCAGACATTTTCTGTCAACATTTAGTTCACAGCATTATTGTTTCATTGAATTGGTGATTAGTTTGGCTCACTCCTTATTTAGGAACAACTCTATTGGGCAAATGATTAATAACCTAAGTATGTAGAACAATTTTTACTTTTTATTACTTGGAACTTGGTACATATTTTCATATTCACAAAGTTTGAGGTTTTATTTATTTTTCCATGATTTTGTGTATAGAGAACACATTATGTACATTTTATGCATTTATTCCCAATATTATTGGATAAGTAAATGGGACTAATTATGGATAACTTGAAATGTTAAGGAAGAAAAAAAATAAAAGTTAACCTATGTTTTCAATTATCTGATCAAGAAATGATGGGCCTAGAAAGCTAACGTCATAGAATAGGACTCAGAAATACCTTAAAATAAAATTAAGTACAAATCACGTTATTAAGAGAATGGGAATATGGTAGAAATGGATTTTTAGGCTATTGTTTGCAATCAGTATTTCAAGACAGGAAATTCAAATTTAAAGCTTTTAAAAAGTATATGTTCATGTTAGCAGCAAAAGTACCCCTAAAGTATGTACATAGACCATTTGAGGCAAAATAAGTGGAGTGTAGTCTCCAGTGTTTGCAGCAAAATGATTGAAAGAAATAGTACTTAGTCAAATCATCTTTCAGTACAATGAATTTAATCGTGAAAGGCTTTGGGGGCTAGCATCTCAGAAATATCAGTGGCTCATTTATAATGTGCTCCTGTAGCCAGGAAACATACATGCAAAACTGTTTCTGTTGTTAAGTCTTCTCAATTTTTCTAAACAAATCTTTCTATAATCGTCAGAGTAGTACCACTTTTTATAAATATAATTAGACTGAAAAATAGAAAAGCAAGTAATGAAAAGGGCATGGGAAAGAAACAGAAGCTTATACTGTGGGTCTGGCATTTCTGTAAAAGTAAATTTTCAACCAGGTATTTTCTTAATACCTAAAATAGTAACAAAGCAATGATTGCAAAAGCTAAACCGTATCTTAAAATCATAACGTCCACGCTTTTTAAAATTATGTGAACAAGGATATACCAAAAAGAAATTGGAATGGGATGTATATAAGCAAGTATGAAAAGATGGACACTTAATAGGAATGCTCTAGATAGAGATTTTAGCTTAGCTGGGAAGATGTGCAGAAACTGATTTCCCTCAACACTGCAAGTAAGTGTTAAAATCTCCCATGCTAGTCAATTATAGTGTTCATTCTGCAAATGTTTTAAGCCTATGGGCAGTGGAGGTGGAATTAAAGAGCAATCACCTTATAAAAAGAACTTAATGTAGTTTACAACTCTTATTTATATCGTCTTCTTGAATGCTGAAATGCTTCATTCAATATAGTATAACATAGACTATTTTTATAAGTCTTGCTTATAAAACAGCAATCACAGTGCAATTAAAATACCACTGCAATTAAAGTGTGTGTAATGGAACATTCAGAAATGTATACATGACTTTCCTTTATAACCACCAAGGGAGACATTTCATATTCAAGTCTCCCAACTTACAAGACTCATTCGGCTAACAAGGGAACTTCTTTACTCACACAATGGCTTTATATATACACATATACACAAATCTATTGTGAGGTGTTATATACTTGTAAATATTCAAATGAAAATTCTAGGGAGTTGTTTTGAAATTTGAATTGCTATATGAAGGTAAAATTTACTTGCTGGCACTTTAGATTGTTCTCTTATATTTGTTTTTCTCTTCACATGAGAAGGGAAATTGAGCAACAGCTCAACACCCAAAATTCTATTTGCTTTATGCAAATTAACATAATTGAGTCCCAAAATAGGTTGTCAAGGTATTTCTCTCTCTCTCTCTTTTCATTTACACAGGGGAGGAGACATAGGCTCAAAAGGGAAAGACACTTGTAGCTAATGCATTTTAAGCTGGAATGCAAACCCCAAAATGAACTCCACTCACCAACCATTGTGTCCATTAGTAGTATATGAAGCTAGTATAATTGTAAGGGTATTTCTGATTATTAGGTAGACCTTTGTGAAGGATTCCCTATAGAGTTTGAATGTTTTTTTTTTCAATATATATGGACATATACAGAGGCCTAGCTTCAAAATTTTATTTAACTTGGTTTGGTTTTGAGGTATTGTGGTTGAAGCCAGAGACTCATTTGTATTGTTCTAGTGCTTTAGTACTGAGCTACTTCCCTTACTTTAAAGGACAGGTCATCAAGATACAAATACTTCAAATGATTATTTCAAGTTTTCAAGAATGAAAGGCAAAGATAAGCTTAGAGTCTAAAGATGCCTAACAATCAACTTGTTTTTACTCTTTCTGATATGTGGAAAACCTGTACTTTAATTAGTACATAGGTAATACAGTCCTCAAATATCAGTGTTGATTATTAATTTAAGACATCTGGATTAAACATTTACATATATACCATAGTAATCAGTAAAGACACAAATATCACTAAACATTCCTAGTTGATCTTGCAAATGATCTTATTTTTTCTTAAAGTGCTAAAAGTGCTTCCTTCATGGGTCTGTGAGGAATAAAGAAAAATCATTTTGAATACTTAGAAATATTATCAGACCCTGAACAGAGAGCAAAATTTCTGACCCATGAAAACTGTGAGATAACACATATTTATATTTTATACAATGGTTCTTTTGGTGGTAAATGAACATATAAACTTATATGGGGTTAGGTTTCATTTCATGCGTCCTCTCTAAAGCATAATGGTGTTACAAACTAGAAAGAAAGAGTAAGGCACTTAAATGTGAACAGGATGGTAAAATTTTTCTTTTTTTGTAGTAATAAAATCGGGGAGTAATAATTTCCTTCTAGTTTAAGCCACTAAACCTGTTACTCATGACCACATATTTCCCCATCTTACTCTGAAATGCCTGTTCTTACTTTTTCTATTGGTAGAATAAAAATGGCTTCACCTGCTGCTATCTCAACAATTCATAGAATGACACAAATCATTTCATATAAATTGTCTAAATGTTGAGTTTCATAATAATTTTGTGAGGCAAGAACAGAAGAAATATGAAAATTTTCAAGTCCAAAGGGCATAGCTGTGAACTAGTAGTTATCCATGGTCTTAACAAGCATCAAAACTCAGAAGAAGTGCTTAAGTGGATCTATATTGCTTTCTCAGATGAAGAAACAGTGATTTTAAGAGAGTAAATGACTTTATGAGCAAAGCATGTACCCAGAAGTACAATAATTAAAACTCAGGATATTTGCAACCAAGGCCAGGAGTTGCTTTCAGTGGTGGCATTTTACATTCCAAAAGCTATTTAGCTATTAACAGCCATTAGCCTTTTTGCTGAAAGTTGCAGCTAGTTTTAGCAGAAAGCCCAAAAGGAATAGGTGAAAAGAAATATGAAAGGAAATATGAGGGGTACAAAGTAGTTGTCCAGCTTGTATGACAGATTTCTGAATGCCTACAGATAGATGTTACAGAAAGGGAAGGTGGATTGGTAACTGAAATGATAAAGCTGAGAGAGAAATTTACCTTTGTGTTATTTTTTTTCTAGTTTGTGCTTTGAAAAGGTACAGCAATAATTGTCCATTTGTAAATGAATTTCTAAAAGCTTTGAAAAATAGTGTTGCTTTATTATATACTAATTCAACTGTATACAGTCTTTCACTTTAAGTACATATATGAGTGATGGATTGATTTGAACACTATATCATTTGATGCTGAAGAATATGAAAATTGAATGTGAATATCAGTAGCATAGTCATGCTGTCAAGATTAATTCAGCTGTGGTACCAAAGGCTTCTTGTTATTATTCAGGATAAATATGTGGTTTCTACTATTTTTTAATGCATGGAGGTAATGGTCACTGAAGAAAAGTCATGATTCTGTTAATATTATGTATTTATTTTTTAGAGAGAGTGAGAGCGAGCCAGAGAGAGAGAGAGAGAGAGAGAGAGAGAGAGAGAGAGAGAGAGAATATGAATGAATTGGTGTGCCAGGGCCTCAGCCATTGAAATTGAACTCCAGATCCTTGTGCCACCTAGTGGGCATGTACAACCTTGCACTTGCCTCACCTTTGTGCATCTGGCTTACATAGGATCTGGATAGTAAAACATGGGTACTTAGTCGTCACAGGCAAGTGCCATAACAGCTAAGCCATCTCTCCAGGTCTCTGTTAGGATTTTAGTTTAGTGGTGCTAATACATACTAGCCAAAGACCAATGAAAACATACCTGAGTTAGTTATTTGTTGCATCCAGAAATATTGAGCATTATTGGAGTGAGTCAGCAATAGGATGCTAAAAGGGATTTTTATGCAATCTGGACCTATGGAACATTTGGTAATTTTTTTAAGTAAAAAACACATCTGGTCTGGATTGTTGTTGTCAGAAAGCATAGGCAATTTGGTGGCTAAAGATCTCAATGATTATATTTAAGAGGCATGAGAAAAGGATAAAGGACATATATGTTAGAGGCAGCAGTCACTGTTGAAAGTTGTGAGATGGGAGAGTTGGAACTTTTTAAAAAAAAAATTTTCTGTTTTATTTATTTATTTGAGAGCGACAGACAGAGAGATAATGAGGCTGGTAGAGAGAGAGAGAGAGAGAGAGAGAGAGAGAGAGAGAGAGAGAGGGCGTGCCAGGGCCTCCAGCCACTGCAAACGAACTCCAGACGCGTGCGCCCCCTTGTGCATCTGGCTAACGTGGGTCCTGGGGAATCGAGCCTCGAACCGAGGTCCTTAGGCTTCACAGGTAAGCGCTTAACCGCTAAGCCATCTCTCAGCCCTAGTTGGAACTTTTTTGTTATCACAGTTTTTTTTTTTTTAATCACAGTGTTGTGATTCCTATCTGAGTTCCAAATGTTTATGAAGTGACATTTGATGTCACTCCATCATGGATACAATGTGATCTTGTTTAATATTGGCTTCTGTGAGATTATCCTCATGCTCATCAAGGGAAGGCAATAGCCAGCTACCAAGGAGGAGCTGTAATTGCTTCTTTTTCTTTGCAGTGGACATCTAAGCTGTTACTAGAGAGCATCACTTCCCCTTCTCAGCCTGTGGTTCAAGTGAGGCTGACTCTGCCATCATCACAAGGAAGGGCACTGCACTTAGGAGTGGTTGATGTCATAGCTGTATTTTTCACAGGGATTGGATTAGAGATGAGTAATTAACCTAGAGTGGGACAATGAGAGACAATATCCACAGAACTTTTTCTGAAGCTCCATGGAAAAGGGTGTATTATTGTAATTGTTCATTAGTATAAAACAACTGTTAAACACAAAACTGTGCTGTCTTAGGCAGTCCATTTTCTTTTCTAAATTTGAACCAGGGTATGTACCATTCTGTAATTGCCTACCTGTAGAAAATATACTTCAAATAATTTACAATTGTCAATTTGCTTTGCCTAATATATCACATTTTCCTATTGCTTTCTGCTAACAGTCTGAGAGCCTATAATACATGAAACTTCTGTGAGCTGGCAAAAGAGCAGTATCATTTTAGACCAACTGTCATACTGATAGCCAAAAATAACTTTCATGTTGTTCTTCTTTAGAGAAATTTATTTATTTATTTATTTATTTATTTCAGGATAATTATAGAAAACAATGGTGGGTAGTTTTATGTTTGTACAGAGAGACCTTTCTTTTATCAATTAAGAACTTTATTGTATGAACATATTGTATATTGTTCATAGTCCAATCAGGTTATACTCTTATGATCCCTCTCTCTGACCCCATTCCACTGAGGGCCTTCCTCAGTAAGGTTATTCATAATCACTGTGGTGTCATGAATGCACCAGTCAGTCTCTAGTGATGGCAGAGAGTGAACCAAAGTACACCTTCCCACCCTGTGACTCTTCAATTTTTTTTGCCCCTCTTCTACATTGTGCCCTGAGCCTTGGAAAGCATGTTACAGGTGTCTTTTGGTGTTGACATCTCAGAAGCTTCTGATTTTCTGCTTTGGTGAGAGTTAAGTCTTCTGAGTGTTTATTGTCATTTCCCTAGAAAAGGTTTTCGGGTAGCACTTAGAGCAGAATTAATATTTAATCTAGCACTTCCTCTGTAATATTTCTTGGGTTCTGACTTGTGTGAATGAGTTGTCTCATGCTAGGCAGTTAGCTTTCTTTTCTTGTAATACTGATAGGTCTACAGTCTCCCCAGTGTTTGTTTAAGACAAATTTTCTAACCAAGAGTGAAAGCAGACTGGATCAAAGGCAATCAATATAGATATTTAGATGACATTATTTTTTTGGTATTTTTGAGGTAGGGCCTACATTTTGATAGAAATATCCTGTCCTTTTTAGCAAAGAACAGTGGAAGATTCCTCCTAGGGCCTATGACTTTCCAAGCCATACATTCCTAACTTGGTTCTCAGTACCTGGTATAAATTGCTTCCCACTGAGTGAGCCTCATATTCAACCAGAGAGCATTTGATTACCGCCACATCCCATGTGCCATTATTGCAGCAGTATATACATCTTGCCTTGCTGGATGACTTTTTTTTCTTTTTTGTTTTATTAATTAGTTTTGTATTCAGCAAATACAGTCAGTTTGGTACCATTATTAGGCTCATCCGTGACCTACCCCCTCCCCTTGGCCCCTCCTTGTTGAGGTATATGGGTCATGCATTTTGGAGATAGCCCACAGTTATTGGTAAGATAAATGTCTCTGCATATCATGACCCAACATGTGGCTCTGACATTCTTTCCACCCCCTCTTCCGCAAAATTTCCCTGAGCCATGTTGGGTTCATTTTTGGTCTGCTTCAGTGATGAGATGTCTGGGTCTCTGGATACCTGATTTGGTAGGAGTTGTTGTTTTCTGTGTCGATCTCCTTCACATTGTGCTGGTACACAATGCACCAAGAAAACAGCACCCTTGCTTGTTTTGCCAATTGTTCTTAGTTTCTGCCCGGGCCCTTTTGAGGTATGATGGGGTGGTTCTCCCCTTAGGATCTGCGTCTATCTGAAAAAGAGAAGCAGATTCTCCAACGGAAAGTAAAGTTAACACTAGACAAATGGGATAACTCTTACTTTTTTATAGAGAATTTAATAGGTGTAGGCCCTCTTGAAGCCCATGATTAGTGGTAGCTTGATAATGCAGAGTGGGCTCATGTTTGGATATGGTTCTGACTTGTTTTCCAGATCCAGCTATGGGTCCCATACCACTGAGGGGATTGTTTAGCCAAATCAAGAGCAGTTGGTTTCCCACCATGGCTGTGCACCACTATTGCACTTGTGTGAGCATCACAAGTTATTTGCTGATAAGTAGGTTAGACAATGAGTTGCTTGGACAGATATTGGTCATTTCCCCCAGTCGCCCATGTAGCACCTTCTGGCACTAGACACGCCAACTGTCTGGGGAATGACTCTCTTCCAGCTTCTAGCCATGCCATTCCATTTTATGTGTCAACCACATATGGTGTCTTTAGCAGTAGGGTCTTACCACTAGCCTTTGGTGGGTCATCAAGTACTGTGTCAAAAATCTGTCTTTCTTTTAGGAAACATTCTTAAGGACATGCATTATGACATGTTTGTAAGAAAATCTGGACTGAGATAGGGAAAGACTTTATTTAAAATGACAGGGAGTATAGGGGGCAGGAAACAATGATCTGCATCTCAAAATCTAATAGAAAATATTTTGTTTTCATAGGGTAAAAGAAGGATAAGCAGAAATAAGCATAATGTTTTAATAGAGAGCTAAATAAGTAAGGGAAAACACTCCTGAAGTCTAATAGGGGAAGTGTGGTACTGTGATCAGCTTATGCCCTAGAGAAGTTGACAAAATGGGCATATTCCAAGTTTAATTGTTTGCTAAGTCTTTGGCACAATCAGGGTTCAGTGGTGCCTATGTTGGAAAGAAACTTAAAAAATAGGTCAAACTGAAATGTTAAGTAAGAGATAGGCAACTGTGAACACTTCATAAAATACATCATAGTTTGGGATTCCGAGGATACATTAGTATCTTAGTGAGAAGCATAATGATAGCTACTTTATTTTATTTCTAATGTTTTGTTTCTTTAGCTTCCAATTAATATATTTCATGATTAATCTCTACTTCATTTAATTTATCAACAATATTAGCCCTGATAAAGCATTATTGTAGCTATTATCCTATCCTTCCTGACCCTATCCATGCAGGATACATATGTGTTTATGTGTGTGTCTCTTCTGGTCAATGCCATCGTGTGTGTGTGTGTTCATTAGAAAATGAATAAGTACAAATAAATGGCCAAAGCTTCAGGGGGTTCTCACTTGGGTCATCTGTGAACCTCTCTCAGTAATGATGGGCCCCCTTGTTTAATGGACCCTTAATGGCTTGAGGAAGTGCTGACTATTTGACCCATAATGTTGCCATTCTCTATTTTCAAGGCTTTCTGCCTCTCTACTAAAGCTCCTCTTGTCCTCATTTTACTTCTCCATCTACTCTTTTTTCTCCTCCTTCTTTCTTTTCCTCCTCCTTCTTCCATCTCTCTTCTAATCTCCACTCCTGTCCTTTTCTCTCTTTCTCTTTCTTTTCTCTCCATCCTGACTGTCCTGAAACCAACATAATGTAGAATAGGTTGACCTTGAACACATGGCAATCCTCTCACCCTCTATTGCTAGGTTCCGGGATTGTAGGTGCACACTACCTTGCCCATCCTGAAGGATTCTTTGCATCTGTACTATTTGTAAATCACTGACTAGCATAGCATCTGATATAGAACATAAGTTCAGAAATATTTGTTGATTGAACAAATAGTAGAAACTGACATAAATTTCCATTCCATGAACAGTAAGAAACAAAGTCATCAGAAAAATTCCTAGTTTCTTTTGGGAAGGAGAAGGCCAGGGGGACTTATTGTTCCTGATATAGTCCATACTGCAGCCTATTTCAGCATTGAATCCCAAATGCTACTCTAGGCTCCAAAGATCTAGCCCTGTTATTAATGGAAAGAGAAATAAGCCGCACAACTATCCTTCATGAAACTACTCTTCTAATATCCTTGTTCTACTACCTCAAAATGTTTATATGCTGAAGTGGATGAGTGAGTGGTATTATAAAACATGTTTGCATAGCTGCTTTACAAGTTCTTCATACACTTATTTTCCTGTGGTCTCAAACAAAACAAAAACAAAATTAAAATATTTCCATTTAACAGTCTGCTATCACATTCTTCATATGGATTAATCATAGAAATGTCAAAATCGTTAGGTAAATATAAACTAGGAAATTATCATTCAGTTATTATGTACAGTATTTTTTAATTTCATAGCTGTAGCAGACAGCTTCAGGTTCGCTGAGATGAACTTCCACACCAGGCATGGTTATGGAGGAAGGGATATTTATTGAAGCTTACAGGTCCAGGGAAAGTTCCATAATAGTAGAAGAAGCTGGCTTGCTTTCACCAGACCAAGCAGAGAGCGAGAAAAGCACAAGCCAAAAGCCTGGAGCCACACAGCACAGCACACTTTACATACCTTTCGATTGAAATCTCAACCTCCCCACCACACCCTAAGTAAAACTGCCTCCAGCCAGGTGGCTGCAGATGCAAACTACAAAGTAATAAAACACTGAAAATATTGAGGACTATCTATTCAAACTACCACAATAGCTATTGAACATATAGAAGGTGTTGCGATAAAATTAAGAAAAAATATAATGAGGGGTATGAGAGATTGTTCTGAGGTTAATGCGCTCACCTGCAAACCCTAAAAAACTGAATTTGATTTCCTAGTACCCACATAAAGCCAGATGCACAAAGTACTATGCCCATTCTCTCTCTTCTCTCTCTCTCTCTCTCCCTCTCCCTCTCTCTCCCTCTGCTTGCAAAAAAATGAAAAACATTTTTTTAAAAAAAATAAAGAATAATGGAAAAGGATACAAAGAAAAAGATTAGTTGGCACTTCATTTTCAAAGTGTCAATCACTGGGTCTCAAAACACATTTTTATTATTAATTAATTCTAATTCTTACAACATTCACACGAAAGATGATTTTGTTTTACTGTGCCATCAAGTAGGGTTGCTTAAGTTGGCAACAGCACAATTTCCTTTCAGATCGATATTCAGTGCAACAATGCTTTTAGTTTGTGTTATTGTTCTCATTCACTAACCTAGAACTATCTTCATTGTAAACTAATAAGAGACTTGTCAGATTTTTTTGTTAGTTCAGTTATTAGTGTTGACCTATATATATGAATTATAACAGAAGAGGGAAATATTTAGTTTGTTTATAACACTTTAAATAATTCCAGCTTGATTTACTAAGTAGTATGCATATTTTAGTACCAATTTATATTAAATTCACCAAAATTATACTTTACAAATATCTGAAAGAATAGCTATAGAAGTTCAAGTTGTTTCACTAGCTAATAGAGGCACTAAAGCATCTTTGTTTTAATTAACGATCCCTTAACTATATGCATTTAAAATAAGGAACATTTTAAATATTATTCAAATGATAGAAAATAATTTTGCAAATATCATCATTCTATGAATCATATAAAAAATTAAAGTTGATCCTTACCAGAGAAAGGTTGTTTATCTTAGTGTTTTCTCTAGGGAAGAAGACAAATTAGAATTTAATTAGTAGACTTTAGAAAAAACTGTATGTATTTTACCATGCACTTCAAAATTAATTCACATACATATTTTATTACTTTAAAACTATAGCTATGTACACAAATAAAATTTAAGACATGGAGGTAGATTATTTCTGCATTTTTTGTGGAATTATTTAAGAAAGCTGCAAAGTTAATTAGAAAAGTTTGGCTAAAGCATATGTTAGCTTCATATTTCTTTAAAAATTAGACTTATTAGGTGAATACAGCAGCAGGATAATGATTTCAAGACCAGCCTAGACTATGAAGCAAGTTTGAGTTTAACTTTAGTTACATTATGGGACTGTGTCAAACACAAAAAAATGAACAAACAAAAAAAGCCTTAAATCTTTATGTAGAAGAGAGATGAGAGTACATGGGAGGATCTATTTGTTCTTCTCTTAGTTCATCATTAAAAATTCAAATTCAAGTGCTGGAGAGATTGCTCCATAATTAAGGCACTTGGGTTATTCCCTAGTACCTGGTTAACACCAGATGCACAAACTGGCACATAGAGTTCATTAGCACTGGCTAGAGTCCCTGGTGTACCCATTCTCTCTGTCTCTCTGTTTGCAAATAAATAAATAATAAAAAAGCAAAAAACTAAATTCATTGTGTTTCTGTTACCATAACAGTGCACAACACATGATGTATCCACATGAAATATGTTGTTAATAATAAGCATAAAAATTTAAAAAAGAAAAATATTTATGAGTGAAAAAAAGATAAAAGACAAGCAATGGAAAGTATGTGGAGAAAAAGAAATATTCAAACATTGTTAGTGATTGTGTAACTTAGTCCACCAAATTATAGCCTCCTTACAAAATTATAACTAGAATTATCCAGCAATCCCAGTACTGGATGTATATATATATATATATATATATATATATATATATATATATATATACATAACCAGTGTATATATATATATATATATATATATATATATCCAGTATTTCTCATGTTTATCACACAACTGTTTACTATAGTCAGGAAATGGAATCTCACAAGTGCCTCTCAGCTATGTAGTGATTTGAGTATAAATGTCCCCATAGCTTCAGGTATTCTTAAAAATATTTTATTTTTATTTATTTATTTATTTATTTGACAGAGAGAGAGAGGGAGAGAGAGAGAGAGAGAATATGGCTGCGCTAAGGCCTCCAGCCACTGAAAACAAACTCCAAACGCATGTGCCCCCTTGTGTATCTGGCTAACGTGGCTACTGGGGAATTGAACCTGGGTCCTTTGGCTTTGCAGGTAAATGCCTTAACCGCTAAGCTATCCCTCCAGTCTCAGCTTCAGGTATTTTTGATTAAGCTTCCTAGTTATTTTCCAGGAGGTAGAGTCCTGCTGGAAGAGATTTGTTGCTGAGGGCAAATACTGAATCCATCCATAAGGTGCTCTGAGCCAATTTGAACTCTAGTTGTCTCTTTGCTATGGATGTATGATGAAATGAGTCAGCTTCTCCCACTATGATGAAGCTTCCCCTGGAATCTGTAAACCTAAAATAAACCCTTTCCTCCAATGAACTGCTTCTGGTTAGATGTTTTTCCCAGCAACGAGACGGTAACTACAACAAAGGGGCATTTACAATAATCAGGATGTTGAATCTCTCATCAAACAATGACTTGAATAAAGGAAATATATTATAATATAGAAAATGAATATAGTCCAGCCATAAAAGAAGATGAAATTCTACTATTAGTAACAACTTGGAAAGACAAGTACTTATGTTCATGTTAGTATTTGAAATCTAAAAATCTGTGCTTACAGGAGTAAAGAGGTGACTAGCAATGAACAGAAGCTATAAAGAGTATAAGACAGGGGTACAAGGAAAGTTTTCTCAATTGGTATAAAGTTATAGTTGGCTCAGAGCAAGAAGCCTTCATGAACTATAGATAACAATAATATACTCTGCATTTCAAAAAGAGAGCAAAGATTTTGAAAATTTCCATGATAAATGTTTGGTGAGATAGATTAGTTTAACAGTATTTAAACATTTTACAATGTATTCATATGTCAAAACAACATTAATATGTACAAATTCTGTGATTTTACATATTGGGTAAAATAATTTAATAAAAAATGGATACTGTTGTAGCTACATTTGCATTGCTGTAACAAAGCACATGACCAAGAGCAGCTGATGGGAGGAATATATATATATATATTTTACAGTCTTGAGGGGAAGCATATTTATATCAGGAGAAAGAATGGCATGAGCAGAGGCTGTACATCCCCTGCTTACAATAGCAGGTTGACAATAGCAGCAGCAGAATGAAAAATGAACTGAGTTCTGGCAAGGGACAGCTGGCTATAATACCCTTAGTCTGCTCCCAACAACATACCTCCTCCTACAAGGCTCCACCTCAAAAACTGCCAATTCATGGGGAACAACCACTCAAAGCATGAATTTTGGGGAACATCTGATTCAAACCACCACATTCTTCTGCTGGCCTCCATAAAGTCATGAACATCTAATATATAATAAGAATTCAGTATAACTTTAAAAGTCCCTGCTGTTTAAATCAATCCCAATACTCTTCAAACATCCACACATTTCAAGGTTTTCTTTCTGGGAACTGTAAAAACAAATGAACATAATGGCACAGAATAAACTTTTACACTATAAAACATGCCACTGCAAGGAAAGATTGAACCAATACAAGATCTACAACAAACAGGAAAACAAAACAAAACAAAACATGAATTCAATTCCTATATTCCAGACCCACCTAAAATCCACAATGATATCTCTGGGGTTTCAGTTCTTCCCCTCCAGCTGGGCTTTTGAGAGTCTGAGTAAAATTCCATCCTAAGCCAACAACTCTCCCTGGAAACCATCTCACATTCCTGGCCTTTCTGAATTCCTAGGGTCTACAGTACAACCCATGGTTCATGCTCAGAGCTCCACTGAGTGTCCATGCAGGAATTCCAACAACCCTGCCTTATATTGCCTAATGGCCATTTCTAAAAATCTCATGCTGCAAATCCAATGATCCCAAACTTCCTGAATCTAAAATACTTCCATATTACCAAGTGGGCTACCAAATTTGTTAATCCAGGGGCTAACAAAGCACACTTTTAATAGTAGGGCACTCCTTCAGTACTTAGAAATCACTATTCTTTTTGCTGTCCCAGTGCAGAACATCTGGACCAATGTTAATGTTGGTAATCTCTCAAACAATTGCAGATGAACAGGGCACATGTCTTCTGCACAACTTTCATTTCTTTCTATGCCATAACCTTTGGCTCATATCAGTCCATTTCTTCTAAGTTCAACCCTGTATAAGTTCTCAGAACATGGGCAGGACACAGGTAGCCTCTCATAAAAACTGCCTCTAGACCAGTCCATAAAAAAATTTTTCCCCTTATAAGCCAAGCCTCCACAGTACATGGTTGCAATTGCATTTAATTCTTTCAACTTTCTGACCAGAATGATCCATCAAAACTTCTTAGAGCACTGCAAGGCATCTCTTGGGCGAAGGTTTCAAATCGTTCCACATTCCTCCCTTATATCAGTTCCAGAAGGCCAAAAGACACAGTCAGGTTTGTAACATCAATGATCCCATTCTCTGCACTAATTTTGATTGTAGCAATTTATGCATTGCTAAGACAAACCACTTCACCAAAAGCAGCTGATGGGAGGAAAGTTTTCATTTTGGGTCACAGTCTTGAGGGGGAAGCTGCATGATGGCAGGGGAAAGCATAGGATGATGAGAAGATGGACAAGCAGATAACAGCAGCAGGAGAGTGAGCCCAACTCTGGTAAGAAAGAGATTGCTATAAATAACACCCCTAAGTCCACCCCCCAAAACACAGCTCCTCCAGCAAGGCTCCACCCCCAAATTGCTGGGGACCAATCATTGGAAACACATGAGTTTATGGGGAACTTCAGATTCATACCACCATACATATACAAAGAGCAACATTTGTGACATGAAAATATTTCCTAAATATAAACTTATTCTTATCCTTGCCTTTTCCCCCACTAAACAGATGTGATCATTTGATTCCTCTTGGTTGTACTGGTCATTGCATTTTCAAAATAACTTCCAAAAGATATTTAAAGCTTAAAATTTCAAAATGCCACATATAAGAACTATATTTTTCTAATAGTTCTTTTTATCATATATCAGAAAATTGTAAGTTCTAGAACCCTGGAACTTAAACAAAAAAGAATTACAGTTGTCTTTTAAAAGTTAAAGAAAATTTCAAGGATGTCTTTAATGAAATGTGCATTAAAATTTCAGAGATGGCTTAGAGAAATGGCTTCGCAGTTTAAGACCTTGCCTGTGAAGCCTAAGGACCCAGGATTGATTCTGACGTAAACCAGATGCAGATGGTGGCACATGTATCTGGAGTTTGATTGCAGTGGCTAGAGGTCCTGGTGTGCCCATTCTCTCCTCCCCCCTCCAATGTATAAGTAAAAATAAAACATTAAAATATTTTTCACAATATATTTTTCAGTACATTCTTTCACACTCCATGTTTATCAAAGGAAGTATATTATTTTCGTTTTTTTCTTCCCTCATTTGTTCTCCAAATCCACTTGCTATTAACTAGTGCTCCTCAGCCATTTCTAAGGCTCTCCTCATCTGGTGCACCAAACAAAGCCTTGTGCTGCCCAGATGGGTGAGAATGGCTCTACTGTAAGTGAGATAAAGAAGCTGTATTGGGTCCCAATAGTTCTATGACACTGAGGAGGATGATCTCTTATGATGAAAGATTCTTTTTCATGTCTTTGTGGTACCCATGACCCTTTGTAGTTTTCTGTTACATTTGCCTGATAGTAGGGTGATAGGATATTTTAAGACTTCACTTCCAGGCAGGAGAGATGGCTTAGCAGTTAATGTGGTTGCCCACAAATCCAAGGGACCTAGGTTCAATTCCCTAGGACCCATGTAAGCCAGATGCACAAGGTGGCACATGCATCTGGAGTGTTTGCAGTGGGGGAGGCCCTGGTACGCCCATTCTCTTTCTCTCTCTCCCCTTGTGTCTATTTCTTTCCCTCACTCACTCTTTCAAATAAACGAATAAAAATTTAAAAGGGTTCAATTCGATCTCTGTGAAGAACATTGTAGGGATTTTAATTGGAATTGCATTAAATCTGTATATTGCCTTTGGTAGGATTGTCATCTTCACAATGTTAATTCTGCCTACCCAGGAACATGGGAGGTCTTTCCATTTTCTCAAATCCTCCTCAATTTCTTTTTTGAGTGTTTTTGTGTTTTCGTTCTACAGATCTTTCACTTCCTTGGTTAACGTTATTCCAAGGTATTTTATTTTATTTTTGTTGCTATTGAAAATGGGACTATGTCCCTTATTCTTTCTCTGTATCTTTGTCATTTGCATAAAGGAAGGCTACTGATTTTTGTGCATTGATTTTGTATCCTGCTACGTTGCTATAGGAGTTAATCACCTTCAGGAGTTTTGGGATGAGGTCTCTCGGGTCTCTTACATATATAATCATGTCATCAGCTAATAAAGCTAACTTAAATTCTTCCTTTCCAAATTGTATCCCTTTTATTTCCTTCTCCTGTCTTATTTCTTGAGCTAGGACTTCCAGTACTATATTGAAAAGCAGATTTGAGAGTGGAAACCCTGTCTTGTTCCTGATCTTAATGAGAATTCCTCCAGTCTCTCTCCATAAAGTATTATTTGGGCCTTAGGAGCTTTGTATATTGCCTATATTATGTTAAGATATGAACCAACCATGCCAATTCTCTCCAATGTTTTGATCATGAAGTGATGTTGTATCTTGTCAAAGGCCTTTTCTTCATCTATGGAAATGATCATGTGGTTTTTATGTTTAACCTTGTTTATGTGGTGTATTACATTGACAGATTTCCATATGTTGAACCACCCCTGTGTTCCTGGGATGAATCCCACTTGGTAAAGGTGGATAATGCTTTTGATGTGTTGTTGGATTCGGTTTGTGAGGATTTTGTTCAGGATCTTTGCATCTAAGTTCATCAGGGAAATAGCTGGTAGTTTTCTTTTCTTGTGGCATCTCTGCCTGGTTTTGGAATTAGGGTGATGATAGCTTCATAAAAGGAGTTGGGTAGCTTTCCCTGATCACCAAGTGTGTGGCACAGTTTGAGGAAGATTGGTTTGAGTTCTTCCATGAAGGTTTGATAGAATTCAGCTGAGAAGCCATCTGGTCCTGGACTCTTCTTTTCTGGGAGTTTTTTTTTTTTATTACTTTTACAGTGTTCTTCACAGAAATAGAAAAAATGACCTCAAATTTCATATGGAAAGGCAGAAGGCCTCACATATCCAAACATATCCTCACCAAAAGAAATACCTCTGGAGGCATCACCATACCTGATCTAAAGCTATATTACAAAGCCATAGTAATAAAAACAGCATGGTACTGGCATAAAAACAGGAGTATAGACCAATGGAATAGACTTGAGACCCGGAATTCGGGTCAAGCAACTATAGCTACTTTATACTCGATAAAGGCCCGAACAATATAGGCTGGAAAAAAGACAGCATCTTCAACAAGTGGTGCCGGACAAACTGGATAACCATATGCAGGAAACTGAAACTTGATCCACGCATTTCACCATGCACTACACTCAAGTCCAAATGGATCAAAGACCTCAATATAAGACCAGAAACTCGAATACCACTGGAAGAAAATTTAGGAAGTACTTTCCATGATATAGGAATGGAAAAAGACTTCCTGAACAAAACCCCAGTAGCTCACGAACTTAAACTGTCACTCAACCAATGGGATCACATGAAGCTGAAGAGTTACTTTACAGACAAGCATACAATAAGCAAAGCCAATAGATTACACACAGAATGGGAGAAAATATTTGCTGGTTATCCAACTGATAGAGGCCTAATCTCTAGAATCTACAAAGAACTCAAAAATCTCAACAGTAAAAAGTCAAACACCCCACTCACAAAATGGGGCAAACAGATGAACAGGCCGTTCTCAGAGGAAGAAATGCAAATGGCAAGCACACACTTAAGAAAATGTTCATTATCCCTAATCATCAGAGAAATGCAAATTACAACAACTATGAGATTCCACCTTACCCCAATAAGGATAGCAAACATCAAAAAATCAATTGAAAATAAATGCTGGCGAGGATGTGGAGAAGTAGGAACACTCATCCACTGTTGGTGGGAATGTACGATGGTACAACCACTTGGGAAAGCAATATGGAGACTTCTGAAAAAGCTGACTATAGAGATACCAACAGACCCAGTTACTCCCTTACTGGGCATCTACCCTAAAACCTTCAAACCACAGGCTAGAGAGATTTGCTCAACCATATTTGTAGTGAATCAATTTGTAATAGCTAAGAGCTGGAATCAACCCAGATGTCCATCACTAGAAGAATGGATAACTAAGATGTGGTATATCTGCACAATGGAATTCCATACAGCAGTAAGAAAAAATGACACAATGAAATTTGAGGGAAAATGGCTGAACGTGGAACAGATCATTCTCAGTGAACTTACCCAATCACAGAAAAAAAAAAAAAATCACCACATAGTCTCACTCATCTACAGCACCTAGCCTGAATCTACCCAAGATACCTTACATACCTGCAAGCATCTTGTCGACTAGACACTAAGATGGAAGGAGAGGGAGGGGAGGACATCAAAAGGGTGGGAAACACAAATCTAGACCCAAATGGCTATGGTACCATAAAATTCTACTTACTAAAAGACAGACCAAATGGCTGATCCTTCACCAGGCCCTTACAGGGAACACCTGAACCACAAGACACTGGAGAGGGTAGGATCAAGACTCACCTTAATCTTCTACATCTTCCCTCCTTCCCAATCTCTCCCTCTCCTTCTCTCTCTCTTTTCTCTCTATCTCTTATATATTAGTTATCTTTTTCGTCATTTTCTTAGTGGGCACTGACCTGTAACTCCCAGTACCAGCATGGGGTATCATCCACAATGAGCTTTTGATCAGAGAGACCTACAAGGTTTCATAAAAGACAGACAGATTTCTGTCAGAGTACTTGATGACCCACCAAAAGTTAGTGGTAAGACCCTACTGCTGAAGACACCTTATGTGGTTGACATGCAAAATTGAATGGCATGGCTGGAAGTTGGAAGAGAGTCAGTCCCCAGACAGTCAGCACATCTAGTGCCAGAAGATGCTCCATGGGCGACTGGGGGAAAATGACCAATATCTGTCCAAGCAACTCATGGTCTGACCTACGTAGCAGCAAATAACTTGTTGTGATGCCCCCACAAGTGCAATAGTGGCACACAGCCATGGTGGGGAACCAACTGCTTTTAATTTGGCTAACTGATCCTCTCAGTGGTATGGGACCCATAGCTGGAGCTGGGAAACAAGTCAGAACCATATCCAAACATAAGAACACTCCAATATCAAGCTACTATCAATCATGTGCTACAAGAGAGCCTATACCTATTAAATTCTCTATAACTAAGTAAGGGTTATCTCATTTGTCTTGGTGCTAACTTACTCTCCATTGGAGAATCTGTTTTTTCTTTTTCAGATAGAGGTAGATCCTAATGAGAAAGCCACCCCATCATACCTCGAAAGGGCCCTGGCTGAAACTAAGAAAAATTGGCGAAAGAAGCAAGGGTGGTGTTTTCCTGATGAACCGGATACCAGCACAAGGGGGAAGGAGATCAGCACAGAGAAAAATCAACTCGTACCAAAACAGAGAGCCAGAGTCTCAGAGGCCCCCAACACCTCATCACTGAAGCAGACCAAAAATGAACCCAACATGGCTCAGGGAAATTTTGCGGAAGAGGGGGCGGAAAGAATGTCAGAGCCACATCTTGCGTCATGATATGCAGAGACATTTAGCTTACCCATAACTGTGGGCTAACTCCAGAATGCATGACCCATATAACTCAACAAGGAGGGGCCAAGGGGAGGGGGTAGGTCATGGATGAGCTTAATAATGGTACCAAACTGACTGTGTTTGCTGAATAAAAAAGTAACTAATAAAGAAATATAGAAAAGAAAAAAAATAATAAATAAGAAAATATAAAAAAAATAAAAGAGTTCAATTCCAAAATAATTTTATCACCAAAACAATTCAATACTGCCTGAGACCTGGCAAGGACCTTAACACGATGGCAGGCAAGTTTTACTAAAATTGCTTTGTAAGCACTGGAACAATAGATTTAACCTAAGCTCCTTAAAAGTGCCTAGTCATGTCTCATTAAAAGAGCATCATTCTTAAATATGACATTCTAGACAAAGGTTTGATTGCATAAACAATGTTTCTAATTACAGTCTGTTGATAAGAAATGAGATTCTTACCAATTTTATGTAAATAATTATACTAAAATGTAAATAAGAATATTCAGTAGGGTTCCTGAATTATGGAGGGATAAGCAGGAAGAGAAAAAATGTCTCATTTCATTTTTTGTAAATTAGTTTTTTTTATTTATTTGAGAGCAACAGACGGAGAGAAAGAGGCAGATAGAGAGAGAATGGGCATTCCAAGGCCTCCAGCCACTGCAGACGAACTCCGGACGCGTGCGACCACTTGTGCATCTGGCTAATGTGGGTCCTGGGGAATCAAGCCTCGAACCGGGGTCCTTAGGCTTCACAGGCAAGTGCTTAACCATTACACCATCTCTACAGTCCTCATTTCATTTTTTTCAAAGCACAGTCAATGGGGGCTAGAGAGATGTGTCAGTGGTTAATAAGGTTGACTGCAATGCCTAATGACTTGGGTTTGATTCTCCACTTACACACATAAAGCCAGATACAAATGTAATGCATGCATCTGGAGTTACTTTGCAGTGACTGGAGGCCCTGGTGCACCCATTCTCATTCTCTCTGTCCTTAGAAATAAATAAAATATTTAATGGCAATTCTACCAAAAGTGATATACAGATTTAATGCAATACCAAGAAAAATACCAGTTTCATTCTTCACAGAGATTGATAAAATGATCTCAAAACTCATATGCAATGGCAGAAGGCCTCTGTATATCCAAATATGTCCTCAGCAAAAAATAAATAAATAAATAAAAATCAAAAAAAAACAACTCTCGTGGTATCACCATACTTTATATAACGCTATATTACAAAGGTATAGTGGATGAAACAGCATGGTACAATAAAAAATAAAGCATAAACATAGAACAATGGAATAGAATTGAAGACCCAGACCTTAGGGCAAGTAACTAGAGCTGCTTGATCTTTGACAAAGGTGCCAATAATGTAGACTGGAGAAAAGATATCATCTTCCACAATGGTTTGACAAATTGGATGAACATATGTAGAAAATGAAATTAGATCTACTCGTTTCTCCATACACAAAATGAAGTCCAAATGGATTAAAGACCTCAATATAAGACCTGAAACTATTCAACTACTGGAAGAAAAATAATAGGAGGCACTCTCTGTAATATAGGACTGGGAAAAGACCCTGAACAAAACCCCAGTAGCCAAGGAAATTAAACAAGCACACTCAACCAAGGGTATCTTATGAAGGTAAAATGCTTTTGCACAGACAAATATACCATAAGCAGAGCCAATAGATTACCCACTGAATGGGATAAAATCTTTGCAAGCTATACCAATGGCAGAGCCTAATATTTAGAATCTATGAAGAACTCAAAAAAGTAAGCAATAAAAAAATCAAACAACCCACTCCAAAAGTGGGGCAGAGAACTAAATAGGAAGTTCTCAGAGGAAGAATTACAAATAACTAACACACACTTAAGAAAATGTTCAACATCCCTAACCATTAGAGAAATGCAAATTAAAACAACTGAGATTCCACCTTACCCCAGTAAGGATAGCAAACATTAAAAATCAAGTGAAAACAAATGTTGGTGATGCTGTAGAGAAATAGGAATATTCATTCTCTGTTGGTGGGAATGTAAGGTAGTGCAACCACTGTGGAAATCAATATGGAGACTTCTGAAAAAGCTGACTATAGAGATACCAACAGACCCAGTTACTCCCTTACTGGGCATCTACCCTAAAACCTTCAAACCACAGGCTAGAGAGATTTGCTCAACCATATTTGTAGTGAATCAATTTGTAATAGCTAAGAGCTGGAATCAACCCAGATGTCCATCACTAGAAGAATGGATAACTAAGATGTGGTATATCTGCACAATGGAATTCCATACAGCAGTAAGAAAAAATGACACAATGAAATTTGAGGGAAAATGGCTGAACGTGGAACAGATCATTCTCAGTGAACTTACCCAATCACAGAAAAAAAAATCACCACATAGTCTCACTCATCTACAGCACCTAGCCTGAATCTACCCAAGATACCTTACATACCTGCAAGCATCTTGTCGACTAGACACTAAGATGGAAGGAGAGGGAGGGGAGGACATCAAAAGGGTGGGAAACACAAATCTAGACCCAAATGGCTATGGTACCATAAAATTCTACTTACTAAAAGACAGACCAAATGGCTGATCCTTCACCAGGCCCTTACAGGGAACACCTGAACCACAAGACACTGGAGAGGGTAGGATCAAGACTCACCTTAATCTTCTACATCTTCCCTCCTTCCCAATCTCTCCCTCTCCTTCTCTCTCTCTTTTCTCTCTATCTCTTATATATTAGTTATCTTTTTCGTCATTTTCTTAGTGGGCACTGACCTGTAACTCCCAGTACCAGCATGGGGTATCATCCACAATGAGCTTTTGATCAGAGAGACCTACAAGGTTTCATAAAAGACAGACAGATTTCTGTCAGAGTACTTGATGACCCACCAAAAGTTAGTGGTAAGACCCTACTGCTGAAGACACCTTATGTGGTTGACATGCAAAATTGAATGGCATGGCTGGAAGTTGGAAGAGAGTCAGTCCCCAGACAGTCAGCACATCTAGTGCCAGAAGATGCTCCATGGGCGACTGGGGGAAATGACCAATATCTGTCCAATCAACTCATGGTCTGACCTACGTAGCAGCAAATAACTTGTTGTGATGCCCCCACAAGTGCAATAGTGGCACACAGCCATGGTGGGGAACCAACTGCTTTTAATTTGGCTAACTGATCCTCTCAGTGGTATGGGACCCATAGCTGGAGCTGGGAAACAAGTCAGAACCATATCCAAACATAAGAACACTCCAATATCAAGCTACTATCAATCATGTGTTACAAGAGAGCCTATACCTATTAAATTCTCTATAACTAAGTAAGGGTTATCTCATTTGTCTTGGTGCTAACTTACTCTCCATTGGAGAATCTGTTTTTTCTTTTTCAGATAGAGGTAGATCCTAATGAGAAAGCCACCCCATCATACCTCGAAAGGGCCCTGGCTGAAACTAAGAAAAATTGGCGAAAGAAGCAAGGGTGGTGTTTTCCTGATGAACCGGATACCAGCACAAGGGGGAAGGAGATCAACACAAAGAAAAATCAACTCGTACCAAATCAGAGAGCCAGAGTCTCAGAGGCCCCCAACACCTCATCACTGAAGCAGACCAAAAATGAACCCAACATGGCTCAGGGAAATTTTGCGGAAGAGGGGGCGGAAAGAATGTCAGAGCCACATCTTGCATCATGATATGCAGAGACATTTAGCTTACCCATAACTGTGGGCTAACTCCAGAATGCATGACCCATATAACTCAACAAGGAGGGGCCAAGGGGAGGGGGCAGGTCATGGATGAGCTTAATAATGGTACCAAACTGACTGTGTTTGCTGAATACAAAAGTAACTAATAAAGAAATATAGAAAAGAAAAAAAATAATAAATAAGAAAATATAAAAAAAAAATAAAAGAGTTCAATTCCAAAATAATTTTATCACCAAAACAATTCAATACTGCCTGAGACCTGGCAAGGACCTTAACACGATGGCAGGCAAGTTTTACTAAAATTGCTTTGTAAGGACTGGAACAATAGATTTAACCTAAGCTCCTTAAAAGTGCCTAGTCATGTCTCATTAAAAGAGCATCATTCTTAAATATGACATTCTAGACAAAGGTTTGATTGCATAAACAATGTTTCTAATTACAGTCTGTTGATAAGAAATGAGATTCTTACCAATTTTATGTAAATAATTATACTAAAATGTAAATAAGAATATTCAGTAGGGTTCCTGAATTATGGAGGGATAAGCAGGAAGAGAAAAATGTCTCATTTCATTTTTTGTAAATTAGTTTTTTTTATTTATTTGAGAGCAACAGACGGAGAGAAAGAGGCAGATAGAGAGAGAATGGGCATTCCAAGGCCTCCAGCCACTGCAGACGAACTCCGGACGCGTGCGACCACTTGTGCATCTGGCTAATGTGGGTCCTGGGGAATCAAGCCTCGAACCGGGGTCCTTAGGCTTCACAGGCAAGTGCTTAACCATTACACCATCTCTACAGTCCTCATTTCATTTTTTTCAAAGCACAGTCAATGGGGGCTAGAGAGATGTGTCAGTGGTTAATAAGGTTGACTGCAATGCCTAATGACTTGGGTTTGATTCTCCACTTACACACATAAAGCCAGATACAAATGTAATGCATGCATCTGGAGTTACTTTGCAGTGACTGGAGGCCCTGGTGCACCCATTCTCATTCTCTCTGTCCTTAGAAATAAATAAAATATTTAATGGCAATTCTACCAAAAGTGATATACAGATTTAATGCAATACCAAGAAAAATACCAGTTTCATTCTTCACAGAGATTGATAAAATGATCTCAAAACTCATATGCAATGGCAGAAGGCCTCTGTATATCCAAATATGTCCTCAGCAAAAAATAAATAAATAAATAAAAATCAAAAAAAAACAACTCTCGTGGTATCACCATACTTTATATAACGCTATATTACAAAGGTATAGTGGATGAAACAGCATGGTACAATAAAAAATAAAGCATAAACATAGAACAATGGAATAGAATTGAAGACCCAGACCTTAGGGCAAGTAACTAGAGCTGCTTGATCTTTGACAAAGGTGCCAATAATGTAGACTGGAGAAAAGATATCATCTTCCACAATGGTTTGACAAATTGGATGAACATATGTAGAAAATGAAATTAGATCTACTCGTTTCTCCATACACAAAATGAAGTCCAAATGGATTAAAGACCTCAATATAAGACCTGAAACTATTCAACTACTGGAAGAAAAATAATAGGAGGCACTCTCTGTAATATAGGACTGGGAAAAGACCCTGAACAAAACCCCAGTAGCCAAGGAAATTAAACAAGCACACTCAACCAAGGGTATCTTATGAAGGTAAAATGCTTTTGCACAGACAAATATACCATAAGCAGAGCCAATAGATTACCCACTGAATGGGATAAAATCTTTGCAAGCTATACCAATGGCAGAGCCTAATATTTAGAATCTATGAAGAACTCAAAAAAGTAAGCAATAAAAAAATCAAACAACCCACTCCAAAAGTGGGGCAGAGAACTAAATAGGAAGTTCTCAGAGGAAGAATTACAAATAACTAACACACACTTAAGAAAATGTTCAACATCCCTAACCATTAGAGAAATGCAAATTAAAACAACTGAGATTCCACCTTACCCCAGTAAGGATAGCAAACATTAAAAATCAAGTGAAAACAAATGTTGGTGATGCTGTAGAGAAATAGGAATATTCATTCTCTGTTGGTGGGAATGTAAGGTAGTGCAACCACTGTGGAAATCAATATGGAGACTCCTGAAAAGAATGAACATAGAGTTACCAACAGATCCTGTTATTCCCTTACTGGGCATTTACCCTAAAAGCTCCACATCTCAGTTCAGAGATATTTGCCCAACCATGTTTATAGCTGCTTACTTCATAATAGGTAGAAACTGGAATCAACCCAGGTACCCACCATTGTATGAATGGTTAACTAAGATGTGGTATATCTATATGATGGAATTATACTCAACAGTAAGAAAAAATGACACATTGAAATTTGTAGAGAAAAGGTCAAACTTGGAACAGATCATTCTAAATGAATTCACACAATCATGGAAAGACAACCATCGCATGATCTCACTCATCTGCAGTTCCTATCCTGGATCAGCCTGAGTTGTTAACATATCTGAATGGCATCTTGAGGCTTTGACAATAGGAAGGATAGGGTTGGGGGAAGAAAAAGGGTGGGGGAAAACAAGACTGAGCCCAAAATTTACTGGTACCATAGAATCCTATATCCTGGAAGTCAGACTAAAAGGTGGAACCCTCAAGAGGACCATATAGGGAGCATCTGAATCAAGGGGCCCTAGAGAATGTGATACAAAACCTAACCTCAATTTTCCCTGTTTCTCTTTCTTCTCTGTCTTTTGTCTTTTCCCTTGGTGCCAGCCTGTAATTCCCTGTACCAGGATGTGGTTTACATACACAATGAGCTGTTAATCAGAGAAACCTACTAGATCTCCCAAAACAAACAAGACAGACTTCTGTCAGAGCACTTTATTACCCACTAGAGTTTAATGCTAAGACCCTACTGCTGAAGACACCATATGCTGTTGACACAGACCATGGAGATCCCTGGATGGAATCTGCATGAAAACCAGTCCCAAGAAAATTAGCCCATCTAGTGCTGGAAGGTGCTACATGAGCTACAAGGGGAAAGCGGCCAACATCTGTCCAAGCAGCTCGAAGTCTAAGTGACTCATAAGCAGACAACCTGATGTGATGCTCACACAAGTACAATAGTGGTGCACATCCATGGTGCATAACCAACTGTTCTTAGATTGGCTAACAGATCTGCTCAGTGGAAAGGAAACCATATCTGGAACTGGGAAACAAGTCAAAATCATACCCAGATAATGATTCTGTTTTCCATTGTCAAGCTCCCACTAAACTTAGAATATAAGAGAGTTTACACCCTTTTAATCCTCTCTAAATTAATAATGGTTATCCCATTTAACCAGTGATGACTTCATTCTCCATTGGAGAATCCGCTTCTCTTTTTCAGAGGGGAGCTGGACCAGAGGAGATAAACAACCCAGTGTACTCCACCCTGGGCCCAAGCTGGAACCTCAGAGGAATTGGGGAGATGAGCAAGGATGCTTAGTGAATCTGATATCAGCACAGGGGTGATGTAGAAAGATACTGAGGACACTCAACACCTACCAAACCAGAGATCCAGATGCTCCTAAGTGCCCATCACTGAAGTAGAGTTAAAGTGTTCCCTGCATGGCTCAGGTAATTTTGAGGAAGAAGGGGCAGAAATATTGTTAGAGCCACATGTTGGGACATTTTGCACAGAGATATTGCCTCTCCCCCTCATAATGCATGACTCATAATCCCCATGCTGTTGACCTCCATCCCCAATGAGGAATGCCTCTTCAGAAAAAGGGGCAGGGGGAGGGAAAGGACAGTACCTACATGTGTTGTTTACATACTATATATGTACATATCTAATAAAAAATAAGAATAACAAACTTCACATTAAGAAAAGCATAGTCAAACCGGAATGTGGTAGTACATGTCTTTAATCCCAGAGCTTGAGAGACAGAGTTAGGAAGATCATTGTGAGTTCAAGGCCAATCTTAGACTACAAAATGAATTTTAGGTAAGAGTGAAACCCTACCTGAAAAATCAAAAGCAAAAAACAAAACAAAACAAAACAAAACAAAACAAAGCAAAACAAACAAACAAACCAAAACACAGTCAAGCAGAGTGTGGGGATTCATATTGATTGTAATCCCAGCATTTGGGAGGCAGAGTCAGAGTCAGAAAGAGCTCTACAATATCAAGGCCGCTCTAGTTTATGTATAGATTTCCACACTGGCCATGGGTACCAAGCAAGACCCTGCCAATAAATAAATAAATAAATAAATAAATAAATAAATAAATAAATAAAAATCTAGCAAGGCATGGTGGCTCAGGAAAAGTCCTCGCCTATGTTCCCAGTGGTTGATGTTGTGTTTGGGAAAATTGTGTAACTTTAGGAGGTGGAGACTTGCTGGAGGAAGCGTTCACAGAGGAGTGGAATTTTAAGCTGTATAACCTGAAACTATTTCCTGTTCCTTCTCTGCTTCCTGGCTGAAATGTGCCAAGTTGGCCTGCCATAAAACTTGAACTTGAACCTGAACATAAACTATTTTATTCCTTAAGATGCTTTTGTCATTCATTTGTTCACAGGAACAAAAAAGTTTTATTGCTTATATTCAAGCAAAACCACCCCAGAAGTTTTATGAACAGAAATGTAAATGTCAAAGGCAAGGACATCAAAGATTTTCTGGGAACTTGGTGTCATTTTTGAAATATTTATATAATTAAATATTTCCTGTATATATTTATTAAATGGAAGATAAACCTATTTTATTTTACAATATTTGCTATGCAACTTATAACGTATCAAGTAGTTATTTCTAGTGCTTCACTTTGTACAAGGTGAAAGAATAACTCCTTTGTGATTTTCCAGGGACCTTCTGGGAAATACAAAGACAATTTTAGGTGCAAATTATAACATTTAGAATGTAATTTAAGGAAGGCAAAATGTCAAAAATTGTCTGGAGGTTTGAACACTAGATTTAATCGAATCATGGATGAATGAAAAAGTGTTTGCCCACCTACCTACTTAATATAAGTGACAATAAAATATGTTAATAGTAAATGGGGGGTTATATCATTGTAAAAAATATCTTAGCTGATTTGAACATGAGACAATTTGTTTTCTTAAAAAATTAAGGACATTATAAAGCAAAAGCCATTATGTATGGGAAATTATTCTGATAATACATAGACTATATTTACTTTCAAAGCAAAAATGGTAAAGACAAACCTTTCAGACCACTTATAAAGAGCAAAAACAATAATCCAATATAGTACTGCCATTTTAACAGAGAAAAGTCACCTTGTATTTTGGCATGTATCTATTTGACACTAAAGCTCTGTAAAGAATTGCAAATAAGTACATTGATCTTAGTTTAGATAGAGCAAAACTCCCATTTCATGATTTTTCTTAACTTTTTATCCTTTTTCAGGTTTTGGTCTACATTTGTGTTTCTTATTCTGGATAAACCAGTTCTTTTTTTTTTTAAGAAACTATTCTGTAAAATAAAACCATATTCTGTATGCCTTTTGTTATAATGTATTTATTATTACTTTTAGCCTTTGGTAACTTCAGTTATCACCAACCTAATATTCATTAATTCCTCTCTCCTTGCTTTGGTTTTATGTTGTTCTTTGTTCCTTATTCAATGTGTAATGTTAAGTTATTGATTTTTCTACTTTACTTTTTTGTAATTAGTACACTAATTTTAGAGCATTTTTAAAAGTAATCATAAACTAAGTGGAATCACATAATTTTTCTCTCCCTGTTTTGTGCAGATTCTCATTATTAACTTCCTTTTCATTTAGATGCATGTGGATAATGTTGTGTGTGTTGTGATTGTGATATATGCAGGTGTATGTGACCCTGTGACACCCCAGGTGCTAGCATTAACTATGTGGCTGAAGGGGAGTGTTGTGTGTTCCCCTGCATCACACTTCCACTGGTTTTTACTTGAGCTGTAGCCTCTTACTAATCCTGGAGCTTGCCATTTTTTCCCTTGAGAGCCACAGTGATTCTCTGGTTTCTACTTCCCACAGGGCTGTGATTACACAAGACTGTGGCCACACTTCACTGTTTATGAGTCTGGGGGGTTGAACTTCAGTGTGCACTTAAAGACCAAGCTATCTCTGTAGTCTTAAATTTTCTATTCAAGTGTTATATATTCATTATCATTGAAGAATTAATATTAATACATTGATAATAGATGAAGGCCACAGTTGTATTACGGCTCATTTCTGACATCGTATATTCTATTTCCAGTACAAAGGCAAACTAGGGTTGAAAGTATTCTTGGAACCCTAGTGGGGCTTGCTTGTTGATAGCCTGAAGGATCTCTTCTGCTCTGAACAGAACATAACTAAAAGGGCTTTTGCTTCCTCTGCTTATAGGCAAGCAGATGATTTGTAGTCTCTAGAGTTCTTCTGCATAAGGCCAGTACAGTCACAAAATTATTTTTCTTTTTCATGGGGGAGCAGGCTGATCCTCAAAGAAATCTTGATTTCATGGTAAGCAGACAAGTTGGGTGCCAGCATGTACCTAGAGACCTACAGTGGCAATGATTCTGACATCCAAAAGGTTCCTTTAGGCACAAAGTACTAAACTATTCTGTCACATTTGATTCAATAGGACACTGTATTAGTATATTTTTTGGGTGGTTGGTACAACAAAATACCACAGACTGAGTATAACAACAGATATTTTCTCATTGTTTTGGAGGCTAAAATCCCAAGATCAAAGTGTTAGAGGGTGCCATGTCTTCTATGTCCTCTTTCCTTGACTTCATACTGTGTGTGCCTATGTCTGATCTTTCTTTATGTATGTACAGACTTTCTATAATCACATTCTGAGTGCCTATGGGTTTGAACCTGAACATGAGAAATTTAATTTATAGACCCAATCCTGTTTAAAATATGCCCACTGCACTAAAAACCAGAATGACTTCCTTATTGCCTTGTATTCTCAAGCAGAGTAGCAGGATAGTGCCCATAATGGCTGCCATATTTCTATTAAATTCTTACTGAAAAGGCATTCAGGTCACCAGTGCAGGGGCAGTTTCCTACAAGTATTTTGCCAGTCAGATGATAGTCAAAGTTCCAGGCCTGAAGAAGGTAGGATGAATGAGTGTACAAAGACTATTAGTTCAGTAGCAGGCAGAGTGCTGATTAGAACACTTGGTTTCCCAGAAGATGGGGAGGCATGGCCTGAAAGTATCCATGGACCCTAAGGAGGAGGCTGGATGGTGCTGAAAGATCCTCAAAGGTATTAGTGAAGAAAGGATAGTGAATATAAGGGTACTAATTTTCATTGAGAATAGGCCAGCTAAGGCTGACAAACCTCCTTAGTTCCTCAGCACAAGGCCTACTCAGACACCAGAAGGATTCTGGTTTTCACAACACACAGCCGGATGAATGACAGAAGAACCTTTACTTCTCAGCACAAAGACTCAGTAGGAGTTAAAGTCATCCCACAGATCAAATTTATAGGAAATGTTTTTTTTTTTTTTTTCTAGAAGGTTTCCCTGAACAAGAGTAATGAAAGTATTTTGGACAAATTGACATGTATGTACTGAAAAGTTGACTACAAAGTAAGAAAACCAACAGGCCAGAAACCCATAAAGGTCTCTAAGGCATCAGAGTATTGGTCCTACACTTGGTGAAAGGGCATCCAGTGCACCAGAACATCAGCAAATTGTATTTAGAAGTTCCCTGTGTCACCAACATTCTGCCAGGCAAGTATTCATAATGGCACCAATTTTAGCACACGAAGAAATGTAACGATGACAAAAGGCTTTTGATTCCACATCAATCAACTAAAGTTAACTCAGGAACTTTCACATCACCAGGACAAAAGAACCCTGGATGGAGACACTTGAAGTCCTAGAGAGTGTTCTGACCCTTACTCAGAAGTTTCCCTAGAGCACCAGATCTATGAATGATTGGTAAACAAAATGATTTTGCATCCCTAGATTGAAGTTTGAATAAGGGCCACTATGACTTACAATTTCATTCCTGGAGGACAGTAGTATAACTAGATGTACTTGGACTCTTTAGTTATCAAGCACTGAGTTAAGATGTTACAGTGCTGGAAGTGTGATGATGTCCAGGTAGTGTCTGTATGGTGCATCTCATGGCAGTGCTAGAGCAAAGTGATTCATTAAATTGTGTATGGGATGGATGATTATCCATAGACTCCCTTCTTTTGTAACACACAGGGGTGGGATACAGGAACTACACCGGTTCCCAATTTAGAGGCAATTTTCTCTCTGGGAGCAGAAGGCAACAGCACCAGGGGAATATATAGCTGTAAGTTTTGCCAGTGTGCCAATATTTTGGCCAGCATAATTAATAGTATGTGAGATAAGGCTGGATATCAAAGTGGCTTCACAGCTTATGAGGTAGGGCTATGATCAGAAAGGGACATGTAGAGGATGAAAATGAACCAGATGCCACTTGGCTTTGTGTTCCATACCCTATGTGGGAGGATACATAGGTTCAAGTTCTTTGGGAAAGCTAGGGACATACAGAACTCTAGAGACAAGGGAAGATGGTATTCTAGAGGTCAGTAGTCATGCATACCAGTGAGTGAATAGTCCAATGACTTAAAGGGCTCCGGGATGAATTTAATGAGAGGTTGCTGAAATTTGGAAGGGTCAGTCATGACCGAACGACCAGATTTGCCTAGAGATCATAATTATCTGGATTCTGTATCTCAGGGACAGGAGGATAACCAAGGGATGATTGATTTTCAAGCACATCAGAAGGCTTATGTCTGAAAAGTGCTCTAATATGGCAATTAGAGGGCAGCTAAATATGTAATCAGAATATTCACAAGGGTATTTGATTTGTGTCTGGGAAGGGATTACATAGCAACTTAAATGATTACTGGCATGTTAGTAAGCAGTGAGTATTGACAGAAGAGTATCTGGAGAACACTCATGTGGGAAAGATGATGGCCAAGAGGGTCACAATTATTGAACTTGTGCTTGTCCAACTGATAGCCTAATAGAACAAGCACTGGTTTCTACTATATAAGAACTGTCTGGAGATCCGAATGATCATTGGGGTCCTGGGGAGATAACAAATTTGTGGTTGGCTGGGAGTTTTCAAGGTACCTTATATGAAGGAAAGATTGTGGATAAGTGGGCTCAATTTTCCCAGACTTATAGGGTAACCCTAAAGTACCTGGAGATTTCCAGGATATGTAGAAAATGAAAGGATTATAGGATAGAATTTTCTTGCCTTTTCATGACAAGTGACCATGTGGATGAGGAAGAGCCTTTAGTTCTTCAGTGCTGAGAGAAGCTTAGAGAAGGAGGAAACAAAAATATCTAGGTAGTAGGCAGTTGTGGGACCAGAAGATTCCATAGGAAACTAGTAGGATAGAAGTAATGTTGGCTATGGGGGTTTATTTTCTTCAAGGCAGGGTCTCACTCTATCCCAGGCTGACTTAAAACTCACTGTGTAGCCTCAGGTTAGTTTAAAACTCAGTAATCCTACTACCTCAGTCTCCTGGGTGCTATAATTAAAGATGTTCACCACAACACTTGGCTTATAAGATGAAATATTTCATGCTTAGATGAATTGCAGACCTTTGTGAACAGTAAAAGATAGAAAATATGCTCTTTGGGCTGCAAGGATGGCTTAGTGGTTAAGGCATTTGCTTAAAATGCCAAAGGACCCAAGTTCTATTTCCCAGGACCCACGTTAGCCAGATGCACAAGGGGGCACACGTCTGGAGTTCATTTGCAGTGGCTGGAATCTCTGGCATGCCCATTCTCTCTCTCTCCCTCTTCCTCTCTCTCTCCCTCTCCCTCTTTCTCTGTTAAATAAATAAATAAATATAAAATATTTACAGGAAATATACTCTGCCCAATGCTGGTTTATTCCTTATGCTATTTTAAATCACTATTAACTCTTAGTTGCATACATCAACACTATGTTGATAAGACAATGAAAGAGTAGCCTTTCTACCACCAAATGCTTAGTACATTTGGCTTTCTAAATTCTTTGCAGAAGAGACAATGGGAAGAGCAAGAAACAACAGAGCATCCATTTACTTGAAGGTTAGTAATTAGATGAGGATGTATTTCTATTACTCCAAATGTCAGAGAGAGTTAATCGAAGAAAATGGCAAGCACATAAATATCTGGATCATCTTACTACAATTTGCAAAGAAGAAATTTATTTCAGGAATTAAGAGTGAATAATACATTTGGATAAGATGTTTTAAAACTAAATGTAGACTATTTACTTTAGAAATTATTTGAAAGGAGAAAGGCAACACACCAAAATACACAGTGAGATATATTTCAAGCGTTTTTGACTTGTCAGCTTAGCTAGGCCACAGTTTCTAATTATTCAAATACCTATGTAGTTTTACTGTGAAGGGGTTTTAGAGATGCAATTAAAGTTTCTAATGCTTTTAATCAGTGAGTCAAGACTTAATCAGTTGGAAGACCTGTAAAGCAGAGCTAAGGCCTTTGTGTCATGGAGAAGGCATTCCACTTGTGTATAGGAATATCCTCTGATGCCGTGGAAAGCTTCCATCTGGCTCATGACCACTACTTCCAGATTTTTTGTGTGCATAGCTTCAGCTTAAGCCTGTAGGCTCCAATTTGTTTGTGATCTTTTCTTCCTGGCTCCCTGCTTTATAGACACTGGAAATGATTGGCCAGTTACTACAATCATGTTATTCAATGCGTGCGCGCGCGCACACACACACACACACATAACTTAATATTATCTTACATATACTTTCCCTTGCTGGGATTTTTTCTGTTTGAACTGATTGATACATTATGACAACAGTAATATAGCCTACAAATATATTAAATAATGTAATCTGAAAATGATGGATATTTTAACAGCAAAACTTAAAAGCAGGCCAGAGTAATTTACTGGTAAATCTGAGGTAGACATTTAATTCATAAAAGAATTTTCAGACTAAGTAAAGTAAGTTATTATGAAGGAAAATAACAGGATTGAAGAGGTAACTCAGCAGATAAAGGTGCTTCCATGCAAAGCAAGATGGCCTGGGATTGATTCTTCTGTACCCATATAAAGTCAGATGCACAAAGTGGCACATTCATCTGGAGTTCATTTCTAGTGGCAGGAATCTCTGGTGTGCCCATTCTCATTCTCTCCATTCTCTCTCTCTTTCTCTCCTCCCCTTACAAATAAATATAAATATTCAAAGAAAAAAGAAAAACAAGGAAAATAATGAATGCATATTTAATGAAAGGATTATTAGACTATTTTGTAGAACTCCTGGTTATTAAAGTGTTAGTATTATATAAAATATTAAACTTGCTGAAGTGCATTTAGAAAATAAAATTAAATGATTTAACAATGGAATAATTAGAGTTTGTCATCAAAGGAAAAATTTTGTTAATGCTTATACTGCAGTTTTATATACCATTTTATTCACTATATCATATACTTGAAAATCATGAAGACTATAGAAAAATATTTATACAGATACAAAACAGTTACATCAAATCAAAAAAATTCTGTTTCTTCCTGTCCACATTTACAAATAGCCAATATAATCCAGAATCATATTGAAAGAATAAAGCTTCAAGATACAATCAGATTCATACAATGACTTTGGAAATGATTAATATTAGAACTACAATGTACTAAAAATATCAAGGTTGTTTTGATAATTTTCGATCATGGATTTGATAAACAATTATTACTTATTAACATTTGGCAAATGCTAGCAAAATGCAAGGAAATGATAAAAGTTATCCATATTGAAAAGCTATCAAACTAACTTTATTTGAATATGACTAAAAATTCTACAGAACAAGTGAACCCCCCCCAAAAAAAAAAACACCAAAAAATGGAAATTGTGACTTTGCACAAAAGTTTACAAAATTAAAATGTTAACCTTAACAGCTTTCTGTTACCAGTATCTTTTGATATATATGGGAAATGCTTAAAAAAAAAACAGAGACTTGTCTTATTGCATATGAGCAGTATTTTAAAGTTTGCTAATTTAGCCTAACGGCAGTTAAAATCCTGTACATTGTCATGTACCTCATATATGCTGCTTTATTTGTTCTGCAGAGAGGAACAAGAATGTTGTATGCCAATTTAAAACATATGGAAGAAGTTTTGTTTGCTGGAAGGTGGAGTTAGGGCAGAGCATAGTATGAATAACTTATTTATTTTAGTGTATGTTGGATACCAACAATACCTTGCATGCAGGAGATATTCTGAAGATCTTTGTTGTTATTGTTATCCTTTATTGTTTTTGTTTTGTTTGATTCAGGATCTCATTGTGTGGTCCAGGATAGGCTGCATCTAGCTCCATAGCCCAGGCTGTCCTTAAATTCAGTTTTCTTACTCTCTCATCCTTTCAAGCACTGGCATTAAAAATCATGTACCACCTTGCCAGCTTATACTCTGAGTTTAAAGGTAGATTATAGCAAAAGGAACAGCAATAAGGCAAACATGCAGGAGACACCAAATACATGCCAGTTTAGATCTTTATTTAGATGAAGTGATGCAATTGATTTTATGATTTGTGTAATTCTATTTTATTCCAAACCAGAATTCTTGGTATTACTATATTACATATATCACCACATAGAATAGGTCAGAAATATAACATTTATCATTATATGTATTTTAATGTGATTGGAGTACTAATGTAATATTGGTGGTCATGTTTAATCTTTCTGTAACTCCACATTGCAAACTTTAGGTATTCGATAAATTAATCAATGCTCTCAAAGGCTTAATCTACATATTATTAAATTAAATTATCTTGCCACTTAATTTTTTTTTTAGATTTTTAAATTTTATTTTTTGGAGAGGAAGAGAGAGAGAGAGAGAGGGAGAGAAAAGGAGAGAGAGAGAGAGAGAGAGAGAGAGAGAGAGAGAGAGAATTGGCATGCCAGGGCCTCAGCCACTGAAATTGAACTCCAGACACTTGTGTCACCTAGTGGATATGTGTGACCTTGCAAGTGTCTCACCTTTGTGTGTCTTGCTTACATGGGATCTGGAGAGTCAAATGTGGGACCTTATGTGTGGCAGACAGATTCAGGTTCAGTGAGATGAACTTCCAGACCAGGCACAGTGATGGAAGAAGGGATTTATTGAAGCTTACAGATCCAGGGGAAGTTCCATAATGGCAGAAGAAGCTGGCTTGCCTTCACAGGCCCAAGCAGAGAGAGTGAAAGAGAAGCACAAGCCGAAAGCCAAAATCCACAGCACACTTCAGGAACTCCAGCTAGGCACACTTTGCATATCTTTAGATTGAAATCTAAAACCCACCATGACACCTTAAGATCCACCCAGTGACACTGCCTCCAGCCAGGTGGCTAAAGATGCAAACTACAAACAAATAAACAACTGAATATATTGGGGCCATCTGTTCTATTCAAACCACCACATTCCGCCACCTGGCCCCCAATAGATTTACAACCATCACACATTCTAAATTGTACTCAGTTCAATTTCAAAGGTCCCCACAGTCTTGACCAATTTAAGATATTAAGACCTGTAAAATCAAACAAGTTAAACATTTCTAACATAAAGGCACAGAGTAATCATTTTCTCTTTTTTTTTTTTTTTTTTTTTTGGTTTTTCAAGGTAGGGTCTCACTCTAGCCCAGGCTGACCTGGAATTCACTATGGAGTCTCAGGGTGGCCTCGAACTCACAGTGATCCTCCTACCTCTGCCTCCTGAGTGCTGGGATTAAAGGCATGCGCCACTATGCCCGGCTAGAGTAAACATTTCCAACTGGTATAAGGCATAGCAAGGAGAGACTAAAACAATGCAAACTCAACCACCATCAAACAAGCATCAAACTTCAGCAGTTCAAGCTCAATACAACCAGAGACTGACAGTCTCCAGATTTTCCAATTCCACCCCTTCAGCTGGGCAGAGTAGTCAGGAAACACTTCCATCTAAGGCCAACAGTGAGCTCTATGGTAGCCCTTGCATTGTCCTGGTGTATACAGAACATCTTCAGGTCTCCATGCAAACCACGGTCCATCTTCCAAAGGCTCCTTCAGCCTATCAGGGCATCAGGCCCTGCCTCATGCCACATCTCAACAGCAGCTCCTGGAACCGTGTGCAATTCACAACCACTCCATGCATTTTTCATGCTTCTGAAACCAATACCAGTTGTGCAAGACACAGCCATATTCTGAATTCACAGACAAAATAAATCATAACCTTGAAAAGCAAGTTCCTTCTCCAGTCAACTCTTTCCAAAAGTGTTTGCATTTCTATGATAGTCTTTCCTCAGGCATCCTTTCCATGGTAAAGCAGTTGGACCATCTTCCTTTAAGATTGCTAATGTGTTTGACAATAGAAGATTCAGTAACCTAAAACCAGTCTCAGTGCCTGTAATTTTAACTTGCTTGAGGTTTTCCAGCTTAAAATCTTAAATCTCTCAGTCCAATATCTCTCGCCAAGCACACCAGTCCATTACAAATTTAACCTTGATCAAACTCTCTGGGCCTGGGCAGCAGGACGCAGCCAGCCCTTATGCCAGTAGCCCAGTTCCAACAAAGTCCTCTGCAGTCTTTCCTTCTCCATAGAAAGCTCATAAGCCAGGCCTCGAAGTTCAATGCTGTCTGCACTTAGCATTCTCAGACTCTCATCAGAATAGTCCATAAAACTTGGCTTACCACTCCAGAAGACACCTTCAGTTGCAAGCACCAAGTCCATGCCTATTCCTCCAAAACAAAGGTTACAAAAGATCAACATCCACATGGTCAGGTTCATCTCACCCCTGCTCCTGTAAATTTTTTTTTAGGGAGAGGAAGAGAGAGAGAGAGAGAGAGAGAGAGAGAGAGAGAATTGGCATGCCAGGGCCTCAGCCACTGAAATTGAACTCCAGACACTTGTGTCACCTAATGGGCATGTGTGACCTGCAAGTGCCTCACCTTTGTGTGTCTTGCTTACATGGGATCTGGAGAGTCAAATGTGGGTCCTTATGCTTTGCAGGGAAGTGCCTTGACTGCTAAGTCATTCTATTCAGTTTTTGTCAAGATCTGATGGAGCTAGAGCTGAAATCAAGATCAATGATTCACCCTTTTCTATTGAGATGGTCACAGGATTCTCATACATTGTTTCATTTTGGAGTTTCAAGGGAAGGGAATAAACCTATGGACTAGATAAGTAATAATATCCTAGTTCAAATTTTCAGTTTGGTTTAGGGGAAGTATCAGATTACGATGTCATCAAACATCTTGAAAAATTATCAGATGCAAATATACACTCAAGGTGGTAACTCATTTGTGGTTATCAGTGTTTGACTAAAGACTCAGATTAGAAAAACATCAATTCTATCTTCCTATATATCTATTATCCATGTATGTATTATTTAGCAAAATAATTTTATATCATAAATTTTACGTATAACAAGATCATGAAATGAACTTTTACGTGTATATGAAGGGAAAGATTAATATAGGTTGACTTCCATGTTTTGAAAATGTTTTTAGAAGGGTTATAGTAAACACACATACAATAAGGCTGTCGAACAAAAGAAATAACCCTGATCAGTAAGAAAACTACATCATTAAATGTAAGCTGTAGCACTTGAGTCCTGAATTTTACTTGAAGTGTTTTATTATTGTTATCACTTAAAGGAAATGTATTAGGCAAGGTGAGAAAGAAATTTTTCATAAGGAATTAGTCATAGACTTACTTATCAGTTAAGGCAAAATACATCATTATTTAACAATGAGGGAAAAGTATACTGAAAACATTGGATTATTATCTGTTAATTTTTATTGCATCTTTAAAATATCTCATTTTGTTAAAAAAATAATTCTGCAATACTGAAAAAAGCACTTTAAAAATTGGTTACAGTTAACTAAACAATCCACAGTTCATGGTTCAGTTGGTTATTTTAATGCAATGTATGGTAAAATAATCATAGACATACTTTCTCCTGATAAGGCACTGTCATCAAATCATAACTATTATGGTTATGCACTTTCTCTCATATGTTTTTGTTAGCTGCTAAGTATCTTTGAGTATCTAAATCTGAATTTCCAGATAAGTATTATCTGATAGACTTTTAGTTAGCAGATATTTTCCATTTAAAAGTTCTCTCTAAGAAATTTTGTTTAATATATATCTTCTCATGCAAAATCTAGTAGAACATTTTAAGGATATAACTAATGCATATGTAATCACTTTCCATAAAAGAAAACAATAATTCATTTATATCATTGTAAATTGAAAAAAATCATCTGAACAACTTTTGTTTCTAACATTCCTTATTTAAATGAGATCCTAAATGTAAATATTTTCATTAAATCCATTAATGTACCCTCCGTTTTGAATATTTAAATTACGATTTAAATAAATTTTTATTTGACTACTATAAAAAAGTGGTAAATATAAAGATCAAGAGTTGTTGGATTTAGGGCTAGAGAGAAGGATTAATGGTTCAAGTATTTGCCTGCAAAGCCTAAGGACCCAGGTTTGATTCCTCAGTGAGCCAGAAGTATAAGGTGGCACATATGTATGGAGTTTGTTTGCAGTGGCTGGAGGCACTGGTGTGCCCATTCTTTCCCTCTCTATTTCTCTCTCTCTCCCTCTTTCTCTCAATCTCTCTCTTAAATAAATAACTTAAAATAAATTAAAAAAAGTTGTTGGATTTGTATTTTGAAAAATAATATAATTAATACTGATATTATGGTAGAAGTTATACTTTTTTTTGAGGTAGGGTCTCACTCTAGCTCAGGATAACCTGGAATTCACTATGTAGTCTCAGGACGGCCTCAAACTCTTGGCAATCCTCCTACCTCTGCCTCCCGAGTGCTGGTATTTAAGGCATATGCCACCATGCCCACCTAGAAGTTACACATATTTTTAACATTAGAACATTTATAACTTTGTTGGGACTCATGGATATGATTGTAACAATGAATTGAAATGGATATTGTTGCAGTTAGCTCCTACTTGCTAGACACTCAACCAAGAGCAGCTTATATGATAAAGGGGTTTATTTCAGGCTTACAAATTCCAAGGAAACACTATCAATGATGGAAGAAGCTGACTCATTTCCATAGAACCAAGCAGAGAGATAGCACCAAGTCGCCAGCAAAAAATAAAAAACTCAAACAGCAAGAGCTCCAAACTTCAGTCTGCTCACTTTAGGGATAGACTCAAGAACTGCCCCCAAACATACCATAGGGCTGAACTCCCAAGATCTGCTCCCAGTGGCATGCCCCATATACCAAGGATCTGCCTGCTAGGGGATCAAGTTGAAAGCTCAATTAAAAAAAACAAAAACACTTCAGTCTATGGGACCATACCTTCAAACTACCACAGATATAATATTTTCAACTATTATTCAGCAGGCTATTAAATAACATGTTATGACATACAGTGAACAACTTTAATCTACCATTTTTGCCATCCTAAAAGTCAGATTGAATGTCAAGAGAGATGTGAATGTGCCCTGCACAGAAAGTTCTAAATAAGTAGATACAGCTATTTTATAGCTTCTCTTATTTAAACAGTTCTTGTTTTGAGCCAAGAAGTTATTAGAACCATGAAGTCTACTCTATCTCAAGGAAAATTAACAATGACTGAATATTATCCTTTCAGTATAACTTACAATCAAGTTTCTCTTCCTCCTCACAACTTTCTCAATATGTTTCAGTTTTAGTAACCAATGTTTGATTTCCATTGCATATCTTAAATACTGAAATGTGGTGTCTTTTGGATCTTTTGCATTTCTGACTTCCCAGAATGGATATCTGCACTGAGATCTTTATATAAACATACAGTCATGTGAAAGATTAGCACGGCTGAAACATTTCCTCAAATGGTTCATTCATATGGTAGCAGTATGGTGGTAGTAATATTCAGGGAAACTATCTTTCTCAGAGCTACTTGAAAAATCTCAGAACACTGACAACATTTCCTAAAATTAACTATTCAAGACCAAGCAGCCATACAAAAGTCAGTGCTTTATCTTGTAAGTTTCATAGTATCACTTCTATTACATTCTACATTGTAGAACTGATCACTTAATTTCACTTCACACTAAAGGGGATGGGAATTAGAGTCCAAATTTTGAGTGGAAGAGTATCATAGTTTGATATCACCACACTAAGACTGATAATTTTCCTCTCTTTTTTCTGTTCTTTTTTTTAAATCTTTTCTATGAGAGAGAGCAAGAGGAGAGAAAGAGAGAGAGAAAGAGATTAGAGAGAGAGACCTGGCATGCCAGGGCCTCTAGCCACTAGAATTGGACTCCATATGTGTGTGCTACCTTGTGTGTATGGGTAGCCTTGTACACATGTGTCACCTTGTGTGTCTGGCTTATGTGGGTTCTGGGGAGTTGAACCTAGGTCCTTAGGCTTTATAGGCAAGTGCCTTAACTGCTAAGCCATATTTCCAGCCCTGATATTTTTTTAAATTAAAAGTTATTCTAAACATAATATAATAAATATGTATTCTTTATAAAAATAAAACAATATGACCAGTAGCTAATTGAATGCTATCTTATTTTTGTAAAATCAGTTTCTCTCTATCTCTTGAATTTTCAGGTTTTTTTTTTCGAGGTAGGGTCTCACTCTAGCCCAAGCTGATCTGGAATTCAATATGGAGTCTCAGGGTGGCCTCAAACTCACGGCAATCCTCCTACCTCTGCCTCCCGAGTGCTGGGATTAAAGGCGTGCACCACCATGCCCGGCTCTCATTTTTTTTTTTTTAATCTAAGGTTTTAAGTCTCCTCAAGAGCAGGTTTTGTCCAATTTTGCATAAAAATGCAGAAATCATAATCCACTAATAGTAGATTCTGCTTAAGTCCTGTATAACTGTAAATATGAAATATCAAATTATATAACTTTAAAAATTAAATATTGGGGCTGGAGAGATAGCTCAGCTGATAATGTACTTGCCTTGTAAGAATGAGGACTTGAGTTTCATCCCCACATCAAAAAATAAACACATGGGGCTGGTGAGGAGACTCAGTGCTAAAAATCACTTGCTTCCAAGGCATGAACAGCAGGGTTAAATTCTCCAGTACCCACATAAAGTCAGATGCACAAAGTGGCACATATGTCTGGAGTTCATTTGCAGTGGCAGGAGGACCAGGTGTGCCCATTCTCCCTCTCTGTCTCTTTTCTTTGCCCTTGATCTCTTAAATAAACAAATTAAATAAATTTTTCTTTCTTTAAAAATTAAAAAATAAGCATATAAAATGAAAAAGTTAAATACTAATGATATGGAAATCTATAGTATATATAAGATTATGTGTTTATGCAATGAAAATGTTACATACCTGTGCTTACTGTGGCACAAAATCTAATAGTTATAGGATGAAGCATGGAAACCATCAATGGATCAATGGATAGAGGGGAAAAAAGCAAAATGCTTTGTTATCAATATTCATCTATGAAGAAGAATGAAATAATGTCATTAGTAGCAAAATTCATAGAACTGGAGAGTATCATGTGAAGCAAAATAAGTCAGACTCAGAAGTACACATATCGAAGTTGTATTCCTGTACTATGAGCCCACAGGTATTTTAAAAAGTATTTTATTATTATTTATTTATTTGACAGAGAAAGAGGGTGAGAGAATGGACATTCCAGGGCCTCCAGCCACTGCAAACAAACTCCAGACACATGCGCCCCCTTGTGCATCTGGTTAATGTGGGTCCTGGGGAATCGAACCTGGGTCCTTTGGCTTTGTAGTCAAAAGCCTTAACTACTAAGCCATCCCTCCAGCCCAGCCCACAGGTTTTTTTATAAGTGAAATTCTTTTCTGTTTAGATGTCTATTGATGAGAGAGAGAGACATTGAAGTCACTATGACTGGGTTTGATTTAATTGTGACTTTATATGTAGTGAAGTTGGTCTATGAAATTAGGTGCACCTCTGTGTGGGGTGTATATATTTACAACTGTAGTGCCTTCTGATGGAATGTTCCCTTGATCAGCATGAAGTGACCTTCTTTACCTCCCCTGACTAGTTTTGGCTTGAAGTCTATTATATCATAGATTAGAATAGTGAGGCTGTTTGTTTCCTGGCTCCATTTTAGAGGAAAACCTTTTTTTTTTTCCTTTTACTCTAAGGAAGTTTCTGTTTGTCATTGTGATCTGTGTTTCTTGGAGACAATAAAAGGATGAATCCTGTTTTCTAATCAAGCCATTCCAATCTGCTCATCTATGTATTTTGATAATTTTATATGTGTATGTATATTTTGATGTTATTCATCCATTACTACGCAAAATAAAAAATAATAAATAAATAATGTGTTAAATAAAAAATATTTAAGTGCTTGGGAAGAGCTAAGGGAGAAAGGAGAGGGAATAGCGAAGGTTATGGAGGATGGATATGACTAAAGTACATGTATAAAATGTCATAATGATATCAGTGATTTGGTATAATTAATATAAACTAATACAATTTATGGATCTGCACTTTATTTAACCAATTAACTAGTGAAATTGTAGGACATAGACTAATTTGTAATATTAAAAATAGAGATGACAGGTGGCATAATATATAAAGAGTGTACTTCTTCTCTACTTAAATAAATTGCTAACCAAAAAGTAGATGATTCAAATTAATGTCTTAATTGGTTAAACATTACTCTATTCTAAACATTTAGTGTCTTAAACAACTAATTTTATTAGTATTTTTTTCTGAGAAAAATAGATGATAAAATGCACCCCTCACTGACATCTTATGTTTAGCTGGTTAGACAGACAAGTTTTCCCTGAACACTCTGTGGTTAATTCTTTTAACAAAAATAGAGTAGTACATTTTAAGTAAAGCAATTTACATTCATATTCATACTATGAACCATTGCTTCATATATTATATATTTCCAGGAAATATGTTTTGTTACAGACAAGAAAGGAATGCTTAAAATTAATGAAACTATTTCTGGTCCTTAAATAATAAAGTTAGTTGGGCTGGAGAGATGGGTTGGCAGTTAAGCCCTTGCCTGTGAAGCCTAAGGACCCTGGTTCGAGGCTAGATTCCCCAGGACCCATGTTAGCCAGATGCACAAGGGGGCACATTCATCTGGAGTTCATTTGCAATGGCTGGAAGCCCTGGCGTGCCCATTCTCTCTCTCTCTGTCTCTCTCTCCCTCCTTCTTTCTGTCTGTTGCTCTCAAATAACTAAATAAAAATAAACACAAATAATTCAAAAAAATAATAAAGTTACCTATATCACTATCTGAAATATAATTGTGATATATGCCATTTTTAAAAAATATTTATTTATTTATTTATTTGAGAGAGCGAGAGCAAGAGCGAGAGAGAGAGAGAGAGAGAGTAATGCCAGGGCCTCCAGCCACTGCAAACAAACTCCAGACACATAGGCCACCTTGTGCATCTGGCTTACATGAGTCCTGGTGAATCGAACCTGGGTCCTGTGGCTTTGCAGACAAGCGCCTTAACTGCTTAGCCATCTCTCCAGTCCACATATGCCATTTTTTATCAATGCAATTTGAATTATTTTGAGTAGATCCAGGAATTTAACTTTGTGCCTATGAAGACAAAAAACAGATATTTTTGACAAAAAGATTACAGCAAGTTAGATGTATATTAGAATTAAATATGTCTTTCATTGGATAGTGATCTTTAAAAAACAACCTGTTTATTTGAAAGCAGAGGGAGAGAAAGAGAGAGAGGGAGAGACAGAGAGCATTGGCACATTAGGGAATTCTGCCACTGCAAAGGAGCTCCATATACATGTGCCACCCTGTGTATCTGGCTTTATGTGAATACAGAGGATTTGAACTCAGGCCGCCAGGCTTTGCAAACCAGTGACTTTAACCACTGAGACATCTCTCCAGTCCTTAAGTATCACTTTTTAAAATTAAATATTTTCTATTATTAATATTATTATTATTATAGTGATATTTTAAAAAATATATTCTCTGCAAGTAGAGAGAGATAGAAGAGATATGTAGAGAGTGTATGTTCCAGGGCCTCAAGCTGCTATAAATGGATGCATGTGCAACCTTGTTCATCTGGCTTTACATGGGTATTGTGGAATCAAACTTGGGTCCTTAGGCTCTGTAGGCAAGCACCTTAGCCATTGAGCAATCTCTCCAGCCCTGGATAGTGATTTGGACCAGTAGTTATTTCCCATTTCAATGCTAATATGAAAAAAGGGGGATAGAACCCAATGTGTAGTGCTGTTTTAATGATTCCATTAGAGAAAAAACTGATGTAAATGTAAATACTGTTTCCTCTTCCAGGATAGTTTGCCCTCTAGTCCTATTTCTGTTCAATAAAACGTGAATAAATAGGACTCAGAAGATAACTCAGTCAATAAAGTGCTTCCACTGCAAGCATGAGGTCCTGCATTCAATACTCAGCAACTATAAAAAAAAAAAAAAAGCTGGATCTGGTGGCAGGTGTCTGTATTCCCAGTGCTGAGGAAGAGGATGGATCCCTGAGGCTTTCTGGACAGGTAGTCTAACCTACTTTATCATTTCTAAACCACTGAAAGACTTTAACTCAAGAAAAATAAGAGGACCTCGTCATTTTCGGAACAAAATTCTAGGTTGTCCTTTAGTGTCTACAAACCCATATGCACACATACATGTACATCTACAAATGTGTACACCTCTCATACATACAAAAGAAATTCTACTAGGATATGAACTGTGTTCTGAACAAACATTTGCATTTTACTGAATCACCTTAAGAAATACTTTTCTAGGCAGAATATGTAGATTGACCAGTGGTATAGTGCTTACTTAATGTGTATGATTTAATTCCAGAATCACAATGAATGAAAGAATGAATAAGTGAATAAATGAAAAAACGCTCTTTCTTCCTCAAAATTGCCTGGTGTATTCCATCACTCAATGTGACATTGAACAAGTTATTTAACCTTACTGTCCTGATCTGTATATGGGAGATAATATTACTGCGAACATTATGTGATTGGCATGAAGATTAATTGGATTACTTTAAATAAATATCATGGAATAGTAGTTAAATTACACTAGCTATTAATATCATTTGGATAAGTTCAAAAATTCATTTGACTTATGCTCAAGGGTCACCTCCTATCATTCATAACCTGGCTTGGACCTGCTTGCATTTAAATTTTTCATTTATTTCCACCAGCACCAACATCCCACACAATACATCTAAATTCCAACACAGATGGTACACTATAATTTCAGGAGGTTCCCACAGCTCTTGAAGTCCATTCTTAGATCACTTAACTTATTTACAAAAATAAAATTCAACTTGAGAATTATGTAAAGGAATTTATAATATTTTATGCATAGAAAAATAACAGAACTCTAAATACATAACCTAACATTTGGAGTTTATATAAAATGATTTATATTTATTTATACACCATTAGAGTGCACTCATTTCTACATTTACCTGATCTAGTCTCTTAACCTTCCATGGAGGAATTTTCTTGTTTTTTTTTCATCCAAGTTCACAGCATATATTTTACTACAAAGACATGCAAATGTATGTGTCCTCATTTTTCTGTTTATAGCTAAGATGAAAATTTCCATTATGTCAAACATAGTGATTATTTCACTAGCTTTTTTAAAAAGGCACTTATTTTCCTCTCTTCAAAGACATGCAAAACAGGAATCTTTCATACTCTATATACATAATGGAGTCCTATTGTGTGAGTCAGCATTAACAAGGCACATCCGTTCAAAAATAATTATTTTATTCTTTAACGAAAGGTACAAAGCTCTCGCCTTTCACTGATAGATTAAAACTTCATTTTCCACATTATTGATTAAGGATGAATCACAATCAAAACAGAAATAAATCCAAATAAAAATGAGCATAAAAGATATTTTTGTAATATGAACAGTGACAAGAAAAGATAGAGATGAAATAGCATTTTGGTCATTTGGAATATTTTGTTTGGATTATTTCAGGACTTTGCACACTGTCAGTGATAGTACATAAGCAAGATCATTAATAATTAAGTGAATCAAGCTACTACAATTTTTTTATGGCAGAGTTTCTCTCTAGCCCAAGCTGACCTTGAACTCATTCTGCAGTAACTCATGGTGCTCCTCCTTTCTCAGCCTCCCTAGCGCTCAGGTTATAAGCATGAACCATCAACCTGGTTTCAAGCAATTACAATTGCTATAAAAATTAAAAGGTATACATAATATTAATCTCAAATTATATAAGCTATGATCTGGGCAAAGCTTAAAGCTACTTCTCCTGTAAAAGTCATATAATCCTTAAGATGTATTAGTTATACATATTTAGTATTTTCTTCATTGCTATATAATTGTGGAAAAATGGGACTTGACCTTTCACTGAAAAAGTAAAAGAATGGTTAAGTGGAAATATGACTCAACTGATTATTTAAGTTGTGATATTCTTTTTAAAAATATTTAATTATTTATTTTTAAGCAGAGAGAGAGATAGAAAAAAGGAAAAGACAGATAGAATGGGCATGCCAGTGCCTCTAGCTATTGGAAATGAACTCTAAACATATGCATCCCTTTGTGCATCTGGCTGTATGTGGGAACTGGGGAATTGAACCCAGGTGGTTAGGTTTTGCAAGGAGGTGCCTTAACCTCTGAGCCATCCCTCCAGGCATCAGGTTTAAACTTATATGATTAAATGTTAAACAAATGCACTTTCCTTGGGCCTCTGCTTGCATGCACATTGACCATGTTTATCTGCACATATATGCACACATACCTCACACATCACATCATACCATACATACTCTACAGATATATACACCAAAAAAAGATATACTAGTGAATCACAAGTATAAGAAAAGCATCATCACTTACCAGATAAATAGTAATCAAAAGAGCAATGATATCTTACCTTATACCTGTTAGTATGACTTTTATCAAAATGACAGGAGAGACTCCAGAGACTCCCCACTGCACCATCCAGAGTAGGAAGAGCTGAGATGATCACACTTTTCATCCCTGAGTACAGAGACCAGGTGCATGGGCTCCAATATTCAGTTCCTTGGGTACAAACTCAGTCCCTGAAGGTTGAGATTGGGAATCAGCCCCATTTGATGCTGACCTCACTTTTCAGTGTGCACAAAGGCATAGCCCTAAGTAGGTATGCCAGAGTTAGTCATACTCCTCAGTCCAGACCCTTGAGGAGACTGCATGCACAAAAAGGAGCCTGTTCAGCATCTAGTCTGTCCAGCCCAGACATGTGGATAGAGCAAGTGATATCCAATGCTCACTTGGATGAAGGCTGACCAGACCACTCAACACAGGCTCAAGAAAAGCCACTGTTGCAAGGTAAAAGAATTATCTTTAGATGTGCAAACCTCAATGCAAAATAAACAACTAAAGAAACCAAGGCAAAATATCCCCATGAAGAATGCTTAGTCCCATAGTGGAAGCCTTAAAAAAACTATTTAAAGGCAATGCCAGACAAAATATTCCAAACTGCAATTGCAATAAGCATATTCAACAAACTTAATGAGGCCATAAAAAACTGGCTGAAAGATATGGAAGAGAATGAATTTAAAGAACTCAATAGTTATTTGAGTTAAATGAAAAAGAATAAAAAAAAACACTCAATAGATAGCTGAATAAAATGGATGAAAATCAACAGAACTCACTGGACAGGAGAATGAATTCCATAATACGATAAGAAAGTCAAACCAAGAAATCAAAATTAGTTACCTTTTTCCTCAAAATGAAATTTAATAAAGAGTCAGACATAGTGAAGTAAAACCGTATGGAAAACAAAACTGAAATAACTGATAAAAATGGATCCACAAAAAGTCTCACCAAAAAAATCAATCATGTGGAAGACAATTAGGTTTTTGTGACAAAACAGAGGAAATAGACTGGGAATGTTACAGTTACCTTCTTCTTGCTTATGGAAGGAAAGGATTCCAGGGAAAGTGTCATGGCACAGGAATCTGGCTCACTTCAGCATCCACATAATAGAAGGTGAAAGAAAAATTTTCCATGGTAAAATCTGCTGTTATTAATACATGAGCACTAATCCAGCACTACAGAGAATACTGGATGGAATACTCCACACTGAAGAAAAGAACAAACACACTCAAAAGGCTATAGGAGGGAAAAGCAGTAATCAAAACAAGAACAGGGCTGGAGAGATGGCTTAGCAGTTAAGGTGCTTGTCTGTGAAGCCTAATGACTCATGTACAACTCTCTAGCTCCCATGTAAGCCAAAGGCAAAGTGCAACAAGCATACAAAGGGGCACACACATCTGGAGTTCTATTGCAATAGCTGGAGGACCCAGCATATTAATTCTCTCTCTCTCTCTTTCTCACATAAAATTGCCAGTCTGCTGTTGGGCTTGCCTAAAAGACAAAATAAAACAAAACAAACAAACAAACAAACAAAAAAACAGGCATGAAAGCAAATGCAGAACAAGAAAACACCAAGCTCCATGAAATCTTCAACTGTCCAGGCATTAACTCAATCTCTTAATTATAGTTCTGAACATCAGTGGACTCAACACCCAATCAAAAACCATTCAAAATTAGATCTACTCTTTGATCAAGCTATAAAACTCCTGGGCATATACCCTAAAGACTACTCTTTTTAAAAATATTTTATTTATTTATTAGAGAGAGAGAGAGAAAAGGAGAGAGAGAGAGGAAGAGAGAGAGAGATTTTAGCACACCAGGGCCTCTAGACACTGCACACAAAACTCCAAACGCATGTGCCACCATGTGCATCTGGGTTACATGAATTCTAGGAAATCTAACCTAGGTCCTTAGGCTTTTCAGGCAAGCACCTTAACTAATAAGTCATCTCTCAAGCCGAAGACTTTACTCTTTATCACAGAGATACTTGCTCAGCTATGTTTGTTGCTGCTCTGTTCACAATAGCTAGGACATAGAATCAGCCCAGAGGCCCATTAACTGATGGATGGATAATGATGTGATGGCACAACAATTATGGAATTTTTAGTAAAATGGATAAACCTGGAAAAATCATACTGAATACAGTTACACAGTTCCAGAAAGACAAATGATGTATGTTCTCTCTCATATGTAGATCCTAAAATGGAACAGTTTAATTTGTTTATAAGTTGCAATAAGCATTGGTAGTACTGGTGAGGAAGCTAGAAGAAGGCTTAAAGAGAGTATAATTAGGGAAGAATGAGATGAGGGAATACTAGACAGACAAGTGGAGGGACAGAATACAGGGTATGTAGAATGTCTAAGGGTGACTGGGGTAAGGGAGTGGGGGAAGATTCATAAAACTAATGGTGGAAGGAATCAACACCACAAAAAACTTCCTCTTGGCTAGCTAATTAAAATATATTACTTTCTTAAAATTAAAAAATAGAGAGAAGGTAGTTTGGGCAGAATTACTCTTGCAGGAGTGGAGAAAGCTTTACCCCAAAATTATAAGCTATTGTTGGTAAATCCTAGTGCCAGAATTGGGTTATACCTGCATAGTGGGTTGTTCAAGGAGTCCCATGAGACCAAAAAAAAAAAAAAAATGATGGTTATTGCCAAATCACTTGGTTACCCACCAGAACTAAACAGTATAACCCTATTTCTGAAGACACCACAGGCTGTAGGTAAAGGACATTGAATGACAAAGCCAGAACTGAGATGAAATCCAGTGCCCCGCTGGCTTGTTCTCAGAGTGCTGGAAATCACCAAGCAAGATACATGGTGATAATTATCACTAAAAAAACATGAACAAGCAGTGGATCCTTCAAGCTACAAAGTCAACTAGCCAGGCAAGATTTACACAAGAGGAATAGTAGCATACAAGCTATGGCAATAATTAACTCCTTTATGACTGTATACGAGGCCTCCTCAGTGGGAAGAAATTCATACGTGGTACTGAGAAACAAGTCAGATGCCTATCGTCTAGAAAGTTGTAGACCCTATAGGTAATCTTCCACTATTCTTTGGCTACCAGGTGAGTTTATGCCTATCAAAATCTTCTAAATGTCTGTTTATCCTTTTTGATCCATACTATTCTCACTCTTGGCTAGAGAATCGGCTTTTAACAGCTGTCAGCCAAAAACAGGGAGACATAACATCCATAAGTATGAAAAGTAAGTGGGCTGCTTAGTACTAGATGAGTCATCATCTCTAGCACACCTGCTAGGACCCAGAAAACATCATAGAGAAAGTGGTGGATCAAATATGAATGCTATTCTCACTGATAACCTGGCAACTTCCTCCAGGGAGATAGTGGTATACACTGAAGAGCCTGAAA